>CM002529.2:3805636-4405636 GCA_000338895.3 Oryza meridionalis | reverse complement strand
AAACACCTTCGAGTTCAAAACCAAGAGCATTGGGGGCTGGTCAGGGTACATTGCAGCTTACATGGGTAAAGGGCCCGTCACCCCCCGAGAGCATGTAGCCTTTCTGCTGATGTGGCTGGAAAAATACCTCTTTTGTGGATCAAGCTGCGGCTCTACAACCAATTGGCAATTCATATCTGAAGCCCTACAGACAAAAAGACAATTTCCTTTGGGTAAGATCCTTCTCGGCTACTTGTATCAAACATTAAGCAATGCGTCGGCCAAGATAGCTGTCGGCTCAGTGGTTGGAGCAGGTGGACCATGGTGGCTGCTGCAAAGTTGGCTAAATTTGGTGGCCATGAAGGCTGTTAATCGGCCGGCTGTGACAGAGGCTGAATTTCCAAGACTAGAGCCGATCACAGATGATGATGGGGAAGAAAAAACCCATCAAAGATGCATGTCATATGGAGAATATGCATCTACACTAGCCGATGCTGGAGCAAAACTAACAGCTGAGCTGCTGAAAGATTGGTTTTACAGCTTCTATGAAGGATTCCAGAAAGATGCTAGAATTTGGTTCTTTTATGCTGACTCCATGGACTTTGAACTGCCGACAGACTTCATATTTGAAGAGATCAATTCTGAAAAATATGATAAATCCAGAGAAGTCTTTACTGCTGCTATTAGTCCATGCATCCTTCTAGTTGGTATCCATCAAGATAGAAACATTCAAGTCTCTTATGAATTCTACCATCCGATGAGCTCAGCCAGGCAGTTTGGAATGGGTCAACTCCCAATCGGCTTGTATTTTGCCGATAAGATCCAATGCAGAGGTGAAATTTCATCAACTTTAATGATGGATCGGCTGCTTAACATCCAAGGACCTCCACTAGGTAGCATTGAAAATATAGAGCTAGCAAGGTTTAGGAGTAGGAATTTTGATAGATGGTGGGGTGAATGGAAGCTGCATCTATTCCATCAACCGGCCTCCATGTACATGACAGACTTATTCCCCGATGTCATCCCTTAGGTAAACTTCTATCCCTCTTTCATCAATTCTGTAAACATAGCTATTAGCTGATTCATACTTTGCCTAATTTTCTCTTTTATTGCAGACCACAGAATCTTCTCCTCCTCGCAAAAGCAATAGTTGTCGGGACATAGAATATGCTCCAGGCCTTCTGCCAAATGGAAGTGGTCTCAGTCCTCCTGTCATCGGCTACCATGCCCCCAAGACCTCAAGTCTGCTTCAAGGGCAACTGAGAGAACCAGCCGATGCCGGCAGAAAAAGGAAGGCCAAGGCATCGGCCATTGACCCATCAGCTCTGGCTCCAAAAAAGAAGATCAAGAAGAAGAAACCCACGCCAACTGATGACTTGCATGCCCTGGATCCATCCATTGAACAAGCTCTGGATGAGGAAGAAATTGGAGATGATGTTGACCAAGCTGCAGCCGAATTAAGTGATCCAGGAGAAAAAACACCATCGGCTTCACCCAAACAAACTCCTCCAACTCCTGCTGCTCCAGCTCACTTCTCAAGGGTAAGCAACCTGTCTTGATCATTTCTTGTAAGAGCTTGCATAGCCGATTGCTTATTAATCTAATGTTTGCAGAAAAAGAAGCAAGCCGTGAAGAAGAAATCGGCACCAGTAATTCACAAACCAGCTCCATCGGTAAAACTCCTTTCTGTAACAATCCTTTAAGCCTGATCATAGCCGATGTTAGCTAACACTTGTCTTTTTCAGCCTCCTCCTCCTCCTTCACCTCCTGTGCAGCCAGAATTAAGCAATCGAACTCCATCGGCTGCAGGTAGTCACAATGTCGAGGAAGAAGAACAACCAATTGCTCCTACTATCCCAGTAAGTTTCATCTTCAAAAATCTTAAATCCGCTGTATTATGCAATATGATCTATAATTGTCTTGCTTGCAGGTCTTAGCCGATCTATTCTCTTTTGACATCAAGGACTACCTTGATGAAGAAGATGAAGACACCACCAGCAAAGCTCTAGCTCCCATGTCCGATGATGTAAAAAGGACTCTTGAAGACATCTCTCATCGGCCTGAAGCATCATTAGATACTCTGGTGGTCAAGTGCAGCTCTATCCGGGCTAGACTTCAAGAAATCCAAGCTCTGATCCCAGATGATTTGGTGAATATCCTTACTCCAGCAGTATTCTTTGAGCAACATCAATTCAAGCTGGAAAAAGCTAGACAGAGATTAGCCGATCGTCGGGACCGCAAGGATATTGAAGCCACAATCCAAGCCAATCGACAGCTTGTACATGAAGAAAAGTCGAAACTTGATCAGCTGTTTGAATGTCCGATCAAGTCCAAAATTGATCGGCTCGAAGCTCGTAAGATTGAGCTCTTGGCACAACTTCAAGAATGCAACGCCGAATTGGATTTGGAACACAAGAAGCTGGCCGATCTCCCGCAAGCTGTCGAAGAATAGAAGGCAAAGCTGTAATTGGCTATCAAGATTGTCGCTGATATGACCAAGTATTTAAAAGTTATCGCTGGAACCGATGCTCAAGATGCCCAAGCCATTGAAGAAATAGAACAAATTAGACAAAGAGCTGTATCGGCTATCCAGCGCTATTTGTCTCAGTGATTTTCTATGTAATAGACCTTAAGAAATTTTGTAATCGGCTAAGATACTCTGATACTTTATGTTTGATAATCCTTTGTACCGATTAATATAACTTCCGAATTTTGCTAAAAAAAATTTCAACTTTTCCCTCAACTTTTGTATATATGTGTGCCCCCCTAATTTTACCATGACGAAGACATTGATAAAATTACAATGTGGACTAAGGGCGATAAACATATCGGCCGTCATATATCGGCAAAACTCAGCCGATTATGATAACAAAATTGCTAAGGACGATATAAACATATCGGCCATCTAAAGGGGATGTAAACACATCGGCTATCATGTATCGGCAACATCTAGCCGATGATGAGTTAATCCAAACACTTGGGTAGTATTTCTTCAGGTATTTTCCGTTGAGTGCTCGTCCATAAACTGCTACATCCAAACCTTGCAAGATATAAGCTCCTTTAGACACAACCTTGTGAATTTGAAACGGTCCTTCCCAATTTGGTGACCACTTGCCGAACTTATTATCACGAGTTCCAGTCGGCAAAATCAGCTTCCAAACAAGCTCTCCTTCAGAAAAAGATTTAGGCACCACCTTCTTGTTGTAATGCCGAGCAATCCTCTCTTTTTCCTTAGTAACCTTTGCCAGAGCTCGCAATCTGGATTGAACCAAATCCTCTTTCTCATCGGCCATGAGATTATAATACTCATCGGCTGTTAACTCGTTTTGTAACTCCGTTCTTCTAGAGCCGATGTGAGTCTCCCACGGTAACACTGCCTCATGCCCATAAACAAGCTTGTAAGGAGGGACTTGGATTGATCCATGACAAGCCATCCGATATGACCACAATGCTTCAGCTAATCTTGTATGCCATTGCCGAGGATAATTAGAAATTTTTCTCTTAACCAACTTAATCAAACTCTTGTTAGATACCTCGGCCTGCCCGTTGGCTTGCGCATAATACGGAGAAGAATTCAATAACTCGATACCCATGCTATCGGCAAACTGAACAAACTCGTCGGACACAAAAATCGATCCCTGATCAGTTGTTATAGTACGGGGAATACCAAACCGATAGATGATATGCTCCTTGACAAATTGTATTGCATCTCCGGAGTCAACCTTCTTCAAAGGAACGGCTTCTACCCACTTGGTGAAATAATCAGTCGCAAAATTTATGCCCCTTACTTGAAGGTGGATTAATCTGGCTGATCATATCCATACCCCATCCTCTAAACGGCCATGGCTTGATGATAGGATTCATAGCCGATGCAGGTGCTCTCTGAATTGCCCCAAATTTCTGACATTCTTGACACCCTTTGTAATACCTGAAGCAATCTTCCAATATTGTCGGCCAAAAATATCCTGCTCGCCGGAGCAACCACTTCATCTTATGAGCCGATTGATGGGTTCCACAAATTTCTTCATGAACTTCGCCTATTGCGACCTTAGCTTGATCAGCACTGAGACACTTAAGCAACACTCCATCAATCGTCCGATAATATAGTTCATCACCCAGCAAAGTGTACTTCAAAGCCTTGTAACGCAATTTGTGAGAAGCCGATTGAGAGGGATTTTGCAAATACTTATATACATCATACCTCCAATCATCGGCTGCGAACGTAGCGACCTCTATTTCAACGTCCTTTAACATCGGCTTATATCCTGACGCCCCTTGAGCCAAATCATTAGCCTCAATATTTTGCTCTCGAGATACGTGTTTCAAAGTTACCAGCCAAAACCCACTCATCAATTCTCGGCACTTCTCATTGTACACCATCAATGTATCATTTTTGCATTCATATTCTCCTGCCAATTGACTAATCACCAACAAGGAATCACCCATAATTTCAATAGCATCGGCTTCAACTTCCGTGAGCAATTGCAACCCTTTGAGCACCGCTTCATACTCAGCTTGATTGTTGGTTGCATAAGGCTTAATAGTATAGGCAAACTCAAAACATGCCCTCCGAGGAGAAATGATAACCAAGCCGATACCGCAGCCATGAGTGCACACCGACCCATCAAAGAATAAGGTCCAAGGTACAATGTCGACTGAGTCGATTGAGTCATCACGATGATCCACAATAAAATCGGCTATAGCTTGCCCCTTAATCGCCTTTGGTGACTCATATCGAAGATCAAATTCTGTCAAATCAAATATCCACTTGCCAACCCTTCCTTTCAATATCGGACCCGATAGCATATACTTAACCACATCGGCCTTGCATACCACGGTGCACTCATTGGACAATAGATAATGTCTTAACTTCGTGCAGGAAAAATACAAACACAAGCACAACTTTTCCACAGGAGGATATCTTGTTTCTGCATCCAAGAGCCTTCGGCTTAAATAAAACATGACTCTTTCCTTTCCTTCGAGCTCTTGAATTAGAACCGAGTCGATGGACTTCTCACCAGCCGACAAATACAATCGGAAAGGTACCCCCTTTTGTGGAGGAATCAGAACTGGCGGGGAACTAAGATATTTTTTGATATTATCCAAAGCCTTCTGCTATTCTGCCCCCCAAGTGAACTTTTGATCGGCTTTCAATCTCAACAAAGGTGTAAAAGGCTCTAACCTTCCGGATAAAATTGATACAAACCTTCTAACGAAATTTATCTTGCCAATCAACTCTTGCAACTCTGTCTTGTCCTCTGGAAGTTGAATCTTCTGAATCGCATTGACACTCCTTTGAGTTATCTCAATCCCCCTCTCATGAACAAGAAATCCCAAAAACTGGCCAGCCGATACACCAAAAGCACATTTTGTCGGATTCATCTTGAGACCATATTTTCTGGTTCTCTCAAAAACCTTTCGTAAATCGGCTATGTGATCATCTATCTTCTTTGACTTGACAACCACATCATCGATGTAAACCTCAACCAACCAGCCGATCAAAACATGGTATATATAATTCATGGTCCTTTGATATGTAGCTCCAGCACTCCTCAAGCCGAAAGTCATTACTACCCATTCAAACAAGCCAATTGCACCAGGACATCTAAAAGCTGTCTTATGAATATCCTCTTCTGCCATAATGATTTGATTATATCCTGCATTACCATCCATAAAACTTAATATCCTGTGTCCCGAAGCAGCATCAACCAACTGATCGGCTATCAGCATTGGGTATTCATCCTTTGGTGTAGCCTTGTTTAAACCACGAAAATCGATACACACCCTAACTTTGCCGTTTTTCTTGATAACCGGAACTATATTAGAAATCCACTCAGCATATCGGCATGGACAAATAAAACCAGCATCATATAAAGGTTCAATCTCAGCCTTGACAGCCTCCAGCATGTCGGCTTTACATCGCCTTGGCGGCTGCTGGTATGGTCGAAACCCAGGTTTGATAGGTAGCCGATGTTCAACAATCGATCGGGTTAGTCCTGGCATCTCGTGGTACTCCCAAGCAAAACAATCTCTATATTCTTTTAAAAGATCAATAAGCTTGGTTCTGAATCCTAAGGATAAATTCTTACTGATAAATGTCGGCCTTGGTCTATCTCCCGGACCTATGTCAATTTCCTCCAAATCATCAGCCGACATGAAACCTTGTCCTTGCTTGTCATCGAGATCATCTACAGTTTCCTTGGTGTAGACGTTGGAACCCTCCACGACGCCCTCAAAATAGTAATTTGGGCTCTCCATCTCCAATTGGCTGTATATCACAATCGGACACTTTTAGAAAATCTCCATCCCAAACTTTTCCAGATAAGCAATCAACACCATCCATTTCCCAAAGAGTTAAGTTAGCATTAGCAACATTCACTGACCTGTCGGCTGGTACAATCTCAATTTTGTCACCTTGCCATTGAATTAAGCACTGATGCATGGTTGAAGGAATACAACAATTAGCATGGATCCAATCCCTTCCAAGCAACAAGCTATAGGAACCCTTCCCATCGATGACAAAAAATGTCGTAGGGACAGTTTTACTGCCGACTGTCAGCTCCACATTTAGAACTCCTTTGGCTTCCGATGGATTGCTACCAAAATCCTTGAGAACTATGTTAGTCTTGATGAGATCATTTGGATTTCTGCCCATCTTCCTGAATGTAGCATATGACAATAAATTCACAGCAGCTCCCCCATCAACCATCATCTTGGACATCGGCTTCCCATTGACAAACCCATTGATATATAATGGCTTGAGGTGCCGATTTTCTGTCCCTTCTGGCTTCTCAAAAATTGCCTGCTCTGGTGACAAATTCAATCTAGCAGATGCCTCCTCAACATCATCAACATCGGCTTACCTAGCTTCAAATTCGGCTGGTAACAAAAAAACCATATTCACCGATGTAGACGCAATATCCCTACCTCTGAGTATCCCTTTTGCTTTGTCGGCTTCAACCTCATCAGCTGTGGTAACCGTGCTCTTGACACGCCATTCTTGCCTGACTTTTGTTTTCTTCAACCGATGATTGATTTCCCGTTGCACCTCCTGAAAACGTTCCCTGTTCCTCATCCGTTAAACCCTTCTTTTTTGACTCTTGGTAAAAATACCTGTAGGACACCATTGTGCATTTTCCTCTTTATCCTCACCATGATGACACTCCTGATTCACCGGACCCAACTTTTGATGAACAGGTATCCTTTTCTGACTCAGCCGATTACCCCTATTATTGGATCGGCTTGATCCCCTTGCATTATTACTGCATCCAGGGCAGTCCTCAATTGATGGCAGCCTCATACCTTCATTCCAGCAGAACCTGAAGAACTCACAGTCCCAATGAGGATCAAAGCCATCATCATTTTCCTCATGAGGAAGTAGTCGATCGCACCGGTTCGACCTTCTCCTCCTCGTGCGTTCTCCTCGCCGTACTCCCACGCCGATCAGCACTGCAAACCAGCGGCGCCTCTACCGGTATCCACACGTACAGGGACGGAACACCACGCGCAGATGTGCTAGCACCCGCGCGCGGCTAGGGTTTTGCTCGGAGAGGGAAGTGACGGCTAGAGTTTCTCACGTGATGCAATACCTCCGCCAGTCACACCCCTCACGAATTTATAGGATCCATCACTCGGGCCTCCAAGGCCCGTAGGACTTCTATTCGGATCCCTATCCAAATTAAGCTCATATTGGATCTCCATCCAATCCCCTTATTCCGGCCCATTAAGCGTGCGACCCTGTAGGTTCATGTATACTCGGCTGTAACCCGAAAACTCCTTTTCGGTTCACGCGTCAACAGCGGCCCCTAGCAGAACGTATTGACCCACCGATAATACATAAAGATCATATCGTCTGAATCTCTAGTGTATACTTGTATGAACCCCTTTGCCTCACGATATCGATTAAGCTTAAGGCTAGATATGTGCCATCCTCTAATAGCTCAATCATTCACTCAAACCTGTGATAGATTATATAACTTGTGATTGACTCCTCAATCACCTTTGGCATGGCCATGCATTTCCATAATCTATAACATCGAGGGGCCTAGAGATATCTCTCCATAGGAAGGGCAAATCCCATCTTGATTATTCATATCCCACTACATGTTTCACAGCATACCCGAAAACTACTTTTATAACTACCCAATTACGAAGTAGCGTTTAGCAGTCCCGAAGTAAGCTACTACACCTGTTGGGAACCATGATAATCTCAGGTCTAAGGATTCAACACCAACACTAAATGAGATCACTGATGACACAAAACATATGGCTCTTGCAGTGTCTCATGTTGGGTCTATCCAACAACATGTTCACCAACATGTGTCCACATTATTAATTTGGTATCTCTATACCATGATCCATGAGACATGATCATCAATTAATACATGTGCTGATCATTTAAACATATTTGGTCCACATATGATATTTGATCAGGGATCCTTTAGAAATAGTAACAAACAACATAAAGAGTCTCATAAAAGAATTATATATTCATTAACCAATAATGAGTTATCTATTTCAAGGAACAATGTCGGATAAATATGTAAACATAGTATGTGATACAATCATCTCTATGATTGCCTCTAGGGCATATCACTAACAATTATTCCATCAAATTAGGGATGATAATTCTTGCAATTCCAACATGAAACATAGTGTGATAAAACAACACGATGATCCCACCAAAGTACTTGAGATGTTGGGTGATGGAAGGAGGATGTAGCGGGGATTTCCTTTTTAAGAAAAAAGGGAATATGAGGATTCATAACGAGCACAATGAATAGTAAACAGTAAGGCAATAAATTTCTTTAAAAAAAGACATTGAAACTACACATCTCTTTTCATGACGACGGTGTCAAGCTTCACTTAGAGAGCAACTAATAAGTCAACAACAAAGGGAAGCAGTTTAGCAGTAGAACCATGGATACATGACTCCTTCCACTAGGGTTTAAAACCTTACTGGCCATATATATTACACATGTACAGTTATGCCTGCAATAAGGATATAGTGAGGTCAACAATTTACCACTACTCCACTAGCCTCCGTGTCTTTGAGAGTGTTATTTGGCGTAGAGGTGAGTTTTGTCTCAAGAAGCACCTAGAGATGACTACAGAGAACTTTTAGAAGGTGACAACTTTGGAGTTCAGACGAGCTTTTACCGTTACCACATAGGTTCAAATTTGTGTGGAACTTTTTTACATCATAATTGATGAAGCTAGAAAATCTTGCTAACTGATTGTTTCAACTATGTAATATGTAGGTATTCCTTTGAGGAAACATGTCGATGTTCTAAAAAAAGGAAACATGTCAGAGACTTTTTCTTTGGTTTTTCTAATATTGAGGTTATATTTTGCGAGATGTGCCTTTATGGCCTTTAGTTACTCAAAGTATTACCCAAGGATGGGCAATGTTGGGCATTACTCATACATTGTTAGTTTGATACTCTGACCAGGATTCATAACGTAGGGTAGATCGCAATGCCATAGTTCATAGTACTTCATACTCTACATGGTCTTGCACACGAGTAGAAATCAAATTTGGAGTGCTCCGACATGTAAAGTCCGTCGTATCCTCTATGCGTTTAAGCGTTTTGCTCTACTGCTGAAGACTTAGCTATGTTTATGAACTCGAGGTCTGCAACCTGGTAGTCTTGGCACTCTGGTTCAGTGCAACATGTGAAAAGAGAACCGAGAGTTGCTCTGTAGAATATGTCAAAAATAAAATACCCCCATTTGTCCCTAAATATTTGATGCCGTTAACTTTTTTGAACATGTTTGACCGTTCGTCTTATTCAAAAACTTTTATGAATACTAGTAGCGTGCCCGTGCGTTGCAATGGGAAAAATCACACCGAGTGAAATGATGGTAAATAATCATTGAGTGTAAATCAGCTGTAAAAAAATATTTAATATAGAACTAATAATAATTATGTCACATATTTATAATTTTCACATATTTATAGTGTTCACATGTTAGTACCCCATATAACAAAATTGATTAATGGAATGGCACATTAAGAACCTAAATATTGATACACTTCATATTTTCACGTAATACTTTGGAAAGATTGTCTATAGTTTCATCTACTTCTCATTCCTAATGCATGAAATGATACATAATCCTTTACGAAATTCTACACAATAGTTCCCATTCCATAGCAAAACAAATAACACAATGGTTCCTATGGAAGATAGGGTTGTTGCGGAAGAAGTTTGGTGCTTGACACTTGCCTCAACACCCTCATTTCCTTATAGTGCCCGCTCTGCATTGCCATCAACTAACACCTACAACGACTTAATAAGTCAGAGGCTTCATATATTTGTATTTTTTTCTTCATGCCAATAAACACATCCCAAAAGTTGTCACTGGGCAAATAATACAACTTTGAGCTTAAGGTCTTAAGACAACTTTGAGCTTAAGGTCTAAAGGGTCTAAAGGTCAAAGTAATGTTCATGCAAAGCATCTTAGACCGTTAACCTCTTCATTTCTTCAAATTTTAAATACACAATACTCCATGCAACTAATACTATTGTCGAATAAACAATCTGTGCTTTCTATTTTAGTAAAAAGAAAAGGTAGAAACGTTCAGTGCATTCTTGACCCATCTAGAGTAGGTTTTAAGTCATAATGAAAAATCATGTATTGTCTTCAGATATCATACGTCATCTTAAATTGCAACGTGACCAAAGTAACGGATTAATGGTCACGGATCACATTAATGTATGACCATATATAGCACTGACATATGGTTGGCGAGACATGGTGGTGGTGGTTCTGTATACAAGAAAGCAAGAATATGAATAGAGAAGAGGGAACGTAGGAGGAAGAAGAGAAAAGGGGAATGATAAATATAGGAGCTTGGAGATTGAGGGTGTGTTTAGTTCTAAAGTTTATTTTTTCAAACTTCTAACTTTTCCCATCACATCAACCTATCATACACACATAAACTTTCAATCACATCGTTCTAATTTTCAACCAAACTTTCAACTTTGGCGTGAACTAAACACAGCCTAATTAGTCTATTAGTTGCCAGAACAGTACGATTACATCTCCTTATATAGACTTGACCACATAACAAACTCAATTTAACTTAATCTTGATTTAGCTCAATATATATCTGAGCTTAACCTGATTTAAAAAGACATATATCTAAAGTATCACTAACAAGACTTCTCTAAAGTAACATAACAATCCTATTTCTCGACGATCGTTGTTGAGTCTGGCCCTGTGAATCTTGTGACAAAGCCAACCGTACTGCAACTCGCCCCACATGACACAAATCAGCTAGCTGGTATTTTCCAACTTTTTCCTGACCTTAGCTTGCCAGAATAAAAGGCTTACATTTTTGCACAACAGAAAAGCAAAAAGGCACAACAAATGCATGATTCAGCTATTGCAAATCTAAACAAAAGCAACAGTGGAATCTAAATCAGGAATTCTACTATACTGAGTAATAGATGACATATAATGTCATGAATACACCTTAGTACATAGAATCATCAAATTAATTACGTGTTGTTCACTGAAACACTAACCACTGTCCAAATTTTGAGAGGGTGCAAAAGAATAATTAATAGTTGAGGAATCATAGTAAATGAAAATTTCGTGATGTATGGAAGAACAAAAATTCCATGATGTATGATCTCGGTTTATGCACTAAGCAATCTCCAGATTCACAAGTAAACAGCAGAAAAGATCACAAACAATATTACAAGACCAAAACCCATCAATAGCAGAAAAGAGCGAACATTGAATCCTAACAGATTAGGACGCAATGCTGAAGGCAGTACTACTAAATTGTACCTTAGAAAATCCAGCAATGGATGGTGGTGCAAGGGACGTGGACCGTTGGCCAGCGGCTGAGCACGACCTGTCGAAAGCATAAGAATATTTGTTTCACATTTATCCAGGCAGTCTTAAAAAAAAACAGAAAATTAAACTATTATAGCAGATACCCAGGCAGAGTGCTTCCATTTAAATTAAAAAAAAATATTCAGAAATTTATTTTCTACCCTATAGCAACAAGACACCCTCCCCCCCACCCCCACCACATATCTTTAGCCTATCCCAAGCCCTACAGCTTTGATGGAGCTGTTTGATGAATCAGCAAGCACAAGCACCTCTTCTTTTATGAAACTCAACAGATCGAACTGAGCCTATGTGACCTGATTCACATTGTACCCAAACTTAGAATTTATAGTTGAGCGTCCATCATTAACAGAAAGCATTTAACAATCTTATTTGCACAGGATAATCATAGGGGTTCATCTGAATTACAAATAAATGTGCATGGGAGAATACCCCTATGGCCCTATGCTGCAACAGAAAGGACATAGGTAGAAATCAACAGAAGCTTTTGGATTATATCCAGCTCATGATCAACTCACCAGATTATATTGATGAATCACTGAAAAAAATTTCAGCACATTTCCATGCACACAAATGTTGTGGGATAAATTCAAGGCCAACAGCCCCTTAGAGAGTAGTACGAACTGTTCATTTCATACAAGAGTGTACACACCAATTTTATCAGCATTAGTCAGAAAATAACCTAACTAATCACTGTGCACCAATCTAAAATTCAGGGATTAGATGAAAGAGTAATCTGCAATATTATGGTAACTTCGAAATTGTCGGTGAAATGGGCCCGGGGGTACGAACGGTAAAGGGATGCCGCCCTCCCATCTGGCCACGTGTTTGAGCGGCCCGATTTTCCCCTGCCCCCTCGGGGGAAGCGGTCGGTTAGCGCTGAGCAGCCAGGGGGCCTCGGGGTGCCACGTCACGACCCTCGGGCCCTCGGGGTGCGCCACCCTGAGGCCTTCCCCCGGCCATCACGTGGCAGGGAGAGCAGGCGGAGCAGGAGACACCGCTCCGCTTCTTCAATGCGCGGCGCCCCAACCGCCCCGCGTCACATTTAATGCGGTGAGGGCGGGCGTGTGGTGCCGCTCGATTGACCCCTGTCAATCGAGCGCGACCAGCCTGTGGCTGGTCGTAGACGATGGGACGGACGGTAGTGCCCCCACGTTCCGCTCTGTGTTAGACGGAGTGGGAGCGGCATGCCCCGTCATGTCGGCACGTTCCCAGGAGCACGCTCTGCGCGTGGTGAGCAGCCAAGGTCCCCATACATTAAATGGCGAATAACAGGGATCACCCCCGTGTCAGGCGGGAGGCGGCGTTGGGTCCCCCCCAAGGACGCGCGACCGCCAAGCTTCCGATTGAAAGCACGAGCGGCCGTGTGACCCAGACAGGGTGGGTCCCCCATTTTTTTGACAGGAGGGTAGGTTTGGGCAGTGCATGTGGTATCCCCTTGGACTATAAAAGAAGGACCTCGCCCACCCTGTAAGGGGAGGATCCCCGGAGCTCAGAAACCCTTGTAACAGCTAATCATAATCCCACACATAGAATTAGGGTATTACGCTTGTAACAGCTCGAACCTGTATAAACCTTCGTCTCTAACACGACACCAAGCGGAAGTCAGCTCTTGATCATCTCGCCATTCCCCCCGGCCGAACTCACAAGGGGGGGGGTCTCACAACCACCCGCTAGAGAGGATCCCTCTTCGCCAGACATATATTTTGACAAAATTTATATTAGAGCAAGTACCCATAAGCTATAATAGTCTTCTGAACATTAAATCACAACATGAGGACCTGAACTGTGATTTGCAGTCAGGAAAAACCAATGATATGAATTAGTAAAAATACACTAATCTATAGTACTAACATCAAGTAATGTAAATCTTATTTGATCATTGTGGCGGACAAAACTGAAAAACCATGCTCGGAAGGTTTACCTTAGTATAAGTAGAAGGGTGAAGGTCCCCTGCAGGTACAAAGTGCAAATTGGACATCCCCTGCAACTGAATTTTTTAGAAGAACTTCCATCTACGCTGCAGATGGTACACAAATTCATATATTTTGGAGAGCAAATTTTCTATATCTCAATATATTTTGAACAAATATTGTTGGGCCCTTAATATTGCTCTCACCTGTACAAAGAATTATGAGTAAATTTCATAAAACTACAGGTATTTTGACCAGATTATCACAAAACTACAGATTTAAGGAGTTGTATCACAAAACTACACATTTAGAACCAAATTTATCACAAAACTGCAGATTTTAGGTTAAGTGTCACAAAAATACATATTTAATATTGAATTTATCATAAAACTACAACTTTTGGAGTTTAAATCCCTAGCACCATTGTTATGGTGGAGCTATAAACATTATTACTTTGTGATTAAATTGGTTCTAAACTTGTAGTTTTATGATAATTTAGTTACTAAACATGTAGTTTTGTGACACTTCATCTTAAATGTGTAGTTTTGTGATATATTTGGTATTAAATGTGTAGTTTTTGTGACACACCAAGTTAAATCTATAGTTTTGTGATAGTATGGTCATAGTATATGTAGTTTTGTAAAATTTACTCAAGAATTATAGATGGCCATGTGGGCCGCCCGGCACGGCACGGCCCATGCCCGGCTGTGCCTGGGCCAAGGCTTGTCGGGCCGGCATGGCCCGACAGATGCACCGGGTCATGCCGTGCCAGCCCACGTGCCGCACTCATGGCCTAGGCACGACCCAACACGACTCGGGCCGTGCCGGGCCGGCTCGAAGGCACGATGGTCCATCGTGCTTTTCCTCATAATAAGTCTAATTTTCCACCTCCATTGGGCTGCGACATATATATAGCTAAAAAAAGTCTATTTTACCTCCCACTTCTTTGGGCTGTGATATATATAAATAGCTAAATAAGTCTATTTAAGGTCCATATTCTTTGGACAGTTACATTTATATGTCTATTTTTAGTCCCTATACTTTGTGTGCCGGGCCTAGCCTGCCGGCTCGACCATACCGGGCCAACCCAGCGTGCCGTTGGGGAGACCCAGGCACGGCCCGGCAGTCGGGCTGTGCCGTGCTTGGGCCGGGCCAAAATGCCGTGCCATGGGCCGGACCTTCGGGCCTCGGGCCTTATAGCCAACTATACAAAGAATCCTCCTACTAGCATGCATAGGCGCCACTGCACGCCGTCGCCAGCTACCGAGAATCTCGGGACTCCTCTCCTGTTATCACATGCCTCAGCAGCAGCACGATGGCTATAATGGATCTATCAGATATCTCCTTGAGCTCCCTTGTCTAGCGGATGACCTAGGTCATCAGTGAATTGGGACGCCCGGTGCTAATGACCGGTCAGCTCGGGCTGCGGTGCACTCCGGATCAAGCTCCACCTGCGAGTGCACATTGTGGAAGGGAGAGCCCGCTTGGCATCATCGGCAGAGTTCCGCACGCGGCAGGATCCAAGGCCCCTGTGGGCGAATAGGCCTGCGACGATGGCGAGGTACGCAGCGAGATGGATATATATGGCGTTGATCGATGCTGTGGGTAGGCTGATGGCATTAGGATCAGATGACTCCCCTGGCCGGTGGACTGATAGGCACAGGATCAGAAGGGCGCGTCAAATTCAGGTGAGGATTTGGCGAGGTAGAAGGGCGGCGTCAGTGGCAGCAGCGGAATGGGAGAGGCGAGGAATCGCAATCGTGGCGAGGCCGAGGAGATTGCGGCTGGGGGTTGGGGTAGAAGGACGGCGACGCGTGCATTGGCAACGTCGGGGGTGGGCGTGATGCGTCGGCGGCATCGGGGGCGATTGGGATGGGTGGAGGGGGCTGCGAGGATGTCGTCGGGGGCGGTTGGCATGAGCGCAAGGAGGAACGATGGACATCAACGGCATTTCAAGGGGGCAGCGACGAGGTGCGGGTTGCGATGACGGCGGAGGGGAGCGATGCGGTGCTGAGAGCGAAGGGACCGTAGTGGTAATGGGCAAGGGCAACGG
This sequence comes from Oryza meridionalis, assembly GCA_000338895.3. NCBI lineage: Eukaryota > Viridiplantae > Streptophyta > Magnoliopsida > Poales > Poaceae > Oryza > Oryza meridionalis. Next base: position 4,389,823 of record CM002529.2, on the reverse strand, counting down.
GAGGCAAGATATTGCTGATTTTTTTATTTGTAATAATTAATAACTCTAAAATTAAATAAGTAGTAAACATAGTTTCAAAATTATAGAAATAGGAAGGACGCTCTTCCGTATAGCATCCAGATGCGGACGTTGTTGCGGACTGCGTCCATGTGCGGACGCCCTTGGCTATGGCGTCCAGCATATGGGTTGCTGCGGACCTAACCTGGGCCGATCATCAAACAACCGAGTCAATTAGTCATAAGCCTAAAAAACATTCGGATCATTGATCGACCTTCATCGTTGTGCAAACGCAATCTGGTAGAAGCAAATTAACCGACATTCGTCCTCTTGACAAACGCAATCTGGTAGAAGCAAATTAACCATTCTAGATACAATAATTTGGATGATAGTAATATGTTGTGCGCTTGTGGTCAGAACAACTGCATCAGTCCATGAGACCTTTATAGGAAGAGGCAAATCCCACTTATATATAATTACATGAACATGTTCTACTGTCTGCGCTTCAGTTTTAAACACTCTCTTCCCTATCCAAACAAAGAGCCTAACAGGAACATGCAACTACATGTTGAGACGACAAACACTTATATTCCGTCCATGTGAAGAGCTGTCAGCTGAACATCTCCAAAGCCATTATCCTTAGTTTTGTAAGCCCCCTATGGCCCTATAGCAGTAGCAGACACCCTTGCTGTCTTTATGCAACAAAGCCACAACAATAACATATGCTGGATATCTCATAGAAGGATCAATCCGAAATTCATTCTGGAAACAGGCAATGCGCTCCATATTTTCCTTGATAAATTCCACCAATTATGTTAGGATCATACTACAAAAGGACATGCAGATAGGTCAGCAAATGAAACAAAGTTACAAATTAATGGCAACCAGTGAAGATGTATCAAATTATCTTCGGCAAATGAAACAAAGTTACAAATTAATGGCAACCAGTGAAGGTGTATCAAATTATCTTCGGCTAATCCCATATTGTAGAAAAAAACCATTCTCTTCAGGCTGCTAGGCAATTGTATTTTTTTTCATTAAACTTCTTCTAGGAATTTGTCAGTTCCAATAGAGCATGATTGATAATCCATTCAGAAAATAATGTAAAATATCTATGTAATGTCAGAGTAGACAAGTACCTATCTAGTGGGAAGTAGAAAGGTAAATTCACATGGCACAAGTAAAACTTTCATTTGGTGGTTTGTACAGTATCGATGACACAAAATTTGTATAATTTTCTCAATAAAATACATAGTCAATAGCCACCTTTATGTGAAATAGAAAACTCATGTGCTATTGGAGTAGATTAAATGGACGAACAAGTGGCAAAGGTGAAAACATCACAACTGTAATAGCAACAAAGGTCCACATGTTCCAAATTGGAGCTCAACGCCCATACTCAATTATGTATAGAACTTATGCACAGCTGCTCCCTCCATAAACAACAATATCTAACTGAAACAGTTTTTGAGAAATAGAAACGCAATATCATCATGAACCATCTCTCTATCTCCCCCCTCACTTTTCTCCTGTAATCTCTTTTTCTCCCCGAACTGTCCTAGGTCAGCAATCTCTTTTTCTCCCCGAACTGTCCTAGGTCAGCTCGTGATTAAAATTCAGATATGGTCATCCTCAACCTTCCCTACTTCGATTTGACGGCTATCAATCGTTCAATTTCTAAGTGGCAGCCAATTAAACCAATATATCCTTGAGTTTTTATTTCCAATTCAACGATTCTAAGGTAACAGATAGTAATTTAGAATCGACATACAATAAAATACAGTATAAATCAAGACTTACATAACTGAATGTAGGGTGAGTGTTTGTACCAGAGGATCAAAGGCCATGGCCGCATGCGGGACTAGCAAACACCTAGAACCCAGGACCATGCAAAGTATGGTATCAACGGAAGCCCGGGGAAGACGAGTGGACCGCGGCGGCGGCCTTCCAGGATGGAGGCAGACGGCGGCTGTAGCCTCCCAAGATTCGCGATGGACGCCTCCCACATATGGAGGAGAAGGGCAGCAGTGGCCGACGGTGCCTTCTCGCGCTCGGAGTCGGAGGAAGAATGGAAGAGGATTGCGGCAGATGGGTAGGTTTTGTGCATTTTTCTTTTTCCAATGGATGAGGAGATGAATCATGAATGGGCCACGAATACGATGGGCTGTAGTAGCCTGGACGCTGTGCAGCACCACGTCCCTAGGTGGACGCTACTGACGAGAGCGTCCATGCCTGGACGCTAAGATGGATAGCGTCCTTCCTATTTTTACAAATCTTGCCCAGGATTTACTAGATATTTAATTCCTGGATTATTAATTATTATATAAGAAAAATTCGGAAGATATTGGGGGAATTTAACTATTTACCACTTTTATGTTTGACAATTAACCAAATACCCTTTTTAGAATTGTACTTAAGAATTTGCTATTGGAGATAGAAGCTTTTGTAATTTTTTGTCACTTTTCGGACTGTGCAGCTCCACGTATGCCCCATAAATAGGGATGAAAACGGTCGAAAACGATCGGAAAACAACCTCAACCATTTCCATAATCATATTTTTCTCGAAAACAAAATCGAAAACGGTAAAGTCGGAAACGAAAACGATATTGGAAATATCGGAAAACCGGAAACGGAATAATACGGACGGAAACACGTCGGTAGAGATCGGAAACTGGCAATAAATACGGAAACATTAAACTATAAAAACATACATTTAATTTTATATAAGTATGTTATATGTATAAATAAATTCAAGCTTATACTATATAAATTATAAATTAACATCATTTTAGCCATGCACTAAAGTTAGGGAATTGATTGAAGAGTCGATCAATCTCTAAGCTTTGGGTCAAGTAAAGACATGCCCCATAAATATCGATATATTTAGAAATACGGTAATTACCATATTATAAGAAATGGTAATTCCCACAAGAATACGGTAAATACGGAAACAATCGGTATAACAAGACAACCATTTCCATTTCCATATTTTTCATCATTTACTTTTTTTTTCGGTCGATTACCATTTCCGTATGGCTCGGCCAGTAGAAAGTCAAAAGCGAACGTCGGTCAGTCGGGAATTACCGTTACCGTTTTCACCCCTAGCTATACATGCCATCATGGACAGGCACGCGAAATGACTAATCTACCCCTGTTAGCAATTGGCTGTAATATAAGCTGAATCAGGAACAATATTTGGACAAAATTGCTTTCTCAAAATCAGTTGCATAGGTGTGGATGCTGTTCACTTTTATGAGGTACTTGTATGAAAGACCGAGTACCTCCACATCAGATAACAAATCAATATTTGAAGGAATAGATCCACTGAGATGGTTATAACAAACTTTAAGACGATCCTTAGGCTGAGTTCTTTTGTTCACCTTTTCAACTCATTTTTTTCGTTTTTCATCTGTTCGTTTTTTAAACTGCTAAACGGTATTTAAATATGGTTGGCACTGTTGGGATGGCAATATGGCTGGCATTGTTGGGATGGTGCCACTAGAGTGAGCTCGATTGAGTTGTACGATAGCATGGTTTGGAAATATTTCTCTCTTCACGTAACACTGAGCAAATAATTAGCGCATGACTAATTTAGATTGAGCTTTAAAATAATAAAAAATATATTAACATATATTTTTAAAGTAACCTAATTTTATATAAAACGTTATTAAAGAAACGTGAAAGAAAAAAATGAGGGAGTAAAGAATCGAATGCAGCCTAAAAAAAGTTAATGAACTGACTGCAATATGAATGGTGCCATTGATGTTGTTCCCTTAAAATTTAAAATGGGAAGATTGGGCAGGTTGCTGATTTCTCTTGGTATCTTTCGGTGAATCAAATGCGTTAGCGACTGGGGAACACACCACTGGTTAGCAGGGGGTAGATTGATCATTTTTCACGTTGGTTCATGTTGGCATGCACATGTGGCACTCCGCAGTGTAAAAAGTGGTAAAAAATTACAAAAGCTTTCTCTCTTCAATTGAAAATTCTTAAGTGTAATCCTAAGGGTATTTAGTTAATTATTAAATGTAAAAGTGGCAAATAGTTAAATTCCTCCCGATGTTTTGGCTCCGCTCGGAGAGAAAATCGGGATTATACTATCGTAAAATAGTTTCACTAAAATGCTATCGTTTTAAACTGATTCACTGTAATGCCATCCTAAATTGAGATGTTTCACTAAAATGCTATTTTCGTTCTTTTATGTGAATAGAAATATTTTTGCTCAATTTTATATTTTCCAGGAACAAAATACCCCTGATGTGGGCCCCACCTATCATACTCTCTCCCCCTCTCTTTCCCCTCTCCCTCCCCCACCATCCCGATCTCTAGCGATGTTGCTCCACCAACGGCCGGCACTAGAAGCCGCCGGCAACCGACTCCCCGAAAACCCTCACGCCGGCGGTTGGGCCACGGCGCGGCGTGCCGCCCCTACCCCCATCCTATCTCGGCCTCGCCGCTGCCCCCGGGTTCACCGAGAAGAACGGGCTCCACGTCGATCCCACGTCCGCCGCTGCCTGGAGCGGTGGGCGCACCAACGGCGAGGAGGATGCGGATATGGTGCTCGCCGACCAGGAGGAGCTCACCGCTCCGAGCGCATCGTCCGGCGGCGGCGGACGCGAAGGGAGGCGGCGTCATGAGTGGACTGGGGGAGGAGGGAGGGGAGGAGCAGGTGGGGCAGCGGCGGGGGCCGGCGCTGAGTCGGAGCCAATACGGAGGGGCGCCGGAGCCGATGCCTTAGACAGAGAGAGCACCAACGGTCGCGAAATCCCCTCCTCGCCGGCGAGACTCTCCCTTTAACTCCTCGATCTCTCGCTCTCCACTTCATCTCGCACTCTCTTAGCCAACGATTCCTCGCAAATCCTTGAAGAGATCGAGAGAAAGCTTCTTCTTGCTTGTTTTTGCAGCAATGGCGGGGGTGCACACGCACAGGGCGTTCCTGCTCTGCAACTACCTGCTTCTGGGCGTTACTGGATCGATTCGATCTGGTCAAAGAGATAAGAGAGAAGGGTATTTTGATCAAAATAAAAAAATAAATAAAATAGAGCAAAATTATTTCTAGTAAAAATAGACCTAAAATACTAGCATTTTAGTAAACACCCTTCATTTTACAATAGCATTATTATAATGAATTAATTTGAAGGATGGTAAACCATCTTTTTGTGGGCAACATATCCTATGCACACAGAACCTCACGTGTACACACGTGCACACCAACTAAAAAATGTCACCAAAAAATTTAGAAAAAATCATACACATACTTTCAATTGTATTACACCTAGGGTTAAAATCTTAACATCAAATTCATTATATTTTAGCCGTAAAAAAAAACAAAAAATCTGACAGTTTTAAGGTTGCAATTTTGTCAGAATTTTATCTTTTTTGTTATTCTCTATGTAGAATGAATTTGAAGATGCGACTTTGCACGTAGATGTAATACTATTGAAAGTACATGTATGAATTTTCCTAAAATTTTTTGTGATAATTTTTAGTTGGTGTACACGGTGTGTACACGCGAGGGGCTGTGTGCATAGGATACGCTCCCCTTTTTGTGATAGTAAAATCGCAATTTTCTCCCGCCCGACCGACTGATGTGAAGCGTTTTCCGAATAATTGCCCAATAGTTAAATTTCCCGTCTCCTTCGCCGACCGCCGCCGTCGCCATCGTCGTCCTCTTCGCCGACCGCCTCCGCCTCCCCTCGGCTCCCTCCGTATCCCCGTCGGAACTGCCGGAGAGGATCGCTTCCCTCTCAACACCCCCCCCCCCCCCGCCCCCGCAACCCCGGGACTTCGAGATCCATGAGAACGACGAGGAGGAGGAGGAGGAGGGCTACCTCACTGTCGTCTCCGGGGGAGGGAGCATCAGCATCGTCGCCGCCGCCTGGAAGGACGACCTCGTAGACGCCGACGTGGCTCCACCCAGCCCCAATAGCAGCGCTAAGCCGGGAGAGAGGGGCGGCGGAGGAGTAGTAATGATTGGGGACGAGACAACGTCGGGCTCGAAGCCGCCGGTGCCGGCGCCGACGACCATCCGCCTCGTCAACTTCATCTCCGAGGATCAGGTAACCTCGCTACCGCCTACTCGCCGACTCTGGAATCGCTAACCCCAGAGAAACCCGCTGAAATCTGGTGCCATGGTATGTGGTGGGGGGATTTCTTGGCAGGTTGACGAGGCGAAGTGGACGAGAGGGCAGCGGGCGGGCGACGACACCACCCAATCCCAAAGCGAGAAGCCACTCTTCCAGGTTTGTCGCCCGCACTACCGCTCAACCTGCTAATCCCCATCGTTTCCTGCTTCTCCTCCTCCTCAAAGTGTCCTCTATCACGCTGTTCAGATCCTGCAGGACAAGTAGGAGAAGAAGGATGCCAAGTTCAACGAGCGGTTCAAGCACAGAGTTCCCCTCCCGCTCTTATGTTGTAAATTTGCAAAATGGGAAATAATGAGGCTATTATGTTTGGACAATTCAATGAAAGTGTGATCTTGCCGGTAGAAGAACAACATTTCCATGAGAACTGGGAGCAGACCTATGTTAAGTCTAGGATTTTCGTTGTGAATCGTTCGATTTCTATAGCGATTGGGAAAAATCCCATGTTCCTGAGTCCTGACAGGGCCTAAGTGAGCACCAAGTCCACCAAATTATAGCACATTACTGCATTTAGAGTTTAAAATCTTTTTCTTTACCCTTTCTATAATGAAAAGCAGTTCCGTCGCTGGTGGTGGCAGCGGTCCCGAAAAAGAAGAAATGATAAATAGATATACCTTCAGCTATGTGGTATTAGTATTGTTTGTAGCATATAATTCAATTAACATATTAGGAAATTTTGCGCTATATATCTAACACAAGTGAATTAGCATATTAGTATTAAACAATTAGAAAGAATAAAATGTAAAGCTCTGGTTTCTCTTATTCTGATTTAATGCATGCTTGATTTAACATAGGATTTTAAAACATTGGTACTCATGTTTGATCTCTCCCATTTCTATTTTAAATTGTTTTCAGTTACCATAAGGGCACATCCTCACATTTACACCATACTGACAATTTTATGAATTCTGTCTTGTTTGATTACACAATCCAAACTGGCTTGCTATTTCCTCTGCTCAACACAGAGCACAATTTTCCTTTTTGGCTGCAATAGTAAATAGTATATTACGGTTGTATTTCTCGATTTAGTACTAATTTTATTTTTTTTTATGTTTGGCAGCACATAATTTTGGCTTACTTCTGAGAGAGCAGGCTATGGATTTTATTGTTGGTTTTCCATAGATGACTTGCATGGAGAGTATTTGTTATTGAAGTTGTCACAATTGGCTCTGTTACTAGCGATTGATGTTCCTATCCTACGGATGCAAGGTACCTTTCAGGAGCTAGAGGTTGAGGTATCAAGCGTGGAGAGAGAGAGAGCTCGCTCGCTCCCTGGCAGTAAGCTACTAAGCTGGTGGTGCGGTGACCTGCAAGTGCGCTTGAACCATTCCCACTGAGATTGACAAGGTCATTTCTATCTGAAATACTCATGTACTAAAAGTTTGAGATTAAGAAGGTCATTTTTGTCTGAAATACTTTATAGTGCCTGCATTGTTTAACATGGCTACATAGTTGAGGTACACTGCAAATAAAATAGTTTTTTTCTGCATGCTTCTAATAATTTGTAGGATAAGAATCACATTCCAGATTCACATAGTAATAAGGATATAGACCCTCCATGCATTTTTTGATTTTTTAAAACACGGAAAATAGCAAGAAGTGACTTGATAGGGAAGCCGTACGGCATAAATATATAGTTCTGTTTGTGGTTTCTTGCCTAAAATTGTTGCTATGCGACTCTATCTATACAGAATTCTGGTAATTTTAACTGATGGAGAATACATTTTATATGTGGATGTTGATCCGTACATGTTGATGCCATTGTTATAAAGTTTTTCTTTTTCTGCTACAACATCTTCTCCTTGGATATGTCTGTATGCTTCCATGTTCAATATTCTTTTTAATCTCATTTCAGTTCACAATTGAGTAATTTGGTGCCTCCCATTTTTATTCTATTTTATGTTTTAGGAAGTTTCTTGTCATTAGCCAATATCTGACCTTGTATGTAATTATTATGTATCTCAAGATACTTTGTGTACTGAAGCTACAGTGTAATTTTGTTTACTGAAATGTCAAAGTTGACACGTAATGTTTTGGTTTCTGGCTTTATGCAGTACCATCTGTGCCCTTTTTGTGATGGCTGCTGGGACCATAAGGAGCTTCCTCCCCAGTCCCCATTGACCACCCTCTCCACGAGGTGATAGATGATTTCTCTGTGCGTGACATTTCTGGATAATATAGTTGTACCATACGAAATTGTGTGACCTTTAGCGGTGAAGTACAACATGAACTTACTTTCCTATCACATCAGTTCTGACTATATCTGGATTTAGATATTTGTACCTGACCTTTTTGTACTGCAATATTAAGCTTTATACCTGAGCCTGACATGGGTCAGCTGTCTAACAGTTACACAAAATATTGAGAAGCCCATAGTTGGTCGATACCATTCTTAAGGTTTCTTCATTGATAAGCTCCTAAAAAAAATACTAAGAACCTTACAATCAGTTTTGCACAAACTATATCAGTTGATATAAATTTGTGAACTCTAATTATTTCTGGTTTTTTTTTATTTGCGGTGAAATGATATGATTTGTGTTGCATCCTTGTGGGCAGCAATCCTCCACTGCACTACCCTCACCTCCATACACCCCTTTTGCAAGCAGGTATACTTACCTATAGATGATCTATATGCTACTGTTTTGAGGGGGAAATGTGATTCATTTGCTATATTTATGTAATGATGAAGTTCACTGTCTGTCCATGGTTGAATGATTCCTAAATATGTAGTGATGTTCTAATAAATTATGAAGTAGCTGTACATGTCTATGCTGCCTTTTCTGAATGTTCAGAAATATGTTAATGTTTATACGACATGCGGTTGATGTGTCGAGTACAAATAGATTGTTTGAAATGTCATATGTGGACCTGTGGAGTTCAGTTTATGTAATTATACACATAATTGTCTCATAATGAACAATTTAGGTTTGTCGCTATGCACTTTAATTTGTAATTTGTGTTGTTTAAATACTTTTTTGTGGAGCTGTATGGGAATTCCCCAATCTAATCACACTCAGTTATAGGGTTAAAATAACTAGAATTTCAGGCTTGGTATTATGTATACATATTTTTATTTTATTCTTCACATATTGTGCCTGTAAGATTTACAAGGAAATTGTATTTTACGCTTAATTGTTTTATATGTTTCTATAGGGTTATTACGGTTCTCTCCTTTGCAGGCTATTATGGTTGGCTGGACGAATTTATTGGAAGAGGATATCCTTATGAAGGACTGATATAATTAGCAAAATTGGGATTATGCCACATCATTCCTGAATTGAAAGAACCATCTGTTTCTGTCACTAAACCAGGCGTTCTACTATGTCGCAATGAAGTTCAAGGAGCTGTACGCCGCCTGCACGTACGGACCGCAAGCTGTTCATGTGGCAGGCGACAGGCTGACCGTCGACGAGGCCTTCAAGTTCATCAGGGAGGTGTTATTTTCAGGGAGGCCTCCAGATGAATCGTTCTACAGCACCACGGAGCTCAGCTCACGTCTGATCAGATGACATTTTGCCCAGGAAAATAACTGGAGCTGGAGATTGTTGCTCTTCTTTTTTCAGTAGTATTTTTCCCCAGGGTGATTTGCAACCAATTTCGTTCTGTGCAGGCAGAGATCTCGTTACTGATTGTATTGTATAGTAGTATTGCTGCATTAGTTTATTAGATGGAGATGATGATTATTGTGTGTTCTTTATACATAATTAATTAATACACTTTCGTACTAATTAGCCAGTCAAATATAGTGGAGGACGAGAAATTGTTAGCTTGTAAAATCATTATCGTGCGTGCTTTTGACTTGTCTGAGCTTATAAAATCATTTTCTGGAGTTCCGGACACAAATCGTTAACACGTTTCTCGATCTCTTAAACGGTTTAAGTTTTGCAAAAACCTTGATTAGCAGTTCTTAGAAAGCATTTTAAATCAACTTTCCAACTTTCAAATATTTAATTTATTTCTATGTGCCCTTGAAAAAAAATGTCGTGAATTTTATCTCTAAACACTTTACGGCGCCCTTGAAAAATCTGTTCTTTTGGACATTGTTCTGACATGCAGGCCACACTATCAGTTACCAAAGCCAAGAATGAAAAGTAAAAAAAAAATAAAATCTAACCTTATCTCATCTCAACTTGTCACCGATTGTTGTGAAAAATATACACAAACATGCTTAGGGTGTGTTTAGTTCACGCCAAAATTAAAAGTTTGATTGAAATTAGAACGATGTGACGAAAAAATTAGAAGTTTATATATATAGAAAAGTTTTGATGTGATAGAAAAGTTGGAAGTTTGAAGAAAAAGTTTGAAATTAAACTCGGCCTTAGCTTTTATGGAAAAGCAGGTCAACATCCTCTGGATCTCTGCCTTTTCCACAGATCTAAGGAACCTTGATAAAAGCATCGACGTATGGCTTGTTTTTGGCTCATTCTATTCAGTGCTGAATTCTGTTATTTTTCAGGGAAGCATCAGGAGGCGTTTTCACTATTCAGTAGAATGGAGGAGGATGGAAGCCAGGAAAGGTTTTTCTTTTTGTTAGTGGCAAAGCAAGAAATAGTATACTTATGCCTTGAGGTTAACCAGAATATGTAATCTGGACCTTAACTTACAATGTGCAGATCAGCTTCAACACCATGATCAGAGCATACACACATATCTCCACTGATCAGAGCATACACAGAGGGTGAATGCTACTCCAAAGCTAAGGAAGCCACCCAGATAATGCTGAGCAGCAACATAACCCCTTCATGGACTCATTTCAAACAGCAAAACAGGACAACCAGCAAAGCTACTGCAGCCAACAGGATGCACTGAAAACAGGACATGACATAGAACAACACTGAAATCTGAACCGAACAAATGACGAGTTCAGGAGTTCACCATTTCTCCCAAAATGGCACCAAATGTGCACAAACAACAGTCAGTTCAAGTAGAGAAGCAACTAGTCAAGTCATCACACTATACCCCCACAAAATAAAATCCCAATTGCTCAAATTTGTCACAATAAAGCCTAAAGGATACACTAGCCATCACAAGGGATGCACAGAACCTTGGGAATCTCAAATATGTCAACAAGCCCAAGCCTTTCCCACAATTGATTCTTCATAAATGAATTGCATGAGATGTGTGGGTACTTGTCAACTTTGTGTAATAGCAGTTGGGTACCATCTTTCCAATTAATTGGTCTTGCCTTAAAACTTGCAGCACTATTGGGTAGAAGTTGCATCAGTGTGCGAATGGTACCTTCCTCAATCAGGTGTACAGAAGCGTGACGATGGATATCAATAACAATTGCCTCTTGAGGATTTTTTGGCAGATTTTGAACAGTGGAAAAGCTTCCTGGACCTGGAGAGGTAGAGTGCACAACCTGTTGGCCATGAGCAAGTATTGCTGAATGTATGGTAGGCATAACTTGAGCAGATGATGGTCTTGATTGAGGAAGAGGGGCAAGAACATGCCCAGAAGTACTGCTTGCTGGAGTAAGCGGTGGCTTAGTCACAAATGACAAGGCTGTCTGGGCCCCAGAAACAGCGCTTGCTACAGGGACTGGTGGTTGCCTCATCAGTAAACCATGGGACAAGTAGCATTTCTTCAGCAATGACTTGAGCTTATTCCATTCCGATTGTGTAAGAGAACCTTTGATACTGGCAGCAGGAACAGAGCTTAATGAATGACCCAACCCAAGTAAACCAGAACCTTTGGGAGCATGCACTCCCAGCCATGTTGATAGTACCTTGTCATTTTGACATAGTTTCTGCACATTTCCACCAAGATCGGTGTCAATTTCAACCATTGTTGCATGTGCAACAGCATGTTCACCAAGGGCTGGCAGCTCCCTTCTCAAAATCCTGAATACCTCCTGATATAGCCTGGATATGAGATGAAGTGGCATAAATTCTGGATGATAAATTATCAGCCTGGGATCGACACTTGGGTCCGCAGCATATGCTCTCACCCCTTGCAGGCCTCCCGGAAGGCGTGCTGCAACCTTCAACCCTTGTGCCTCCACAATCTGGTCAAACATAAAGTTTGAGAAGCCCTCATATGTAACTGGATACCTCTCACTGGGCATCGGCAGAGACAACTCTGATTTCTTCTGGATTTTGAGTTGTAAAAACCCAATAACATTGATACCAGCAACAATACCGACGTTCCCATCCTTGTATGCTCCTGACACTGTGGCATCCAAGCCCTCTAGAAAGTATGGTGCAAGAAATCCAGATCTCATCCAAAACTTAGAAATCTCTGCAGTGAGATAAGGGTTCCTCATATCAACCACATCAACCAGACGATCATGTGGTACCGGCTCCAGGGGCGGGTGCTTGGAAAGAAATTCCTGCATGGGTATGAAGCTTGTCCGGGGGAATCGAATCCGCCCAAATGCACCTCTAGAAAAAGGATAAATAATTTCAATGTCAGCATGTGAGCAAAATCTCAGCAAATGGGGAGAAAAAAAAAGAGTAAATTTAGATAATCCGGAAATGACGAGCACAAGGAGTTTACATTGCATAACAGTGTTGGTCATCAGGCTCATCCGTGGAGGAATCCGCATCCGGAGAGGCGGCGGCGGAGGCGGCACCATCCGCATCGGGAGAGGTAGAAGAGGAGGCCGGCCTTACGATCACTAGAACCAGTCGAGGGGGGCATATCGACCTCGAAGTGATCATGCGGCCAATCTGCCTCAGAGCCGCAGCCATCTGCGACCGGAGCCGGAGCCGGAGGCGAGGAGGAGGCGGAGGCGGAGGCGGCGGCGGCGGCGGCGGCAGATGGGTATCCCGAAACGAAACCGTACAGTAAGGTTAACCTTCCTCGTGAAAGAGCCGGGACAATTTACTATTTGCCACTCAACCAAAATACCAGTGTTTAAATGCCACTCTCCCCAGTGAACAGTATTGAAATTCCATTTCTCTGTATCCATCTAATAAATATTTAAATATTTATTATTATTAACCATATAGGAGTATATATAGCTCTATCATTTTTTAACTACTTCTATTAATGATTAATGAAAATAATTCAGTGTTAGATTTAGCTTGGAAAGATTCGTCCCATTTATGTGACTATCTGTAAAATTTATATAAAATATGAAATGAAGGGACTAGCTAGCCTTTTCTATCATCAATTTGGTTCCGTACCAATTTATCTGATCTTTTCTGCCATTTTGGGCTAGGTGGAGCAGCTTGAGGATACTTTAGTTACATCTTCCCAAGCTCAGCTCGATTTATGAAGATCACGTTACAGTAGAATGTTCTCTTCCCTTATTTTTTTTGGATCACCTATATATTTATCGATAAATTTTCTCCTAAAAATTTGACAAATATAATTATAGTACACAATCGTAGTGTAATTACACTGTAACTTGCATATAACTACACTGTAATTTGTATGTAAATTTCACGTAATTTTGAATCATAAGATCTATTACAATATTTGTTCTGGTGAGGAAGAAAAAATAATCACAGCACACACATATGTGAAAGGATTTGTTTCCACGACCTCTATTTTATCGAAATAATATGTTACGGAGAGATTTTTGAAAGTTACATGCAAGTTACATTATAGTTACAGTGTAATTATACCCTTTTTTTTTGACAAATTGACCCTTTTCAAAAACTTATTTTGAAACTAACCACTGCCAAAAACTTCAACCAAAAATAGGCCGTTGGCTCAACGCCAACCTCTTTGGCGCTGACATCGTGCACAGAAGCGCCAAACATACTGGCGCTGACATAGTACCAGCGTGGCGGCCGAGCGCTTACACCTGCCGACGTGGCAGAGAGGTCAGCGCCAATTGTGCTGGCGCTTCTTTGTACGACCTTAGCACCAATGAGTTTGGCGCTGACATTGGGCACTTAAGCTGTGTGGAAGCCATACTGCGATATCAACGCCAAATAAGGTGGCGCTGACCTTTCTATTGTTAGCGCCATATTCTTTGGCGCTGAGTGTGGAGAAGCTTGCACAAATCATAGCATCCATCTCTCTGCCCAGGCTGTTAATATTTCACAGGTAATTCAAAATGACAGCACAGGCAGGCATTTCAAAATGACAGCACAAGCAATCTATTCCATGATGAATAAACGATCAAGCACCACAAATCCATTCCATCCATTCACTCAAGCCACAAATATAATCCAGCATTCCATCAATCCATTCCATCCAAAAACCATCAAACCTTCAAGCAAATACATATGAAGTCCATCAAATCCATTCATCATCAAGTCCATCCATTCCACATCAAGTCTATAGTCACAAAACAAAAGTCGTAGTCCATACACTTCCATTTAGGAAGTCTATACACATCAAGTCCAGCCATCCATCAAGACCGCAGGACCGGTTTACCTCTTCCTACCTCTAGTGCGAGGATGAGGTACATCGGGAGTGTACCTCCAGTCCTATGAAGGAGCTCGCATGCGTCGTGGTCGACACGGCCCGGCCTGTGATGATTGCGGTGCGTCCTCCAGCTGCGAGGGCCCGAACTCAACTGCCTCCTCATCCACCTCCGCCTCCTCGTCATCCTCCGCCTCCTCCTCTTCCTCTTCCTCTTCCTCCGCCTCCGCCTCCACGTGTTCCTCCCCTTCTTGGTGGCCCTGAGGTTGTTCGACGACATCGTTGGACCTACAATCCAGGCGTGCTGCCAACTTCCGACATCGCTGCCGCAATCTCTGCAACCAAATTTTTTGAGTTAGCGCATTGGAAAAAACTAGCGTAATTTCAGTGCTTATTGAAGGAGTACTTGCAGTGCGTTGCAGAGGGTGGTGCTCTCTCCTTCCGACTGGGGAGCCGTGCCAAGCGCCACTCTTGCGTCGTTGACAGTCCGCAAGAGCTCTCGTGCCTGTAAGGTTAGAAAATGTAATAAGTCACAAAAATTAAAGCGGGAGCGTGCATATAACATAACATTGTGAGTACTCACCACTCTGTCGCGAACAGGTCCCGTCTCGACCGTGGTACCTTCACAGGTCTGATTGTCGTACTCATTCTGCTCCTCCACATCTTCGGGGTCGTCCGCTATGTCGGCTAGTGTCCAGGCCGGACATAGGACAAGACGATAGTTCCTGTGGAGCCACGCCAAGTACGCATCGAACTCTGTGCTGCTGTGCTGACCCTCGTCCGGTACTCCGTTCTCATCGAATTTCTCCCATTGCGTGATATGATCTTGATGGTAGTAAGCCCAATCAGTCACCTTCTTCTTCTTCCGACAGTCGACCCTACACATATGCAAAATAGACAAGTCAACAATTTGAGGATGGCATCAAATCGATTTGGTTTGCTAACTCAAAGTAGTTACTTGTGGAGGTCGATACTAGTGGAGAAACAGTGCGGATTGTTTGAAGCCTTCCGAACTACCGCATCACACCAAGAAGCCATGTCTCCACCAGAGTCAGTGAACAAAATACTGCCAAATAGCGGGACACTGGGAGAAGTTGGCACGCAACCAACTCAGAGGCACACCGAAGGTCTTCATCAGCCGCTGACCATCAACTGCCACTGGAGGCTCCACACCGAGGTACTACTCCACCCGCTGCCTCCAGTTCCCTGAGGCCGTGTCACCTGTGACTGCCTGACCTCATATAGGAAGACCCAGGATCATGACGATGTCCTCCAGTGTGACCGTCAACTCCCCGCAGGGTAGGTGGAAGGTGTGAGTCTCTGGACGCCATCTGTCAACAAGGGCCGTCAGAGCCGCGGCGTTGTACAGAGGCATCGGCCGCTGCGCCATGGTGACAAACGCCAATAGCTTCGCCCGCGTAGGTACGGAATGTACCGAACGTCGAACGGGATGTGTGCTGTGTGACCTCTGACTCGAAGGGTCTTCAGCAGCTGCGTCAAAAAACACAAATAATATGGTAGTGTTAGCAAGAACATAGGATATACATAAATTGTGGAAAGAATGAAATACTTTTTGGGGCTAACCTCTCCGCTGGCTATCTTGGGAGCCCGGTGCTTCTCCTCGTAGAAATCCTCCAACCCCGGAAAGTGCGCCATCCTATAATACAATACCGGTAAGTACTATGAACACACAAACACCTTTTTATAAAGAAGCTCACTAGCTTATTTGATGTCATTGATCAAATTGGTGTTAATGGCATGTACAATCTGCCTGGCTCTTCTATTTCAGGGGTAAATCACAACGCGGCTATATAAATGTTCTACCTGCATGGTACATAAGTTGGAACTAAAAATAACTATATTAACTCTAGAGGATCCAAAATTTTCCTTCTGTAATTGAAAGGCAAACAGTCTTGGTGAAAGTTAGTTGTAAATTACATTCGACGAAATAATAATACTCCTAGAAGCTCAAGCTTTCTGATTTGCTCATTAGTTTAGCTTGTCATGGTTGAGGAGCATTCATGTACATATTTATTCCCTTAGTGGCATATATGCATTATATATAAGAGGCGTCAACACCCACACAGTATACAATGCACCACATCACAAATGCAATCAATCGTATAAATACAGAGGAAGCAGCAGCAGTCGGGAGATTACTCTGCAATGTGGGTACCAAACTCACGCAGGAATTGCATAATTCATGCTCTACATGTATTTATTTCCCTCTTGTAACCTAATAACATTGTTGGCCGAGTATATTGCAGAAGTTAGAACAATCAACCCCATTCAAACCATAGCCATCACCACACATCCAAATATAGTTTCTAAAATTTACAAACCAACAACAACCAAATGAAGCAATATTAATATGTCACTTCCACACTACATCCCCACCACATTATCCAACTAACAATTCATCCCGAGCAAACCATTCTCAAACCACGATTTGAACCAAATCAATGCAAAATTCACAATATAATGTCGGGAAAATTAGGGTTTTTGGAGGAGTTTACCTTTCCAAACGATTCTCAACTCAATCCCCACGAAACCCTTTCGATTTGAGGTGTATTTTGAGGAGATTGGGTGAGGGGGGAGAGAGAACCCGGAACCCTACCGCGGGTGGCGAACAGAGAAAGAGAAGAGAGGCTGGGATGGGGCGGCCTGGGGCGGCCACTAATTAACCCATGTCAACGCCAAATGAGGTCGGGAATCTCAGCGCCGCAGCAGTTGGCGCTGAGATCCCTGCCACGTCGGCACGAGGAGGCCCTCGGCCGCCACGCCGGCACGAGGTCCGTGCCAGACACGTTGGCATCGGTATGTACAACGTCAGCGCCAGTGACCTTGGCGCTGAGCAGTAGCCTATTTCTGGTTTAAGTTTTTGGTAGCGGCTAGTTTCGAAATAAGTTTTTGTAAAGGGTCAATTTGTCAAAAAAAAAAACAGGTAATTACATGCAAGTTACAGTGTAATTACACTATGATTATACTGTAATTACATCTGTTAAATTTTTGGAAGAAAATTTATCAACAAATATATAGCAAAATTGTTTTTTATTTTGTTGAAGAGGAATCCTCTTATTTCTTTTGCGATGCTAGCTTTGTGCTGGTGTAGTTAATTAGTACTGGTCATATTTAATTACCGGAAATTTGTAGGGTATATCATATATGACAACCTGACTTTGCCTACCGTTAAGATATGTGCTTCTGCAATTGTTTTCTATACCTAGAGATACCAACACGTCCAATGTTTGAGCTTTTTTTAACCAAAAAGTGAGATTCTTTAAGTTTTCTTGCATGCGAACAGATTTGGTTGATGTCTGGGCCTGTGAGGTTATCAGCCCCATCTTTTCGCTCCGGATTTTTCACAATTTGGTTCTTTTAAAAAACTTATTTTGCAAATAAACCCTTGAAAAAACTTATCCTGAAGATGGGCCTTTTTGGAGCGCCAGAGTACTTGCGCCGTCGTCCAACAGCTGAGGTGGCAGGGGGAGCGTGCCAATGTGGCTAGCGCCCCCCTCTCCCCGCCCCGCCATTTTTTCCTCTCTCTAGTGTAGAGGAGAGAGAGCACACAAGAACCAATCGTAGAAAAATTAAACTCAAATGGAACAAATATGTGACTTGTAAAATTTTCCAAAGCTACACTCCCCCCCTCCCCGCGCGCGCTCTCCCTGCTCTTCTTATGTTTTGGTTTTCCTATAATCCCCAAAAAGAGTAGATTATTTAGATTTTGAACACTCTTAGTCTTTTTTTTTTACATATTTTACATCCTATAAAAAAAAGTTAGGGTTTAAGTTTTTTTTTTTTACATTCGGGTGTCATTTCTTCAAACAGGGGTAACTTTCTCATATGAACTCGGAATCAGGCAAATAATATATCCACGGATATCTACAGAAAATTTTACATCCAATTCTCCCCTTCGCTAGGTTTGGCGACATTAGAACCTCCAAATTCCGCTTGCAAGATTGTGTTTTTGAGGCGAAAAGCTTTTCGATAGAGCGATCACATATTTCATCCATTTGAGTTTAACTTTTGTATGGTTGGTTCTTGTGTGCTCCTAAGCGTGAAAAAAACATCAAAAAAAAATAAAAAAATCCGTGGGGAGGACGCCAGCCACATTAGCGCGCTCCCCCTGCCACGGTAGCAGGAGGACGGCGCCGGAATGCGCCACTCGTTAGACGACGGGGCCAGCGACTCTGGCATCCAAAAAGGACCATTTTCAGGATAAGTTTTTTCATAGGTCTATTTGCGAAATAAGTTTTTCAAAAGGACCAAATTATAAAAAATCCAATCTTTTCGCTTATGTTTATGCTTATAAGCTAAAATTTATTTTTTTACCTTAAATTTGAAGTTGATTTTGAGGTTTTTTCATCAAAGTTTATTTTTAGCTTTTGATTTAAATCTCTAAGAACACATATATAAAAGTTTTATTCGCAAATTATTTTTCGTTTGTAAGTATGCCGTTTGGCTTATTATGTGAATAGGCCAAATGATGGGAGCCTATCGTTTCACAAATTGCTGAAATTCAAGTCGGCATTTGTGAAACTGTCCCGAACAAAAACAAAACAAAACTTCGAGTGCTAGATCACAGTATTCCCTTTAGAAGGGGGACAGCAAATTCGCACGCGTGCGCCAGCTGGCAGGCCCTCCCCTCGCGCGGCAATTTTTTTTCGCTTTCTTTTTTTCGCAATTTTTTCGCTTTCTTTTCTCTTTTTGATTTCTTTTTTTACTTTTGTTTTTGCGCTTTTTTCTGATTATTTTTTTAATCTTTCGCACATGTGTTTTCAAATGTTTTGTGTTGAAAGTTTTAAAATCTTGACTTGAAAATTGTAAAACTTGGGCTTGAAAGTTTTCGAATCTCGAGTTGAAAGTTTTCAAATGTGAGTTGAAAGTTTTCAAAATTTATCTTGCAAATTTAAATTTCGAGCTGAAATTTTCAAAGTTTGAGTTGAAAGATTTCAAAATTTAACTTTAGTGTTTAAATCTAAAGTTAAAAGTTTTCAATCTATTAGTAAAAAAAATCTTCCAAAAAAGGAAAATCTTATCTTAATTAGCGTCATTATCTAAAACTAATTCAGTTAGTTTGGCTTAACTACTCCCTCCGGGCTGATAATACTTGTCGTTTTAGACAAGGGTGAGGGCAAACTTTAGAATCTTTGATTTTGAATCGTTTTTAAAATATTTGTCTTTTAAATATGGTGACTACATGTATATATAGATTAATCTTAAAAAAACTTTAATAAAATCATATATTTGTTAACATTTTTATACATATTACAATGAAATATAATGGTCAAAGTAATTTTTTTCGAGACCGTGCCCTTATCCAAAACGAGAAGTATTATCAACCTAGAAGGAGTACTCCTGAAACACGCGTTATAGTAGCTTTTCCCAAAAAAAATAGGAACACTTTTTGCCGATCTTGCTTCGTTGCGCAGAAAAAGGAAAACGCGTTGAGGAAAAAGAAAAACACACGAGAGGGTAGAGGCTAGAGAAACGCGTGCGACTTAACTTCCTCGCGCGTACGTGCTAATTAGGATTCTCGCTTTAGAAGACCCATATTGTCTTGCTTGCCTCCATCCGATTCATATTTCAAAAAGAAAAAGAAAACGAATTATGTTTAATCTGGCATGCAATGATCGGCTAGAAACAAGATAAACTGGTACCAAATCTTTGAAACTAAGGGTGTGTTTAGTTCGTGAAAAGAAAATTTTTGGGTGTCACACCAGATGTTTAAGTGGATGTTGGAAGGGGTTTCAGACACGAATGAAAAATCTAATTTCATAACTCGCATGAAAATCGCGAGACGAATCTTTTGAGCCTAATTAAGCTATCATTAACACATGTGGGTTACTGTAGCATTTATGGCTAATCATGAACTAATTAGGCTTAAAAGATTCATCTAGCGATTTTCATGCAAACTTTGAAATTAGTTTTTATTTTTATCTATATTTAATGCTATATGCATATGTTCAAAGATTAAACGTTTACGTTTTTGGAAAAAAATTATGAGAACTAAACCAGGCCTAACTACAGAACAGAATGCACATACTACATGGAAGTAAATTTAAAAGACGGCCCCTTTCAAAAGAAATTTTTGAAAAGACTGTTGATTGTGTTCTTCTGGGATTACCTGTCAATTCTGTTGATATTGCTGCTAAGAAAAAAAAAATTGTTCCAGCTCTTTCAAACTTTGTATCTACTGGCCTATTGCGCAAAGCAAGAGTACAATTTTTCTGGTAAAACGGGGTGCTTAGTTGATGCCAAATAGTGTGTTTAAATTTGACATCGCCAGAATCCCTTAAGTGTTACCAAAGGTTCAAAATGGCAGCACAAACCAAGCAGCCCAGAGCAGCCTCAAAAGCTCAAGCATTTAGCACTGGACCATTACCTGGCCAAGGGAACTTGCATGTAGCCCAGTGCCTGCCTGTAATTCTGTATGATTCTTTTAGAGCTCCCTTCCAGCCTCCAGGCCAGTCATGAGTTCACAGAGGTCCAAGCGTTGAATTCGTCCATTCTTAGCGCAAATGAACACCACCACCATATGCCTAACAGTTCTTTTAATGATGAAGGCAATATATGAACAACTAAAATTCAATCAAACTTATCTCTGCTGTATTAGTTGCATTGTCTGTTGTCCTCAAGCAGACCTTCAGGAGACCACGTTTCATGAAGACCACTGCTCCGATTGGTCTATGACGAAAAGGAGTATTATTGAATATGCAATTGAAGGATCAACGTAAAGTATGCAGAGATGAATTCATGTGCTTTGAAACTTGAATAAAGCTTATACCTTAGTCCAGCAGCAGCACTCCTCTCATCCTCTGGCTCAACTCCAAGCCAATTTCATGGTTTAATTTTGGGTTCCCGTCGGCTCTAATTGCCTAATAGCATGGATTTTTTTTTAAAAAAAATGTAATACAGATAATTGTTCATTCTATTGTGCTAATTTTATACTGCTCCACAAAATAAAATTCAGAAGTAAAATTGTACATGACCACCAAAAACACTATGGATATCATCAATCAGTAACTCCCCTAATCTCACCATTTTTCTCATGATTTTTTTTTCTATCTGACTGTCTTACACGTCTCCGTTTACTGTTCTCTGCTCCTCGGCCTAACTTGCATGTTTATGCGTTGCCGGTGCGCCGGTTGCCTGCTTAATTAGGCCGGTTGATTGGTAATTAGTTCATGCATTTGGGGTTTGGATGCCGGTCACTGTGATGGTTGTTTCCGGTTGGGTGGCGCGTTGAATGGCGCGTGGCATGCTGCCATTTCTTGTTTTGGTCCACTTGTATGTTATTTCAGATCGGTCTATCTGTTCTGCACTCTGTGCCTTTGTGATTTTCTGTTTAGGCCCTTAACTTTTTTGTAAATTGAATGTGAAGAAGGCAAATTACTTTACTAGCCAAATGATTTAGAGGAAGACTGGTGCTTGGTCAAGTTCAAGAATCAAAACAAGGTTACAGTAATACTTCAGGACATGAGAATCCATTGCCAAAAAAAAACCTTACCAAATTTTGGTAATGCCAAATTTTAGCAATTATGCCAAAATTTTGGTAGGATTTCTTATATAGTTATCAAATTTTGGCAGCAAACTAAATATAGCCACTTTTTTAGCAATTTTACCAAAATTTAGTAAGGTTGGAAACGGCATCAAAGTGAACAGGCCCTATATAAACTTCCGATAATTTGGTCATCACGCCACGTCGCCACACAAGCCAGCTCGCTCCAAGCATGGCGATCGTTGAGTCATCGACGGGACCGGCCGTCGCCGTCGGCCGTCGCCGTCGCCGCCGCGGTGGTTCTGGACTTCTGGTGGTCTTGACGTGGCTGTGGACGGCGCTGGTGCAGCTGGTGTGGAGGCCGTACGCCGTGGCGAGGGCGTTCGGCCGGCAGGGGATCCGCGGGCCGGCGTACCGGCTCTTCGTCGGCAGCGACGCCGAGGCGAACGCGATGCGCGCGGCGACGTGCTCGACCTGCGCTGCCACGACATCGTCCCGCGCGTGCTGCCGCACTACCGCGCGTGGATGTGGCGCTACGGCAAGGTGTTCGTCTCGTGGAGCGGCGCCACGCCCGCGCTCTGCGTCGGCGACTAAGCCATGGTGAAGCAGATCCTGTCCGACCGGACGGGGCTGTACGGCAAACCGGAGCCCGGGCCGAGCTTTCTGGCGCTGATCGGCAACGGCCTCGCCTTCGTCAACGGCGACGACTGGGTGCGGCACCGCCGCGTCGTGCACCCGGCGTTCGCCATGGACAAGCTCAAGATGATGGCCAAGACGATGGCGGAGTGCGCGCGGGAGGTGATCCGGGCGTGGGAGGCGCGTGCCGCCGCCGGCGAGCGGCGGGTGCAGGTGGAGGTCGGGCAGAAGTTCCAGGAGCTGACCGCCGACGTGATCTCGCATACGGCGTTCGGCAGCAGCTACAGGGAAGGGAAGGAGGTGTTCGTCGCGCAGCGCGAGCTCCAGTCCATCGCCTTCTCCACCATATACAGCATCCGCTTCCCGGGCAGCGAGTGCATCGCGACGAAGACGAACCTGCGCCGGCGACATCTCGCCAAGAAGGTGAGAGGCACGCTCAGGCGATCATACGCGAGCGCGCCAGGCCGCCGCCGCCGCCAAGGAGGACAGCGGATATGGCAACGACCTCCTCGGCCGGATGCTGGAGGCCAACGCGGCGGTCGGCGGCGGCGGCGGCGAGAAGAGCCTATTAGAAAAAACATTTTTGCAGGCGACCAAAAGTAGTTTTTCCAGGTGGGGGGAAGGACCGTCTCTATACCAACAACTGTGACGGCACAATTGCCCGCCTGCGAAAATGCACTGGATGAAAAAAAAAATTGGCGCCCCGCCGGCCCTGCGCCTCGCCTCGCCGCCGCCGCCCTCCTCTTGTCGGAGTGTAACATCCTGAAAATTCCCGACAATAAAAAACACTAAAATTTCGAACTTTTTAAAACTTTTGCATCATGCTGGTTGTTATGGTTACTATTGCTTGCCAAACTATAAACTGTCACAATGGAAAATTAAACTAAAGCTATACAGCTAAGTAATAATTATAATAATAATATATTTATCATGAACCCTATAAATATTTATGCACAAGAAATCAAAGTCAGACAAAAGAAGTAATTTAATTTATGGATTAAATATTAAATAATTGAACCATGCGATGAGTGTCATGATATCTGTATACACATGAAATGATATCCATTCAAATAAGTCGAGCTCTATCTATAAAATAGTTTTACTGGGAATAATCAATTCGATATTACATAATTTGTATTGAATCACAAATATTGAATTGTAGAAATCCATGTTGTAGTAAAACCAATCTAAAAAGATAAACCAATATGTGTGAAAACAGATAAATACCAAAATCCCAAAATATAGGAAATTATAAAAATCTAGGATAATATTAAATATTGGACAATATTAAATTTGGAGAAAATTCACATTTGAACACTTAATATTGTCACTCAAATACTTTTGATTAAATACACATTTAATTGGCAAAATTTCCTCAAATTATAAATTAAGCAAAACCCTAAAAGAATGGAAAATGGAGAAATTAGAAAAGTATATAATAAAAATAAAAATATGTGCAATATTAAATTTTAATAACTTAAACATGGTGTATTTTACATTGTGACAAAAATGGTGGTAATAGTATATTTTTCCTAATGGCAAAATACCCTCTAAAATAAAAAAAAATAGTCGGCTAGCACTGTTCATTAGCCCCTAGGTGTTCGATTTGGATCCTTGCCACCCTAGCCCTCTTCCTCCCCACTGCTGCGACGCCCTAGCCGGCCTTGAGCCCCAAGCCGCCATCGCCATCCATCGCCATCGACGTATCGTCGCCGCGCGCCTCTTCCGGCCGCCCCTCGCGCCCCGCGCCGCCTCGCGCCGTCTTGTCGTCGTCGTCGTCGCCCTGCCGCGCCGCTCACCGTCGCTGTCGCCCTGCGCGCTCCGCTGCCACGCCTCCTAGCGTCCCTTTCCGCCACACGCCGTCGTGTCACCGTCGCCGTCGCTCTGCTGTGCGCCGCGCGCCGTCGCCATCGCCACTGCCGCGCCGCTGCCATACCGCCTCGCGCCCCGCTGCCACTGCCGCGCCGAGCCCCATGCCGAGCTGCATCGAGTCCCGCCCCACGCCGCCGCGCCGCGTCGCCGTTGTCATTAAGCACTGCCCGCCCCCTCCGCCTATATAACCCCCCCCCCCCCCCCCCCCCCGCGGCCGCCCGTTGCTTCCCACACCACCCTCACCACCTCCCCTCCCTTTCCCCTCTCTTTTCCATCCCCAGCGTCGCCGCCTCTTCGGAAGCAGCCGACGCGCCTCGCCGTCGACCCCGACGCCGCGTCGCCGCCGACCACGCCGCCGGTCCGGTGAGTCTCCCCCTCCCCCACCGCTCGTCGTTGCGCCGCGCCGCCCACCGGTTCCAGCCAAGCCGCGAGAGTGAGAGAGAGGGAGCAGAGAGGTAGAAAAAGAGAAGAGAAGAGAGGATAGAGTGGCCCACCTGTCAGTCGTAGTAAGTTAATAATTAGGTTGGAATAAAAATAAAACTATTAGGAACAGTGCCATTTCGCAATTAGTTGAATTAGGAACTTTGAACTAGCATAACTCACTCATTTTAACTCAGATTCTAGTGAAACTTGAACCTAAATTCATCTAAAATCATAAGCTTTCCAATGGTATATAATTCACTATTTAATAAAGTATATATATAATTATAAAATAATTAATATCAAAAGATTAGATTATTGGTCAACTTAAAAATATGCTAGTAAATAGGATTGATATTGTAAAGTAGAGTAGATGTAATAATATTGGTCTTTAACATGTTTTGTCACTGTAGCAACCACATAAATAATTATAATCAATGTTTCAAATTAATGGATGTATAGGAAAATAATAGTGCCATTTATTAATCTATGTCCAAATATAATTAAACCCATGAATTATCAGTTATTTAAATAAAGTTAGCCTTATAATTAGGTAAATCAAACATGAATACACATAGAAGAGTCTTTAATTTGTTTATGAGGAATAGGAACAGAGTTGTTATGATAGAACCACCCAAATAAGGTTGAGTTGGTTAGCATCCAATAATTACTCAAACAGGAAAATCACTTGTCAACCCACTTAAATCACATATACTGTACAATCCATTTAAAATCATACATAAGAACAATAATCTACCTTTTGCATATATTAAACCAAGGAGTCTATGACAAACATTTGTAGTGGATAAATACTAATTATAGTGGATAAATACTAATTATAGATCTTGACCTAATATAATCTAAGTTCAATTGTAAATTAGGATTATTCATTGTAAATCTACGTGATGGGATAATCTGTAACCATAATATGATTAACCTAAACAACTCTAACATACAAAGCATGGATAATTGTTAACCTTTTATAATTTATTGTGATAAATAAAATATGTTAACAATTAAAGTAAAGCCTCCATCAATAAAACAATAATACAAATGATTCACTGTACTTATTTGATTGATCCTAAATCCATCTGACAACAAAACCTCTAGTATATGACCATTTTATTTAGATAGATGCATGTGTAGCCATAATCTTTCCAAAGTCATTAGCTAGACTAAACCACATATTAGCCAGAGGTATATCTCATTTATACACTATTGGTTACTCCTAAATAGACCACGATGACAACAGAAAGATTAAGAAACTTTAGTCCTTATCACGATTGGAATCCCTTAGCAAGCACGAATAGTATGAGCAACCCTAGGTTCGACCCCAACAAGTACATTTTGTTGTGCATAATTGATTGGTGTTTGAATATTGGTTTTTCTTGCATATTATAGAAATTGTATATCGGTTAATCGTGAGACAACGTATGCAGCTTCCAGGAGGAGAAGGTTGATCAAGAATTATATCAAGAATAAGGACTATCCTGAGCAGGCAAGTCATCACTATTCCTTGAACATGTTGATCCAATTGCGAAATTATTTTGTCTATAAATAAAATTGCATGCAATGATGAACATCCTACATGTGATTATGCCATGTCTTGATTATTGTTTACCCCTTATTCCTTCGTAACCATGTTTACGTATGAAGTCCCTAGTCAATTATGATAAATGCTTAGAAATGCTATTCTAGAATCATGCATACTTATATTTATCAAATGCTATATGCTTAGGTAATTACCTTTGGGAAGGTAATTGAGATGCGGCATATGAAGACATGAGCGCCACATTGCCATGATATTGATGACATGATTTGTGAAAGATGAAATAAAACTAAACAACTGTTTTCAACTGGGCGGACGGAGGATTTGGGTGGTATCTGGAAAAGGCTACTACCGTCCCCGTCAATTAAGGATCGAGCCATGAAGTTAAGCATGAAACGACCCCCGTATAACCGTACCTCTTGAATGGGTATAGGCCTAGCGGATTAGATAGCCGAGCGGAGGCAGTATCCCTACATAGATGATTCACCCCTAAGTGAGGCAGATGCGCTACGGTGGGGCAGCCGTTGAGGTAGGGCCGCGAGGTGTGCCCTACATCGGTGTCGCCATTGGTAAGACTGCCATGAGAGTGTGAGAGAGAACTTAACGTGTGTGTGAGACTTCTTCCCCGGGAGCGCCAGAACTCCTCTCACTGCTAGAAATATAGACGCCTAGAGTGCATGAGGATGTAAGTTCATGGAGCGGGTACTGCCAATGTGAGGTTATCGAAAAGCTTTGTCGTGACGCGTCTCATGTGTTGGGACGAGACTCATGTGTTGGGCAGTCGCGGAGTGCGGGTAAAGTGTACATCCAATGCAGTGTGAGTAAAACAAATCTATTCGAATAGCCGTGCTCGTGGTTATTGAGCACCAGGACGTGTATTACACTTGGCTAGACTCTAAATTCTTAATTTGTGTGGGATGGTTTTGTGTGGTTTTATGTATGTCTTGTTTTATATGAGTTAATTTCCGTTAAATACCAACAATATAGGAAAATGGGTTATTTAAAAAAAATTGTTCGACTAGGAACCTTAATTTAATTTCCTCTAGTTCCCAGCTGTCACCCATGCAACGCAACACGCATATAATATCAGGTCCCCTAGTTGCTACGTTATGCAAACATTGTCATATCATTTTAGTAACAGATAAGATCGTACGTATATATATATATAAATTCAATCTGACTTGATCGAAATACGAAGAACTAATAAAATCTAGTGATATGTCTCCAGCGAAAAAAACAATTGTAAAACGCCATCATACATTCTTTCCCCATGTAAAAGAAAATGAACCGGTGAAACGTTGGGTCTGTTTGGTACAGCTCCAACTCAGTCAAACAGTTTCAGCTCCATCAAAATTGGAAGTGAAGCTGAGTGGAGCTTTCTCACCAAATAAACTAGAGTTATGGAGCTGGGTTTAGGTAACTTCATAACTCCACTTCAGACCTAACTCCTGTAGCTAAATTTAGGAGTTAGAGCTATACCAACCAAGCCCGTCATCGTGTTCAGCTCGAAACCGAAAATTTCGACGAAATTTCTCCACTGCTGTAACAGCTATAGCTCAATGTCAGTGTGTGTGTATATATATAATCACTGCATTTTCACGCACACACCAACTAATTTATCACTCAAAGGTGTGCGAGAATTAATCTGCCGTTGCATTGCATGGGGATCTGCCGTCCCATAAAGGATGCACATAAATGAATCTCATCATGTACTACCTCCGTTCCAAATTAGTAGTTTCTTGAAATGTTTAACCACTCGTCTTATTTTAAAAATTAGTGCATATATAAAAATGTAGAAGTCATACTTTAAAGTACTTTAAATTACAAACAAAATAAATAATAATTCTATAAATTTTTGAATAGGACGAAAGATAAAAAGTTACAAACAAAAACTAAAAGCGACAAGTATTCTGGGACAAAGATAGTACTAATTAAGGGACCTAATTAAATTCCAAACTGTTATGTTATATTATGCTACTATGTAGTTAATTCAAAATTTAATTTGATCATGTAAATTAAGGTATCATATATATAGAGAAATTTCACAAAACTCAATAAAATATACCAAAACTTTACACTGATATCTCGTGATACCAGTATCTGAATGTATATACCAAATTTTACGCTAGAAAATATATAATACCGTCTTAAGAATTACCTCTTACATCCCGTTACCTCTTCTCTAGCTACTAACTCGATCTCTACTTTGATTAACTTATTTGTGGGTGATTAACTTATGCTAGAGGTACGTGCATGGGTTGTGTTAATTTGTGTATGCAGCCGAAGACCTTATCAAGAACGCACAGGTGCAGGCCATCATCGTCACCACGGAAGCGCATACGGCCGTGGTTGCCCGCCTTCGCCGCCGCCACCGCGTCCCCATCCTCGCCTTCCCCATCTCCGGCGGCGCTCCTCCGCCGTCACATCATCCACCCCACCATGCAACGGCGACGGCGCCGCCGTTCGGCGCCGATCACACTTCAGCCAAGGCGGCGCTCACCGGCATCCTCACCGCCATATTCTCATCAGCACGGCGCGCAGGCGGCTCGCCGCCCCATGGCCGCCGCTACAACGCCGGCGCTCCGACTGGTCGTCGTCTCGACCGCCGGCGATTGGCGGGGAGAAGGTCATCATCGTCATCGTCATCAGGCGAGGTTCTGAGGATCGCCGTGCCGCGGAAGACCGGGTTCCAGGCTTTCGTCGACGTGAGAATAACCCGGACACCAAGAGACAGAACATCACCGGATACTGCATCGACGTCTTCAACGCCGCCATGGCCAGAGTACGGCCTCGCCGGAAGTATGTGTTCCACGCCTTTGACGGATCGTATGATATGATGATCTTGTACGCAATGTATCTTCAGGGGTAAGCCTTGATTACTCCCACAAACTTGTTTATTTTTAGTTGAATTTTTTAGTCCTTAAGAAATTAACTCGAGATACCTAAATTTTACACGAGGGGCCTCATCTTTTCACTTGTGCTTATATTTATCAGCTAAAATTTGAAATTTCAACATTAAATTTAGAACTGATTTTGGTGCTTCTTCATTAAAGTTTATTTTTCAGCCTTTGTTTTTAGATCATTAAAAACACATATAACAAAGTTTTATTTATAAATTATTTTTCATTTACAAATATGCCGGGGCTGTAAATTTTTTGGTACTACATGTAAAAAATATGATAGCTCTCCAGGGTACCTTATTAAAAATTATATTATCTATACTCCCTCCATTTTAAGTTATTTGTTCATTCTAGTTTTGTAGTCCTAAGTCAAACTTTGGTCTTTGACTATCAATATTTCTAAAAATCTAAAAACTAATATAGTTAACACAATAAGGTTTATGTTTCCAGATTTAACTTGAATAATATTTTCATAATATATAATTCACATGTGTGGTAAATTATTACGATTTTCCATAAATTAGTTGATGTTCAAAGATAAACATATTTGGACTTAAGACAAAACTAAAACAATAATTAATTTAAAATTGAGATAGTAGTAAAAAAATAGTTTTTATGTTTCGAAAACATTTGTTTTTTCCTAACAAGGCTGATTATATTAAATATAAGAAAACTAAAACAAATCAAAGGCATAAGCTTCACCAATTTACCACGAAAAGAGCACTTTATATTTTTCACTTTTATATGGGAGATATCAGATTTAGCAGTGTTATATATCATTTGGAATTGAGGAATTTTACCGAAAATTTTATATAAAATAATTAGTAAAGTCCGTATGTTCCTTGGGAAATCTAAGTAAGAAGTATCGTATAATATCGCAGCCTCAAAATAAGACCATAAAAATGTAAAACAAATCAGTTTAAAACTAGAGTTTGTAAAGTTAAATTATAATGAATTGAAATTGTATATTTTTTATAAAACACAAACAGAATAACTCATTCAATTGCTACAAATACATTGCATATTTAGATATAAAGATTTCTGGAACTAGAAATAGCTAGTTTTTTTAAACAAATTATATTTGTGTCAATTGTCAAAAAGGGCCTAATAATTTAAGCCAAGTCCCTTTGAATGACGACATTTCTAAGAAATTGTGCTGACATACATCTTCTGTCTTATGGTATCTTCAGAAGTTCAGCGCAGCAGTGGGCGACGTGACCATCACAGCCGACCGAGAAAACCTCGTGGAATTCACGATGCCATACACGTCGTCCGGTGTGTCGCTGCTGGTGCCGGAGGAGAACGACTCCAAGCCGATCCAATGGATTTTCGTGAAGCCACTGACCAGGGATCTCTGGCTTGCCACCATCGGCTTCTTCTTCTACACCGGCTTCGTCGTGTGGATGATTGAGCAGCCAAGAAACCCGGAGTACCAAGGATCAAGTGTGAGGCAGCTCAGCACTGCTTCCTACTTTGGTTTCTCCACCCTGACGTTTTCTCATGGTAATATAGTTACTACTTTTACTCCTCCAGTTCCTAAATATTTGACGCCGGTAGTATTCATGTTTTATTTGGATCGCTGGTCTTGTCTTAATAAATACTTGAAAACGAGTTATATTATCGGACTGTGTTGCATCGTAAATATAACCATATAACTTTTCATTCATTACAATATGATCATTTAAAAATAATTTATGGTCAAGGTGAGACAGTTGTATAGTCAATAGTGCTAGTTATTCATGAATGGAGAGAGTACAGCTTGTTGTACATTTTTTCCAAACATAAATAAAGCACATAGTTATTATAACGAGATCTTTTTTTACTTTGAAAAAGGTAACGAGACGTATGACATTTATAGTGTAAATTTTGGTCTCCTTTAGGT
Organism: Oryza meridionalis; assembly: GCA_000338895.3. Taxonomy (NCBI): domain Eukaryota; kingdom Viridiplantae; phylum Streptophyta; class Magnoliopsida; order Poales; family Poaceae; genus Oryza; species Oryza meridionalis. The sequence continues at coordinate 4,358,598 of CM002529.2, read as the reverse complement.
ATATTTTTAGTATTTTAGTATAAAAGGGTATGGTTATTTCATACCGGAAATTGTGGTACCTCACCAAAGATCATAAAATTGCTCCTTTGTAATTGCATCATTAGAGGTTTACTTGGTTTCTTTCAATGTTCAAACAGGTCAAATTATCAAGAGCCCTTTGTCAAAAATTGTTGTGGTGATATGGTGCTTTGTAGTGCTGATCCTAGTGCAGAGCTACACGGCAAGCTTGTCATCCATGCTAACTGCAAAGAGGCTCCGACCATCGGTGAAAAGCTTGGATCAGCTCCTCCTTACCGGTGACTATGTTGGATATCAAAATGGATCATTTGTTGGCTCACTCCTGAAAAAACGAGGGTTCATGCCATCCAGGTTAAGGTCTTATGGAACACAAAAGGAGTATGCTGAAGCTCTGAGAAAGGGGTCCATGAATGGAGGAGTGTCGGCGATCGTCGACGAGATCCCTTATTTAACTTCTTTTTTATCCAACCCCCAATATCAGAAAGAATTTCAGATGGTTAATCGGTTCTACAAGACCCCCGGATTTGGATTTGTAAGCTTCTCAATCTTGTTCACTTTGGTAGATTCAGAATTCTTCAATTTTCTTTTCTTTTTGCAATTAGTATATCGCGAAAAGTTTTTGCGTGTTCTCGGAAAACATTCAGATGTGTGGTGCTTACATGAAGAAATTCAACAAGTTATTTTTTTTGTCTAATTAGTTTGCATCATGTTTTTGTATTCAGGTATTTCCTCTAGGTTCTCCACTGGTGCATGATCTCTCTACAGCTATCTTGAACCTTACAGGAGAGACTGAAGGTTCAAAAATTGAAGAGAAGTGGTTTGGCTCATCTGAACAGTCCACAGGAGGTGATGCAAACCCTAGCAGCAGCAGCAGCAGTGACTCAAACCCTCTCACACTCCAAAGTTTCTCTGGCCTCTTCATCATCAGTGGCTGCATCTCTGCTCTGATGCTCCTGATAAGCGTTGTGAATAGGGTAATTTGCGCCAAATGCGCAAAGGAAGCTCGTGTTCATGATGTGGAGCATGGAGGCAGTACTAGTAGCAGTTCCACTGAACAATCAAGACCACTTCAGATTGTTGTTGACAGCAACCCTGAACCTGATCAAGCTGTCCAAGAAGTTGCAAATGATGGGTGTCAGGATGCCCAACTGATGCAGGCAAGTGTTGGCAATGAAAGGCATCATCCAGTGCAGAATTGCATCAATGGCCCGGTACCTGAACATCATCCTCAGATGGAGATGAACACTGGATGATATGTGTCAGCGTGGTTATGTACAGTACCCCTTTGAAATTGCAAAAAATCAGATAGCATTTGGGCTTTGTTTTGGGACCCGGGAATTTTTCCTGATTTTGCAGGGTCTGAATAGTTGTATCTGAATGTTTTTGCAATCCAAATTAGGGCCTTAATTTGGTTGGATATAGTTATGTAGGAGTAGATATTTTAGTGGGTTTATTCACCATCTAGAGTTGTTCTGTTTTGACGGTTTTATTGCGTCGATGTAAATATGTAAAATATTGTGTAAATTACCAGTTACTGAGATAAAAACATGAACCGATGATGAACTTTGTGACTTGTCAGATGAGATTCCCCAATGCAGATACAGGCTGTGATAAGTTGAAGCAATGCTAACTTTTCTTGTTGATCATTTGACACCGTGTTTAGATCTAAAGTTTTTCTTCAAACTTCCAACTTTTTCATCACATCAAAACTTTTCTACACACATAAACTTTAAACTTTTCCGTCACATTGTTCCAATTTCAACCAAACTTTCAATTTTCGCGTGAACTAAACACAGCCTGAATCAGGGAATCAGTACGTGTGTCCACTCTTTTCTGCTTGCAAGAAAGTCAGGTTGCTTCGCTTGGAAGATATACTGATTGTAGACCTAAACATTGACAGCTCTAAATAGCGAAATGTGCAGAACCCTGAATTCTTCGAGGGAAGGAATTTTCAAACCCAAAATCAACCTTCTGCGTAATTATCTATGACGCATCGGATCACACAAGCTACGTAGCAAGAGAGAAATTTCTCAGCAGTTAGGATGTACTCCCTCGTTCATAGAAGTTACTAATGATTTTTGAAACTAACTTGGTTAGCAGTTATAACTGACTAGACTCTTTTTTTAACCTAAACCTATATGCTTTGAAAATAACCAACATATATTTTGCTAGAAACCAATGTATTTAACATGTTATTAAACTTTTAATGTTTGTACTGTCAACAGTAACTATTAGCCGGTGTAACCCCATGGATTTAGCAACCAGTAGTACTAATCACCTCACTTTTTTCTTCTGGGAATTACTGTACACCACTCAACTGAAAATTTTCAGATGTGCACGGTGCATCCATGGAGGAATTCAACAAGTTTTTGTGTAATTAGTAGGGTAATTTTACCATCCTTGAGAAAGTACATAGAGTTATTATATTTTCTAGTGCAAAATTTGATACCTCTAGGTACCAAAGTATCTCAAGATACCAAAAATTTTACTGTAAAATTTAGATATCTCAAGATACTTTCTCATCTCAAGGACCGTAAAATTGATCGAAGCTCATGTTCATGATGTGGAGCATGGAGGCAGTACTAGTAGCACTGCCACTGAAGAATCAAGGCCACTTCATATTGTCATTGACAGCAACCCTGCACCTGATCAAGCTGTCCAAAAAGTTGGAAACGATGGGTTTCAGGGTGGTGATGAAAGGCCTCATCCAATAATGCAGAATGGCATGCACAATGGCCCTATGCCTGAACATCATATCAGATGCAGATGAACTCATGAACACTGGATGATATATACTTATGTACAGTACCCCTTTGAAATTGCAAAAACAGAGAGCATTTCGGCCTTGTTTGGGATGCAGCTAGGAACTGATTTTTGCAGGGCCTGAATAGCTGTATCTGAATTTTTTTTGCAGTCCAAATAGGGCATTAATTTGGTTTGGTATGTACTAGTTATGTAGATATTTTAATTAGTGAATGCATTTATTATCTGAAATTGCTCTGTACCGGAGCTTTTGTTGCGCCATCTCATCCTTCACTGCGGCGACGTGGACAACGGTGCGGCTCGTCGGGGCGCGGCGTGAGGATGGCCGTGGTCGTGGTTTCCTCGCCGACGCCCTGGCCGCCGCTTCCTCGCCGTCTCTGGCGATGAACCCTGCTGCCGCCGCCTCGTCCTCCTCCTTCGAGTCTCTACCCTTCCTCTCTTGTTTTTCCCACGATTCTTCTGACAAAAGCTGGTTTCTTTCGATGAGGTTCTCGGAGCCAAACGAGGCTACGCGAACCAGCTCAAGTCATGGGAGCCCCACCCCTTCCTCTCTTCCACGTATGCACTCCGCCTACGTGGCTCTACATTGCCACACGCCACGTCTTGCATTGTAAATGATCTTAGGCTGTGTTTAGATCCAAAGTTTGGATCTAAATTTCAGTCTTTTTCCATCACATCAACATGTCATACATACACAACTTTTCAATCACATCATCTCCAATTTTAACCAAAATACAAACATTGGATCCAACTAAACACAGCCTTAGTGAGATAGAAAACTGGACCGACAGTGAACTTTGAAACTTGTCAGTGTCAGATAGATTGACCAATGCAGATACAAGTTGATATCAATTCAGATGGTTTTACTAGGGCCCTGTTTAGTAGGGGTGAAAACGGTACGGAATATTTCCGGATTCCGGACTGGTTTTCGAAAACGGAATCAGCCGGTCGGAATTTTTTCGGAATTTTTCGAAAACGGAATCGAAAATAATAATAGCAGTTTTCGACGGTACTCGGAATCGGTCGGAAACTTTCCGAAAACTTTCTCGGAATTTCCGACATTACAAAGTCCATAAAACCTCCTGTGTCCAACCGGCCAGCCCAACACACTAGTACTAGCAGTAGTCACTAGCCCAGCCCAACACTGCAACACACTAGTAACTAGTGTACTACTCCACTGTCTAGCCGGCCACTAACTAGCCGAGAGAGTGAGAGAGAGCCGCCGGGTGAGGATTTGCAGTGGCGGCGGCGACACCACGCGCCAGATCTGGCGCTGCCGGCCGCCGTCCCCTCACGCCGTCGCCGTCTCGTGCCACCGCCGTCAGCTCGTCTCGCGCCGTCCCGGCCATCGCCCCCTACGCTTCGTCCTCGCCAGTCGCCACCGCCGTCTCGCGCCGTCCTCGACCCCGCCGTTGCTCGCCATCCCCGCCCCCAACGTCTCGCGCCGTCCCGGCCACCGCGTCTCGTGTAGTCGCTCGCCGTCCCCGTCCCCGCCCCCGACGTCTCGCGTCGTCCCGGGCACCACCGTCTCGCGCCGTCCTCGTCACCGCCGCCGACTCAAGCCCCACTGGTGGAGTGGTGGTGACTGGTGAATGGAGAACCTGGAGCGAAATTTTTGTGCCTTGGTGTCCCTGGTTTGTGCTTGTTTTACTAACATATGTTTATATAGTGGCTGACTTTATACTTCTACTATTGCTGAACTATGTAATTCTCAGCAATGTTTTGTGATGAACTATGTACTATGGCTGACTTGCTGTTGTTGCTTGTTGAAGTTATGCAACTCCATGCAATATTTGTTATGCAAATATGAAGTTACAGACTGCATAGATTGTGTTTATGATGGTACTGTTGAGAGAAACAATTGGATTTGATATGGTTGTGTTTTGTGATGTATTGTTGAATATTGAGACTTGAGATTTGGACTTGACAAAGTTTGACCCTCAGTTTGAGGGTTTCTGTATTCCGATAAATTTTCGTTACCGCATCCGTGTCGGTTCGTTTTCGCTCCGTTTTCGGTTTCGATAATACTTGTTTCCGTTTTTGTTTCCGGGGTTTCCGATTCCGATTTCAATTCCGAAAAAAATATGAAAACGAAACAATAAAGGTCGTTTCCGTCCGTTTCCGTACCGTTTTCACCTCTACTATGTAGTTCTAAAATATTTCTTTAAACTTCCAACTTTTCTATCATATCAAAATTTTTCTACGTACACAAACTTCTAACTTTTCCATCACATCGTTCCAATTTCAATCAAATTTTCAATTTTGGTGTGAAATAAACACGCCCTAGATGTCAAAGCAGATGTTATCGTCTTTTATTGTTGAACATTATGTTTACACCCAAATTTGGCACCTATGGACGAAATAGGGGAAAATTGTCAAAGTTTGGAAAGTGACGGGTTTCCTTCATAGGGCCGGTCAGACCACAGGTATGTGGGCGGTCTGACCGGCTAGTAGGGCCGTTCTGACCGCAGATATGTGGGCGGTCAGACCGTCAGGGTCCGAGTCCGAGTCTGTTTTCGTCGGGTCTCGGGTTTCCTTGCTCGGGAAGGCATGTTTCGTATTTTCTTTGGTTTCTATCCCGAGTTGGACGTGGAGAAGGGCCTGTAGAGGGCAAGAGCAACCCCTATTTAACGGACAAGGCCGGTTCATTGTAAAACCCCCGAATACAATCTACTTGAATCGTTCTTTTACTATGTTTTCTATTTTACCCTAGTTTTAGTCCATCTTTATCGGTTTGCGCCGTAAACCGTCCGCCGCCGCTGCGAAAGTGCGACACCTCTTTGTAAGTTTGTCCTGAAAACCTTCCGTTTTGCCCACGAGACGGGTAGTTATCCTCATATCGATCTAAATCGGCCTAGAGGCTGATTTTGATCTCTAAATCGGCTCCGCTAGCCGGTTTAGCTTTTCTTTTTGCAAAACCCATCTTGATTTGGCCCTTTGGCTAGATCGAGGTGGTTGGCGACTCCATATCACCGCAAGGTGTTTAGGTGTTGTAATTGTGCTTGTCGACTTGTCAAAAAAGTTACCAACACATTAAATCCGGGTAGGCTTGACAAGTATGCCCTCTGTTTTTCTTACTTCCAGAATCAGAATGAAGAAAACCAGCTTGCTTAGGTTGCAAGACTGTAGACCTGAACTTGCGAGGCTGATTGTGACCTGAACGTTGACAACGTTAAAGAGCCCTGAATTCTTCGAGAGAAGGAATTATCGGCCTAAAATGAAGCTTCTGTGCTAGTATCTATGCTACATTGAATCACACAACACAAGGTAGAAAAGAAAGAGACATTTCTCTGCAGTTAAAAGTTAGAAAGCGTAGCTACTAGTGACATCATACAAGTAAGACTCTCGTGCATATGCATATGCACTCCTCCAGACTTGATTCAAGTGAGTGTCTCCCAGTTCATTGGAGTGCAGCTCTGAAGAAGTCCTGGATTTCCATTGCAGATAACCAGGAAGCAATTTTCAGCTAGATGATTTGACATGTTGCATGAGAATGGTATAATGTTTCTTCTGGACAGTACTAAAATAAACAAGCGTTTACTAGAGTATGTCAGTGTCACACTGTCATATCAGTTCAGACCAGGAGCGCCTTGCCGATAAAAGGGTTGAGTGAGTCGGTGCTCGCCGTGAGATGTGTTTGTTTATTTTAGTACGAAAGGGGCAGTAATTAAAGTAATGAACCGAACTGTTTTTTTTTTACGCGTTCCCGAAAAATTGTTCTTTATTGCGTGCGATAAGATTAACCGGACCGTGAGAGACCTAAGTTATATTTATGGTTGAATACTTAGCTATGTCAATAGGCTACTGGTTATAATAAATGTGTAATGTATCCTTAATTAGCTAGATAACAAGGCTTGACAGGTATACTCTCTGTTTTCTTTTTGGTTTGCTCACAAGAAAATCATTTTGGTTTGCTCACAAGACGTTGACCTCTTTCTTTTCTTTTTTTTTTCGATGATGGGAACTGAATTCAGTCTCTACATGGAGATGTATCAGGCCATAAATTAAGCGAGTGTAGGCCTGAGCATTGACAACATAAGTAAGAACGTCCCTGAATTCTTCGACGGAAAGAATTTTTCAGCCCTAAATCAAGCTAGCTTCTTCTCGTAATTATCCAACGGGTTTTAATTTATTAACTCAATAGCAAAATGCCCATACTTCCCTACGGGTAAAAGTTACTGTTAAATACTAGGAGATATAATCAAACATGTATAAGAGCATAAGAAATTATTTTAAAACAACAAAAACCAATTCCATAGTTTATTAAAATGAAAAACGCAAAAATAATCCTCTCCCTCTCTTTAGGTCAAATGTGGTCCAAAGTCCTCCCTTCTTCCTCCTCGGCTCGGCGCCCAAGTCCTCTTCTCCTCCCCTCCCTCTCCCTTCCTTCTCTTCAGCCCACATCACTCCCCGCCCGGCCCTAGCCGCCCCGCACCGAGCTGGCCCACCTCCAGTCACCTCTCTCTTCTTCACGAACGAACCTTAGCACCGCTGCTCTTCTTGATCCATCTCCCCAAGCATTTCCTCTTTTGATTGAATGTGAAAATCGGTTTATTGTGTTGAGGGTACCGTTTCCCCTAATTCTTCCCACTCAATTGAGCCTTTAATCACCCATAACTACCGATTTTAATTCCATAGCGAACCGACACCATTGATGATGACGTCTGAGCTCCACGGTGCTTCCCTCTCTTCACCTATGGGCTATAAAAGGAGCCCACAATCTCCTCCTCCCCTTCCCGGCCGGTGGCAGGGACGAACAACGTAACAAGAAAATAAAAACAGGACACCGACGGAACACGAAGGATGGATGGACGAACCAAAAAATCGTTGGAAGCAGCTTTTATTTTTTAAGTATGTATAATATAATACATTAATAATTTAAGATATGAAATGAAAACTCAAAAGTAGCTAAATAAGATCGATGACAGTGACTGATTGATCGGAAACCCAATGCTTGAGATTAATTGCTAGTTTCTGATTTAAATATATATTCCCTACATGCATTTATATAAAAGAAATGTCCCCGCGAAATTACGAATGCATGCACAAAGGTATTGTAAGTAGCTAGCTACTCCTAGCTACTTGCAGGCTAACTTTGCAGTTGCAGCCTGTCGTCAACGACGTTCGATCTTGAAAATAAACCAGCAGGTCTGGTTTTGGTTCATTAAATAATTTGCTTATTTTTCTATAACCACTTGGATGAACACGCGCTTAATTAGTATACACACACATCGTACTACAGGCTAATTAAATTTTGATTACTTAAGACGGAAACAAATCGTTCGACGACGCACACGTACGTACGTACGTATTCATAGACCGGGTGAATGCACGGAAAGCGTCAAAACCTCGTCAGGGAGATCGATCGACGAAACGTACACATGCCTATATATACGTGCTGCTGTCTTAACTCCTTAAACCATCTATATATTGAAATTAGTATACGTTTAGAGGAAGCTTAGTTATATTATAACGATGGTTCTTACACGTATCATCAGCCGGTTTACTGCTCTTGCTCATTGTTGTTTCCTGCTCGTTTTGCTGCTCGCGCCGTCGTCGTCGTCGTCTCGGAACGCGGCGCCGGTGATGGTGGGCGTGGTGCTAGACCTGCAGAGCGAAGCGGGGAATAAGAGCCTCACCTGTATCGAGATGGCGTTGGGGGAGCATCCGAGCTCTACGACACGGGTGCAGCTGCGTGTTAGGGACTCCCGTGGAAATCTTACCGACGCTGGTAAATACTCCCTCCTTCCCTTAATGTTTAACGTCATTGACTTTTTTAAACATGTTTAACCGTTCGTCTTATTTAAAAATTTTTATGAAATATGTAAAACTATATGTATACATAAAAATACATTTAACAATAAATCAAATGATAGGAAAAGAATTAATAATTACTTAAATTTTTTGAATAAGACAAACGGTCAAATATTTTTAAAAAAGTCAACGGTGTCAAACATTTTGGGATAGAGGGAGTATATGTATTTCTTTCTTTCTTTTCTCATAGTACAATCGAACCAACTACCCAACAAAGATTTAAAAAAAAACAACTACTCAACACATACACACTTCATTTCCTTTGAAGATGAAAATAAAAATCATTAGCACATGATTAATTACTTCTAACTATTACAAACTCCCAAAGTTAGTGTAGCATATCTGGTTATAGTTTCCTTGTGGTGGAACCAGCCAACCCGGATTTAGTCCTAGACTTGACACTACTGCTCGTATTTACGGCTATTGATTCTTTTAGTGGTAGATAACGTGCCCATCGATTAGCGCCTCTACGGTATTACATGTCTATGGGTGGACATTATGCATGTCTTACTTCCACTGCAACCCCTCGCCCCTAAATATGTAGGACTTCTAACTGGGTCTCCAAATTAAAGTCTCCATCAGGAAACCTACTGATATCCTACCTAAATTGAGCCACTATTATATTTCCATCCAATCAACATGTTAATAACGGTCCCTAGCAGGACATATTGAACTGTCAACTATGTATAAAGATCATATCGACTAAGCATGTGGTGTATCTGTGTACAAACCCTTTGTATCACGATACCGATTAAGCTCACTACTTACTACTTAGTCAATGTTAAAGCTAATACGTATAGTAGGTTGACTATAAGGTTATCTTTATTTTCTTCATCCTCTCTCTTTCTCTCACTATGAATTTAATGCATATTTCTTGGAGCTTGTGTGTAGTTAGCTCTTGCATGAGAGCCAACACTCCCCATTTTTGTTTATCTCTCTCTTCCACATAAGCATATAGCTTGCTTATAGTCCACTATTGTCCTTGCTCTCATACAGAGGTGTCAATGGGGCCGTTCTCTGTTTCTTAGAAAGGGGAACTCATCCATTAAAAACTAAGGATATTTGCAATAAGTTCTCCACGAAGAATCAAACGAGAGAGAGAGAGAGAGCAACCCCATCAGGGCAGGGGTGGGGATGACCCTTAGACACTTATGGCCTCCGTTTCCTGTGGGAATAAGTCCACTTTGACTCCCTCAAATACATGTCTAATCTGATTCGCATCCCTCTACTATAAAACCAGATATCTTGACTCCCCCCCAACTATGAAAACCGATGCAAAATGACTCCCTCGGTAATTTTGAAAGTGGTTTTTGCTAAAATCGCTCGTTGACCTGGTCAATCAACTGAGATTGACCACATGTGCATGGGTCCACATGGCATCCTCTCTCTTCTTCCCTTCTTCTTCCAACCTTTCTCTGTTCTTCCTCTTCCCCCTTCAACCCCTCCTCCCCTAGCTCATCTTCTCCATAGCGGTGGTGGCAGCGGGACGATGAGGGGGAGTAGTGACAGCTGGGTGGCGATAAAGGGACGATGGCCGGCAAGCCCTAAGGATGCTTCCTCCTCATTGTTGCGTCGACGCCATGGAAAGCTAGGCGGAATTGGACATGGCAGCGGCGCTTCGTTTCCTCATCATCGCGCCAGCGCCATGGATGAGCTCAACAGAATCGGTTGCCATGGTGACGCTTCACGAGTAGCTCTAGCAAGCGGAGGCCAGATCCCACGCGCGCCCATGCATCTAGATCCGGTCTTTCTCCTCCCTCTTGCCGCCTCAACCTCTCTCTTCTCTTTCCCTCTCGGTTCTTCTTCTCTTGGGTGACACCTACCCCACACATGGTTCTAGGTGATGGTGGTGGTGGTGAGTCGAGGCATGGATCTGCCCTGGAGCCGGGAGGTGTGACGTCGAGGCAACAATTGCGGAGGTTGCAAACATACCTTGGCCTTGCGAGCCAAGCACGCCTGAGGAGGGTGGATCAGCGTCGCTTGGCTCTCTCCACTCATATTGGTGCAGGACCGCCTTCCTCTCTCACCACTGTATTGTCACTACCCTTCCTCCACCCTCTACACGAGCCGTGTTAACCACCACCATTCGCAACACCTAGTGCCCTGGGTGTTGTCGGCTGCAGCCGCCCATGCTCCTACTCCCACCGCCGTGGGGAGATGCCCCTTTTTGTGGCGGTGTGGGGAAAGGAGTGGGAAGGAGAAAGAGAGGGGTCGATGACATGTGGACCCCATGCGCTGACTCAGCCGATTGACCAGGTCTACTAACCACGTCAGTGAAAACCACCTTCAAAACTATTTGCACTAGTTTCCATAGTTGAGGGGGGTGAAGATATCTGGATTTGCGGTTGAGGGATAGAATTAAATCCATCCTACATTTTAAGGGAGTCAAATTTGAACTTTTCCTAATGAACCTTGCTATACGTACAACCGAGCCGTGTGACTCGTGTCCGACCTGGTCATGTCTATCAATCACTGAGCTTGTTTACTACCATGCGGGCCTAGACAAGCAGCATCTATACCTATACATACACTAGTCGGATATAAACTGTATGGAGAGAGCTACAAATCGGACGTCCGATGTTGTAAAGAAAAAGCAGACGGTCAAATATTTCAGTTGACCGTTGGTGCAACATTAAGTTATACATGGTGAAATAGAAAAATCAGCTTATGAAACATATAGAAATTTTGTGAAACATAATAAGAACACATAATGAAACATATTGCTATCACGTATGAAACATTAAGTTTTTATTGCCTAAAACATATGTTTTTCTTTCATCAGAATATAATCATGTGATATTTTGTTGTAAAGATTTAATTATAATGAATTCAACGATGTGATCGAATCGTTCATCGGATAAGTAGTTTAGAAGAAAAACGATTTTTAAGATCACTAAATACTTGCATCATGCATAGTGTGGGGAGAAAGCCAATAGAATGGCAGGAGAGAGAGTAGAGGCATGGGCGTCTCATACGTTTTCGGTCACTGGTGAAACATTGAGTTATACGTAGTAAAACAAAATAAAATCAGTTATTGAAACATTTAAATTTTTTTATGAAACATAACAAAAACACACGTTGCTACCGCGTCTGAAACATTAAATTTAACGGATTAAAACATACGTTTCTCTTTCATCGGAATATAATGATGTGACATCTCATTGTAAAGATTTAATTATAACAAATATAATGGTGATTATATCATAGATTGGATAAGTAGTTCAGAAAAAAAATTATTTTAAAGACCATTATAGCATGTATATATGTGTGAAATAGAAAGCGAGGTTGTAGTTTGTCCGACTTTTTTTTTTTTGGTTGTGTCGGATGTTTGATCCTAAGCATTTTCGGAACCGTACCCATAGGTCGGAGGTATAGCAATTTCCTTTCCTAATTGATGTATGTAGAGCGACGTTGTGACTTGTGAGAGGCGCGCGGCTGGGCCGTAGTCCGTTTGGTCCGTGGGCCTTCCGTCCCTGATAGGAGGAGAAATAGAGCGAGCAACCCTAACCTGTTCGGCAGCGGACGGCAGGCGGGCGCTCCAGCGTGTGCGGCGGCCGATGGGGAGTCACGGCCACGGGTCGGCGGCGAGGTGCAGCTGCGCAGGGGAGGAGCGCCCAAGAGGTTGGCCGCCGTGGCCGGAGGCGGCCGGGGAAGTCTCCCATCCCATGTCCCAGGCTAGCAGATGAGGTAGCTAGCTGTGACGCATAAGCTCCATATGGAGCTCGGCGCCACAAGTAACTAACTTGTTGCTTCTAGCCTCTCATGTTGATTTCATATGTAGCTGCAGGCTTGCAGTAGTTGTTGCTAACCATTCGTGGATTTCGTATCTGGTTTTGTTGGGCTTTGTTGGCCTACTGTTCGTCGAATCGTGGATTTGGTATGTGGTTTGTTGAATGACTCAGCCACGGCGGCAGCATGACTATTAATTACTACTGAGCAGCAGAGCAGCTCAATTGAGCAGAACAGAGCTCTCGCTTCTCAGTCCCTGGCACGCCTCATTTTTGGTCCATCCTCCACCACTGAATCATAGGGAGTAGTATACAACAATGTCAAATACTTACTTGACGTTTTTGGGTTTTGAATAGATTCATACATGGATCCATGTATGTGTTTTATATACATGTCCAAATTCGTATGCTATATTTAGCGAATCTAGGCAAGTGATGGAGAGGCCAAAATGTCTTATAATCGGAGGGAATATGTGTTATCTAAATATAACTAAATAAGCAATGCATATATTTTCTCTTTTTATGAAATCCTCATATCAACTTTGTAAAACCCATCTGTCTCAAACTAGGCTCATCATATTACATATATGAACTATATGCAGCCGAGGACCTGATCAAGACTGTCCAAGTGCAAGCAATTATCGCCACACCTCAGACATTAGCTGAAGCAGATTTCATGGCATGCCTAGGCAACCACAACCGCATTCCGATCCTTTCCTTCTCAGGCATTTCTCCAACATCAGAACGATCACACACGATGCCTTACTTTGTGCAGACTGCAGCCAATGACTTGCTCCAAGCTAAGCCAATCGTGAGCATTGTAATGTACTTCTCATGGCCTGAAGCCGTCTTGGTGTGCGAAGACTCAGCATATGGCACAGGCATTCTCCCACGACTCACCGATGAATTAGAGGGCAAGGGTAGCCGAATCTCAGAGGTTGTTTTTGTTCCAGTTGGCGCCACTGACAGACACCTTGTTAAAGTGATGGATCGTCTAAAGCATATGGAGACACGAGTGTTCATCGTACACATGAGATCAAGTTTGGCTGCTCGCATCTTTGTCATGGCCAATGGTGCTCGTATGATGTCTAAGGGCTATGCCTGGATTGCCACATCCAGTTTTGGGAATGGAGTGGACAGCCTTGGATCTCATGACATCAATTCCATGGAGGGGGTTGTTACGCTCCGACCAACCTTCATTGAAACAGACCATGTCAAGAGATTCTTTGCAAAGTTTCAGCGAAAGATCAGCTCTTATGATGACCATTTTCACAATGACCCTAGTATGGTACTCTTGTGGGCATATGACGCAGCATGGGCCATTGCAACAGCAGCTGAGACAGCCAGATTGTCCAGCTTGGCTTCTACTTCAGGGACACAACATGAGCTGCCAATTACCAGGGAGATGCTTCTTGTTTCTGTTCTCAAGACAACATTTGATGGTTTGGCAGGAAAGTTTACACTGAACAATAAGGGATATCAGCAACAGCCATTGTCATATGATATTCTGAATGTGATCGGCAAAGGTACAAGAACAGTCGGCACCTGGACGCAAGAGCACCCAAGCTTGATCTGTTTTAAGAACATTATCTGGCCTGGTGATTCAATCAATGTTCCAAAAGGGCCAAGTAGAAAGGATCTTCGTATCGTTGTCCCAATGAAACATGGGTTCCAGGAGTTTGTGAACGTTTCTAGCAATAGCATCACCGGATGCTGTATTGATTTATTTGATAGAGTTATGAAGGAATTGAAATATGAAGGGAACTACACGTATATGCGAGACAGCGATAGTGAAGATTCCAACCATCTTGTCCAGAAGGTGCATAAAAAGGTCAGTATTGAACTACTGACAAACATATATATGTCCGTAAGACTTGGGGAGACAACGCCGGTCGGAATTGTATTGTTTTACACTAAAAAAATGGTACTCTTGGTTGCAGCAATTTGATGTGCTAGTTGGTGACATAACAATCACTGTGACAAGGATGGAGAATGTTATGTTCACGGTGCCATTCACTGAGATAGGATGGACAATGATGGTGGTGGCTAAGAAGGACTCATGGAAGAGCATGTGGATCTTTGAGAAGCCTTTCACCAAGACCCTCTGGCTTGCTTCCTTTGTTTTGTGCTGCTTCACTGCTTTGTCGTATGGGTGATTGAGCACCGGATCAATCCTGAGTTTCGTGGCACACCATGGGAGCAATTCGGCACTACATTCTACTTCATCTTTTCGACCATGGTTTTCTCCCATAGTAAGTCCATCTTATGTTTTAACTATTGTTTTTAAGCTTAGTTCGATTGACATACATGAATTTTATACGAATATTTTTTGTCTTCAGAGGAGAGGCTGCAAAGCAACATGACAAGGATGGTAGTAATCATATGGGTGTTTTTTATGCTTATTTTGACATCTAGCTACACAGTGAACCTGTCATCAATGCTGACTGTTCAGCACCTCCGACCTACAGTGACTGATGCCGAAGAACTCATAAGGTGCAACTACCCTGTGGGGTATCAGGAGGGTTCCTTCGTGAAGGACTCGCTGATGGACATGGGTTTTCTTCAGCCAAATTTGCGTTCTCTTAGCACGATGGAACAATATAACCAAGCCCTGTCGAATGGAAGTGTCAAAGCCATCTTCGATGAAATCCCATATCTGAAGCTCGTCCAATCACAGTTACCTAACAAATACACCATGGCTGGTCCAATATACAAGAGCGGAGGCTTTGCATTTGTATGTTACATCTCACTCCAACAACATATCATTTGCATTTGTCGGTGACCAAGATTTGAGTTTTAATATGCGAATATTCGTTTATTTTTTCAGGTTTTCCAAGAAGGGTCTCCGCTAGGAAGGCGTGTCTCAGAGACCCTGATGAAGATGCTAGAGTCAACCCGTAACAACACCGCCGTCAATTTCACCTCAACATGTTTAGAGAACCCAATAACTTCTGTTAACAAAAAAGACAGTGGTGATTCACCTAGACTCGACCTCAGCGATTTCTCTGGGCTCATCCTCATCAGCACGACAGTGTCAGGTCTCATGCTACTTATCCATCTTGCAACGTTTGTCTACAAGGAGTTCCCTGAACTAAGGGCTGCAGTTCCTGGAGAATCTGGGTGGGCATCATTGCAGTGGGTGCGCTCTTTTTTCTGACATTTCGACTCCAGGGATCCGAACTCCCATAACTTCAGGGTGCAGCAGCAGGATGGGATCATGAATTCATGATGAATGAAAGAGAGCGAGAGAATCGGGTGCTAGAGGGAGATGGAGATCAAGAAGCAGCGATGGATACAGGCGGCGGCTCAACCAGCTCTGGGGGAGGCAATCAGGAGGAAATCATGGCAGCCAATTCGCAGAGCCTACAGGGATGAACCTGAACAGGATGCACTCGTCGTGGTAATCTGAACGGTAGATTCAATGGTTAAAATTTATTACTATCATTCTTGGGTACTTTGTGCGGTAGCTTCTACAACTGAGTCCATATGTTTTTTTAAGTATATTTAGAACATTTTATTTGAAACTTTGATAAGTGTAACTTTAACCATTCATCCTTTTTAGCATTATATATGACTAGAAAAATGCCCGTGCGTTGCAACGGGTGAGGATTATTTTAATCTTATTATTGTTATACGGTTTAATTAAGGTGAAATTCACTATGTGAATTTGCTTGGATATATATATATTTTAGAAAGTCATAAGCTGCAATTAGGAGTCCGATAATCTCAAATTAGCATGCGAGTTTTTTTAAAGAGATTTCTTATACGACTTCTTTTGTGTTTCCAAAAGCGAACGAATTTAAAAACTTACTTGAATACGAAAATGTATTTCCAAAAGCGAGCAAAGTTAAAAACCGACTCATACACGGATAACCTACCAAAGTACTGGCAAAAACATCTTCAATTTTTATAATACTCTCTCCGTTTTAAGTTACAATCTGTTTTGACTTTGGTCAAAGTCAAACTGCCTTAAGTTTAACCAAGTTTGTAGAAAAAAGTAATAACATTTACAACCCAAGATAAATTTATTATAAAAATATATTCAATTATTGATTTGATGAAATTAATTTAGTATTATAAATATTACTATATTTATTTATAAACTTAGTCAAACTTGAAACAGTTTAACTGTGACTAAAGTCAAAACGTTTTATAATCTGAAACGGAGGGAGTAGTAGAGATGTATTCCCAGCCGCTTACCGAGGCCATCCGATAGTCACCGTTTAACAGCAAGCCATGTCCACTTTCTTGGCTAGCTAGAGATGATGCAGAACAACAAAATGTGATCAAAACATAATCGCAAAAGATGGAAACGATCTAGCTAGGACACGACAGTTTTGATCGTCTACAGTAACATGGATGCAACATGGGTTTCTGATTTTGATCGTTTCCATCGTATTGGCTGCAACACACGATCAACACGAACTCGTATTGGCTGGAACATGGGCTTGGGCTTCGTTAGGAAAGGTTGGAAAGAAAGACACGTGAACGAATGCCAGTCGGATACGGAGCAACGACCGATCAATTGGACCTGGGAACAACGTAATTTATATAATCTAGGATTTACGGCTTGGAGTCGGCCGACGGACAACTAAAACCAAACTAAACTCTACGAGAAGGGATGAAAAAACAAGGGAGAAACCTGTACAGGCGCCAGCGGAAGCCATGTGAAAATCGGATGACCTACGAAAATTGATGGCAAATTAAAATATCATTTTTATAATAGTAAAGATATGATCATGTATATTGTTATATATTTCAAATCTAATTTTACCACCCATACTATTAGGGTACAGTATAATAATAATAATAATAATAATAATAATAGAATCGAAACCCTTGGATTCAAGGGGAAGCACCGGTGGTCATAATATCCGTGATTATTGCACATATGTGGCGATACTTTTAACATAATTTTAGTGAGTCTAGAGATTTACCAATGATCTTTGTCTATTTTAACGTGTATTAGGGGTATATTCGAGTGATCTGTCTATTTTGATATGTATTCCAATTATCTTTGTCTATTTTAACGTGTATTAGAGGTATCCGTGTTAAACGCTATGGCAACATTTCGTTCGTTTTCCAATAAATCTGTTCATCGGAATATCCTAAACTTGAGATTTTCTAGACAAAAGAAAGTTATTTTAGATGATGGTATTCGTGCATGGACAGGAGCTCAGGATAAGCCTCATGAAAATCTGTCTATTTTTACATGTATTAGGGGCATATGCGATGGTATGAGTGTGGTGTGCATGTGTACTATGTACGTGTGGCTAAATTTACGGCAAAATAACAATCTCTCCTAAATAAAGTGTGCGTGGAAAAAGCATGCAACTAATCTATCTATTATATTATTCAAACAACTTTGGAAGAAGGCACCACGTTCGTTATGGGGCTAGAAATTCCCACGTTAATCAGAGAAAAAGAAAAGAATAGTCCCAGTAGAAATACAATTTAAAAATATCTGAAATTCGAAATTAAAAATAAGCAATATTGAAAGAAGAAAACCCAATACGATATTAATCAAAATTTGGAATAAAAATAAAATAAAATCCGAAATTAGAAAAAAGAAGAAGTGTCCATGTAGGAATACAATTTAAAAATAACTGAAATTCAGAATTAAAAATAAGCAATATTGAAAGAAGAATTCATATAAGAAGTCAATACGAGATTAATTAAAATTCAGAATAAAAATAAAATATAATATGAAATTAGAAAAAAAATGAGTTCATGTAGGAATACAATTTAAAAATAACTAAAATTCGAAATTAAAACAAAGCAATATTGAAAGAAGAATCCATATAAGAAACCAATACGATATTAATTAAAATTTAAAATAAAAAATCAAATAAAATCCAAAATTAGAAAAAAAAAATTAAAAAGAAAGTCCAAGTAGAAATACAATTTTGAAACAATTGAAATTGGAAATAAAAAAAGAAATATTAAAAAATAGTCTATATAGAACACAATATGAGATTAACTAAAATTCGAAATAAAAAATAAAATAAATTCAGAAAATAGAAAAATAAAAATAAGATCTCAACTAGAATACAATTTATAAATAACTAAAATCTGTAGTAAAAAAATAAAGACTATTGAAATAAGAGACAATCTAGAACACATGACGAGAATAATTAAAGTTCGAAATAACAAATAAAATAAATTTCGAAAATATAAGAATAATTATAAGAGTTCAAGTAAGAATATGATTTATGAATAAAAATTATCAGAATGAAAAATATGCAATTTTTTTTAAAAAAAGTCCATCTATAGAACACAACGATGACAAATGGCAATAAAGAGGGGAGAAGTAATAGGCCTGTAAAGGACCAGAGTGCTAACGGTTAAAAGGATATCTAAAAACTATAAACAAAACCCCAAATAGAATCCCAATGACGATTAAGAGGAGTGACGATGGGCATGCCGTTAAACAGCATAGTCACGACGGTTGGCGGGACTTATGGAGAGTAAAAACAAACTCCAGTGATTATCATGATAAATTTTTAAAATCTCAATGAAAATAAGGAGGGGACAACGGGCGGGTTGTAGAGGAGTATAGCGGCAAAGCCACTAACGATTTGACGAGATTTATAGAAAGTAAAAATAAAAACACAAACAATAATTATGTTCGATTTTCAAAATCCCAATGACAATAAAGAGAGGTGGCAGCGGACAGGCCGTAGAGTAGTAAATTGGCGATGTTTGATGATACTTCTAAAAATTATAAAAACGAAACCCAACAAGACAATGAACTCTAAAAACTATAAGGCCTAATTTTTAAAGTCTAAAGAGGATGAATAGAAGTAGTGGTAGATTGAGTAAGCAAATAAAAATATGACAAAGGAGTAAGGGTAGCGACTGGCGTGGCTTTTAGAAACTATAAAATTATTAGAATCACGGGAATGATAATTTTAAATAAAATCATGTGTAAAAAATATATAATTTTAAATTGATACCAGCCGCGCAATTGCGCGGGCCGTCTAACCAGTTATATTATTAAAACAGTCTTAAAAGAAGGCACCACGTTCACTGTGGAGGCTAGAAATTCCCACATTAATCGAAGAAAAGAAAAGGAGAGTCCATGTAGGAATAAAATTTAGAAATATCTAAAATTCATAATTAAAAATAAGCAATATTGAAAGAAGAGTTCATATAAGAACCAAATACAAAATTAATTAAAATTCAGAATAAAAATAAAATAAGATCCAAAATTATAAAAAAAATAAAAGAAGAGTTCAAGTACAAACAAATTTAAAAAACTAAAATTCGGAATTAAAAGTAAGTAATATTTAAATAAGAGTTTGTATAAGAACACAAAACAAAAATAATTAAAATTCGGGAAAAAAATAAAATCCTAAATTTGAAAAATAAAAAAGAGAGTTGAAGTAATAATACAATTTTGAAACAACTAAAATTAGAAATAAAAAAGAAATATTAAAAGAATAATCCGTATAGAACAATACGAGATTAATTAAATTCAAAATAAAAAAATAAAATGAATTCTAAAATTAGAAAAAGAAAAATATGAGTTCAATTAGGAATACAATTTATAAATAACTAAAATTTGTAATAGGAAATAAAGACTAATGAAAGAAACGACCATCTAGAATGCATGACGAGGTTAATTAAAATTCTGAATAAAAAGTAAAAGAAATTCTGAAAATAGAAAAATAATTATAAGAGTTCAAGTAGGAATATAATTTATACAGAAAAAATAGTGGAATGAAAAATATGGAATTTTCGAACAAAAGATTTCATCTAGAACACAAATGACAAATAATAGTAAAGATTAGAGAAGCAACATGCTTGTAAAGGAGTAGATTGGTGATGGTTGATGGGAGATAAAAACTATTAACAAAACCCCAAATAAAATCCCAATAATGATTAAAAGGAGGGACAACAGACATGTCGTTAAGCAATACGGTCATAGCGGTTGGCAGGACTTCTAAAAAATAAAAAATAAACCTCAATAATAATTATGTTTGATTAAATATTAAGGACAGTAAAGAGGGGAGGCAGCGTATGAGCCTTAGAGGAGTACAACGGAAAAGCCGCTGATGGTTTAGCGGGACTTCTAGATAGTAAAAAATGAACTCAAACGATAATTATGTTCGATTTTTAAAATCTCAATGACAATAAAGAGAGGAGGCAGCGGACGGGCCGTACAGGAGTATAGTGGCAGCGTTTGACGAGAGTTCTAAAAACTATAAAAAAGAAACCCAACGAGGTAATAACCTCTAAAAACTACAAGGTTCAATTTTTAAAGGTTTGGGACTTCTAAAAAGTAGAAAAATAAACCTCGATAATAGTCATGTTAGATTTTAAAATCTCAATGACAATAAAGATGGGAGGTCGAGGGCAAGCCGTAGAAGAGTACAGTGGCAAAGCTGCTAATGGTTTGACGGTATTTCTAGAAAATTAAAAAGTGAACCCAAACAATAATTATGTTCAATTTTTAAAATCCCAATGACAATAAAGAGAGGAGGCAGCAGATGGGCTATAGAGGAATATAGTGGTAGCGTTTGGCGAGACTTATAAAATTTATAAAAATGAAACCCAACAAGACAATAAACTCTAAAAATTACAAGGTCCAATTTTTAAAGGTTTGGGACATCTAAAAAGTAAAAAAAAACAATGATAATTATCTTCGATTTTAAAATCTCAAAGACAATAAAGAGTGGAGGCAACTTGCGAGACATAGAAGAGTGGCAAAGCCGCTAATAGTTTGGCGGGACTTATAGAAAATGAAAAATAAATCCAAATAATAATTATGTTTGATTTTTAAAATCCTAATGACAATAAAGAGAGGAGATAGCGGATGGGCCATAGAGGAGTATAATTGCAGCGTTTGATGGGACTTCTAAAAATTATAAAAAGAAACCCAATGAGACAATAAATTTTAAAACTATAAGATCTAATTTTTGAAGGTTTCAAAAAGAATGAATAGAGCCAGCAAATAAAGAATGTGTGACTTTTAAAAAATATAAAATTAGAAACACGTTTATAAACACGGGGATGATAAGGATTGATCTTTCAAAGTCTTTAGATAACAAGATAACTATTTAATAAATTTCATGTAAAATTATATTAAAAATAGATGATTTTATATGGATGCTAGCTGCGGAATTGCGCCAGCTAGTTATTTATTAAGAAACGCAAAAGAAAAAAAAGATATCCGATAATAAACATAGGAATAGTCTTGCCTGCCATAGAACAATCAATTGCTATCGCGTGCTACCACAGTGATGATAAAAATATGGGATATTCGGCACTGCTGTATAGGCAATAAGGAAAATTACACGCACTGATGCTGCAAAGAGCGTTGGCCAGTTCATCAGTCAAATTCACGCGTACGTGTACCACTAGTCCACTACCGAGCAACCAAGCGAGATTATCATGTTCAATGAAGAAATTTGGTGCGAATTTCATCCTGCAGTGTTCATCTGTTCTTTCATGTCATCCAGTAAGCATGACCGTGTATCTGCCGTTTGCTCTTACCCAGTTTTCTCTTCTGCGGTCAATAAGATGGCGAAGGAACGACAACAACCGGGAGTGATCTCTGAAACTGACAGGTCGTTCTTCAACCTCCTGATCGTCGCAGAACGCGGTGCCCAGATAGACCCTGAACTGAAAGTCAGCTGCTTCAAGCAATGAAGCCCAGACACGAAAGCCAGTTGAATACTCCCTCCCTTTCTAAATATTTAACACTGTTAATTTTTTAGCACAATATTTAACCGTTCATCTATTTAAAAAATTTTATAAAATATGTAAAACTATATGTATACATAAAAGTATATTTAAATGATAGGAAAAGAATTAATAATTACTTAAATTTTTTTTAATAAGATAAATGATCAAACATATTTAAAAAAATCAACGGCATGAGTGAGTAGTATATCCGACGATCCCGAATACTCGATCGATGAAACCTTCCGCGTTTTTAAACCGCGAAATTTAATTTCACGAGGCCGTATTTAATTGATTTCGAGCCGTTTTGGCCAATATAACCTCCCAACGAACTGCCATGGCGAGCTCGCGGTCGCGGCTCTCTCTTGGCCGGTACGCTGCTACTACTAGCTATGTCGTCTTCTCCTTGCTGCTCGTGCTCGCCGGCGTTGCTGCTGCTGCGGCGGCGGGGGCGAAGAGCGCCGCTGCAGTGCGGGTCGGCGTCGTGATGGACCTGACGAGCGACGCCGGGAGGAAGAGCGCCGCGTGCGTTTCCATGGCGCTCGACGACTACTACTACGCCGCGCAGGCGCACGACGCCGCCGCCGCCGCCGGGCGGGTGGAGCTGTTCGTCAGGGACTCGCGCGGGGACGTCGTCACGGCAGCGGACGCTGGTACGGGTTTTTTTAGCGGGCCGAACTTTTTAATAATCTGATAAGACGTTTTGATTTTGGTTAAATTAAATTGTTTTATATTTAACCAAGACCCGGTTTAAATTTTAACTTTTTTCTTTTCTAACTTTTCTGTCACATCGAACTTTCCTACACACAAGCTTCCAACTTTTTCGTCACATCGTTCCAATTTCTTTTAAACTTTTAATTTTTGGGTGGAACTAAAAATAGCCCAAGCTTATAGAGAAAATAGTAACATTTTCAACCTAAGACAAATTTTTACGAAAATATATTCAATTATTTATTTGATAAAACTAATGTAGTATTATAAATATTTATATATTTATCTGTAAACTTAGTCAAACTTAAAACAGTTTAATTTTGACCAAAGTCAAAACGTCTTATAACCTGAAATAGAAAGAGTAGGCATTTATATGTACATTTTTATTCTTGCTTTAGTACTCAGCCCATACCAATAATATCTAGGAGGCTAGGATTGGATAGGACATATCTCGAGCATATCCACATGAATATTGTTATATGTACGACCGAGCTGTACGACTCGTGTCCTACGACTCGTGTCCGACTATGTCATGTATACCAATCACTGAGCATGTTTACTACTCCCTCCGTTCTAAAAAAAGATAACCTAAGAGGAGGGGATGTGACATCTCCTAGTATAACGAATCTGGATAACCCTCCGTCTAGATTTATTGTACTAGGATAGATCGCATCCCCTTCTAGATTGTTTTTTTTTTTTGGGGACGGATGGAGTAATATGCAAGCCTAGACAAGCATCATCAATGTCTATAAATACACTAGTCGGATATAAACTGTATACATAAGTCTGACTTATAGTAATTTTCATCTAGATTCATAGGATTAAGATGTATTTTATTCTATTTTAGATTATTATATGTTTGAGATAGAGGTACTGAGAGATTGGGGGACTAGCTAGGAAGTTATGTCCAAACTGCATGCTATTTTGTTGCACTCTCCAATGAACTCATTAATTTTGGCTCGTTATATTCCATTCATCTTCTATATGTTATTAATATTTTATATCGATAATAAAATTCAGATCAATAACGTAGTGCCACGTCAGAGAGAGATGAGATAGCTAGGGAGACAAAAGTGGCCGGCTGCGTTCTATACCCATGGTTCCCAACTTTCCTTCCTCGTTTTTCGCACGCACTTTTTTTAAACTGCTAAACGGTGTGTTTTTTTAAAAAAATTTATATACGAAAGTTGCTAAAAAATCATATTAATCCATTTTTGAAAAAAAATTAGCAAATACTAAATTAATCACACGCTAATCGCTGCTCCGTTTTCCGTGCCAGGGAGTGAGGTTCCCAACCCTCACTCCCGAACAGAGCCTTAGGGCAACACTAATATATTTGGCAAACTAGTCCATAGATGTGGGACCCATACCTAAGAGTCCATAGTTTTAGAAACCACAACAATGTGTGCAATTAAGGTGGGTCCCACTAAAGGCAAAAAAATCAGCCAGAGCAGAAGCTGCAGGCTGCAGCACGCATGCACCTGGCATAACTATGATTTTTTATTGTCTATGGACTACCCCTAGTGCTATGGATAACTTTTATTATTTCTTTGCTATAGACTAGTTGCACAATGTGTTAAGGTAGCTGAATGAAATTTTTTATTTCCTATGGATTGGTTTTTATGTACATTGTGGATGCCCTTATAGGTGAAAATAGAACGATTATTTCTCGCCTGCTCCCAATATATGGCTTGTGGGAAAGATATGAGAGAGTAAAATTGATACTGGTACTTCGAATCTTAAGCTGTAAAAAGAAAAATTAATGTATGAAAAGAGTTGTATCCACCTGTTTATCCCATAATATCAAATATATATTAAAATCTATTAAAAATCCACCAACAAACCTTATTAAAGATTGGTTATCAATTTTAAGAGCTTACAAGTAATATTGCATTTTTTTCTTATATATCTTTTTAACACTCCAATTGCCTCTTTAAATTTAATATCATGAATTAGAGATACAAATAGATGTAAGTTCTTGAATTTAATTTTGAGGAAAAAAGATGAGATAGGATATGGGATCAGTGATATGTTATCCTACACTACTCGTAACCGGTTCTGAATTTAAAGAAAATATGAGTTAGGATAGAAAAATATCATCATTCAACCATGTCCGATCCGATTTCACCCATACTCCTTAGTCCCTACATCTTGGAGGGAGGGATTGAAGCAAAAATAGGAAATGTAGGATATGTAGCCATATGTTAAATATGGGTGAAAGAGAATAAAAATGTGTCCATACGATTATATCTAGTTACAGATATGAAATAGTTCTCACAACATCAAATAAATCCCTACTAATTCTAAAAATTAGGGTTCAAAATTCAAACCCCGTCAAAAAATGGTGAGCATTCAAAATGTACACTATAGTATGCTATGATGACAAATAAGATGTATTTTTTGAGTTTTATGTTTAGATAGACAACTGTTTTCTAAAGACACGAGTATTGAGTTGAATCCTATAATCGGACACAGATTTTTTTTGCACCTAGGACTACTAATTTTAAGTATAAAGCTCCCCTATAAATATGCTGCTGCTCTTAATTTCTATCTGAATCCGAGCATTGAAGCAAGGCTGTGTGTAGTTCACACCAAAATTGAAAGTTTGGTTGAAATTGGAACGATGTGACAAAAAAGTTGGAAGTTTATATGTGTAGAAAAATTTTGATGTGATAGAAAAGTTGGAAGTTTTGAAGAAATATTTTGGAACTAAACATGGTGCAAGTTCTTTATCGCACCATAACTGAGTAGTCTCTCCTTGCAGCTCTGACCAATCCATCCCTCGTTGCAAATAAGCACTCCTTCCTCTTTGGTTGTATATCCATTTTTCCTGATGTCTGGCTCACCGGGTCTAGTGCAACCGCATCATCATTTGCATACGACTTAAATAGATTAAAAATATTGGTAGTATTGATCAATCAATACAAGAAAACGGAATGTCCTTGGCGGCCATACGATTTCTTTGGCGGTCGAAAATTAGCCGCCAAGATTAGTCTTTAATTTGGCGGTTCAAACTAGCCGCCAAGCATACACATATTAATTGGTGGCTGTTTACAAACGCCAAGGTTAGAAAGCTTTCCTTGTCTGTTGCTATACTTGGTGGTTTTCATGCTATACTTGACAATGACATTCCGTTTTCTTGTAGTGAATGGCGCAAATCTATACATAAACTAAAGTTGATATAATTAGAGAAACAAAAACAATAAAATCAGACTAGGAACAGTACATCTACAACACAAATAAAATTTGTTATTTTTGTTTCTTTATATATAGATTGAATTTTGATGCGTATGTTTGCACAGTGGTTTATATCATCTTTATATATCTCTACTATTATAAAAATTGAAGTTATTTTTGCTGGTTCTTTGGTACGTCATCCGTGTATGAGTCGGTTTTTAAATTTATTCGTTTTTGGAAATACAGATCCTTATTTGAGTCGGGTTTTAAGACTTTTCGCTTTTGGAAATATAGAAGGAGTCGTGTAAAAATTGAAGATGTTTTTACCAGTTCTTTTGTACGTCATCCGTGTATGAGTCGGTTTTTAAATTTATTCATTTTGGAAATACAGATCCGTATTTGAGTCGGGTTTTAAGTTTGTCCATTTTTGGAAATATAGGAGTCGTATAAAAATTGAAGATGTTTTTGCCGTTTGTTTGGTACGTCATCCGTGTATGAGTCGGTTTTTAAATTTATTCGTTTTTGGAAATACAAATCCGTATTTGAGTCGGGTTTTAAGTTTGTTCGCTTTTAGAAATATAAAAGAAGTCGTAAAAGAAATCTCTTAAAAAAACTCACATGCTAACTTGACATGAATTTCTTGAAAAATATATATCCAAGCGAATTCTCGCAGTGAATTTCACATTGAACAATAATAAGATTAAAATAGCCTTCATCCGTTGCAACGCACGCATATTAAAATTTATGAAATACTAGAAAAATGCTCATGTGTTGCAACGGGTAAATGCTATTTTAATTTTATTGTTGTTATATATACGGTTTAGTTAGGGAAAAATTCACTATGCGAACCCGCTTGGATATTTTTTTTAGAAAATCATAAGCTACAATTAGAAGTCCGTACGTATTTAATCTCAAGTTAGCATGCAAGTTTTTTTTAAAGAAAATTCTTGTACGACTCATTTTGTATTTTTTAAAAGCAAATGAGCTTAAAATCCCACTCAAACACGGATCTATATTTTTAAAAGTGAACGAACTTAAAAACCAGCTCAAACACGGATGACGTACCAAAATATCGGCAAAAACATCTTTAATTTTATAATAGTAGAGGTAGAGATTTACATAATAACTATATATAGGTAACAAAATACTTTCCCACCTATAATTAAGCGACATATTTTATCTGATTTTGGAATGAAGAGAAAAAAAGCAAAACAAACTGACAAATTAGGACTGGAAATAGACACTCTGTCCATCAAAAAAAGAAAAAAAAAACTCTGCACATTATCTACTATCCCCGTATCCCGTAGCCACTCTGTCCATCAAATCTGCATACATCTGCTGCTACCAAATCCCCCGAAATTTTATTGGACTGGTTGCGCCGGCGATCGCCGGCGGCGGGAGGTAGAGAGGCAGATTTTGGGGGGAAAATTTAGGCTGATCTGTGAGTGCTACATTTAAAGGAGATATGGCGGACGGGGAAGACGCCCCGTCGAGAGCTCCGATGGGCGGTGGCCCTTGGCTGCTGCTCGCCGCGGTCTTGAACAGCGGATCAGCGCAGGTCCAAATTCCATGGCCACCGCGAGCTGCGAGCATAAGAAGCAGCCGTCGGTATCTTTTGTTTTGGCTGATTTATTAGGTGCGTATCCATCTTTCTTTCGAGCTGAGTTTCTTTGATCTTTAATCAAATAATCAGTATATAGAACGGAAGAACATCAACAAGTAATTTCCTAGAAAAACAAACAATAACGGAAGAACATCAGCTGGTAATCTCCTAGAGAAAAAAACAATGTGTGTAGGGTATCTAGGTGCCACTCTGCACTTCTGCAGTGATGTGGTCAATAAGTCAATTCCTCGTCCATAGAGAAGATGTGGTTCTTGTCAACTAATGTTGTTGAGAGCAACTGGACAAGTTTAATGTTTGTGAGATTTTTCTTAGAAAATGGATTAAAAAACCAGCCTCTACATCCAAATTGGATGTACACAGTCCAATAATGTTTGTATCGGGAGAACTGCTCCTTTTTCTTATAGTATTGTATTTGGCGATTTTCGACTTTGTAGAGGTTTTACTCTATGAAGCTTGGATTGCACAATTAATTTAAACTAAGAACCCTAATGTTGGAGTAGGCACAAAATTTGAGATAATAGGTATCTTCAGTTATTTTTAAGCTACAGATATCTTCAGTACTATAATGCTAGAATGAGCAATACTCTAGTACTTGTTCAGCTCAGATATATCACAGCAAACAAGTTGGTGTGCTCTTTCATTCTCAATCTGCATTTACCCATCTAATCTATATTCTGTGGATCTTCTTGCAGCTAATGATCTGATCACGAATGATCAAGTACAAGCCATCATTGGACCTCATACTTCAACTGAATCTGAGTTCATCGCCTACCTTGGGAACCACACGCACACTCCAATCCTCTCTTTCGCTGAAACCTCTGCAGTTGATGTACCTTTCTTCCTACATACTGCACCCAGTGACTCCAACCAGGCTGCACCTATTGCTGCCATCCTTGATGCGTTCAACTGGCGAGCAGCAGTTGTGCTGCATCAAAACTCACCTTATGTAGCTAGCATTCTACTGGATCTTGTTTACGCCACTCAGGGTTACAACATACGTATCATGGATAGGGTGGCTTTGCCGATCGATGCGACTCAAGACTACCTCGACAATGTGCTCCGCAACCTCAAGGAGATGCCTACACGGGTGTTCATTGTGCACATGCTCCCAGATCTTGCTTCGAACGTTTTACGCCAGGCGAATGTCGTTGGTATGATGTCTGATGGCTATGTTTGGATAGCCACTACAAGCATTGGCAGTGTGGTAGATAGCCTCAGTTCAGACATGATTGATAAGATGCAGGGGGTTGTTACCCTCCGACCTTATGTGCGTGAAACAGGCCATGTCATGAAGTTCATATCAAGACTCAAGGCAAGGTTTTGGATGGAGAATCGGAGCATTGACAATGTGCACAACCCAAGCGTGCCTCTACTCTGGGTGTACGACACAGCATGGGCTCTTGCCACAGCAGTCAATTTGGCCAAGGTGACTAGCTCAACACCTGGAACAACACTTCTCGGTGCTCTGCTCAACACAACATTTGAAGCGCTGACTGGGAGGTTCAGGTTGGTTAATGGTCAGCTGCAATTATCAGAATTCGAGATTGTTAACATCATTGGTAAAGGTGCAAGGACAGTGGGGTTCTGGACACCAGAATCAGGGTTTTTTAAGAATCTGAAGAACATTAGCGAGAAAGGGCTGAAACAAATCATCTGGCCTGGTGATGTAGCAATTGCACCAAAAGGGTGGAATCTGTCACCGAATGGGCAATTTCTTCGTATTGCCGTACCTTCGAAACATGGGTTCCCGCAGATTGTGGATGTCTCCTACAGCCCAACAACCAACAATTATGTTGTCAAAGGCTATTGCATTGATGTTTTTGATATGCTCATGAAGAACCTGCACTACCCAGTGGCGTACCAATATGAGCCAATTGGTAATAGCTTGGGTAATTATGACAGTCTTCTTAATCTAGTGCATGAAAAGGTAGTCATGAACTTAAATCTTTGAAGTTGTTTTTGCACCCAAAAAAAAACCTATAGCTAATAACTTTTTGTGACAGTTGCATAAAGTTGATGCTATGGTCGGTGATACAACTATTACGGTAAGCAGGATGAATAAGGTGTCCTTCACAATGCCCTTCACTGAAGTAGGGCTGTCTATGGTTGTTGCCATGAAGAAAGAAACAAACTGGAGCATGTGGATCTTCCTGCGGCCACTGTCGACTACCCTCTGGATCGCCAGCCTTGCCTTCTTCTTCTTTACCGGATTCGTTGTTTGGGTGCTTGAACATCGAATTAACCCTGAATTTCGTGGCACGCCTTGGCAGCAGTTTGGCGTCACCTTCTACTTTGCCTTCTCGACTTTAGTTTTCTCCCACAGTATGCATTATCCTCAAAATTTTCATTCCAACATAAACATTTTGAGTTGTCAATTTTAGAGGAGAAGCTGGAGAGCAACCTGTCAAGATTTGTGGTGATCATATGGGTGTTTGTTGTGCTTATTCTGACCTCAAGCTACACGGCAAGCCTGACATCAATGTTGACGGTCCAGCAGCTCCAGCCGGCAGCAGCCAGTGTCCAAGATCTCCTAAGATACGGCAACTATGTCGGATATCAGAAGGGCTCCACCGTGGTGCGCTGGCTTGAGGAAATGGGCTTCCAGAAGGAGAATTTGCGCGCTTATGCCTCGTTGGAGGAGTATGATGACGCCCTTCGGAGGGGCTCTGAAAATGGTGGTGTGTCTGCTGTATTTGATGAGATACCTTACCTGAAGGCCTTCCTCTCAAAGTATTGTCAAGGTTACACCATGGTTGGCCCGACCTACAGGTTGGGAGGCTTTGGATTTGTAAGTCTTTCTCGTCTGTTAAAAATTTCATCTACTCCAGGTGAGGTTGTCAAAAATCTCAATTTTGTCATAAGATTTTACGACTTTACGATCCTAATTAAGATAACTGGTCCTATATATGATTCTGTATAAGTAAAATCTACGATTTTAATCATGTATACGATTTAATGATTACAATCCTACTTAATTTCTTCCTATTCCGATTTAGGATTGCGATTTTAACAAACTTGCTTCAGGTTAGTGAGCAGGATTTGATCGATTTTGTGTTACATTTCTTTCAGGCATTTCCGATAGGATCACCGATAGTGCACGACATTTGGCAAGCCTTCATGCTGCCCTCGGTGCAGGAGGAGATGGCACGGATAGACAGGAAATGGTTCGGCGACACACAAACCTGCGAGGGCAAGAGCAGCGGTGTCGACTCGTCATCATCCAGCCTTGGGTTCAGCAGCTTCAGTAGGCTGTTCTTCATCAGCGGCATCACCTCTGGCCTTGCGCTCCTTGTCCACCTTGCCATTCTCGCCTACCAGAAGCACGACGAGCTCAGGGCTGCAGTTGCTGGCATCATCAGGGCAGCATCACAGAGGATGTGTTTGTTGCTCCAACGCCCAAGATCGGAGCCAGAGGTAGATGTTCTTCATGGAGGCGACACGGTGAGCCTTTGAGGAAGTCCAATGGTGGTAGTGCAAATCAACTGTAGGGAGCTAGATTAGATGCTACGGCTGGTGATGAACACACGCGAGAGGAAGTATCTTTTTTTGAAAGAGCACGATTAGTACCTCCATTTCAAAGATAAATGCTAGCTGCTTCTGAATCTTTGATGCCAGAATTTGAGAGCATCCTACAAATAGATCGTACATAAAGATTAAATGTGATTGCGTAGAAGAGCTTCAAAGGTCATGTGCATTTTCGAGATTAGAGAAGAAAAGGATGAGTTGAAATGACTTCTTGATACTCCATGGCAGTGCAATTCTTTTATACTACAATGCGCCGTAAAATGATGCCAAAATATGTAATTCAGTTTGTGAAAATATATTGATATGATTTTTTCATGTTAACAGGTATGGATACTTTTCATCTATTAGTTGAATTTGCAAAGATTTTGAGAATATATTCTATAAAATGGCTTGTAAGCCACTGTCTCATTTCCAGGTAGAATAGTTGAGGTTCAGAACAATTATTCTCTTTTTAAAATATTCTTATGATTTATATTAATAACCACTGGCAGTCTGGCACGGTATCTGTGTATAAGTGTATTTGTGTGGCTGGATTTTAATATTATATACATGTTCGATTTAGACGCTTTGTAACATTCTTCAATATTTAGAATGTACATGTCTTAATTGATTTAAATGCTAAGGTTTATATCTAGATGTAACCGGATGATAATACTGATTAAAAAATCATGATCAAATCATATGTGAGATTGATCCTTCAATTAGTTAATTAAGGCTGCTTTCGTTTGTAAGGTTTGGTTGGGATTTAAAGTGGCACGCGAAACAAGAAAATCCATTAATACATGAATAACTAAGTATTAATTAAAGTAATAAATTTTAGAAAACATTATTTTTATGGTAAAAATGGTAGAAAGCCATATGTGTTATGACTTGTGACATATAACCACAGGTTTCATGGTCTAATTATTTCATAAAATCTCACATTTATTCAAAATGTAATTAATTTTATCATATTTGAAAAAAATTGAAAGTAGTGAAGAGTTAAATTGTAGTTAAAAAAATCAACAATTAAAATTTTCATATAAGATCATATTTTTAAAACTTTAGTAAATGTGTGCTAAACATTTTTAGGAGTGGGGTTTTATAAAACCATAATAAATTAGGTTATATAACACCAGTCATAATACCTGTTACATAAGTTGAACGATGAAATCTACTCAATTATTTTATATAAACTTTTAAAAATAGATATATTTAACTTTTTTTCTGAAAAAACTTCTATATAAAAAAGTTTCTACATGGAATATATCATTTAGAGCAAGTTTAATAATATAACCAACTACTAGCTCCAAAAATTAATACATCATTTATAGCTAACTTAATAGCCTACTAATACAATAATTAACTATAGATACATATTGCACCATTATGTATTCCCACATTTCTCTCTCATATGGTTTATTAGAGCTCATGCTGCCTTTTTTCTTCTCTCTATACTCTCCTCTCTTCTCCACATAAGTATAAATATAATGTGGTAACATGTATAGCCTGCTTACATCATCTTATTTTACTCACTCCTACTCCAGTTTAGAAAATATGACTAGAATAAATAATAAATGAGAAAGTAATCAAGTCGACAAGGTTTGTAGAATACATACTCTTCTTTTTAAAAAAAAATTAAAAAAGAAAATGTTGATCAATTATTAACGGATTAATTTGAGAAGGACACTTGGGCGCATTTTGTGGATATAACCCCGGCCCCCCGCCAATTCCGATGCTCCCCTTCCGTCTCCAGATCTCCCCCCACATTCCCCAGCACCCGTCTTGCTACGGTCCATGTAGAGCACCCCGCCTTGTCGGAACCGCGAGCTCGAGGAGAGGAGAGATGGGGGCGGAGACCGGCGAGCCCAGCTCCTTCCTCAGGTCAGCTTCTTCTTGTCCTTCCTCTTCTTGTTTCAGCTCTCCCCTTTCCCCCACCTCTTCTTCTTGGCCATGTTCTTGTTGATTGGGAAAAGAACTTCGTAGGAGGCGGATGAGGCTTGCCAAGATTTCTGGTTTCTTTTTTTCTTTTCTCTCTCTTTTTTTTTTTGCTGTGATTTTGGCAGTCGCTGTGTTGGCTTACCGCTGTACCATTCGGTGGAGGATGTTTCTTGATTCATTCTGAAGTAGGGAATCCAAGAAAATGAGGGGAAATCGCTGCGTCGGCTCGCGGGCTGTAGCATTCGGTGATTGAATTGATTGTTTCTTGATTTACTGTGAATTACGAATCCAAGAAAGAGGGGACAAAAGGTGTATTCCAGTGAGTGATGATTGCTTGAGATGTCAGTCCCCTTCTTCAAGACGCAAACACGTGCATTATGCATACATCGATCAAGACCTGCCAAGGCCCAAGGCCATCTCCCATCTGGCATTGCAATGAGGCAATGAGCATTCTGCAGGCTAATGGAGGTGGTGGCAGAATGGTTTTTTTTTCCCCTTAAGAAATCCTGCATTAGGCTTTAGAGTTTACAAGTATTTCTTTTCACTTGAGAAAGCAGGTTGCTTCATTAATTAAAAGGAATAGGTAGTCAACTATCTAGCCTCGCTGTATGGTTCAATTCTACTAGTATTTTTTTTAGTTAAGCTGCACGGATGCCTGTGCATGATGATTAAATAAAACGCGCTAGATTTCATCATCCCGAGCTATTGATATAATGATATTGCCAAAGATGCCGTGGGGGGAATCTTCTTGATTCATTTAATTATTGGAAACTAGAGAACATCATTACTGCATTTGTTATCATGCCACAAATTCCTGAGATTTAAGCTCTGATTGCTTGGTCTACCGACCGATAAACGTGGAAAAATAAACTGAGCAACCAAAAATAATTTATGGCCAAAATGTTTATACCTGTGTTCTTAGCAGCTCAAAAACTAATACTAGAAAAGAAACTACAATGAAAAAACCTCAAAAACAACTCTAGAATTAAGTTTTAAAATTCATTTTTTTGCTGTGGCTGACAAGATAACAAGCAGACGATGAGAGGCCAGCCACAAATATGGCAGTTTTCTGTACATTTATGGATCTGTTGGTTCAGACCTAATTGAAGTAGGTAATGTATTGAAGTTCTGACCATTTCTCTCTTTATCTTCTCTTGCAGCTTATCTGCTGCCTTCTCCTATGGAATTGCATCTATGGCAATGGTTTTCGTGAACAAAGCAATTCTTATGCAGTATGCTCACTCAATGACTCTTCTCACCTTACAGGTATAATTATGAACAAACATCAGTCATCATTCATCAGTGATAACAAAAAGAAAGTTATTTTTTCCTATGTTTGTCTGAGCCTGATTATTTTGTTCAATATCACTATTTCTGCAGCAAATAGCTACAGCACTTATCATACATTTTGGTCAAATTCTAGGAGTGTCTAAAAGAAAAGATTTCAGTATGGCAACAGGAAGGAAGCTTCTTCCGCTGTCGATCTTCTACAATGCAAATGTTGCATTTGCGCTGGCAAGCCTAAAAGGGGTTAACATTCCTATGTATATTGCAATTAAAAGGCTCACTCCCCTTGCTGTACTGGTGGCTGGGTGTTTACGCGGAAAGGGGAAACCGCCAACACAGGTGAGTGCATTTTTTTTAGTCATTTTATTTCTTTTCTCCACTAGGTTTTACAGAGTTATGGTTTTACTTTACACATGCCAATGCCTACCCAAGATGTTACTTTTGGATTGTGAAAGTCAATTTAGTGGCATTACAAGGTGAATTGTCCTAATAAAGTTAGGTAGGATATTTCGATAGAAGTTCCAATTCAAGATTTTGGCCTTCTAAGATGGCGTCATCATCAATTTATACTCCCCTAGTTTTTTTGCCAGTCAGCTACTTGAGGGATCCATATGCTGCTTATAAAATCACGAGAGCACTAAACAACATTGAATAGGTCAACTTAATGTTGCCACTGAATTGTAAGATTTACCATGCAATCCTTTGAAGATTTTCAATGGACTCAACTATAGTATATTAGTATCCCCTTGGGAAGGAATATATCTTTACCACCATATTTGGCTCTTTCCTTCAAAAATATTTTGCTCTTCCTCACTACTACAAATTTATTTAGGTGTCCCTTTCAGTCATCTGCACGGCC
Source organism: Oryza meridionalis (assembly GCA_000338895.3). NCBI lineage: Eukaryota > Viridiplantae > Streptophyta > Magnoliopsida > Poales > Poaceae > Oryza > Oryza meridionalis. The sequence goes on along the minus strand of CM002529.2, from coordinate 4,323,485 downwards.
GCTGGAGTCCTTATTGCAGCTCTTGGAGATTTTTCCTTTGACTTGTATGGATACTCCATGGCTCTAACATCAGTCTTCTTCCAGGTTGTAATATGTTCACTATTGTTGCTCTCAGATAATTGTTTGGATTTCTAACTGTAACTGACAATTGAGTGTGTATGCAGACAATGTATTTGATTCTTGTGGAGAAATCAGGAGCAGAGGATGGTCTTTCCTCCGTTGAGTTGATGTTTTATAACAGCGTATTATCACTACCCTTTCTGTTTTTCATCATTATTGCAACAGGAGAATTCCCCTATTCTCTTTCAGTACTCTCTGAAAAGGTTAGTAGTACCAATACAGGCTTATCAAATTTAAGTAGGACATCAAAGATAGCAATCTGTTTTCCAGTGCTTTCCTGGATCCGAATTCCTAAGCTGCACAATTGGTGTCACTTGCAATGCAGACGGCCTCGCTAACATTCAGTGCTATTCTTCTTGTTTCGCTGGTGATGGGTATCGTCCTGAATTTCACCATGTTTTGGTGCACGATAGTGAACTCCGCTCTGACGACAACAATAGTAGGAGTTCTCAAGGGTGTTGGATCTACTGTAAGCAGTTCTATCTCTAACCAAATTACTGAAACACCGTGTTTTCGAAGTTCCAAAACATTGACATCTTATACCGTCTCACTTCGTCGGCTCTTTCAGACCCTGGGTTTCGTTCTGCTGGGAGGTGTGGAAGCACATACTCTCAACGTTACTGGATTGGTGATCAATACATTTGGAGGTGTCTGGTATTCATATGCGAAGTATATGCAGAAGAGGAAGATGCCAAAGAGGATTGCACCTGATGTAGAGGCACATCTTCACAAGTAACATCAGATTCAGTAGCTCTGAAGCATAGATATAGTAGCTATGTAGTTAAGCTTCATTCTTTAAGCAGATAAATTATTGAAATGTCATACCAGTTCCAATCCAATTTTTACCTGAACTCCCATTCTAACATCAGCAAAATAGCTGGTGCGGTGAAGGAAGCTAATTAACTTCTTTTTTTTTTTTTGTGAAAGACCAGTTGATCACCTGGCTGTAGTGTTGTACTCCAATATCAGTCCCAGTAATTCAATAGTAGTAATACAAGTTTCGCAGAGTCTTTATCTTGTATCTTTCAATCCAAATTTCAGTTAACCCACAATCCAAATCAGCCTGAGCAAAGCTTGCGTCGAACAGAGTTTCAGCGGTTTAGTAGTAGAAATTTCGCACAAATTTCATATAGAACAGATCGATTTCTGTGCTGCCGAACAGGAGCAGTAGAACAGAGATTAATTTACTATTACCAGCAAGCAGAACAGAATGAATGAAAAACAATTTCAGTGTTCCTCCTGTGATTTACATATACACTCAAAAACGAGAAACATGGTGTACTCGCCGAGACGCTAGAATTTGCTCGGCGAGTCAAAATACAACAATATGCTACTACGAGGTCCCAAGCTGTTGCCAACAATATCCAACACAATTACAAGTTTACAACTGGATTTACAGCATGAGCAAAGGGTAAACAATAATCACTAAGCTAAGCCTACAGCAACACAATCACCAAGAAGAAAAGAAAATTAACGTGGTTACTATCTATCATTCTGTCTCCAAGATCCTAACTCCCATACCACCAATGATGCTTTCACCGTGTTAAGTTGAGCTTCAGCATTTCACCTATCAACAATCAGTTACCTGTCAACCCAAACTCTGAAGCGTGGAACGACAACAGGCAGAAGGATTTGCAGCGCAAACGGTGATTTCACTGTAGCAAATAATGTAAGCTACTCTCCGCTTAGTCGTCATGCTCAGCTGAGAAGTCTGGCTCAGAAGGCTTCCTAAACTTAGGAAGTTCTTTAATGATATGGGCTCCTTTCCTGACTGCATTCAACACAAGGCTGTGCTCAGGGGAACCATCATCTTCGAATGATCTCCTGGAAGAGAATGACTCCCTTATGCTTAGGTCCTTGGCCAGCCTCCTCCTCTTGTAGCGGCGCCAAGCTGCTTGGATGAAACAAGCGGCCCATGTCCTCCAGTGGTGAGAGTAGTAGCGAAATGTGTGTTGCAACTTCCTGCTGTGGAGCCGCCTGAATTGGCTCGCAACAAACTTGAGATCTTCAGCTCGGAGAGCAAATGCCTCCACTTCAACGATTGTCTTCACCGTCCTGGTGGAGGATGGCAGGTTGACAGTTGGCTTGGGAACAAGAGCCCATCCAAGCAATTCTTCACCACAAAAATCGCCAGTTTTGAGGGTTATTGAATTGAAGAAGCCCGTCCGGCCACCATCAGTAGTGGAGCTTTCCAGTTTCCCACGAATGATAAAAAGCATCTCTGTCACTGGGTCACCTTCACGGACAATGTATGTGCCCACTGTGCTCAAGGAAGATACAAGACGCTCACAGATGGCATCCAGAAGTTGACCATCCATCTGGGAGAAAAAAGGGACCTAATGCATTGCGGTATGAAAGATTGGTGAGAATCAGTAAGTGATATAGAATGTCGAGATCTCACTATCAAATGAAATGCTACATTAATGGCAATGACAACCTCACAAGAGATACATTAACAGGCAATTGCCATTGTCCTGTTACTAAAAAACTGCCAGCATCAAGTGTGTAACTGGCCAAAAAAGGGAAGACGGAGAAGGTGCATCTGCAAATGAGTACCCAAACAATAGGATTCAGATGAATCATGTCGGCTGTAGCAGATTCAAACTCAAGCTCCATCATATGTTCGATGTGCAGAGCAAATTTTGCGTAGGTCATTGCATCAGCAGGTTCCGCACTGATGCCTATTTGTTTTGTGATAATATTAATAGAGTGCACGAAAACAGGGGAGGTCATTTCCTTGTTTTTTTAATGTCTCTCTTGTGGAGGGTAGAATGGATTGGAGAAGAGAAATAGACAACCATGACGTTGATATATCCTTCTCACAAAAAAAATACGGGATAAAACAATAGCATATCCATAGCATTTGTCTGCCATTTTATGGTTATCTTATCCCCTCTACTTTTAATGTGAAATAAAGAAAGGAAAAATAGGTTGCTTCGAGAAAAGGAAAGGAAAAATAGAACAAAAAGAGGCACGTTCCAATCCTATCATTTTTCTCATTTCCTCTCCTTTTATTTATTTTTCTTGTGTCAACTTCTTTTGTCCATTCAATGTGGTGATAAATAGCAATGAAATAACCTGGCAGCACAGCTAAATTTCTTAAAATGGTCACTTGATAATAGGAGAGCTTGCTAAACTGGTGTAATTTTGTAAAGAAAACAAAGGGAAGAAAGCTAATTTTACCCGGCAAACAAGATACAGGCAAAGGTGACGCTTAATGTCACGGCGAAGATCTGCAGGCAAAGCCTTCAATATAGATTCTTCATCCACACCTCTAGTTGCAAGCCACTTGTAGTGAACAAATCTTCTCACTCTTTCTCTTAGTTTCTGAGGAAGCTGCCGATGCCTCATCCATTCTTCCGTATCTCTTTGCTTTATTCTCCACTCCTCAACTCTTGCAGTGATAGATTGCAGGTAGGTCTAGCAAACAATATAATGTGATGAGCTCAATATTTCTTGAAGAAAATTACGTACGCCTTTGAAGCTAAGAGGTTGTAATGGTATTACTAGTATAATCATATATCAGTTACTAGAACAGAACAGAGCTATTGATGTTATCTCGTAAAAACAAATTCTAATTAATGCATCGCATGATATAATTGGAAGCCTGGTTTGTATCAGCTTCCTTCAAGACAAAAACCCAAAAACATCTGCTATAATCCACTATGATACTATCACACATCAGTTCGAATACAATACAATGTACCAGGAATGTGCTGCTGAGTGCAAAAATATAAGATTGTTACAGGGAAAAAAAGACTTTATGCATGTTGACCATCATCGGACACCAGGAAAAATTCATTTCACCATTCCTAAAGCCATAATCAAATGCTATAGAAGCAAGAAAACGAATCACAATTTGCAATGAACAAACTTAGTATTGGCAATATGCGCACCCAAAACCTCAATAAATATACATTCTGTTCTTTCTAAAAACAATACTTTAAATTTGCATGTACATAAAAACATCATAAAATTGCCCACCTCTAGCCCCAGTGACCAAGTGGAGGAAATAAGGAGTTATGTTTCATCTTGAAAACGTACATTTTCTAGTGCTTGCACTTTTTTTAGGGAAAAACAAAAAAAGGAGTTTGTAGCAATGCAAAAAAAAAAAGAAATTAATAGTTCAGAGGGAAAATGATGGTATCAGCACCAAATCTAGGCTGGCACTAGAAATAATTTGACAAAAGCAATTAAAATTACAATACAGAAATTTGTTCAGAAAAAAAATATTTATATATCAGACAACAAAGGAATAGGATATAAAAAATGAACAACAATGTTACTTCATAACAATAGCATTTTAACAATTTGTAAATGGAGTTTACACCATAAAAGTACCTGCACGTTTCCAATCAAATGCGCAAACAAGACGAGACCAAGAACTGCCAAGAATATAGCATACAACGTCTCACCAATATAAGTACTCACAGTCAGAGTCTGCCCATAGCAACTGTTTAACAAAAAAGGATCACAGTGCATGTTAGAATATATTAGAATCTTCATATTAGCTATTATTGAATCAGATCATATAGTTCAAATAAATCAGATAAAAATTGTAACAATGTTGGGACTTATAATTGTATATTGTTTTGCTTTAACAGTGAGCACGATGTGTCTTATATTCAAATTTCTTCTCCTTAATTACAAGTCTCAGAGAAGATGTGTTTAGAGTCAAACCTTAGATTCTGCAAACCCCACCAAAGGCAATAGAAGAACTTCTTCAGGAAGCCCTGATCAGGAGCTTGATTTAATAATAATGGTTTGAACATACCATAGTCAAAAACAATGGATGTGTTCCTGGCATCACAACTATTAAAGATAGTGGTGTTAATTTTCCAATTTGAATTAGGCTGTGCATCACAGGCCAGGTATCTGTTTTGGCAACCAGCTTCTTGGCTACAGTATTTTTCCCAACACGCAGTCTGGCGATCAACAGATAGCAAGTACCATAATGCTCCTAAAACCTGAAAAGGATAAGTGCATCTTGACGATCCAAATAGCAAAACAGAAGAAAACGATAGCACAATTCGAAGTAACCATGCCAGCTAGTATTAAATGGCGAAAGGAGTAAAATTGTAGAGAACTCGCATGAGTACCGTACATGACTAGCAATCATGTATAACAGAAGATTGTAAGCAGCTCCTTGCCAAGCCGTCTTTGAAAATGCTCCAGTAACTTCAACAATTTTAGAGTTCAATGAAAATACGAGGTATAATCTTAGAACATACTGAAAAAGAGCAATCAGAAGCAGTATATCATCGTCATGTTCTGACAAAGAATATTTGACGGATGGTATCACAGACCAGATGATGATCTGCAAGAAAGGGGCAAATATGTCAGATAATTTCTATACCTCGGACTTCAGGTACAAAAGTGCAGATGTCCTTTTTAACTAATGAAAGAGAATGTAATCAGTTGCATTAAAGAAGTAATACAGCACCATAAAAGGATTTAAACAACCTATGTGCATTGTTTTCACCTAAAAGACACAAAGATCTATAACCTCACAACTAAAGCAGGAAATATCTTAGTAAATGAAATTTGAGATCCAATACTTCCATGTTTGGTAAGAGAACGTTCTCGCTAGCCCAAGCTTACAATTATGCAATGAATTAGACGGATAAAGGCTCAAGTTATGTCTTGACAGAAAAACAGGGGGAAGAAACCAAGTTACCTGCGGTAGAGGCAAGGAAGCCACTAGATCAACCACAAAGCTAGATCTCAAATACTGCTTTGCGATATTACCAGGATCTTTGACAAGGTCTCCTCGACCGAAAACCCCTAACGTGGAGCTTGGATTAATATATGCAGTCCTGAACTTTATTATAATTTGAAGAACATAAAAAAGGTCGGTAATTGTTCGGAAGACAGTAACGATGATGGCTAGGCGTGTATCTCTCCCGATACATGAATTCGGAGTGCCATAATAGATTTTAGGTACATAGAAGTAAAGTGGATCCATAAATAGAGCAACGAAGCATGCAATACGGAGGACATAGTTCCATGTCAAGATGAAATCACTTGATGGGTCAATAATTTTCTTGTACCAAAGCTCATTCCCTGCTAGAAAAATCTTGTTCTTCTCTGAAATCCCCAGACCAAGCTTATTAGCAGCTAGCCCAGCCTGCTTCTGGTGAGTGGGTATAGTTGGTTTTGCTCTCTCCTCGTGGAATCTGGGGACGAAGACAGCATTAAAATTCCCTCAAAAAGTAAGACTATTATTAATTTGCTAGATTCTTTTATACAGGAGTAGAGAGAGAAATTGTTAGAGTGATTCTAAAAGTAAGAAATGATCAGCAATCAGCATGAAATATGAGCTTCTTAGGCTTATCAGACTACCTTTCCCATCTCATTCTCATTTATAAATATATCTCTAATTGTGCTCATCAAAGTTAAACCTGAAGTTAGCAAACAACTTGTGGGATTCATTACAAGATTATCCATTATCCAACACAAGAAATTAAACCTAACCATTTAAATCGAACATATCTATAACTGATGAGCTAAACACTAGTCCAAAAATACAGCAGTGACCAACTGACCACCACCAGCAACCAAATCCACTCAAGAGTTCATCTTCTCCTCGCAAGAAATGGAATTCTTCTTGAATTCCCCACTAATAAGTGGGAGAAAGACTGCCCTTGTCATGCCTTCACCTCCGCGCCCCCCAACTTCCCCCCAAGCTAAAAACAAACTCAAACTCAAAGACCCCCAAAGCAAAGCAAAGTAGTAGCTGCTCTCACCTCACGGTCCTCTGCTTCCTGAGCTCCATCTCGTCCTTCACCCTCCTCGACCCAAACATGGGCTTCCCTCACGCCACAACCAAACCACCAAACGAACTACCTCATCCTCTCTCTCTCATCCAGCGCCGGATCCTTCCCCGCGTGAGCCAGCCAGAGGAGCAGGAGAGAAGGAGGCCGCCCTGAATCGGGGAGCTGCGGCGGCTGTCGGGATCGAGCGGGAGGGAGGCCGCGGCCGCCGCGTGGAGTTCGAGGAGGGGAAGGGAGAGGGGAGAGGGAGGAGGAAGGCGAGCGGAAAACGAAAACTACCCGTGGAAAGGAGGAAGACGATGGGGGCCTTTTCGCTTAAGATCCTGTTTAGACGTGGCTATTTTGACATTAATTATAAATATTAAACGTAGACTATAATAAAATACATCCATAAGTTTAGACTAATTCACGAGACAAATCAATTAAGTCTAATTAATCCATGATTAGTTTATGTGATGCTACAGTAAATATTCTTTAATTATAGATTAATTATGCTTAAAAAATTTATCTCACGAATTAGCTTTTATTTATGTAATTAGTTTTGTAAATAGTCTATATTTAATACTTTAAATTAGTGTCAAGACTATAGTTAAGTCCCTGATACAAACATCACCTAATTACTTTATTATTACTACTAACCGCTGTTAAATCGGTGGGATTTGGGGCAAATATCGCGGTTAGTGTGTTGACATGAAGGGTGAAGGTGTGATTTTTAGTCGAGTAGAGAGATTCTTTCTTTTGGTCTGCTGCTTTTGGTACTACTCCAGTACTAGACTACTACTAGTAATAGGATTGATTGACAAGGAGACCTGGTCAACTACTCTTTTGTTAAAAGAATGCATTTTTAGGCTGTGATGGACTGATGGATCCGTGTGATCATATGATCCTGTATACCTGTGCATACGCATGTGAAGTTCATTTTCTCCTCCAGGCTCCAACATATACCCTCCATCTAATCTAATATTGAATATTGAGATTTATTATATTAGAAAATATTATCTTTAATACTAAAACTGAAATTTATGGGATGAAGGGAGTAAACATCTGCATTGGAGATAATATTCTCTATTATAACAATAGATTAAATATTTTGATAAGTAAATTATTTAATCTATTGTTTCAATATTTTATTATAACTAAAATATACGCTCGTAGGCCATATCTGAATCAGATTATTAATTTTATTATAACAATAGATTACATATTTTGATAAGTAAATTATATAAATAATTTAAACAAGTGATATGCTCAAACAACATTGTACTACATTCGTTTTATGCTATAAGTCATTTTGACACTTTTCTAAGTCAAACTTCTTTAGCTTTGATAAAGCTTATAAAAAATATAGCAATATTTTTAACATAAAACAAATAAACTTCAAATATATTCAATGTTAAATTCAATAAAAACTAATTTAGTGCTATAAATGTTACTATATTTTTCTATAAATTTAATCAAACTTTCGAAAAGTTTGATTTTAAAACAATCAAAACGGCTTATAATATGAAATGGAGGAAGTAGAAAAGAGTTCATTCTGAAAAGGTATTTTAAAGACGTGGATCACTCCATTGTAATAATCTGGTGAAGTATATGGAAAAGAAAATAATATGACCCCCAAGTTACTACATACTCCCTCCGTCCCAAAAAAAATCTATTTCTAGCTATGAATCTGGACATACGTGTGTCCAACAGTCCAGGTTCACAGCTAGGGTTTATCTTTTTTTTTAGGACGGCGTAGTACTTCCCAAAATATAAAAATTTAACATCGGATGGGACTTTTTTTAATACAATATATCGGCGGCAGAGCCCCAGCTAGTGTTTAGTTCACGTTAAAATTGAAAGTTTGGTTGAAATTGGAACAATGTGACGAAAAAGTTAGAAGTTTGTGTGTAGAAAAGTTTTGATGTGATGAAAAAGTTGAAGTTTGAAGAAAAATTCTGGAACTAAACAGGGGCTAAGGTCGAAAAAAAAAAAAAGCAAAGGGATCGTCCATCGATCATCATCTACCTAATCCTCCTTCCTCGAGCCGTTTGTTTATTGAGCCCGTTTCGATCGGGATAATGTCATGGTGCGATGCGGCGGCGCCTCGCATCACCAACCCATCCTCCTTTCCATACTTTACTTTCTTCTCCCCATACATCATCCATCCACGCCCACCTGCATCATCTGCGTGCGCGGCACCAACCAAACCACCCGGTCGTCGACTCATGTCCCGCCGTCGCGAGTTTGGATTTGAACGCGGAGGAATTTGCCCCGTTTCGATGCGAGATTGTATCGATTTTAAGCTGTTTGGATTTGAACGAGGGGGAATTTGCCCCGTTTTCATGCGAGATTGTATCAATTTTTTCAGGAATGCTACGTATCGTGTGCCAATGGTTAACCCGAACGGCGCAACGGAGAACAGCGTCACGATCTTGGGACAATTCGCGCAACATGAACCGGTAGGCGAACGGCAACCAGTAGTTGGTCGGCAAGAAACGTCAGCTTTCTTCATGTCACCACCAGCCTTTTGGATGTGCTCGTGTCTTACACTACAGTGAGCATCTTGACGTTGATGGCCGGTTAAGCATCTTGGCAACACAACCAACCCCCGAGTCGGGATAATGAAACGGCAATGCAGTGCAAAAGGCATGCGATGATATGAATATTGATCACATTTCGACGACGAAATTGAATAACATCTGGCATTTTTCACCCGTAGATGCAATCAGATACCCTAAGAAATAACCATTCACCACATTAATTTGACGAACAAATGCTAAGCAAATGAAATCAGACGTCGGGGAAGCAGTAGAAACGAAGGCGACGTCGGGGAAGCAGTGGTGGCGAAGGCTCTTGGCTAGACGGCAGCACGCAGGGTAGGCTGAGGCAGGCTGAACGAGTGCAGAAGGAAGATCATGGAGAGCAAAACCTCTGGCTGCATCCAACAAAATCTTAAGCAGGCTTGCACAGATACAGTGCTTGCTGAGCTGAAATCGGCCTTGTCAAAAAGCACTCCTCTGGTGACCTCATTTACCTGCCACAAGGCGTGACGGACTGGGCAGGGGTGTAAATCATCCAACTGAATACTGCAGCTCCTCGGATTGCAGATTCATTTTCTGGAGTCTATGCCTACGAAGAACTTTGTTTCACCAATACTTCCAGATGCTGCACTTACTGTTGTTCCGAAGACAATATTACCAAATTTTTATTACGATAAAAGAAGGCCATTACTGTTTTCTGATGAGCAGCATCTTCAACGAAGTATATGGATCACGAAGAGGTGTTGTAGGCAGCAACTAATGGGGCTGTATGACGTTTGCATGAAGCAGGCAAGGGCGCGCGTAGAATGAAGAGCGAAGAACACAACCACGAAGATATAACTGGTAGCCGTAGTCGGCCGAGTCGTTTAAGCAGTGCAGGCCGATGCCTTATTGACACACAGAAAGACAGTTGAACTTAGTTGAATACACATCCAATCATAAGTTTCTCGAGTAATATAACTTCAAACACAAAGCATAATAAGGTAGATAAGTTATGAGAACCTTAATCAAAGTCCAGAGTTGATGATGATCTTTGGAGTAGGGCATTGTTCATAGCTGACAACCCACAAAGTAACATTTGTAACAGCAGTCTTTAGACATCAGGTTCAGCTCAAACTTCTGCTGCGGCGATATCTGACACCATAAATGGAACATATTAGAGATTGTCAAAGAGCGAACGATGAAAATGGTTAACTCAGTTAGAAACAGTAAAATGACAACTGCGTACTGAAATCTGCATTACCCGTTATCATAGGCAGGAGATTCATCACGGCCACGGTTGTATTGTGGTGACCTGCTATAGCTGCGTGCACGAGCCGGTGACACACTACGACGCCTTGGAGAGCGCCCTGCAGGGCTGTAACTTCTGCTCACATAGCAAATCATTTATAACATTATCAGATATGCTATTCTTCTTCTTCGTGTAAATATACTAGTTACATACACAAAACAGGGCATAAATGCTACACTATTCTTTGCTAGCACTTACTATCCTACATGTTGGGAAATGGCAACAGGTGGATAAATACTGAATAGAAAAAATGCAAGCTTTATCTTAGTGTTTGTAAATTTGGACCATAGGCACCCCTAAATTAACAAATTGTGTGCAGGTCATATAATGTTTTACAATGAATACAGAAAGAGAACTTAGTTGTATCAAAGAGTGAGTAGGGTTGCAAACCGCTAAGACTTACATCCATAGCAGAACCAACAGTCCCAACAATGGTATTGTGACTATTAACTTATAGTAACAAAAAGCTTTTAACTATTGCAACAGTGTAACAGTTATTTGACATTTTGATTACCTTCTGCCATAGCTTGGACTCCTGCGGTACCTGGGACTTCGGCTGCGGCTGCGGCTCCTGCTACGACGCCTTCCACTGCCTAGACCCCCGGAACCAATCCTCAAACGGCATTCACGAGCAAAGTGCCCAGTCTCACCACATTCATAACACTTGCTCTCAGAGCTACCATATCGATCACGGCCACCACGACCACTGCTTGCATTACGAGACAGCTCAACTCTCCATCCATTCTTGCCTATAAAAGAAGCCATTTAAAAATTAGAAATTCAGAGTTGTCACTACTGTTTGTTTTACGCCTTATCGCCTAACCCCACTTCCCCCATAAATGTAGGATCTTGACCCTCTTGACAATGTCTAATTCACCAACCAAACAACTTATACGTCCAAGTGATTAATGCACACACATGAAATTGCTCTAACATAACAGTGAAAGGAGGTGTTTTGGTGGATGAGGGAGAGGGACTGGGGAGGAAAAGCATAATCTAAACAGCAGGCCACATCACATTCACATAATTCTGGTACTAAAACAAAGTATAGATATAATGGTAACACATGTCGTAACTAAAGGCATATATCATAGCCTCTGAAAGAAGTTCTAACTTTCACAAGATATTTTTGCAAGCAAAGACCACCCTGTAACTCACCAAAAGAAAATCAGAGCAGAAAGATTCTCAGAGGTGATAGATCCAACTGACAGAGGCTATGTTCTCATAAAAGCATTCACATACCATCTATATCACGAATTGCATCCTGAGCATCCCTCCTGTCATCAAAATCAATGAATGCAAAACCTGGTGGCTTTCTTGCGACCCATACACTGCTTGCACAAAACAAAAATAAGCAAACTGCATCAGGACAATCAGCATCAAACATAATTTGAATTGTGGGTGCAAAATACAAATACATGGCCTCAGGTAAGAAACTTATTGGCAGCACATCAAGAAAATAAGAAAAAGTTAGGCAACAGAAAAACCGTAAAAGCATCTCCAGCATACAGTAAATTAGCCAAATAAGTGTTGTAACATTTAAAATTTCACCGTGCACTGCTGGTATGGCTAATCGTCTTCCCCAAAAGTTGCATAAATGTGGCTGCATAGGTCACTCAGGCCCTAGACTCAAGGACCACACCCTCTCGAGAGCAGGATGCCGGCCGAGATGGAGCGCCAACCTAGACTTTCCTTGGGCTTGCCTTGCCCCAACATACGAGTTTGGCTGCTCCGATGGTGGGCTAAAGCTATGTTCCCCCATATGATTCACACATACACATGCGCACGCAGCTCTAGCAGAAAACCGAAACAATCGCACACAATCCATACCACAGGTGGGGCGAGTCACTAACCTCCGAAGAACTCCAAAGACGCGGAACTCGTCCTCGAGCTCCCGCGCCGTCACGCGGGGATCCAGGTTTCCGACGTACACGCGGGCCATCGCAACCTGCACCTATCAAATCGCCAAAAGAAAACAAAAATACAATCAGATTAAACAACGAATCACAAAAACGACGTAGAGACCTGCCCCCCGAGACCGACAGATCTAATCCCGCAAGGGACCGTGCGAGCGGATCTAGGGTTTGGGATCACGAAGGGGGGCGAGAGGCGGGAGCGGATCACCCACCTGCTCCGGTCGCGATCTCGAGGGACCTCACGGCGGCCGCGGCGGCGGCGGCGGCGAGGAATTCTTCGGCGGCGCACGGAGAGGAGAGGGGGTGCACGGTGGAGTGGTGGGTGGGCGAGATCCCGAGATGGAGAGTTCGAGAAGACGGGGAAGAGATGGGATGAGATGATCTGTGGGGTTGGGCTTGTGCGGGGAAACGGCACGCCGTTTGGGCCTGGGTCTTTGGGCCAGTGGACTCATAGTGGGCTTGTTCTTTTCAGTTTTTTTTTGGAAATAAGTTCACTTTCAGTCCCTCACTTCAGATTGAGTTTGTATAACGTCCATAATCACCGATACTAGAAATATCAAACTCGAGTGTTCAAAACCGTGTAAAATAAGTCCCTTAGTATTATGGACCGTATTTTCCTTGTTTTTGGTTGAAGTGGCATATGTCGGGGCCCACTTGTCAGTGACCCTTTCCCCTTCACCTATCTCTCTCTCTTTCCTCTATGCCCATCTCATCAGGCAGCGGCCAGCGGTGGACAGTGCTGGCCGGTGAGGAGGATGGCACCGCCAACAACGGCAGCTCCGGTGCCCTCGGCTGCTCGTGAACTCATCGCCCTCCACCACCACCCACCTTGCCGCCGCCACCGCCGACGCATCATGCCGTCTCGCCCTCCGCAGCCTCCCGCCTGTGTTCCACGAGCTAGAATAGGATCTCATCATAGTTGCCGGTGTCGGCGGGGTGGACGTCGGGACCACCAGCGGCAGCAGTAGCATATTGGCTTGACGAGCTACTCTCTCGCATCCGCCTACCCCCTCCCTCACATCCTTTCGCATCGTCGACCTCGTCAATGACTGGGGACTGTGTAATGGAAAGGTCAGCATCCACAAGGAGCTTACCTCCAACTCCCCCCGCTGGCGAGGTAGTCCGGTGTGGTGCAATGCGATGATGGCCGCAGGGGCGTTTGCCACTACCTCTGCCGAGAAGACGTGGGCAAAGTCACCTGCGGCTTTGGTGGGTGCTCGAGGTAGCGTCGGTGGTGGCGGCAGAGCTCGGCCAGGCTCGTCGAGACTGCCAGTGGCTACGGCGCGGATCGGCTTGATGAGCTCCTCCCTCGCGTCCTTCCGGGTCACCGACCTCGTCGGTGGCTAGGGACTTTGCAACGACGAGGTCGGCATCCGCAAGGAGCTCGCCTCCGACTCCCCTGCCAGTGAGGTAGTCCGGCGTGGTGTGGTGCTCAAGGCAGTGGAGCTTGGTCGGGCTCGCCGGCCACCTCTCCCCCCCCCCCCGGTCCCCTCAGCTGGCGGCGGCCTCCTAGGCTTGCGGAAAAAGGGAGAAGAAAGAAAAGAAAATAGAATAAATAAGATATGCTAACTAGGATGCCACGTTAACAAAACCACATATCCATCCTGCTATTGGACTCAAATTGCATGGTTTTATATTGTTTAGGGGTGAAGATTTCTGGTATTGGAGATAAGGGATGTGAAACAAGCTCGATGTAAAGTTGAGTGATGGCTGGTGAACTTATTCTTTTTGAGAGAGAGAGAGAGAGAGAGAGATATGACTTGTTCGGTTGGGCCATCTGAACATCTATCTTGCAGCTATGCTAGTTGCTACTAGTAGTTGTGTGACTGGGAAATGGGAATTCCTAAGAATTTCCAATGTGCATGGAAACTTAAATTTGTGACCACAAGGCTCATAGAAGTATAGTTACAAACTTATTCATTTTTAAAACTTGTGAGGATTGATTTAACTACCATTATCCTAATAAGTTAATCTAGTTACTCCCTCCGTTTCGCAATGTAAGTCGCATGTCTAGATTCATTAATATCAATATGAACGTGAGAAATGCTAAAATGACTTATATTGTGAAACGGAGGAAGTATTATTTATTTGAAGCAAAAATATTATAACCAATATGATACTCTATATATTTTGATTTTATTTTTTAGTTCATTTTTATTTTATTTTTCAAAAAAAGCTTCTAATAACTTGTTCACATTTCAATATTTCATCCCTATGTGATAAACACAGCAAATGTTATTGCACAAGCAATAGTAGCATGGCAAGTGGCAACAATGATTTATGTGACTTTTTAGTTGTCCAGCAACACCTACCAAAAAGAATACTATAGCGGAATAATTTCGGTATGGTGGAATAGTACGAAACTGTTTTTGTGTGGTAGACTAGTGGTGGCCTCGTTGATAAAGTCGTGGCCTCGCGGTTGTACGACTCCTATCGTGTTTATTTTTTCTTCAAACTTTAACTTTTTCATCACATTAAAAGATTTTTACACATAAACTTTTAACTTTTACGTCACATCGTTTTAATTTCAACCAAACTTTTAATTTTAATAGAAGCTAAACACAGCCATCAATTTTATCCGAAATCTTTGATGCTTGTACCCTTTCGAAGGGAACTACGGCTGGCTTTTGCCAGCCTAAACCTTTATTTATTTCTATAGGTTGAAAACATTACACAACTTTTAGATAAGTGTAGTACTGGTGGGAGAGAGAAGCCTGGAAGGTTGATGATGCTCATAGTTGCACAGGTCGTCTGCAGTACTGCAGGATCTCAGTTAGCGTACAAGCGCTTAAGCTTTTACCAATGCTGATTGCTGCATATTCGGTCCTCTCCCTCGTCAAGTTTGTAGTACTGTACTAGTGTACTGCTACGTTGAACAAGGTACATTTGTTGAATCTCCTCGTTTCGTATTTGAAATTAGTGGTCAACTATGACGACGAGGCCCCGTTCGGACACAGAGGCAAGGCTGAGCTAATCTGGTACATATAAAACGAGGTGATCATTAACGAGTAATTAATTAAATATTATTTATTATAAATTTTAAAATTGAATTTATTAAATTTTTAAAGAAAAAAGTATATTGGAAGTACGTACCATGTAAAACGTGCTCGTAAAATACAAGCCAGTAACCTAGCTGAGAAGTTAGGGCCCCTTTGATTTATAATATTGGCAAATGATTTTCATAGGATTTAAATTTCTAAGGATTTTTTCCTATATGTCCCTCTGATTCAAAGAAAAAAAAAGGAAACTCTTCATAGGATTGTATTCCTATGTTTCACATTTCCTTTCCTATATGTCCTCTCTTTTTTCCATAGCACTATCAAAGGACTCTTATTATTCCTGTAGGATTTGAGAAACCTTATTGTATTTCATGTGTCCTCTCTTTTTTCCATAGCACTATCAAAGGACTCTTATTGTATTTCATGTGTTTGCTGGACTCTTATTATTCCTGTAGGATTTGAGAAACCTTATTGTATTTCATGTGTCCTCTCTTTTTTCCATAGCACTATCAAAGGACTCTTATTGTATTTCATGTGTTTGCTGATTCCTGTAGGATTTGAGAAACCTACTACCTTATTGTATTTCATGTGTTTGTTGATTCCTGTAGGATTTGAGAAACTACCTTATTGTATTTGATTTGAGAAACCTACTACCTTATTGTATTTTACTACCTTATTGTATTTCATGTGTTTGTTGATTCCTGTAGGATTTGAGAAACTACCTTATTGTATTTGATTTGAGAAACCTACTACCTTATTGTATTTCATGTGTTTGTTGATTCCTGTAGGATTTGAGAAACTACCTTATTGTATTTCATGTGTTTGTTGATTCCTGTAGGATTTGAGAAACTACCTTATTGTATTTACAGGATTTGAGAAACCTACTACCTTATTGTATTTCATGTGTTTAAGGTATTTCATGTGTTTGTTGATTCCTGTAGGATTTGAGAAACTACCTTATTGTATTTCATGTGTTTGTTGATTCCTGTAGGATTTGAGAAACTACCTTATTGTATTTACAGGATTTGAGAAACCTACTACCTTATTGTATTTCATGTGTTTAAGGTATTTCATGTGTTTGTTGATTCCTGTAGGATTTGAGAAACTACCTTATTGTATTTCATGTGTTTGTTGATTCCTGTAGGATTTGAGAAACTACCTTATTGTATTTACAGGATAGAAACTACCTTATTGTATTTACAGGATTTGAGAAACCTACTACCTTATTGTATTTCATGTGTTTGTTGATTCCTGTAGGATTTGAGAAACCTACTACTTTAATTCCTGTATCTTTTCCTATCTTATTCCCTTAGTAAAAATGAGACATTTTAGTAACTACAACTAGCTGCCTTAAGCAATTCTCTCTACTATAGTTATTAGCACTGGACTAAACGTCGAACCGGTGAGCCCTCGGTTCACGATGAGTATGGTCCAACCAGTTTGACCACCGACTCAACACGGCTCAAATATGTTCGTCTCTCTAACTAAATCGTCAACATGGGTTCAACCGGTTTTTATCCGGTCTGATTGCATGGCCGACTAGACCGAACCAGCTGAGGCTTTGGTTCTGGTTTTTTTTCGATTGGACCACTGATTCGGTCCGATCTTAGTAACTACTCCCTCCGTCCCAAAATGACGGAGGTACTATCTTCATCTCAAAATATAAAAATCTAGTAATAGATGTGACACATCGTAGTACTACGAATCTTAATACTATTAAATGTCACATCTAGTACTAGATTTGTTGAGGAGTGATCCTCTCTAGCGGGTGGTCGTGAGACCCCCCTTTGTGAGTTCGGCCGGAGGAAATGGCGCGATGATCAAGGGTCTACTTCCACTTGCGGTCTAGTCGCTAGATCGCTCTCGTGGCTGTGTGGGAGATCAAGGATTATACAGATTCGGGCCGCTATCGAGCGTAATACCCTACTCCTGTGCGTGGGATTAGGATCAACTTTTACAAGAGGTCTTGAGCTCCGGAGGGAAACCTAGCTGTTCTTCCTCTAGAGCTCGAGCTATCTCAGGGTCGTCCCCTTTCTCGGTGGGCGAGGTCCTCCTTTTATAGTTCAAGGGGATACCACATGCACCGTTTGCACCTACCCCTCCATGGGAGGGGGGCCCACATGGCCCTAATCATACCGCTATCCTTTGCTTCAACCGGAAGCAACATGGTCGCCTGGCTTCAGGTGGGACCCAGCGCCGCCCCCTGCCTGACACGGGGGACATCCCTGTCATTCTCTATTAATTGTACGAAGACTTTGGCGGCTCACCACGCGCGTGGGGCGCCCCTGGCAGCGTGCCGATGGGACAGGGCATACCTGCCCCCACTCCACCTGACACAGGGCGGAACGTGGGGGCACTGCCACCCTTCCCGTCACCTGTGACCGGTCACAGGCCGGTCAAGCTCGATTGACATGGGTCAATCGAGCGGTGTCGCACGTCCCCCCACGCCGCATTAAATGCGGCGCGGGGCGGTTGGGACGCCGCGCATTGAAGGCGCGGAGCAATGCCTTTTGCCCCACCCACTCTCCCCGCCACGTGGTTGTCGGGCGAGGGCCTCGGGGTAGCACGCCCCGAAAGCCCGAGGGGTGCGACGTGGCACCCCGAGGCCCCCTGGCCACCTCAGCGTTACCCGAGGGGCGGGGGGAGGCGAGGCCGCGTAGCCACGCGACTAGATGCGAAGGATACTTCCCTCTACTGTGGGTATCCCCGGGCCCATTTCACCGACAAAGTTCTTATGTTTTGAGATGAAGTGAGTAGTATGTTGTCCACTGCATATGATCTACTACAACACATCAAATGAGTTGAAGATTTCTAGTTGTACTCGGCATACTCTCTTTGTCTAAGAAAAAGTTTAATTATAGCTATGAACCTGACACACATATACAGATTTATAACTTAGGATTTATTTTCTGTGGAACGGAGGGTGTAGAAGGTAGCAACAGTTAATTTGGAACTCGGAGTTCAACCTTCACGTTCATTTGTAGTTGTACTTATATAGAGTACTACATCCATCTCATAGTAATTATATTTCTAGTATTCAAATTTATTCTAAAATAATTGTCACAGTAAAACACTAATGGTCTCATCAATGATTTCTTATTCAAATTTCTCTATATTCTACCATCAACCACTCCCCAACTCTTACCTATCCACCTTTTAATAAGAGGCACCATAGTTTTTCTTCTAAAATCTCAATATATGCTAATTAATATATAATTATAATTATTCCAGTGCGGAGGTAGTAATAACGACTGATGTTGGACGTACGGTGCACATCGCAGGCTTATGTGTATCTTTCTTAATTAATGCATGCTTGGACCAGCAATAAATCCTTGGATTTTTTAATATACTCCCTCCGTATTTTAATGTATGACGCTGTTGACTTTTTTTATAGACGTTTGACATTTCGTCTTATTTAAAAAGTTTATGTAATTATAATTTATTTTATTGTGATTTGATTTATCATCAAATGTTCTTTAAGCATGACATAAGTATTTTTATATTTGCATAAAATTTTTGAATAAAACGAGTGGTCAAACGTTGGTTAAAAGGTTAAGGGCGTCATACATTAAAATACGGAGGGAGTACTATTTAAAGCGTATTCACATATTTAATTAATATTTATAGATATCACGATTAATTTTAATCGAGTAGATAGAGTTACGCACTCACAATTCCACAGTGACCTCATCAATATTGTCAATTTAGTCTACTAAATTGACTTATTAGGTGTTGTCACAGTTTACTTGACGGAGATATTCATTACTGTTGTGCAACTTAAAGTTTGTCAACACTATCACTATGCATATTCATTTGTGCCTATCTACCACTAGAACAGCCAAAATTTAAACTCTAGAAATTATTATGCAATGGAATAAAGTGGGTATATTTTAAAGCTTACTAATATGCAAGCATATCAAATCCTCATCTACCACATCATTTTCGTTATTTCAAAATATTTCTTTCCATCGTTGATAGTATAATATTAACAAAAAATCATATGAAATATAGCCATATTGGACATCATCTACTACCTCCGTTCCCTAATATAAGAGATATTTACTTATTTTTTAAAATATTTGATCATTCATCTTATTAAAAAAAATTGTGCAAATATAAAAAAATGAAAAGTTGTGCTTAAAATACTTTAAATAATAAAGTAAGTCACAAATAAAATAAATAATAATTTTAATTTTTTTAATAAGACGAGTGGTCAAACAGTATAAAATATTAAAATCTCTTATATTAGGGGATGGGGGAGTAATATATAAAATTATAGAGAAGTATAGAACCATAGGCATGGAAACACATGTCACACAATAAGGCTGTGTTTAGTTCAGCTCAAAGTTTGGATTTTGGTTAAAAATAGAGATGATGTGACTGAAAAGTTGTTGTGTGTACGATAGGTTGATGTGATGAAAAAGGTCTGAAGTTTGGATACGAACTTCGTTACTGCACTTTGTTGCCATAAGTATTGTAGCTCACCAAACTATCCATTGTCCAACGCTTCGTCGAACACCATGCCTGCCTCCGCCACACGCCCTGCCGCAGAGGGCGTCGGCGGCAACGACGGCGCCACCCTGGCCGGCCGCGACCACGTCGTCGTCTTCCCGCTCATGTCCAAGGGCCACATGATCCCGCTCCTCCACTTCGCCGCGGCGCTCGCGGCGCACCACGGCGACCACCTCCGCGTCACGCTCGTCACCACCCCGGCCAACCTCGCCTTCGCGCGGCGCCGCCTTCCGCCGTCGGTGCGCGTCGTCGCCATCCCGTTCCCGGCGCACCAGCAGATCCCGCCCGGCGTCGAGTCCACCGACGCGCTCCCGTCGCAGTCCCTCTTCCCGGCGTTCCTCCGCGCCACGGCGCTGCTCCGGGAGCCCTTCACCGAGTTCCTCGCGTCCCTCCCGCCGCCGCCACCGCTCGTGCTCGTCTCCGACTTCTTCCTCGGGTTCACGCAGCGCGTCGCGGACGACGCCGGCGTCCGCCGACTCACGTTCAACGGCATGTCGCCCTTCTCCCTGGCGCTCTGCTTCACCCTCGCCTCGAGGCGACCCCATGTCGGCGTCGAGGGCGGCGCGGAGTTCCACGTGCCCGGCTTCCCGGACGACGTGAGGATCACCGCCGACGAGGTCCCGGACGCCGTGATTCAGGGGGGCAACCCCGACGACCCGGTGACGCAGTTCCTCCACGACGAGGTCCGCGACTGGGACCACCGGAGCTGGGGCGTCCTCGTCAATAGCTTCGCCGCGCTCGACGGCGACTACGCGGCCATCCTCGAGTCGTTCTACCACCCCGGATCCCGCGCGTGGCTCGTCGGCCCACTGTTCCTCGCCGCCGGCGAGTCGCCGGAGACGAAGGAGGAGGAAAACGACGACGACGACGACCCGGAAGGCTGCGTCGCTTGGCTCGACGAGAGGGCGGCGAGGCCAGGGTCGGTGGTGTACGTGTCGTTCGGCACGCAGGCGCACCTCCCGGACGCGCAGCTCGACGAGCTCGCGCACGGGCTAGTGGACTCCGGCCACGCCTTCCTCTGGGCCATCGGCCGGTCCGGCGGCGAGTGGTCGCCGCCGGTGGACGCCGGCGGCGACGGGAAGATCGTCCGCGGCTGGGTGCCGCAGCGCCGCGTGCTGTCCCACCCGGCGGTGGGCGCGTTCGTCACCCACGCCGGCTGGAACTCCGTGCTGGAGAGCCTCGCCGCCGGCCGGCCGATGCTGGCGTGGCCGGTCATGGCGGAGCAGGCGGCGAACGCGAAGCTCGTGGCGGACATCATCGGCGCCGGCGTCCGCGTGGTCCGCGGTGACGGCGTCGTCGTCGGGCGCGCGGAGGTGGCCGGCAAGGTCGGGCGGCTGATGGACGGCGGCGAGGAGGGCCGCGCGATCCGCGCCAGGGCCGAGGAGGTCCGGGAGGCGGCGCGCGCGGCGGTGGGGGAGGGCGGCGCGTCGCGGGAGGCGCTGCGGCGGCTGGTTGACGAGCTGCGGTCAAGCTACGTCGTCGCCGGCGACGGCACGGCGGCGGCGAGCTCGGCGAATGGCGACAGTGGCAAGTGTTGAACGAAGTGTAGAACACGTCGACCAGTGGCAACTGTCAACTGTGAGTGATCGACCTCATGTCATTTCAAGTTTGAATAAAATTCGTACTTTGTCACTACCCCTACAGTACGTAACTAGTACATACTGGAGTACTAGTACATCTCAGCATCTGGCACTGGCAGTGCTGCTGCTGCACGCCTGCACCGGCTCACTGCCATGAGCAAATTGTTCACTCGAGTAGTAGTATTATAATGATCCTGTTTGGATCCGGAATAGCCCTCCGGAATATTGCTGTTTAGGAGTATTAAACGTAGATTACTGACAAAACCCATTCCATAACCTCTAAACTATTTTGCGAGATGAATCTAACGAGGTATATGTTAGGAAACGATAAGCGAACAAACGATAAAAGAACAATAGATCAATCACAGAAGATATGAGATTTAACATGGAAAACCCTCCCAAAGTAGGAGAGAAAAAAACCACGGGCGCCAGCCAGCAAAATATCTTCACTATATCTGGGGTGAGGTTACAACACCGCACGGCGGCTTACAAGAGGATATATATATGGTGGAACCCTAAAAGGGATGACGATCTGTTTCGCGGGAGCTCCGCAGAAACTGGCCTTTATTAAGTGCAAATGAATTTGGATCACAACTCAACAAACTCCACCTTGAGACAAATTCCTTCTTGTAGCATGAAATAATCCTTCACTCTGAACACAACAAAGACAAAAAACACTTTCGGCGCCAAAAAGCCTCTTGGGCTAAACCACTATACCAACTAAGCTTGAGCAAAGCTCAAACTTAGCAACAGGAACAGACTTTGTCATCATATCAGCAGGATTATCATGAGTATTTATCTTGCATACCTTTAGCTTACCTTGCGCGACTACATCATGAACATAATGGTACTTGATATCAATATGATTTGTCCTCTCATGAGCATCTGATCTTTAGTGAGACATATAGCACTTTGACTGTCACAAAACAAGTTAATGCAAGAATCAACTCCACAAAGCTCAGCAAACAATCCTTTCAACCAAACTGATTCTTTACATGCTTCAGCAATAGCCATGTATTCTGCTTCAGTGGTAGACTGGGCAACAACAGGCCGCAACGTTGCCTTCCAACTCACAGCACAACTACCAATGGTAAACACATAACCTGTGAGTGACCTTCTCTTATCCAAATCTGCAGCAAAATCTGAATCCACATATCCAACAAGCTCCTTATCAGTCCTGCCAAACTTCAAGCAAGCATCAGCTGTGCCTCTGAGGTACTTGAAAATCCACTGAACAGCTTTCCAGTGTTCTTTACCAGGATTAGCCATGTATCTACTAACCAAACTCATAGCATGAGATAAATCTGGACGGGAGCAAACCATGGCATACATCAAAGAACCAACAGCACTAGAATATGGAACTCTAGACATGTATTCTACATCCTCATCAGTACTAGCACATTGTAAAGCTGATAATTTAAAATGAGGTGCAATAGGAGTACTAACAGGCTTTGCATCATGCATGTTAAAACGCTGAAGAACCTTCTTAATGTAGCTTTGCTGACTAAGAAATAGCAAACCAGCATTTCTGTCTCTAGTGATTTCCACACCTAGAATTTTCTTAGCAGCACCAAGATCCTTTATATCAAACTCACTACTCAACTGTTTTTTCAATGTAGTGATTTGTTCCTTACTCTTGGCAGCAATCAGCATATCATCAACATATAACAGCAAGTATATAGGTGATCCATTAACAAATTTAATATACACACAGCTATCAAATTCAGACCTCTTAAAGCCATGTGACAACATAAATGAATCAAACCTTTTATACCATTGACGAGGAGACTGTTTCAACCCATACAAAGATCTTTTCAACTTACAAACATAATCCTCCTTACCAGGTACTATGAACCCTTCTGGCTGGTCCATGTATATCTCCTCCTCAAGCTCTCCATGTAAAAATGCTGTCTTCACATCTAACTGCTCAAGCTCAAGATCATGCATAGCAACAATACTGAAGAATGTGCGAATTGAACTATGCTTTACAACCGGAGAGAACACATCATTATAATCAACACCAGCAATTTGACTGAAACCTTTTGCTACTAACCTTGCCTTAAACTTTGGAGGCTCGCTAGGAGATAAACCCTCCTTTCTCTTGAAGATCCATTTATAACGAACAGGCTTCTTCTGTTTTGGCAAGTGCACAAGCTCCCATGTGTCATTCTTCTCAAGAGACTGCATCTCCTCCTGCATAGCTGAGATCCACTTCTCACGGTCTCCAGAAACAACAGCTTCAGTGTATGTGGCTGGCTCAAGAGTATTCTCCACCTGTTCAGCACAACTAAAAGCATAATAAACCATATCACATTCCTCAATAAGGCGGACTGGAGCTCCACAACTCCTCTTTGTTCTGCGATGTGCAATAGGTTCATCTTGTGGCTGCAAAACAGGAGGTGAGTGCTGAACAGTATCATTAACATCATTACCAACAATTTCAGTTTCCTGATCATCCACGTGCTCCACCTGCACGCTAACATATTGCTGCTCCTCATCAGAACCACCTGTTATGATATCTGTGGGCAAGCTGTCATTAAACATAATAGATTCATTGAAAACAACACTCCTGCTCATGAATGTCTTATTAGTTTCAGGATTCCATAACTTATAACCTTTTACTCCTGAACCATAACCAAGAAAAAGAAACTTAATAGCTCTAGGCTCTAATTTTCCATTATCAATATGAGCATAAGCAGTGCATCCAAAAACTCTCAACTGTGAATAATCAGCAGGCATACCAGACCATACTTCAATGGGAGTTTTCTTATTAAGTGGGATAGAAGGTGACCTGTTGATCAAGTAGCAGGCGGTGTTAGCAGCCTCTGCCCAAAAACGCTTGTTCATGCGAGCGTTGGACAGCATACAACGAGCCTTGGAGATGATGGTTCTGTTCATGCACTCAGCTACACCATTCTGCTGTGGAGTGTACCGGATGGTGTGA
Source organism: Oryza meridionalis (assembly GCA_000338895.3). NCBI lineage: Eukaryota > Viridiplantae > Streptophyta > Magnoliopsida > Poales > Poaceae > Oryza > Oryza meridionalis. The sequence continues at coordinate 4,298,828 of CM002529.2, read as the reverse complement.
TGCCTAACGATGCCTTCCTTCCTGCAGTAATCATCAAAAGCATCCGAACAAAATTCACCACTATTGTCAGTGCGAAGTACTTTTACCTTCTTTTCAGTTTGCCTTTCTATCATGACTTTCCACTCTTTAAAAACAGCAAATGTATCATCTTTATGTTTCAGGAAATAAGGCCACACTTTTCTAGAGTAATCATCAATAATGGTAAGCATATAATGAGCACCACCAAGAGAGGGCTTACGAGAAGGCCCCCACAAATCAGCATGTACATAATCAAGTATACCTTTGGTGCGATGAACTGAGGTATTGAACTTTACCCTCTTGTGCTTACCAAAAACACAGTGCTCACAAAACTTCATGTTACCCTGAGTACAGCCATCCAGCAGGTTCCTCTTCATCAATTCTGCCATACCAAGTTCACTCATATGTCGAAGACGCATATGCCACAGGTTAGTCTTACTAGGTTTATCTTTAGAAACAGCAGCAGCGGTAACAGAACCATGTAATGTACTTCCTCTAAGGACATATAAGTTTGCAGAATTCATATCACCAATCATATAAACGAGAGAACCTTTAGATACCTTTACAACTCCACCTGAACCGGAGTATTTGTATCCTTCTGCATTAAGTGTGCTGAGAGAGATGAGATTTCTCGCCATCCCTAGTATGTGTCTCACATTTTTCAGCGTGCGTGTCATGCCATCATGTGTCTTGATCTGTACGGAGCCAATGCCCACAATCTCACGTGGGTTATCATCTCCCATGCGCACAACATCTCCATTCTGCACAGACTTGTAAGAACTAAACCAATCTCTGTTAATGCAGATATGAAACGAACATGCAGTATCAAGGATCCATTCATCATGACTAGCAACACAACCAGCAAAAACGACAAGACAATCTCCTGAATCAGAGTTTTCAGCACTGGTAATAACAGAGGCCTTACCATCAGATTTCCTTTTCTCCTTATTCTGCAGCTTCCAACATTCTTCAATGAAATGATTTTTCTTTTTGCAATACTTACAGAACTTTTTACCTCTGGACTTGGAACGGCCTCTACTCTGGCTCTTGTCACGATCATTGCTATCGTTGTAGGTTCTCTGCTCAGATCTGCCTCTGACCTGCAATGCTTCGCCCTTAGAGGACGACACATCAGACTGAACCATACCTTTCATCTTCTCCCTGTCTTGGAGCGCCTCATAAACATCCGTTAGGGTTAGTTCATTACGGCTTAAAAGTATGGTGTCACGAAAATTTGCATATGAACTAGACAGTGAGCATAACAGTAAAAGACCTAAATCTTCATCATCAAACTGTACCTCCATCGACGCTAGGTCGGCAATGATCTCCTTAAAGACCGATATGTGGTTCAGCACAGAATAACTCTCCTGCAACTTGTGTGAGAACAACTTCATCTTGATATGCATCTTACTGGTTAGATCTTTAGACATGCAGATCGATTTCAGTTTGAGCCAAAGTTCTGCAGCAGTCTTTTCCTGCAACACTTCTTGCAAAATATCATTAGATAGATGAGGTTGGATCAGCGACAGAGCCTTACGATCTTTCCGCTTCTCCTCAGCGATCCATTCAGTTGATTTTTTCTTCCCGAAACTTTCCAGCGCCTCATCAAGATCCGAATTTTGCGCCAGAACAGCCCGCATCTTGACTTGCCACAGCGAGAATCTCGTCTTGTAGTCTAGCAGCGGTAGATCATGCTTCATCGACGCCATCGTGAAACCCTAATGTGGGAACAAGCTCTGATACCAATCGTTTGTTCGCTTATCGTTTCCTAACAGTATATTAATCTATGATTTGCTACAGTGATGCTACAGTAATCAGCCGTTAATCATGGATTAATATACATCATTAGATTCATCTCGCAAAATAGCCTAGGAGTTATGGAATCGGTTTTGTCGGTAATCTACGTTTAATACTCCTAAATAGCAAGATTTCGAAGGGTTATTTAATAGCTCGGAGGATCCAAACAAGACCAATAAGGGTGTGTTTAGTTCGTGAAAAGAAATTTTTTGGACTGTCACATCGAACGTTTAATCGGATGTCCGAAAAGTTTTTTCAAACACGAAAAAAAACTAATTTCATAACTCGCCTAGAAACCGCAAGACGAATTTATTAAACATAATTAATCTATTATTAGCATATATGGGTTACGGTAACATTTATGGCTAATTATGGACTAATTAGGCTCAAAAGGTTAGTCTCATGACTTCCATGTAAACTGTACAATTTGTTTTTCTTTTTATGTATATTTAATGCTATATACATGTGTCCAAATATTTAATGAAACGTTTATGAAAAAAAATTGAAAACTAAACATGGCCTTACTCTTTTGAAACACATGATTCAATTAAAAAAAAGGAACAGAATTGTCGTGTCAAAATACTATTATTCGAAGAGAAGAAGAAAACTATAGAAATCGCTCTTTGGGTGGAAAAATACATGAATCACAAGAAACATACACGCAAAGGTTATTTTTCAAGAGATGAACCTGATCATGCCAACGTACACACAAGAAACGTACGTGTCGTTCGGCACGCTCGCGCACGGCCGGCACGGGGTAGTGGACTCCGGCCACGCCTTCCTCTGGGCCACCGGCCGATCCGGCAGCGACGGGAAGATCGTCCGTGGCTGGGTGCCACAGCGCGCGTTCGTCACCCACGCCGGCTGGAACTCCGTGCAGGAGATCCTCGATCGCCACGCCGGTCGTCCGATGCTGGGGTGGCCGGTGATGGCGGAGCAGGCGGAGAACGCGAAGCACGTGGCGGACATCCTCCTTCTATGGGGATTGCCTGCAGTACATCAGCCACTGCTACTGCATCAGCAGTACTGTAGAGGATCTGCACTCCGCGCGCTGGCGTCCGCGTGGACCGCCTCCTCCGGGGGCGAACACCGCCACTGTTGTCGGACGCGTGGAGGTAGGGGTGGTAATGGGTCAAGTCCCGTGGGTTCTTTCACAACCTATTTTAACCCTTAAATATTTTGAGCACAAAAAACTGCTAAATTTCAGCCCAACCTTTTTTGGACCCAACCCTCATATTTTCTAGGCCAAAATGTTGGACCCATTACCACTCCTACGTGGAGGTGGCCAGCAAGGTCCGGCGGCTAATGGACGGCGGCGAGGAGGGCCACGCGAGTACGCGACCTGCGCCATGCGTGGATGAGGTTTTTTATTAGTGCCCGAACACATCATGTGATACCCTATATAATACCCGATGTGACACGCCAAAACTTTACACCTCTGAATCTAAACACCCCCTAAGTCTAATGCAAGCACTTGGACACGGTTGATTTGACTAGCTTAGCCTGTGGTAAATGTACATCAGCGATAACGAATTGATTCGGTTACGCACGTGTGCATTTGGGTGATTTTTACAATAAACTAAATAGGAGGTGTGTATTTGCCGCAAAATGACTTATGAGGTGAAATGTCAAATTTCAAGGGACTTATTTGGTGAATTTTGTAATTTTCTCTTCTTATAATGTTGGATAGGAAAAAAAAACAAAATTAAAGTGTCTTATCACCTTAAATCGTTGGGCTCCTTTACAAAAAAAGAAAAGTAGAGAAACTTAAAAAGATTTGAATCCTATAGAAAAAGATTTTATGAGACTAATTTTAACAAAGGATTGAGTCTGTAGAACACCTTTTAAATTCCTATGAAATGACATGTTTCATGATAATTTTGAAGGATTCCTAGCATTAACTCCAAATTCTTAGAATTTTTCATTTGTTTTCTACATCTCTAAATCCTATGTGTTTTCCTATGCTTCATCCTAAAGGTTTTATGTATTTTTCATTCCATTGGATTCAAGGTGTGATGACATTTGAATCATGTGTTTTTCATATTCCCATCATGTTTTAAAGGAGTCCTTATAGATTAAAAAAACATAAGAAAGTCATGGGAATCATTAGTTAGGTGGAGCGTAGGAAAAACACATGAACCGATTGATATATATGATTCTTTTTCTAAGAGACTGGTATTTTTATAGGGACCAAAGGAGCCCTAAGATCTTTCGCCGTTGCCTCAGTTTCTCTAAGCGCTTCAGAACGAAGGGAAGGGAAGGTGGTGTGAAGTGTAAATTGTTCCAAAGGATCCCAAAGCAGAGCACACCTTCCTCTGGCCTGATTTCTTCCCAAAGGTGGTGTGTAGTGTAAATTAGTGTTGTCTGGATGATTTCTTCCCTGTTCTTCAATAATTGATATCGATATTATTTTAGTTTTAGCATTAACTAATTTTCATTTCTAATAAATACTTTAAATATGTTATAGTATTGAGCGTTGTATAATCATAAATATAACTTCTATTCAGGAGTACTTAATATTATTATTTAAAAAGAATGCGGTTAAAATGACATGATCATAATTAACCGTGTCAATTATTTGAGAATGGAACATCCGGCTTGCCGGCCTGCAGGAGCAGAACATCCTGCCTGCTGCTACTAGTTGCAGCTGTTCATCGCCAAGCCGTCTTCCCATTTTAGTTCGAAAGTTTTTTTTCAAACTTCCAACTTTCCATCACATCAAATTTTTCATACACACACAACTTTTTTATCACATCGTATCAATTTCAACCGAACTCCAAACTTCAGTGTGAACTAAACACAGCCTTGGATTATTTTTTTCTTCTCCCGCGGAATACTAATCTTTTATTACTATATAATTGCCTCCCAATAAGTGAAGGCCACAGAGTCTAAGTATGTGACGTTGATTTCTGTTCCTTTAAACACGTGCACAACACATTGGTGGGTGTATGAGTATGGCGTTACCCATGTAGTGGTGTGTGTGCACGTGCGTCTCTCGTGTAATGGAAAAACAATTGTTATCACAAAGTTAGAATAATCTATAATCTTATCGTCCAAATGGGACCTTTATGGCTCATTTGAAGCAAAAGATTGAAAAAAAGAAAAAGGAAGAACAGGAAAAACACAATATTTTGACATGAATGTAACTACAAAATAAACGATTGCAAAATACATAAATGGTTATTTGAATAAGCTAAAAGAAAAACATAGGAATCGGATGAGAAAAATAGACTCAACATATTGAAGCTCTTGCTAACTTTTCTTTAAAATCTCTATAGTATTGTATATTCTATAGGGATTTCAAAGGAAATAATTTAATCATTTGTTTCAAAGACCTTGATAGGTACTATTTTTCTTATAGAATTAAAATCCTTTAATTTTTCTATATTTTTCGTACAAATCAAATCAAATGGGCCATAATCTTCTCTTTCCTGGTGACGTTGTCAGTTGTCAAAGTGCAGGGATGAGTAAGCGAGTGACTCCATCCACGCCGACAAATAAAAAGGATTAGTGACGCTTTGTGGGGATTTGGTCGAAGGATGATAGTGATGTAGCGCGTGCATCGATCGATCGCACGATGGGATGAGAATATGAGGATCAGATTGGGGACGGCAGCATGGGACAAGGGGGTTGTTGCAGCTTGCAGGCTCAACTGATGATGAACAGTACCAATACTCATCCGTTTCAGATTATAAAATGTTTTAACTTTAGTCAAAATTAAACCGCTTTAAGTTTGAGTAAGTTTATAGAGAAATATAATAATATCTATATTACCAAATTAGTTTTATTAAATTGATAATTAAGTATATTTTTATAATAAATTTATTTTGGGTCAAAAATATTACTATTTTTTTCTAAAAAATTGGTTAAACTTGAAGCAGTTTGACTTTGAACAAAGTCAAAACATCTTATAACCTGAAACAGGAGAGTAGTAGTAATATTGAGTTGATGATCACTTTGATCAGGGTTTCTTTTGGTTTATGATTTTGGAGGATGCAGGAGTTTACAAGCACACCAGATATGCTTCTCTGAATAGCCTATTTGATTTTGTAAGTAAAGGATAACAAACCGAAAATAACTTCGTTATAAATTTTGTTCTTTCAATCTTGCCATGGCGAGGCAGAAAAACATTGTCAGTGATTAACCACTGGTAAATCTAGTAGCCCACACTTTAATCCATGAATTCTTTTTCAAAAGAAAATTTTAAATTGTTGTACAGAAATCCAGTGAAGGGCAAGACAATGGAGCACATTTTTCGATAGAAAAAGATAATATGCAGAACCTTTTTATTTGCATCAGTTCTGTTCTTTATGCAAGCATTTATTTGCAATATTACCTCAATAGAGAACCTCTGCCAGAATGGTAGAAATTTTTAGGGTCTTCGTGGAGTAGATATTATGCATTAACTTTGCTGGATTTATACATGAATCAATTTAATTGCAGGAATTGTGGAAGAAAACCAGAAAACTCACGTTCATCATTTGCAACTTGTCTAACAAAAAAAAAACTAAAACTATGTTTCAGTACCTTAATATCAAACTATATTAGAAAAAACGATGCGCAGGAGGGACCACACTTGTTTATTGGATAGCATTTCAAACTGAAAATCTCCAACCTGTCATGGTAATTGCTGACAGTTCCTCAACTACTCATGTGCAACTAGCAGTCTTAAATCTCCAATCTTTTAAGCTACTTCACTTATCATCTCTCAAGCTTCTATATTGTGTAATGTAAACTAGTACTTATATTTGATTATTTGATTAAATTAGTACTTAAAGTACCTGTTTCTCCTTTCCATGAACTCCTCTATCTCTAATTCTCCATGGTCCTCAGACCTGCTAATACTGAATTACTCATGCTTTGCTTGTTGTCTGAACCTTGTCATCTACTCAAGATGATGCATGCTAGCTTTGCTCCTGTTCTCCTAACATGGTCAATTCCAAACATGCTTTTGTGCCGATTGACCGGTCGCATTCAACTTTAGCTCACCCGGATTTGTGAAATAATGATGCATCCAGCATGAACACACCGTGAACTTGGGTTAAAAACAAGCGAAAAGAATTCAAAAGTTCGCTTTACTGTAGATGTGTGTGGTCCTCTGTTCTCTACAAAATTTGACTCACCAGCTTAGCTTAGTGACCTAGGTGGCACAAATGCACAATACAAACTAACATTCTGCAATTTTATGTTTTACTTTCCTTTCAAATTAAATATATTCTATGCACAGATATAGAAGAAGGTTCTTTGATTGAAAAGGGCAAAATATATCGATTGTGACTTGTCACAAGGCAAGCTACTACAAAAGTTCATGAAAGTTCTACTTTATATCATCCACATTTTCTCGTCAGCTTAAGCTTTTTTAGCAAACCTATTATTAGAATTGTAACTTTGAAGTCTGAACCTATCTTCTGAAATAAAGTTTCAGGGAAGGTACAGAGGTAGAGGCATTCAGCCACCATTCTTTAATAGGGAGATCCAATTTCATTCCATCCATGCTACAATGAAATTGTTGATCTGCCAAAAATATTACCTGACGACTAAACAGACAAAAATCTGACGGTGGCGCAGCATCATCAAGGTTGGTATTTAAACTCTTATAAATTTGTGCACCTACATCACATTGAAGTAGTATTGCACATCTGTACTGTTGCAACAGCCTGCAGACAAAAGAAGCAAAGTGCTTGTACTGTTGCAAGTTGCAACAGCCTGTAAATGCAGTATTACTATCTTGCACACGAGTCCACTACTCAAACAAAAACTCAGCTCCAACAGAAGAACAGCTCATGAAATCAAGCATAACATGGCAAGAAAAATGGATTTGTATTTGAAAGTTGAAACTCCGATAATCAAGCTTCCTCTCACCTTCTCATCACATGCACACCAGACCCTGATGAGGCAGTTGCAAGTCAAATGTTGCCAGCACTTTCACTAAATGCTTAGTAGTACTAGCAATTATGCAAACAAGACACTGGGTTCAGCTTCTTTAATGAGGGATTTGACTGGCTGATTTGTTTATGTCATTAATTAGAGAGAATCCACTTCTCTCACTTGCATAGTTGCATTGCCATGCCTGTATACACTTTGTCTGTATTAGCCAGTTCTTGGTTCAGTTTAAACCAAGAATGCTTAAGTTAGATCAGATGCAGTGATGAGACAGCTAAGCCAAGTGTTCTGCACTTGTTTATTCAGATAAAAATTTCGTGCCATCCTAAAATGATGCGTAAGACAAATTATATTGCCACATATGATACAAATATTAATCTTCAGTGGTTGTTATAAGGTTTGCTAATTTGATTTAATTCCATCACTGTCAACCTGACAAATCCAAACAACCAATGCTTCTTTTGTTCATGAGTGTCTTCCAAGTTCCTCCTATTCTGCTGAACTTTAAAAGCAAATCAACCTGGCTTATGTTACACTACAATCTGATATTTCAAACCAGTGATGACTAAGAATGCCTTTTGTCTCTTTAACTACTCATACAAATGCAGTTAATATGACCATGACTAACACACAAATGCAGTTGCTTCAATTGCTTTTTTTTTCACAAATTTGTTGCTTTTCAATCAGTATAATCATTTTGGAAAAGAAAAAAAAGTAGGGAAAAAATCAATCAAAAGAAAAAAATTAAGGGGACATTTTTTTCTGTGTTCAATGTGCAAACCAAATGGCTCAAGAATGGCTTCCAACTCTGCTGCTCTGCTGCCTCCCGCCGCCGACGATGTACTGCAGCGCCGTCCTCGCCAACGACGGCCGCTCGTCGGCGAGAGACGAGTCGCCATTGCCGCCGGCCTCGACGTCGCGGCGCTCGTCGTTGATCCCGCCATGCTTCTTGCTGGCCTCGGCCATCGCCGGCCACCGGAACGACGCCGCGCGCCTCCCGCCGCCGGCCAATTCCGCCGCCGTCCGGCCATCTTCCTTCTTAGTGGCTGACGTCATCCAGATCTTGGACACGGAGAAGCTGTCCCTGTTCAGCCTCGCCGCCGCGGCGTCCGCCGACGCGGCCTCTGTCACCGCCGCTTCCCACGCGCCCTTCTTGGAGGCGGAGCCCGCGAAGTCGCACTCCGACAGCGCGAGCCGGCGGCGAGACCTCGACCTCGCCGGCGGCCTCCGCTTGGGCGTCCTGACGGCGACGCGGAGCGCGGCGTGCTCGTCCATGACGTACTCGTAGGATCCCATGGAGAAGCACCGTCTCTGTCCAAGGTCTCCCCTGCCGCCGCCGTCGATGTCGCCATCGTTGCTGGTGGTGGTGCCTTTGACGACGGCGAGGTCGCCGGCATTGCCATTGCCGTCGATGCACTTGAGCTTGCCAAGCTTCACCTCGACGACCTCCTCCTCCTCCGCCGCCGCCGCCTTGAGAGAAGACCCCTCGCTGTCCCCACCTCCATTGTTGGCGAACGTCTCGCCGAGGCTCTCCGAGTCGAGCACGCGCCGCGCTACCGGGGTGGACGCCGACGAGTCGTCGTCGTCGTCGGCGGCGGCGGCGGCGGCGAGGACGCTGCCGCGGCAGATGGGGCACGTGGAGTGCGACAGCAGCCAGGCGTCGATGCAGGGCACGTGGAACGCGTGGCCGCACGTCGGGAGGAGGCGGAGCTTGTCGTCGCCGGCGAACTCGCACAGGCACACGGCGCAGTCGAACGGGTCGTCCTTGCGGACCCCGGCGCCGACGACGACGGCGCGGTAGACGAAGACGGGGAGCGCGTCGATGAAGGTCTGGTCGACGCCGGCGTCGTGGAGGTGGAACAGCTGCTGGAGCTGGCCCTGGAACGCCGTCGGGCTGCCCATGCCGATGCCGACGCCGACGCCGCCGCCGCCGTCGCCCACGCGCCGCCGCCGCCGCCGCGCCCGGCGCATCCGGAGCAGGTTCTGGATCAGCAGGTTGAGCAGGCCGAAGAGGAAGAAGACGACGGCGAGGATGGCGATGATGAGGAGGACGCCCGGGCTCATCTTGTCCTCGATGGTGCTGAGAACAGAGCGCGCCGCCGGCGGCGGCGGCGGCGGCGGAGAGGTGGATGCCGACGTGTCCATTGTTGTCACAAATGGTAACACGAGAAGAAGAAGAGCTTGTTGTTATACGAGGCGACGTTGTAGAGAAGAAGAGATGGTAGGTGATGACGTCATGCTGATGTATGCAATGCAATGAAACCACTGATGCGGCTACTCCCTCCGTCTCATTTTAAGTGCAGCCATTCTTTTCTGTGCTCAATTTTGATCATCCGTTTTATTTAAAAAAAATTAAAACATAAGTCACACAAAGTATTATTCATGTATTATTATCTCATAACAATAAAAATACTAATTATAAAAAAAATTTTAAATAAGACAGACGATCAAAGTTAGACACAGAAAATCATGGTTGCACGGAGTATCAAACTACGGTGTCAGTAAAAAAAAAATTTGGAGAACTCGGCAAGAGGGAGCATACTGACACTGCAGATAGCAGGTGTATTGTTTCACGTTGTTTAGTTCCAAAATATTTCTTTAAACTTTAAACTTTTTCGTCACATCTAAATTTTTCTATACACATAAACTTCCAACTTTTCCATTACATCGTTTCAATTTCAATCAAACTTTTAATTTTAACGTGTAAACTAAACACACATCTCGACGACATTCCGGATTTCCAAAAGTTCAGAAACAAATTTTGCAGATTCCCTAGCGACAAGCCTCTGCAAGGGTGGGCTTCTTGTTGCAGGGGAGCAACTGAAAATCTGAATCCTGCGTAAAACAAGCAGAGTCAGAACACACCATTCATCAATGTGTCACCCCATCCGCTGACATGTCCAGATAGGCCAAAAATTTAGGAGAAAATTTCATATCTAAAATACCACCATCTTCACTAAAATACCATCATTTAAAATGAGCTTTGCTAAAATACCATATATATAGTGAAGGTGTCTTTGCTAAAATATCATCCTGAAATAAAATGCAACTAGCTCATTTTCCTCCCTCCCATGCTTGAAGAGGTTGCCGGCGGCCACTACGCTGCCTCACCGGCACATACCAGGATGGACGGATGGTAGGGAGGGCAGCGCCCCAATTGCCGGCAACAGCAAGGTGTCGGGGCGAGGTCGTCGTCGGCTGGCGAGTCGGGGAGGGGTAGTGACGCGTGGCAGCGGCCAGCCCAGACGACGCGAGTGAGGTGGCGCGCGACGGTGATCGAGACGACGCGAGCGATGCCACGGCAGTGGAGCCGACGGTGGCCGCCGGCGACCTATTCAGTCATTGGAGGGAGGGAGGAAGAAGAAGATTGTAACGTCCCGCCTTCCTTCAGGCCGGCCCCACTTACATCTGATAGCTTTTATAGGTCATAGACTGCCCTCATAGACCAACACATGTCTTTTCTGCACACTTTGTCCTCACTCGTGTGCACCCGGGACCCTAGGCCAGGAACGTCCTCTCTTGGCCACCTCTCTTGGCCACGTCCATGTGTCCAGTGCCAGCGCATGTGCCATGCTGTCCTCACTCGTGTGCACCCGGGACCCTAGGCCAGGAACGTCCTCTCTTGGCCACCTCTCTTGGCCACGTCCATGTGTCCAGTGCCAGCGCATGTGCCATGCTGTGTAACCACTCCCGGTCTACACCAGCCATGCGCACCATGTCCTCACTCGTGTGCACCCGGGACCCTAGGCCAGGAACGTCCTCTCTTGGCCACCTCTCTTGCCACGTCCATATGTCCAGTGCCAGCGCATGTGCCATGCTGTGTAACCACTCCCGGTCTACACCAGCCATGCGCACCATGCCTGCGCAACTGCGACACACACGCCCGTGAAACCGCGAGAGTCGGCTGTGATACCATTTTGTAACGTCCCGCCTTCCCCCAGGCCGGGCCCACTTACATCTGATAGCTTGCCACGTCCATGTGTCCAGTGCCAGCGCATGGCATGCTGTGTAACCACTCCCGGTCTACACCAGCCATGCGCACCATGCCTGCGCAACTGCGACACACACGAGAGTCGCACCATGTCCTCACTCGTGTGCACCCGGGACCCTAGGCCAGGAACGTCCTCTCTTGGCCACCTCTCTTGGCCACGTCCATATGTCCAGTGCCAGCGCATGTGCCATGCTGTGTAACCACTCCCGGTCTACACCAGCCATGCGCACCATGCCTGCGCAACTGCGACACACACGCCCGAGTCGGCTGTGATACCATTTTGTAACGTCCCGCCTTCCCCCAGGCCGGGCCCACTTACATCTGATAGCTTGCCACCAGGCCGGGCCCACTTACATCTGATAGCTTGCCACGTCCATGTGTCCAGTGCCAGCGCATGGCACGCTGTGTAACCACTCCCGGTCTACACCAGCCATGCGCACCATGCCTGCGCAACTGCGACACACACGAGAGTCGGCTCTGATACCATTTTGTAACGTCCCGCCTTCCCCCAGGCCGGGCCCATTTACATCTGATAGCTTTCATAGGTCATATACTGCCCTCACAGACCAATAAATGTCTTTTCTACACACTTTGTCCTCACTCGTGTGCACCCGGGAAGAATTTCCCGGTCATCCCGCCTTCCCCCAGGCCGGGCCCATTTACATCTGAGAATTTCCCGGTCATCCCGCCTTCCCCCAGGCCGGGCCCATTTACATCTGATAGCTTTCATAGGTCATATACTGCCCTCACAGACCAATAAATGTCTTTTCTACACACTTTGTCCTCACTCGTGTGCACCCAGGAAGAATTTCCCGGTCGGTCACCCATCCCAAATTGCTCCAGGCCAAGCACGCTTAACCCTGGAGTTCTTTAGAGATTGGCTTCCGGAAAAGAAGTTGCAACTTGTTGATACGAGTATTCTATTAATTCTATTAAGCCCTAGGCCGGGATGTTACAAAGATACAGGGGTATCTCCGTCCAGGGTAGTATTTTACCAAAGACACCTTGGTTGAGGATGGTATTCTAGCTAAGCTCATTTAAGTGATGGTATTTGAGGGAATCCCAACTTATACGATGGTAGATATGCAAATTTCTTAAAATTTAGTGCCGGATCGGTTTGAAGTATACTCGAAATTTGGTAAAAGCACGAATAATTTGGCTAGGGTCCATGCTATAGGTTTTACTGAATACTCAGATTCAAGCTCATGTCATAGATTTGATACGGGTGAACTCACATAGTAATCACATTTTGTTATCCAGTTATATGGGGTGTTTAGATCAAGCGGTCTAAAGTTTTGGCGTGTCACATCGGATATGTATAGGGTGTGGTATGGGGTGTTCGGGCACTAATAAAAAAAATTAATTACAGAATCTGTCAGTAAACTGCTAGACGAATTTATTAAGCCTAATTAATCCATCAGTAAACTGCTAGACGAATTTATTAAGCCTAATTAATCCGTCATTAACAAATATTTACTGTAGCACCACATTGTCAAATCATGGAGTAATTAGGCTTAAAAGATTCGTCTAGCAAATTAGTCGCAATCTGTGCAATTAGTTATTTTTTAGCCTATATTTAATACTTCACGCAGGTGTTAAAACGTTCGATGTGATAGGGTGTAAAACTTTTATGCGGGAACTAAACAAGGCCTTATTTTAGAGTGTACCTTGGACTTACTAAGAAAACAAACGGTTGAATAAGCTTTGGCAATACTAAAACTGAGTAGAAAAATGTGGGTTTGTTTTGATGCAAATCATATAGATGTGAGAAGACAAAAAAAAAATTACCCCTGTTTGAACTCAAAATTTTTCTTGTTCAGTAAAACAAATTGAGGGCATGAACAAACTTAACATTAGTTTTGCCTCTATTTCGACACGAATTTTAAAACTGTCAAATCCTCCAAAATGAGACAGCATAAGCTTCAGGCTAGAAAATGGGGACAAAATCAAAAAGTTGAAATAATAGAGGTAAAATCATAATAAGAGTTGAAAATACGGGTATAGCCCTTAGTTTCTCAGGGCCCCATCGTTTCATGTATACAACATCAGTTACTACCAAAATATGGACTTTAAAATTTAATATTGAAGTTTTTTCACGGAAGTGTGTGTATTTACCCATAGATTATTTTTTTCTAATACGTTGTATAGCGTATTATCCGTATTTGGAATAAATCCACTAGCCATACCTCATCTTTACGTCGAGTTTAATAAACATCCCGAAACTGCAATACCAAAAATCTTCACCCCCATTTTTACAAAACCATTCAAGTAAGATTCTTTGGTAGTACTTATGGTTGTTTTAAATGACGTGACATCCTAGTCATAAAAAAAGTTTTAAAAAAACATGGGACCCACATGTAAGTGTCACACAGGTTCAGCAGCAAACAAGTTGAGTAGGTCGAAGAGGAAGAAGACGACGACGAGGATGGCGATGATGAGAAGCACACCTGGGCTCATCTTGTCCTCGATGGTGCTGAGCATGGAGCACGTCGCCAGGGGTGGATCCAGAAAGAACTAATAGGAGGGGCTGAACAAACCATACAAAACTATAGCCCCCCTTTTAATAAATATATGACATATAATTTTAGTGGAGGCTTCGATGTTTAATAGGGCTCTTATGGTTGCAATATTGGTAGTGGAGGCTTAAGACCCTATAGCTCCTATGGTAGATCCGCCCCTAGGCGTCGTATGGTACTAACACGAGAGCTTGTTGTGTGAGGCGACGTTGGAGGGAAGAGATGGTAGGTGATGACGTCATGCTGATGCTTGCACTGAACTACTGATACGGTTAACTTATCAAACTACGGTGTTGATTTAAAAAAAAAGGTGTCGGTAAAAAAATGTAGAACACTTTTATTCCTTGCTAATACTGCACCCTCGGTTCTATAATATACATCCTCCGCTTCTTTTCAATAAAAGATGTCGTTGACTATCCATCTCATTCAAAAAAAATTTATGTAAATTATAATATTTAAATTAATTTTATTAATAAAACAACTCACAACAAAATAAATTATAATTACGTAGTAAATTTTTTTGAACAAGACAAATGGTTAAGCGCGTATTAAAAAATCAACGGAGATAGCCTAAAGGATTTTATTCATGTAATACACGAAAGACCACTTATATCAGGGCGGAGGTAGAATATTCGAGGTAGAGATTGCAGATGTGTTGTTCATCTCGACGACATTCCGAATTTCCAAAAGTTCAGAAACCAGATCCCTAGCGACAAAGCTTCTGCAAGGGTGGGCTTGTTGGCTGTTGGCCTGTTGCTGCAGGGGAGCAACTGAAAGTCTGAACCCTGTGTAAAACAAGAGTCTGAGCTCAGAGCACACCACTCAATGTCCAGATATGTCGAAAATTTAGGGCCAATTTGGTTTGAACTTTGAAGTCTGTCTAAAGAGATTCTGCACCAGCAGGTTGAGAAGGCCGAAGAGGAAGAAGACGACGTCGAGGATGGCGATGATGAGGAGCACGCCCGAGCTCATCTTGTCTACTCCTCGATGGTGCTGAGTACGGAGAAGTCTGTTTGGCACAACTCCAGCTCCAACTTCACCTCTCTGCGTAGAGCACTCTCACAAAATAAACTAGAGGTGGAGCTGGGTTTAAACAGCTCCACAACTCCACTACAGACTCAACTCCTGAAGCTAAATTTAGGAGTTGGAGCTCTAACAAACAGGCCCATACAGTATATTTTTTCTACTGTTGCATTTGGGTTGGGTTGGATTTCCACCCATTAACAGGCTGCGTGCAGCCCACAGCCAGCGGGCGCTGTCGTGTGCGGCCTGATCGTTCGATAGCATGGTCCGACATCGTCTCTGCTCCATACATGCAACATCGACTTCTTGTTTACCATGGAGAACCCCAAAATCCCAATTGGCTAGCCACCGGTGACTCCAAGTCGGCAATGGTGGTTTTCGTCAGGGGTCACGAAAATGGAATAAGGAGGATACAAGAAATTCATTTTTTTAGTCCAATTCTCAAAATGCAAATCGGGTCAAGAGATTCTCTACCTTCTTCTACCTTGGTCTCCAGTAGAGGTTTGTGCTTGATAATACACAGAATAGTCCAACATGGTTGTATAATTTAAGAGCAAAAGTGGAGATATAAAATTTAGAGGTGAGACTCTCTTCTTTTATTCCAATCCTTTCATCAAGTATACAAATGAGTAGTCCCTCCTCTTTAGACAGTAGTGCAAATCCATATATGAAAAGTTTGGTGATGGACCTAATAAATATATTTGGGTCAGGCCTTCATTGTTCAAGCTCTAAGTTTCTTAACACAGATATCAAGTAAAAAAAACTAAGTTCAACGGTTTTATAAATTTGTTCTAGCCTCCATCACATTTTGATGTGCTAAAAGAGAGGCACTCGGATGCTCGGAAACCGCTCAGACTACACTTTTCAGCACATGACATGATAATAGGTACATCTTTACATTAGCACCAAGTCTAAATATAGTGGGTTTTGTGTAGGTTATACAAAACTGAAACCAACCAATTGAGATCCCCTACTCACTGGCATGTGAGCCCGAGGGGCAAGTAGTACTGCACATGCGGGCGAGTAGTACTGCACATGCAATACTTCAGACGACTTGCATCCGAAACCAACTAATGGCATGGTATTGGCCTAATGGCATAAGAAAGGACTAAAATGCTAGACAAACCTCGACACATATGTTCCCTATTTCTTCGCAAATCTCATGCATTCAATGGATGATGGTCCTGCCATTTTCAAAACATCCTCAAATGTTATACCAGATGGCCTAAAAATAAACGGTGCTAAATTACAGGGACCCCACCATCATCGCCGAGCCTCCGAACACAAAACCACCGCTATTTATGCAACATCCTTCGCACGCTCCACTAATCCCTCCCGCCCATTTCCCACGGCCAAAAAATTAAAGAAATAAAAAAAATCATTTCTCAGAACAAACAAACCACCAAAAATCAGCAAGAACTCAAAATTTCTAAATCCTTTTCGAGCAACGAAGCTCAAAATGATTTGATCTCGTTCGAGCTAGAGCTGAATCGATGGTGTGTTGTTTGGTTGCGTGAGGAGAGGAGGAGGAGGAGGAGGATGCGGGTGGTGGTGGAGGAGGAGGAGGAGGAGGAGGTGATGTACCCGTCGACGCCCGGGAAGGTGAAGGTGGAGCAGCGGTCGTCGGCGGCGATGAGCCGGCAGGTTCACCGGTGCTTCGCGTCGACGGGGACCATGTTCCTGTGGGCGCTGTTCCTGGTGGCGATGACGGCGACGTACCTGAGCTTCCGCTCCCTCGCCGGCGACGCCGCGGCGTCGTCGTCGCGCTACTTCCCGGCGGCGTCGTGGGGCGGGCTGCACTGGGAGCGGCAGATCAGGGCGTCGGCGTCGCCGCGGCGGCCGCCCGGGTCGGCGGAGGGCGCCGGGCTGTCCGTACTGGTCACCGGCGCCGCCGGGTTCGTCGGCGCGCACTGCTCCCTCGCCCTCCGCAAGCGCGGCGACGGCGTCGTCGGCATCGACAACTACAACTCCTACTACGACCCGTCGCTGAAGAAGGCGCGGCGCGCCCTCCTGGGCTCGCACGGCGTGTTCGTCGTCGACGGCGACATCAACGACGGCCGCCTCCTCGCCAAGCTGTTCGACGTCGTCCCCTTCACCCACGTCCTCCACCTCGCCGCGCAGGCCGGCGTCCGCTACGCCATGGAGAACCCCTCGTCGTACGTCCGCTCCAACGTCGCCGGCCTCGTCTCCCTCCTCGAGTCCTGCAAGGACGCCGACCCGCAGCCGGCCGTCGTCTGGGCCTCCTCCTCCTCCGTCTACGGCCTCAACGACGCCGCCCCCTTCTCCGAGGCGCACCGCACCGACAAGCCGGCGTCGCTCTACGCCGCCACCAAGAAAGCCGGCGAGGCCATCACCCACACCTACAACCACATCTACGGCCTCTCCATCACCGGCCTCCGCTTCTTCACGGTGTACGGTCCCTGGGGCCGCCCCGACATGGCCTACTTCTTCTTCACCCGCAACATCCTGCAGGGGAAGCCGGTCACCGTGTACCGGGGGCGCGATCACGTCGACATCGCCAGGTATTGAGTTGCATGGAATAGAAGCGGGCTGCAATTCAGCCAGAATTCGAACTCAAGACCTCTAGCTTTTGATACCATATTGAGTCAGCCAGTCAGGGTTGATCCTATCGGTTAGGCCGATTTGATCGGGCCTCACCGAAATACCGAAATTTCCAGTCAATTTCGGTCCGAAATTTTGAACAAAATTTAGTTGAATTTGAGAAAATATTACCAAAATTCACGTAAAAATTAAAAAAATTCAGCTGAAATAATATCGTATCGAAGGGGTTAGAAATGACCGAAATTTCGGAAATTTCGTTCCGGAATCTTCAACCCTGATACTATATTGAGTTGTATGCATCGACTAATTCAGCCCAAAAGCTTAAGCTAATAAGAAAAGATGAGCAATTCACTTTATGTTCCAACACCAGGGACTTCACCTACATCGATGACATCGTGCGGGGGTGCCTGGCGGCGCTGGACACGGCGGGGCGGAGCACGGGCGGAGGCGGGAGGAAGCGCGGGGCGGCGCCGTACAGGATCTTCAACCTCGGGAACACGTCGCCGGTGACGGTGCCGGCGCTGGTGACGATGCTGGAGAGGTGCCTGATGGTGAAGGCGAGGAGGCACGTCGTCGAGATGCCCGGCAATGGCGACGTGCCCTTCACCCACGCCAACATCAGCCTGGCGAGGGAGCAGCTCGGGTACAAGCCGACGACCAGCCTCGAGATGGGACTCAAGAAGTTCGTCAGGTGGTACCTCTCCTACTACGGCTACAACAGAGGAACTCACTCATTCAGGAACCACTTGTGATGACGATTATATAAATTATTAGTATAGTTAGCACTAGTAAATATATAAATATGTATGTATGTACTGTTTGAACATTTTTGTTTTTTTGGGTTGTTGGGGGGTTTGGGGGATGGAAGGAGGAATTGATTCTTTTGTTGGTGAGAGAAGAGTATGGAAGGGTGGTAGTGATTTTTTTCCCTTGTATTTTTCTCATGTAAATTACGTTGTTTATAGATCTTCTAAAGTTTACATTGACAAAACAATGGGAAAGTTTATTTATCCCTCCAGGGGCCATCCCCTCGGTTTTTTTCATGTCGCACAAAAAAAAATGGTAAGATCACACCACAAACATACATGTTTCAAATAGAACACGTAATTCACGGTCAATTTGACTGAAACAAAAATAATATATTTAACTCTGAATAACAATAAATTCATGATCAATTCATGGTCAACTAGAAACAAAAATAATAAATTTGACTCTGATATAGAACACGTAATTCACGGTTAATTTTATTGTTTTTGTAAAATTGTTTTTTTAATTGTATAAGTCAAATTTAAAAGTTCTATGTTACCAATTTTTTTAAAAGTTCTTTTAATGACTTTTAGACAACATTGGACGTTCCCTCTAGGACAAAAATCCATCTCCCAAAAGAACTAATTCTTTGTTGCTGAAGGGATAAGGGAATGGAAGCAGTGATGGTGGTTTTCCCTCTATGTATTTTTCTCCTGTAAATTGGGGTCGCTTATAGATTTTCTAAATTTGGCATTGACGAGATAGGACTGCTTCGCTGCATGTGGAGTTAGGGACAATCTTGACAATGATGGTAGAAATTGCTATAACTCCAGAATGCCAAATAATCGAATCCAAATTGGTGGTGCGGCAAAATACCAAATCTCCCACCACGCCACCGACACCGTTGAGGCCATTACATGATTACAAACAGTGACTTTGTGGCAAACCAAATATATGGGATATACATCTCATACTGGATCAAATAAAAACGTTGGGCTTACATCAAGCCTTAGCTTCTCTTGCGCCGAGACAGTACCAACTTAGAGCATTTGCAAGCTATTAGACAAGAATTTCAGGGGAAGCTAGACATTGAAACCTTAGGAAGAAATTAGTCCTTGCTTCAAAACTTCTTGTGCCACACCTCCAAAGTAGGCGGTTATCCCTTTGAATCTATGTTCTATGTAATTCTCTTCGCTCTATAAAACAACAGGAATACCAGGTTATTTTTCACATATTGAAAGTTTTAAATGCTCGATGAAAAAAAATCACATATTGAAAGAATAGGTTATGAAACAGATCGTACCGCAAAATCTAAGGGGGGAGAAGACAACCAAGAAAGTTGCTCTACTTGGCTTATGTCCACATTCCGTGGCAAGAACATCATGATATTTGGAGATATTTCCTGAGCAGCTTGGAAAATTGTAAATCTGCATGAAAAGCCATACATTAAACACGCACTAGTTTTCATATTGTGGATATGACAGGAAATCGGCAAAAAAAAAAAAAATCAACATACCCATCTCTTGGCTTCAGCATATCAAGGGAGTAAACTTGAGCTTGGCTGTAGGATGGCCCTCCCCATGGCGGTGAAAGGAACACCAAATCTGCCTGATCAATGCAACATGAACAATCAGAATCCCTTTTTTAAAAGAAAAACTTTGATCCAGCTTGAAATTCAGAATCTCACATCCAAATGTTATTACAAGTTTACAACTACAGTAAATAAATTACTACCTTCGTTCTAAAATACTTATCGCTTTGAGTTTTTGTTTGTAACATTTGATCATTCGTCTTATTTAAAAAAATTTATGAAATTATTATTTATTTTGTTTGTGACTTGTTTTATTATCAAAAGTACTTTTAAGTATGACTTATTATTTTTTAAGTTTGCACTAATTTTTTAAATAAGATGAACAGATGAATGGTCAAATGTTACAAGTAAAAAGTCAAAGCGAACACTAATTTAGGATGGAGGTAGTAGAGGAGAAAATAAACGAATTGGAGCTCTGCTCAAGTTTCTTCAGTAAATGCCAAGCATGATGCTTCATTTTATTTTATTTTTTTTGTTCTTTTTCAGTATCCTTGAGTAAAGGGATGAGCTTACCTTGAAGGAGGGCGCGAGGTGGAAGAAATCGGCGACGACGAACTCGATCATGTCGTCCACGCCGTAGATCCTGGCGTTGTGCGCCGCGAGCTCCACCTTCCGGGGGTCGATCTCCACGGCGACCACGTAGCAACCCCTGCAGGGGAGACGGGGGGGGGGGGGGGGGGGGGGGGGGTTAGCGAGCGAGGTTGCAACTGGAGAGAGATGGAAGGTGGTGGCGGCGGCGTGCCTGGCGGCGAACTGGATGGAGTTGCCGCCGACGCCGGCGAAGGCGTCGAGGACGACGGATCCCGGCGGCGCGCGGGCGGCCTGCGCGGCGGCGATGGCCTCCGGGGTGGCGGAGTACCAGCCCTCCGCGTCCATCCGCACGCCGCGGTCGTAGAGGGAGAAGAGGCTGTGCCGCTGCGCCAAGTACTTCCCCGCCACGGCCGCCTCCTCGGTGGCGGCGGCATGGTGGTCGTCGCCGTGTCGCTCCTCGTGCCGCCGTTGCGCCGCCGCCGCCGACTGGGTCGCTTCGGCTTCCTCCGCGTCCCGGCCTCGCGGCGGCTGACCCGAGGGAGGGGAGTCACCGGCGCTGATGGAGTTAAGGCCAAGGACACGGCGGCGGAGGCGGCGTGTGGCGAGGAAGCGGAGGAGGCGGTGGCAAGTTCTAGCCAGGAACGTGACGCGGCGGCGGCGGCGGCGAGGGGTCTTGGGCGTTGCACTCGCGTTCGCCATTGGTAATGGGCTCGCCGGCGGCGAGAGGAAGGCGATGGGTCCAAGCTATAAAACGAAGAGAGAACCCGCGTGAATTCCAAACGAAGGGAGGGGAAAACATTAATATCCCACGGGAATTCGGAAGTGGCCTGGAATTAACAAGGCGAAAAAGAGATAATTTGTCAATGTTTTAACAGATATCATCAATCCATTATACATTTGTCAATGTTTCACAACAGATAATTTGATGATGATTTGTAGGTAACCAGTTACAAATGAGCAGTACAATCATCAGCTCGCACACGTAACAGATCGATGCAAGAGAAAACAACACTGCCAGAGCAAAGTTTCTTGGGTAACAACAGATTGGCGAAAAAGAAATGGCGACCTACAATCTCCTTCGAATCATACATATGTTACAGTCCTGGTGCGCCACTGCATTTGCATTTTTGTTGCAGCGGCATCCTTCGAGTCGATATCTTTTGGAAGATGAACAATTGGAGCCACATATGTTCCGAGATTCTGCAGAAGATGCGCTAGGCTTGTTAGTGTTGCATGCTCCAGTGTGGAGTAAGGTTCATGACAAGAACAAACTAGATGGCCTTCAAACTTCTGCAAGGTACGAAAAAATGAACAAGAGAACATGTTCAAACTTACTGCTGATCAAGGGCAAGTAGTTGCTATCGTTGCTCTCCAACTCCAGGAGTAGATGAATGAAATGCTGGGAAAATACAACCGCTGCAAGTGTAAACTTCACAGGTACTTGGACAACCATGGAATATCTGGGGATTCCTTCAGGGCAAAAGTTACATCGTCACTGCCAGACAAGAAAAATAATCATCAGTACAGTTTTACATGATAAAAGAGGTGCATATTAAGTTTTCATCCAGCTAGATTAACCAAAAGTTCTCCGCTCACGTCAAGGCTCCACCAATGAGGCAATGACCGAAGTGGATTACTAATAATGGGGTAGCTAAGTGCCAAGTCTTAAACTAGAACCTCTAGGCTTTAATTCGTTCAAACAAAAAGTTAAGTTGACGAGGGAACAATACACACAATGTATAATTTAAACATGTAAATGATTCAAAATGAATTTTCCCCCAAAAGATGACTCTGATAGTCTTTGAAAGGCAGTAAGTAAAGAGTCGGCATAAAGCTGCCTTGTAATGCCAATTTCAATGGCAAACACAATCTTGCAAGCTAACCTTGGATAGTTAAGCTGAAGCTTCTGCAATTTGTGCTTAGTGCCTTCCTCGCAGAGAATTATCTTACTTTCACCAAGCTTGCAACTGCAATAGGAAAACACACCAAGTTATTTCATACACATTAGTATAAACGAAATTAGTCGCATTCGAGAATGAAGATAAAACAGCACCACTGTGAATGTTTTAATGCCCCCATACAACTAGCAGAGAGGGTGAAAATGAGAGATCAAGTTCCAGAAGATATACTGTCACTTGAATGAAATCTTGGCAGGAACTAGTAAAAGAAGAAGAAAAAAGGATAGCAGGGCAGGCCATGTTTTAACATGTGTTTTTTTTTATCAGAAGATGTAATACCCCATACATTTCTATGATTCTAAGAATATTTTGCCTGGCTAGAACTGGGATTGTCCAGTACTCCTTCCATCCCAAATGGATCATCATATATGTTTATGCACCAAGACCAATGATAATTTAAATCACATCAATTAAAACATCATGCACACATTCTCCCACAATGCGTGTATCGATTAAAACACCATGCCAATTACACCCTTAGCATGCACACATTCTCCCATGCTACATTAATTATATTCCGATGAAATCCGTATCCATACAGTTATATGATGATCAATTTGAGAAATTTTGTATTCCATATATGATGATCAATTTGGGAAGGAGGAAGTAATATTTATGCCTCTTGGAACACAAGCATGCCAATGCACCTGCGCTTGCAATCCAAACTTAAGCAAATGAAAGAGCACCATCCACATTTGGGAAAAAAAATCATGTAATATGAAGTAAACAAAAAACCAGATTCATTTACCAGATTTTCAGAAGAGTATCATAGCCAGGCAATAATTCTCTGTTGACATGGCACCAAGAGAGGACAGTTGCTGCCAGCTACAGCATAATAGGAAAGCCCATCAGATTTCTTCCTTCAAACCACCAACAATATTAAGCATGAGCATGAACATCAATTAGGATTATTGACATCTCAAAAGTAATTCACTAAAGAATTGAAAGTACTGACACCAAGGGAACTTCTTAAGCAAAAACAAGACTTTGTATCTGCCTCAATTCACATAAATACAAGGTGCTGTTAAAATGAAACGATGCACTGAAAATGTTAATGAAGAATATATGACAAAGTACAAAACACTTGCAGTTTCAGCCCTGCAGGCCATTGTACTGATTCAGGGAAATAACCAGTATGTGTTGTAGTAATACTGTTGCAGTGAATTCTGAAGTCATGTGAAGGACAGTAATATGCTGTACTATTGAAACTTGAAAGACAGTGGGTACAGCTGTCTAAAAAGGCCTAATAAGTTTGATGAATCACCTACTAGAGAATAAACAGAGGTGATATTTTTGAATTAGAATCAGAGAAAAGTCAATCTCTACCTTGTTTTTTCTTTATGCTCACAAAGCTAGGCCAGCAACATATAAATTAGGAAAAGGTTATATGTACTATTTTTTTTCTTACTAACACTGATGTGTCATTCTATGAGTGTATCTATTTTTTTTATAACTTCCATCTCTACCTAAATCAAACGGTTAAGATGATTGTTAGTAAAAATTTAGCAAGAAAAATTTAGTATGTGTAGCAGTGCTCTATAAACTAAAACAACAAAAAGTGGGTGCTCACCTTATCAAACATCACTTCACCTAGCCCACTTCTGTATAATTCATGAACCATAGCGACCAATATAATCTTTCCAAATTTTGGGCAGTTCTTCATTACCTGTAAGAGGAAAAAAGTTACAGGTGAGGCTTAGAAGGTCAGCTAACATTAGTAATTGGTTAAGTTTTGTTAGATAATGGACGATAACTCCTGGTCTCTACACCCGAAGGTGTACCTAGCCAAAGTAATTGGTCTTGTTAGGCAAGGGCGAGCTAAGTATGTGCAGTAACCAACCCCTAACTGAATAATGTACTGCATTACAAAGTGAACTAGTAGTCTGATTTCTTAAAACAAGCAATCAGTGCCCACTTACTTGAATATGTGGTGCCTGAAAGACTTCCTGAATAGCAGCTTCTATGTCACCCATGCAAACAACATTTTTTCCTACAGGTATCAGATTAAAGTTTGATCACTATACACAGCTAGAATTGGATACGAATGAAGGGATGAAGTCATAAGACCATAGTACTTGAATATATATTCATCAAGATTGCATAAATCCAGAGTCCATGACTGCAATAAATGGCTTGTAGATATGTGGTCCGTACCTCTATTCACAGAAGTGTGCCCAGATTGTTTAACGCGGTAATCTGCAAACTCTGCTGCACGTCTACATATTTCTAAGGCTCGCCTTGCATCACCAGACATAGCAGCTACCTGTACAAGTAGGCAATAGTCAGTTGAATAAAACACATGCCAACAGAACCCTACAGCATGTGACAACAGGAGGGGGCGTTGTATGGGCCATTGCTTGTTGTTTGACTTTTCTATAGAAACATATAACTTTTTCCTGTAATATGGAATGATGAAACTCAGTGAAGTAAATAGAGTAATATTCATCCGGGATGAAATGACAGCTGACACTTAACAGTCAGTGTGCAACCAAACTACAGTGCTGTGAATGCAGTTAGTCCACTGGCTTCCGTTGGTGTCAACTGTCAACTGAACTTGCGGAAACATACAAAAAGGAACTACAATGAAAAGAAAATGCTAAGTGTCTTAAGTAACTAACTACAGATGACACAAATAATTGATCTTCTAGATCATGAGGTGTTCCTTAGTTTGTAAGTTCAATCCCCCAAAATTAAGACTGCTACACGTATGGCATGCAATCATTGACTAAACAGACAATGTGTTCTGTACAGTATTTGTTGGAAAAGGGAAAAGTGTAGAGTGATTACAGCACCTGCCACTCATTTACTAGTTTGACTAGGAACTCAGAACATCCAAAGTTTTTGTTATCGGACAAGCGGTAGCAAAAAGGTGTTTAATGGCATGGAAAATTCATATGCAGAGAATAAAATAATGAAATAACCTTAAAACAAAAGACATGTTGCATAAATTCACCCTTCAGGAAAAAAATTGCAAATAGGATGGACAAAGCAACAGTCACAGAAAAGACATGGGTGAATAATAGAAAAGATTTACACATGACACTACATTCCAAACCTTTCTAGAAGCAAATTCAATAGCTTGGTCTTCAAAGGCATCAATGCCCTTTAGACGGCTTGTAATGATCTCCTGCAGTTGCCGATAATTATATGGGCCAAAACACAGTCGTTGGATACCCATCCGACTTGAAATACGAGGCAATAACTTTTCAGGAAGATCCATTGTGTTCGCTATACCTGCGTTCAGTAACAGCCAGAGAGTAATTAAAAGGCCATCTAAAATCACACGTAAAACAAACAAAAGTATAGGTACCTATGACAACTAGGTTTGAATTTGGCCTGGTGGGCCAGTCAAGAATGTTATACAGCACCTGACAAAATATTAGCTCAAATGTCAATGAATCTACATGGTAAAACAAGTGACAAACAAAACGAAATATCAAACAATTATCATTTTCCAAACAATAGAATATAAAATTGCTGAACTACTCAACAGGTTCAGCTACAAATTATTACCGACTGATTTCTCGTCAAAAGAAGATCAAGCTCATCGATGAGCAAAATAATAGGCTGGTTTGCTTGTTTGCCAATTTTAGTGCCACCTGAAAAGTGCTCGGTTAAATAATGAAGGGCTTTTTTCCACCCTACCCTATGCCCACTCAACTGTTCATATATAACCTGCATATATTAAAATCATATGCATTATAATCCTTTTAATATGGCTGATATGGTTTACTAGGACAATCATAGTATTCAACCAAGATAGAAGTCAGCATACCTTGTAGATATTCTCTGGAGAAGCTAATTTAAGACCATTAATCTCTATGAAAGAATAAGGCCTCAGATTCCCAGAATCAAGCTCGGATCTTAGCCTCCTCATAACTGCAAGTACACTCATAGTCTACAGGTTGAAAAAGTAGGCACAGGAAATATTGCTTAGCCTTCAGCCACAGAAAAGGACATCAAACCATCAAAGGGGACAGTAAAGGATGGTTAGTTACCTTGCCAGTGCCTGGTACACCATGAATATAAAGGCAGCGTCCTAGACATTGATCATTGCAAATCGCATCCTTCACAAATGCAGATATCTCCTCCATTTCTCTGACATGAGACTTCAACTCAAAAGCAGTTTGAAAAAGAAAGTGGTTGAAACAAGCTGCAAAAATGTACTAACATACTTATCCCTACAAGGTAACGACTTAGGAAGAGTTGCCAATAACAGTGTTGCTTTTGCCTTCTCCAGATTGGTCTTTTGATGACACCGGACATGTTCAGGAATTTTACGGATCCCAATTTTTTGTAGGCCATATGTCCTCCCTTTCCGCAGATTCTGCAAATGGGCATGTCATTTCAGTAAAGCATGAAGTGCAACACTACCAGAGAGGAGACGGGCAAGAGGGGGGGAGGACGAGGAATGGTTGGTACCGCAGCCAACGCATGTGATTGATGCGTTCTAGCAGAACTACATTTAGTAGGTTCTTCCTCCTCATCATATTCAGAATCTTCATCCGAGTCACTGACATAATCATTACCAGCATTGTATGGCTCGTCGCCAGGATCTTCCTTTGTCTACAATAACAGAGCAGGATGAGGTTCACTTCTTGACTACCAGAATGGTGCCCCTGAGTCCTACACTCCTACTATGAACAGTCTATAACCAAGTTTCAGTACATGTACCTCAGGTTCATCATCGATGTCTGCCAGACGCTTAAAATTATGCCAGTGTATATCATATTCATATTCACAGTAGAATACGTCATCTCCTTGATCACTAGCATCCTTAAATTCTTTGGGGCTCATGACATAACAATGTCTAAGAATTGTTTCCATCTGCAAAAGCCATAAAAGCAAGGAACAGAATGAATAATGAACAAAAATACCATCCAAAGGAACCAATTTATCACTCGAAAATAACTTATCACCTCAATGTCTGCAAGATCATTGGTGCGGTACAGCTCCCTACGCAAATTATGTGGCTGCCTTCCTGCTGCAGTCTCTTCAGGGATAATATACCATCTTACCTTTGCCCAGAATATTCCATCTGGCTCCCTCCATAAACTGTTGAAACCAACGGTATTGGTAAGAAATTGTTTGTCTCAAACTTTACAAGCAGTCGAGTGAAATTGTTACAGTAGAGAACTAGAGGTTTAATTGCAACAATAAGCATCCAGAAATTATCCAGGTGCATCTTGCACCAACCCCAATTACTGATGCAACCTTCTTTTGCTGGGGACATGGGGTATCAGACCTAATTCAAGGCCAGAACAAACGGTTGTCTATGCAGAATTCATTACTGGGACAAATAAATCATGATAAGGATGCGCTGTTACACATCATTACTGGTCAATGCTACCTCATTCTGACTCTATAAGATTCACTAGAATTCGTGGTAATGTGGCTAGTTCAAGCAAGTTGAAATGAATCAAAACAATAATTGAACGGAATCAACTTCTGCCTACCAAATTGACTACAAAATAACCACGGAGCACAATTTTCACTGACCTCTCGATTCGTGCAGCCCACAAATCACTGGAGAGAAGCTTCTCTTTGGCGGTCCTCACGATGCGCTTCCCCCCCGGCGGCTTGGGCCTCTCGATGGCCTTCCCCGCTCGATCGGCCTCGCAGTACGGGCACGCCCAGTCCCCCTCCGGCACGCGCCGCAGCGGTGGGCGCACGCACCGCAGGTGGAACCCGCCGAGGCACACGTCGCACTCCACCATCACCGCGGCGCCGGCGCGGAAGCACACGCGGCACTCCTCCGCCTCCGGGTCCTCCGCGTCGGACTCCGCGCCATCCCGCCGCTTCACGTACACGTCGTCCCCGGCGGCGAACTCCCCGCCGTCGTACACCACCTTCCGGTAGTGCGCCCTCTTCTTCGGCTTCTTCGGCTGCTGCCTCTGCCTCTGCTGCTGCCGCTGCCGCTTGGGCTCGGACTGGGTCGGCGTCTTCGGCGACGGCGACGTCGCGGCGCGCTTCCGCTTCGGGGTCGGGGCGGGCTTCACGGGAGCCTCGGAAGTTACCTTGGTCGGCGTCTCGAGGAGGCGGGAGGAGCGGCGGACGGAGGACGGGGTCGCGGGAGCCATCGGAGCCGCCACCGCCGCCGCCTTGGGCTTCCGCCTGGGGGTCGGCTTGGACGGGGTGGAGAGGTCCATCTGGGCCACGGCGGGGGCGGCGACGGGCTTCCTCGGCGAGGATCTGAGGCCGGATTTGGATCTGGACGGGGTGGCGAAGAGATCCATCTCGCCGGCGGCGGCCGGAGAAAGGAGGCGGGGTGTGGATTTGAAATGGAGGGGATCGAGACGAGATGGGAGCGGTGGAGTTTAGGGTTCCATCACGATTTGGCGCGCGGGAGTTTTTCGCTCTTTTATATTTTAACCCCTCGAGTGATGGGAATTTGAGAATCTGACCCTAGAGGGTAAAAGTGTTCATATGGGGTAGGGTACAAGGGAAACACGTGAATTCAGAATTTATGTCGGATAATTGGATTCATGCTATTGCAAATATGTCAATTCAAATAAATGATATTATAATTAATCTATTTGTATCCATGCCATTCGAATTTGCATAAAATTGGATCCATCGTAGTTCCCACTAAGGGACGACGACGATGCGATGACCGGGGACGCAAGGCTGTTGGACTTGCAAGATGTCAGGGACACGTAGAGCATGTTTGGGGGGCTTAAGATTCTAAGAAACAGCTGGTTGGTGGCCAGCTTATGAGAATATGGAAAAGTTGGGTTTCTCGGCTTTTGGCTTCTAGTTCACTTTTCTGGATTATACAGCTATAGCTTTTCAGAATCTAGAACAAAAGATGGATTGTTTGGGGGAGCTTCTGATTCTGCAGCAACTAGAAGCTCCCCCAAACAGGGCCATAGCCTCATTGCCGCCACATCAGACTACTATAGCGACTACTCTCGGCTAGGGAGAGAAGGGTTATATTTTTTTTTTTGTGACTTACATGTGGGGCTCAAGTTGACTCAGTTGGGTTGATCGTGCCACGTCAGCGAAACCCGCGTTCTATACTGCTAGAGGACCTAATTTAACCCAGTTTTGCAAGTTGGGAGGTCAAGATTTCTACTATTGCTGTTCGAGGATGCGATTTAAACTCGATGAATAGATTAGGGACGTCCAGTGGACTTAATCCAAAAGGAAAAACTTTCGATTCCAAACTAGTCACGGCCCATTACTTACGTCACAAGTGCAAGTGTGCAACACCTCTCCTTGTTCCCCCTTTCGTCTTCGTCTTCATATATCCATCCACTCAACCCGACCCAAGCTGGCTGACAAAACCCTAGACCTCGTTTCCCCCCTTTCGCCTTAAACCTTCCTCTCTTTTACTACCCTCGAGAAGCCAAAAGTACCTCGGCGGCGGCGGCGGCGGGCGGTGGCCATGGCAGAGCTGAAGCGGCTGTCGGAGAGCCGCGACCTGACGCGGATCGAGCGCATCGGGGCGCACTCCCACATCCGGGGGCTGGGGCTGGACTCCTCGCTGGAGGCCCGCGGCTCGTCGGAGGGGATGGTCGGGCAGCTCCCCGCGCGGCGCGCCGCGGGGCTCATCCTGCAGCTCATCCGCCAGGGGAAGATCGCCGGCCGCGCCGTGCTCCTCGCCGGCCAGCCCGGGACCGGGAAGACCGCCCTCGCCATGGGCATCGCCAAGTCCCTCGGCGCCGAGACGCCCTTCGCCTCCGTCGCCGCCTCCGAGCTCTTCTCCCTCGACCTCTCCAAGACCGAGGCGCTCACCCAGGCCTTCCGCCGCTCCATCGGCGTCCGCATCAAGGAGGAGGCGGAGATTATCGAGGGCGAGGTCGTTGAGATCTCGATCGACCGCCCCGTCTCCGCCGCAGCTGCCGCCGGCAGCTCCGCGCCTTCCGGTGTCGCCGCGGCTGGCAAGACCGGGCGCCTCACGCTCAAGACGACGGACATGGAGACCGTGTACGAGCTCGGCGGCAAGATGATTGAGGCCCTGGGGAAGGAGAAGGTGCAGAGCGGGGATGTGGTTGCGCTCGACAAGGCCTCCGGGAAGGTGACCAAGCTTGGCCGCTCAATTGGGAGGTCGCGGGATTACGATGCTGTTGGTCCTCACACCAAGTTCGTCAAGTGCCCTGAGGGCGAGCTCCAGAAGCGCAAGGAGGTCGTGCATTGTGTCACCTTACATGAAATTGATGTCATCAATAGCCGGTAATTTCACATTCCCTTCCCGAAAATTCGTCCATTACTGGAGTAGATATTTCATACTACCTGACAAGAAATCTACATTGAAGTATTTAACCATTTTGGCATAGTAGAGAACTAGATATTAAAGGGCGTTTGTTATCACATCTTGCTGCACCGAGTAAGCGGACAAAAGTGAAATCTCTGTCAGCTCTGGTATCACTCAACTGAAAAATAGATACAAGTGAAATAACCAACTTAAGTATTTCAAATTCTATCAGCTCTGGTATTTCACATTGACTTTCAGTTACCCAGGACATGTGTGCTGTGTGCTTGCTTGTATGTTAATTACCAAGGTGATGGCTTAGCCACCAAAGTTTCCTTTTCAGTCTTGAAAAAACTGTTCTAACCTTTGCACACAAAGGATCAGTTGTCGGTTTGTCGCTCCAAAATCCAAATTGAGGACTGCCTTATAATCTTGTATTTTGCTTCTGAGCCTGAATGGAAAATAATTTCTGTGTCGTGTATCTGCAGTGATCGGAATCACATAATAAATTTGAAATTGGTTAATCTTGCTTAGCTGCCTTACACTGACTATGCTCTTTGGACGGAAGTCCCTGCATTATACTGTACAACCCCTGTCCCATTCTCAGCATTACCCAAATCCTATTGAATGACGCTGGAACTAGATCAAAGGGGTGAGTGTTCCTGCATTAGCAAAATTGGCCAAACAATAGCTAACCATAGTCGCACCTAGTCATCTCATTCATTCACCTGCAGACATGTAAAAGGTGGGCTGACAAAAATTGGTTAAACTGGATTTGGACAGCCCTAGTTGGATCAGTTTCTCCCTACTAAGTGCCACATCCACACGGTTAGCCAATACTAAGAAAATATGGTCTAATGGCAGGGCCGGTCCTAGGGTAGGGCGGACAGTGTGACTGCCCTGGGCCCTCAGACCTCAAAGGGCCCCCGTCATGTATAGTTTTCTGCCTAGGATATATGTGCGTAATTAACCAGTGTTTAATTTGTTTATTCTCAGTGTCACGCGTCACACAAGCCTTTTGATGTTAGCGTAGGAAGCCCGTCGATACTTATGCCATGACTCATGAAAATTAATGTCAGTGCCGTCGAAGCCACCTCGTTCTTCTTGAACGCCTTGGTCCCTTCTCTTCTCCCAGAACAAACGTCAGGATTAGTTGGCAATCCAAGCATTATGATGCTCTGTGCTGCTGTTAATTACTCTCATCATGCAGCCTACTGTGCTCCATGGATAGATAAGCACTCTGACACAAAAAATCAGATATAGATCGATGATTTCCTTCTGTTCTAAAGATATCCATTAGAGTTGACTGGTTGAGATAGTAGTTTTGGATGAACAGGTTTGGGAGCATGACTTCTTGAGATGTTCATGGTAACTAGTATCTCTACAGCAAATTAAATATTTTCAGTTGATTCAATCATCTTGGAGCCTTACACTAATTTTCAACAGATCTGTACTTTTCAGTTTTTACGAGCTATATTAGAATTATACATTAGAGAATTTTGGCTGAAATGAATTATTTTTTTAGTATTTTGGTTTGTCATACAATTATTAATGATATGTTGAAGTAAAATATTTTTTCATATTTAAAACAAAAAATATTGTTCATCTATTGTATACAACATTGTAGGGCCTCGGTTTTCTGTCTCGCCCTAGGCCTCCAAAAGTACAGGACCGGCCCTGTCTACTGGATGGCATATATGGTCTTGTTGGGTTAGGAACTGAAATACAATTCAGCCACCCAAATCGGATCCATTTTTTTCTTTTGGTCCGTAGAGAAATAGCGGTAGAGTGCAGCCTCCTGTTGTAACTCTTGTGAAAGAAAGGACCTGCACGATGTTGCTAGAGGACATAATTTGATGAAAATTAGTCAAGCCTATTGGTACTTTGGATAACTTAGCAATTATCATGTTGACATAAATGAACCATGTTCCAAGACAAGGTACATGAATATGCTTCAACTAGTTTGACATCATGAACTGATCGTGATTGTGATGTGTTCTCTCTCCCTCTCCTCTCTCTCTCTCTCTCTCTCTCTCTCTCTCTCTCTCTAAGTATGTTATCAGCCAAACAACTGTCTGATGTGTTTTAAATAGTATTCTTTGGTGAATCTTTTTGAACATTACATTTTTTAATCACCAAAAATCTAACTTATAACTGGCTTGGTAGTTTTTTGGTCATTAGACCAAGATTATTGGCTTTCAGATGTGGTTTTCTACCTACCATAAAAAATTAAGTGAGCCTATCTTTGCACAAACTCATTTTTGTTTTTTTGTTATTGCTGTCCAGGACACAAGGTTTTCTTGCACTTTTCACTGGTGACACTGGTGAAATTCGTGCAGAGGTTCGGGAGCAGATTGATACAAAAGTTGCTGAGTGGAGGGAGGAAGGGAAGGCTGAGATTGTCCCTGGTGTTCTGTTTATTGATGAAGTCCACATGCTAGATATCGAATGCTTCTCCTTCCTAAACCGTGCATTGGAAAATGACATGGCTCCAATCCTAGTCATTGCAACTAACCGAGGGATCACATCCATACGTGGAACAAACTACCGATCACCACATGGGATACCACCTGATTTCCTTGATCGTCTGTTAATCATCACGACACAGCCTTACACCGAGGATGATATAAGGAAGATACTAGACATCAGGTGTGACGAAGAAGATGTGGAAATGTCTGCAGATGCCAAGGTTTTGCTCACAAAGATAGGAGTGGAGACGTCCCTGAGGTATGCGATCCACCTGATCACTTCGGCTGCATTAGCTTGCCAGAAACGCAAGGGTAAGGTTGTGGAGATGGAGGATATAAGCAGGGTCTACCAGCTGTTCCTGGACGTCAAGAGATCGACGCAGTACTTGATGGAGTATCAGAGCCAGTACATGTTCAATGAAGTGCCGGGTGAAGCAGAAGGAGATGATGCCATGCAGTCTTAGTGGGATATTGGTTACAGACTTTACGGTTG
Source organism: Oryza meridionalis (assembly GCA_000338895.3). Lineage (NCBI taxonomy): Eukaryota > Viridiplantae > Streptophyta > Magnoliopsida > Poales > Poaceae > Oryza > Oryza meridionalis. The sequence goes on along the minus strand of CM002529.2, from coordinate 4,265,056 downwards.
GGTTGGTTTTACGGTTCATTATGGATACTCATTGCTCTTCTAGATGAATAGTGGTAAGCGAAAGATGAGTTACCCTGACAAACATTGCTCTGTGGGTGCAGTGAAGTGTGTTAGTGCTGTAGCTAGATTTCAGAATTGAATGTATCATGTCTTTCCTTCATCCCGGTTTGGAGCAGTCGTTCGCTATGTGTTTTTGCTAATATCTTTCGTAGTGCTAAGAACACGTAGCAGGAGTATGTGTTGTTGGTGGCTGCTATGTGTTTTTGCTAATATCTTTCGTTACTGATGAGATTGTGTGGTCCGTTAAAAATTTAAGCGCTAAACAAAAATGTTGTGATTGAGCTGAACAAAACTGCAGTTTGGCTACGTTTGTTACGAAGTCACAAGGTAACAAGCACAAGAGGTGTTGAGCCGCGTGTACACTCTTCTATATACATCCTCCAGGAGGATTATTTATGAACTAAACCAAACACTGTGCCATTGTGGCAAATTGATTATTATTTTCAATCAACTCTTCGAGCCCTAGATATTCGTAATTGTGCGGCTTGCGTGGTGGGTGAGCTCTGGCTGGTGCTGGATTCTACTGCCGTCGAAGCTCCAGTTGTGTTCGCGTTGTGCGCTTCTAGTTCGCAGTGACATACATTGGAGAAGAAGAATTTGAGGGGTGAGGGAAAAACACTCCTAGTTCGATCTGGTGGTATCATGTCGAAGGTGGCAACTTTCGGGGAACGAATTAGGGTGTGTTCGGCACCCTCTTTTTCCAATCCATCTCTCTCGTTTTCCACACGCACGCTTTTCAGATTGCTAAACGGTGTGTTTTTTAAAAAGGTTTCTATATGAAAGTTGCTTAAAAAATCAAATTAATTCATTTTTTTTAAAAAAAGCTAATACTCTCCATTCCTAAATAATTTTCATATTTCACCTAAGCAGCAAGACCAAGGAGTATCCCATCTACATACAGCAGCTCCCAACTTAACTCTCACAGAGCCAATGCATGCATGCAGTGCTGCTTAATACGAAGCGCCATTATCGTCTACCCATGATTTCTGCTGCTTCCTAATAAAATACGAAGATCAAATTGAAACCTTTTACTTTTGGTAATGCGAAGATCATTTAGGAATGGAGAGAATACTTAATTAATCACGCGCTAATATACCGCTTCGATTTTTATGCGCTGAGATAGGTTCCCAACTTCCTCCCGCGAACACACCCTTAGATCTAGTGGCATGGTGTCTGAAACTCTGAAACACTTTAGCTTTCATTGACGCTGAGATTGTGTCCGAGGTGGCAATTTTCGGTACGCCATGAGATCTCAGTGCCAACATTGTTGGCGGCTTGGCGCCGACCTCTGCTGCCTCCAAATATACTGGAAGCCATATTTGTTTGAACGTTCTTAGCTCAGTTGTAGGGTTAGTGGGAATTAAATTTGAAATATATTGTTCATTTGTTTTTTTTCAGAAATATTCGGGATTTAAATTGTTTAGCACAAATATACTATCAATATCGCTTAACCATTGCGCGAAAATAACGTGGACGTGACAATGCAAGGGGTCTCGCACGGCCAAACAGCTACACCGTTTTGATTAATTGTCATGATTAGTGATTAATTAATAATAGATAGTGATTAATTAATAATTTATTAATTCGCTAATCAGGCTAATTAATCACTAATTAAGCCATTTGAAATGATAAGACATTCGGTCTCACTCGTTTGTTGTATAAGACCATTCGGTCTCGCTATTTGGTTATGCGAGACCGCTCGGTCGTACGCCGGCTCTACGCGAGAACAAGTGGTTTTGCGCTGTCGTCGTGCGACACTGTCAGCGTCGTCACACCCACATCATTTTCGCATATCCGTTGAGCAATACCGATGGTCTATTTATGAAAATAAAAATAAATCCCGAATATTTCTAAAAAAAATAAATAAACAATATATTTTCAAATTTAGTTCGGGTCTATGGCTCCTATCCTTGCATCGTAGATTTGAATCCCCATGCACTTCATCTTTTCCATTTCTTTTCACGGGAGGCTTACCACCCAGTTCTGAAAAGTGAAAACTAGTTTCTACTGATAGTTCATACTATGTTTTAGGGTCCTTTGAATCAAAGAATTTATATAGGAATTTCGTAGGATTTAAATCCTATAGAAAATTTTTCTATTTGGCCATTTGATTCAAATAATTGAAAGTTTTCAAATCCTATTAAATTCCTATGAAATGACTCATTGCATGTGGATTTTGGAGGAAATTTAGCAAGAGCCCAACCTCTTGAAAAATTTCCTTTGAGTCTATCTCATCCATTTTATACGTTTTTCCTGTGGTACAATCAAACGATCATTCATGTATTTTTTCCATGTTTTGCAATCTTTTATTATACACTTACATTTCTATTAGAATCCTGTGTTTTTCCTATTCATCTCTTTTTTCAATCCTGCGATTCAAATGTATCTTTAAGTTTATTTTTAAATTTAAACAGAAAGATGTAACTTTTATTTATTAAGATGTAAAAAAATACAAAATTATAGTTATCGAGTTAAATATTGTATTAATATTAATATTATAATTTAAGTTCTCATTTTTATTGTGATATTTATAAAATAAAATTGGAACATGTGATATTTTAAAGAAAAAACCCACAACCACAGCCACAGCCACCAAGACATGAGAGTGAAAGGTGCTCTACCACTAGGCTAGAGCCACTTCACCATACATGGCAGTACCATGAACAGGTTCATTGGATCCGGAGCTCTCATGGTGCTGAACTATGCTAATTTGGAAAATTCGAGTCACGTTGGAGAATACTCTTCCGTTCAGAAAAAAATTCAACCTAGTATTTCGATGTGATATATTCTATTACAACAAATCTGGACAGCCTATGGATTATATCCCATCAAAATACTAGGTTAGATTTTTTTTTTAGGACGGAGGGAGTAGCTCAGTGCCAACCTAGTGCTAAGATGTTATATCTATACGCGCTGAGGTCAGACTCACTTTTACAATTAGTTTTTGACGTAGTCCACTCTTACAGTAAATTTTATAATATGGCCAATTTTCGGTAACTGTAGCCGTCTAAGGCTGTGTTCGGTATGTTAAGGATCGTAAAACATGTATTATCACGTAAAATGAGGTGACATTATCACGTGATTAATTAAGTATTAGTTAATTTATTTTCTGAAAAATGATTAATATGATTTTTTTAAGCAACTTGTAAAATTTTTGAAGCTAGTCACTCGTCCGTACAGGCACGCATTACCCTCACTGCGTTGTGGTCCCAACCAGCATGTCCCACCTGTCAGAAGCTGTGAGATGCATAGGGGTAGGTTTCAGTTAGCGAGCGCGCAGAATTACAGTTAAAATTTTAATAAGACACAAAAAAAAGAGGTCAAACGGCTATCCTCTACTACACCTGCACCCCAACCAGAAGGGATCTCCCAATTTCTTTGGACTTCCTCACTTCTAGCGTGCAAATTTAATAACTCCTCGGCTACACTTCTTGCCCTCGTTTTCTTTCTTGTTTTCAGGCACCAAATCTCTGCTGTTTATATACTCGAGTGGTGTTTTTGGATGCAATTAGGCAGCATTTTGCTGCAAATTTAGCATATATATTTTTTCTGTTCTGTCTGTGTGGAGTAGTAAGCTTGTGAAAGGAGCTGAGAGGTTGAAGCAGCACTTGGATTTGATGTTCTTGCCAAGACCCCGACATTTTCTCTTGATTCTTTAAGACTTTTTTGGGATCGACTCGATTACAGATGCACCTACCTCGCAGCTCCGAGCTTTGGATTCAAGAAACCCAAATCTGGTGCTGGAATCCGAGCTCCAGATTCAAGCCGGAGCAATTCGGGTAAAACCAGGCGAGAAATCTTTGCGCAAGAAGATGTCGCCGGCCACCGCCGCCGCCGACGACCTCCCCGCCGAGGAGGAGGGGAAGGGGGGGAGGAGCAGCAGCAGGCAAGAGGAGGCCAATGTCCTCCTCGCCGTCGATGCGGCGGAGGGCGGCGGCGCGTGGTCGCCGGTGGGGTGGTTCAGGATGCTGGGGAGGGAGCTACACTGGAGCTTCGTGGCGGCGGTGGTGGCGACGTACGGCGTCAGCCAGGGTCTCGGCGGCGGCATCATGCGGGTGGCGTCGGACTACTACTGGAAGGACGTGCAGCGGGTGCAGCCGTCGGCAGCGCAGGTGTACCAGGGGGTGACCTCCATCCCGTGGATGGTCAAGCCGCTCTGGGGCCTCCTCACCGACGTCCTCCCCATCGCCGGCTACCGCCGCCGCCCCTACTTCGTCATCGCAGGTGGCAACAGTACTTCACGCTTCCCACTTTTGCTGCTCATGATGATTGCAATGGAAAACTGCTGGTTAATCTTTTTTAAACGAGTTGCTGGTTAATCATGAATCGCAAACGGAAAATTTGGACCTGGGAGTAGTGATGTCTGATGATTAGATGCTGAAATTGTAGCAAGGAAGTGTATCGAGTTTCGATGTGCTCCTTGTGACACTATCTCTTTCATTACTAGGCTTTATCTGAGGAGTGCATATGAAGGGTCTGTGTGGTAGAGCTCCAACTCCTAAATTTAGCTCCAAGAGTTGGGTCTGGAGTAGAGTTGTGGAGCTGCCTAAACCCAGCTCTACCTCACTAGTTCATTTTGTGAGAGAGCTCCACCCAGCTCCACTACCATTTTCGGTGGAGCTGAAACTGTTTGGCTGAGCTCCAGCTCCAGGAGAGGTGGAGCTGGAGCCGTGCCAAACAGGCCCGAAATCTGAAGGAGTGTTAATTATTTAGGCCGTAGTTCATACAACAGTTTTCCATTGAGTTATAATATTTTGGATCATTGAACTACATAAAAGGGTTGAAGGAGCAAATTTTGTCCATTACCTAATTTGGATGAATCAATGCAGTTATGTAGGTGCATTACTATAAACAGCCTTGCTGTCTAACCCAAATATATCAGCTGTTGCCGTTGCATGGTAGCATTAGTACCTATGTCATAAAAGTTCCCAGATCGATGGGTCGAGGAATGGGATCGAGGAACACGGGACGCTACATTTTTTATGTTTTAACATGGGGGGAAACGAGGTTATTCCCGTGTTCCCAGAATGGGAACAGCGTTCCCGGGACAAGGAACTCGGCGTAGTTTCATGTTCCCGGTAACTTATTTAGTACTGACAAGTCTGATGATAAGTTTTTTTCTACTGTTATTTCCTCAACATAATGTTCCTTTGATTAAGTGCGACTGTAATTCAGTTACAGGTTATGGAATTATTTTTTATTGATTATGCCTCCCTGTTTGCTGAGGAATTGCAGGCTTCATGGGAGTAGTCGCAATGCTTGTATTATCTCTCCACAGCAAGCTTCATGTATTGTTCGCGTTGTTGGCATTGATGGCCGGAAGTGCTAGTGTGGCAATAGCCGATGTAACTATAGATGCCTGTGTTGCTGAAAACAGTATAATGCACCCTCATCTTGCTGCTGACATGATAAGCTTAAACGGATTCTGTGCATCTGTGGGAGGGCTTATTGGATTCTCAATAAGTGGTTTCCTTGTCCATGCAATAGGCTCTCAAGTGAGTATCGTTTGTTTGACTTGTTTGTTAGTACTTTGTACTTCTAATTGAGAATCACAATGGTTAGACCACTTTACTATAGTCCTGGCAATCAATTTAAATTTAAATTATTCTCCACTGAAAGATCCTGTTTCTGCATAAATATAAGTGAAGTGGTGGTGGTGCTTCTCTCTCTTATCCACTGCTGCTTTTTCTTGTGACGGTATCTCATCATAGATTAATCTTGTGTTTCTCAAGGGTGCCCTTGGCATGTTGGCAATACCTTCTGCCCTGGTAATCCTAGCTGGAATGATGATAAAGGACGTCCATATGCCCAACTTTCCATATGAGCTGGTAAACAATTTTGCTTTTTCATGTCAGATATAAGTACTATTTTGTTTTCCTGGATTGACATTTTCCTGTCTACTGTTAAAAAATTAGGCCCACATGAAGTTTGTAGAAGCAAGTAGAACAATGATGGCAACCCTAAAATGTCCTGAAGTATGGCGACCATGTGTTTACATGTACATGTCTCTTGCTTTGAGTGTGGACATTCAAGAAGGAATGTTCTATTGGTACACAGATAGAAATGCAGGGCTATCTTTTTCAGAGGTATATTATAATTTACAAATCTTATGCTATGCTCTGTGGTTTTCGTGGCCTACATGGGAATAAAGCTTGCCTATAGCTTAATTCTTTTGTACGAAAACTTATCAGGAAAGATGTTGCTTTGATGATAATGTTAGCTTCACTATCTCTAGTTAGTTTCCCTCGTTGGTGCAGCATGACCAAATCACTTTTTTTTTACTGCCAGGGATTAATTGGGTTTATCTTCGCAGTTGGGTCAGTTGGTTCTCTTATTGGGGTCATACTTTACCAAAATATTCTGAAGGACCATTCTTTTCGCAGCGTTCTCTGTTTAAGTCAGTTGTTGCTGAGCTTGTCAGGAATGCTTGACCTGATCTTGGTACTTCGTCTCAACCTAAAACTGGGGATACCTGACTACTACTTTGCTGTGATCGATGAGGGTGTCTCCAAAATGATCAACCGCATAAAATGGATGCCTCTTTTGGTACTTAGCTCAAAGCTTTGCCCTGCTGGCATTGAGGGCACATTCTATGCGTTGCTCATGTCCATCGACAATGTTGGCTTGCTATCTGGATCTTGGGCGGGTGGATTGATCCTTCATGTGTTGAACATAACAAGAACAGAGTTCAAAAACCTCTGGGCCGCGATCCTAATCCGAAATGCAATGAGGTTACTACCTTTGGCCCTGTTGTTTTTGGTGCCGAGAAGTGACCAGAACTCTAATCTCCTTCCAGCTGACTTGCTACCTGAGGATGATGGTGCCCAATATCAAATGGACAATGTTGAGTTAACCTCTCTTACAGTGGATGGGAAATCGAGCACCGGTAGTTTGCACCAAGAATGCAAAAATCAGGACGTTGTCGAAAACGACGATGATGAGGCTTCACTGCTTGCCAACAGGAGTTGATAGGTTATATGCATGGATTCATTTCAGGACAAGATTGAAAATGATATATAGAAAAGGAGAAAATCACACCATTAGTTTTACGTTTTTTTGTTGTTTGTGTCATATTCATTCATTTTACGGCAGCACATTAGATACTCAACAGTTGTACTCAGAACATTTTCCTTTGACAAAAATCTAATGCCCGGAATTTCGATCTTGGGATGTTTGAACTGCTCCTGCAATTTTCGACTTCTGGTCTTACCAACTGTGAATTTATCTTCCTCGTAAGGTAAGCATTTTCCCTTCTCCAACTAGGTAGTCCTGCACTTCCTGCTCTACTGCTGCATGCTTCCGGGATGGAAGAAAAAAAATAGTATAGTCCAGTGAACCAGAGGTTTTCATGAACAGGTGAACGGTGTGAAATCAGTTTGGTGGATGCTAAACAATTATATGATTTCTTTCTTAGAAGCAAGAATTTCAGGCTAGATAGATATACTGATTTTGATTGGAACCATGAACTATTTAAAGTTAAAACCACTTAAAACTCAAGTCAAATTTAAACCTTTCTCAGAGATCTGCAATCATTCTTAACTATAGTTTTTTTAGATGCACTCTTAACTATGAGTTTCTATGGGCTAAAAAAGTTTTTGTCGGACACTCTTCACCATAGATACATTGAAGCCATTGTTTTTATTTTTTCAAAAATAATAATAATGAAAACTAGATCTTGTTAAACAGATTCTAGAGCCTAATAACAACTAAATTTTTGTCTAGATCATGTAACATAACAAGCAAGTATTGCCAAATCCAATGAATGCCTGAAATACATTATATAATATAGATTTTTCTCGTTGTATTCCCAAATCAATTGAATGCTTGAAATGACCATTATATAATATAGATTTATTTCTCATTGTATTGCCAAATCATTTCAATGCCTGAAATGTCCATTGCATATTGGGGGAAAATATGTAATGCAAATCTATACCTACGTGAAAATTTTAAACAAGATTGTAGACCATTAAATCTAGAATGTGCGTCATAAATTTAGCCTTACCCCACACAACGTCTCCTCAATACATTTTGTGAATTGCCCGTGTAAGACTCTGCATATTTCAAGATTTACCCTTTTTGTTCCCCTTCACATTGGTATAACACTTTATAAACCACCAGATATATATTAAAGAGAGGTTGTCCGATATACCTGTATCGAAGCGAGGACGACCAACAACAATGATGACATCTACAAGCTTTATCTCTGATTTCTCCCATTGTATTATCAAATCCTTTGAATACCTAAAATACCCATCATATGTATAGATTCAAATCCTTTTTTATATAATGGGAAGATTTTGTTAAGACCCGACCTCTCTGCATCTACCAAGATGCACACGGCCTAGAAATAGAAAAAATAAAAAAAATAAGACATCGAGAACAAATTAAGCTGTTTTGTGGAAGCTCACTCTAATACAAACCAAAATGAGTATAAAAAGTCTACAACTAATCCAAAACAACGCCTTCAAGAAAGATCCGACGAATGTGTACCATTGTCATATGAAGTTGGGTATAGATTTTCACCCAAAATCTAAAATGACATCTTCAACAAGGAAATGACAAAACAAACACCACGTTTTCGAATCCAAATGACCAGATCGAGGTTTTCACCCTAGAGCCTTCATCAGTTGTACCTCATGCTGCCTTTTGATTATGACGAGCTCAATTCAACAGTCATTGCCCAATCATCATGATCCAAATGATGGTCACCAACTGTGTAGCTCCCGTCGTCTGATCACCAAAGGCTAAAACCAAGCAAAATCAACGAGTGAACACCATTGGCAAAGCACCGACCTCATCTATTCACCTCATCGACGAATGAAAGAAGCCTATTTAGTAATCTTCTGACTCCACGTATCATCAATTTGTTGTCCCAAATAGGAGTATTGACGATGGTGGTTCCCCAAGTATCATGCCCCATAACCCTTGCCAAGTGTAGCGAGACACACATTCAATAGCTATCATAGCCACTCTTCTACGATATCTACATAGAACCCATCATGCCAGCCTAGCAAGAAAGCACCACCATGCCCCTTCGCCAGTTGACATGATATCCTCTTGATTATTGTTCAGATTGACATGACTATGAGGCACGAAGTCCCTTTATTGGTCAACATGAACAAAGAGCACCCTATCTGAAGAGTTGTTGACCTTGGCGATAGTGGCGGCAACACCTCACAAGCCACTAATAGTTGATTCAATCTCTTGACACCCTTCATCAAATCATCTGGTAATGAAAGGTAGCGGAACATCATTGAAAAAAGGCCATAACGATAGCGGCGACAACAACAAACCACTACCTAGTCCAATTTCTCCGTTCTACCTCCCATGGTGATGAGAATTATGATATGCTTAATCTTACCTCTGGAGATGGAGAGAGCGGCCCATCGCCACAGCCTCGTCGGAGGCGGCGACGATGACAACGATGAGAAGATTTTAGGGTAGGTGGCGACGGCTAGGGTTGGGCGCCTCCGGAGTCACCCTGCAGGAGGCAACCCGAGACGACGGCTAGATTCGAATCTTTTAAATGTACGAAATATCCGTTATATATATATTTTTATTATATTATTAAATCTGTTATATACCTTAAATACCCGTTACATATCTATAACAGAAAACGAACACACAACGATTTTATCGCGCTAGTAGTAGTACTGGTGGTACATACTCTAGGATGTAGTGCCGTATACGGAGTAGGTTGGGTGGGAAAACGTTTAGCACGTGAAAGCCAAAGCCATCACGCAGCATCAACGCCGTGGCCCCCACCTGTCATCCATTCTAGCCACTGACACCCGTCCACCACCACCACCTCCACGCCCCCGGCCCCGCCACTTTATCCACACCGAGATCCGCACCACCCGCCGCCGACACGCCGGGCCCACTCCGAGTGGCCCCCACCTGTCATCCACTGGTGCGCCGCCTCTCTCCGCGCCTCGCGTGGGCGCCTATTTCTGGACCCTTCTCTCTCCCCAAAGGCCATCACCTCCTCCTCCTCCTCGCTTCCCTTCCTCTCGAATCATTTCGATTCGATTTCGCTTCGCTTCGCCTCGCGTTCGCCTTCTGCTTCGATTTCGACTTCGATTTGGCCGGCGGCGGCGGCGGCAGCGGCGTCGGTTTGGGGGGGGGGGGGGGGGAGTTAGGGTTAGGGTTAGGGTTAGAGTTTCCGGGGGTGATCCCTCCCATGGTGCAGCTGCCGAGCTCCGGGAAGCGGCCGGCCGAGCCGGCCATGGCGGCGGCGTCGGCGGCGGGGGCTACGGTGAAACTGGAGGCGGATGAGATGCTGCATGGCGGCGAAGAGGACGGCGGCCCGCTCAGCAAGCGCGCCAAGGCGGGGGTCCAGATGCCCGCGCCGCCGCCTCCGCAGCAGCAGGTAGATCCGGGGGGGTTTCGTGTTCTCGTGTTCCGTTTATTGGGTTTTGATCGGGGATGAGGTGGTAGCGCGTCGGATTCGTAATGTTTGGCGGCGAGACTGCGCGTTTTGGTGCGAGCGTTTGAGCACAAACGGGTGCTGGATTGTTTGAGGGAGGGAAATCCTTTCCTCCCTGGCGTGTTTTTGACGCGTTTGATCCGAAATACTGCCATGTGCGTGGACTCGAGATGGATGGAATAGAGGGGTATAGATGGATGGAATAGAATAGTATAGTTCTTTTTTGTGGAGTGATTTGATTGTTCGGATATGGAACCGTTAGCTGATGTTGTTAGAGAGATCGCATGCACGGTTTGTGTTGTAAATGTACTGAGAAATGGTTGTTCTGTTCTTAGTTGAATCAGGTAGGGTCACAGTCTGCTTGTTGGGGTTCAAGTTTATGGATATGTTTTGGATGTATCTCTATGATAATATGATGCTGTGTAGGAGCCTGGTATTATCGTGCCATTCTGAGGCTGATGGGCCTTCATTGACATCCAATGGATTTGCTTCAGCGGCACACTTATTTATATATTTAACTTTGTGTATTCATGTCACAAGTCATGTGCATTTGTTCAATGTAATAGGGTAATGCCTGTTTATAGTACGTGAAACTGCTAAGTTCTGTACTTTGTGTGTTATAGAAAATTTTCTAGGACCAATCATCAATGCTAACTTCCCTTTGCAAGTAGTGTACCTATTTGGAGCTTGGAATAAAATTTTTTCGTCAGAATCCAGTAAGATGTGTGTGACATGATCAATAACCGATGCATTACTGCACACCATTTTGAGTGCTTCCTACTTGGGCAGTAGAATGCATTGTTAGTTCATTTTTTCCCAATCTTAAATAAAATCTCTAATGAACCATGGAATAGGTGAAATATGCCATATGACTATCCCATGCATGCATTTTCTAACGCTTGGGAGCTAGAGCAATCCTAATAGTTGAAATAGCTTATAAATGTCTGCCCTGTTAACCTATTCAATGATTTATGATTCTATGTTCCATGGAAAAAGATCCGTATCAGGATTTGCTGATTAGGTGTTGATATGTGACTTGGATATCAATGTTTATTTGTGGAACTGACTGTGTTCTATTCAAGTAGAGCACTGGCATATTATCAAGCTGACATGCAAATTGCATTGGCGTATTACCAGGCCGACATGCAAAGTGCATAGACGAGCCATTGTAGAGTTCACGTGTAGTTTGCATGTAGTACTGTAACGGCTAACAGAGTCATCATAAAGTTCATAGACGATTTTGGTCGGAAAGACAAGAAAATGTTAACGGCTACATAAATGAAATGGTCAAACTAGAATGCTAGATGGTCCAAAATTTGCCTAGGATGCATGCTTGCTTATCAATACACGGAAGATTGCTTGCGTTATTTATGAAATTCCATATTTGTCCTCTTCGTGACTTGTTCTATTTGTGAAAAATCCAAATTTGTCCTCTTCGCGACTTCGTGTTATTTGTGAAATTCCAAATTTGTCCTCTTTGTGACTAATTAATGTTAGTTGGTAACGTATACGTAACCAATTATAGTCTAAAATGGACAGCTTTGGTATTCATATTTTTTGCTGACTCGAACATTTGCAGGACATGTATCACAATGTACTTGACGAGCCTAGCCCATTGGGTCTGCGGTTAAGAAAAAGTCCATCTCTCTTGGATTTGATTCAGATGAGACTTTCTCAAGCAAATTCAAGTGCAGGACAGTCCTCTGCAGATGATTGCAGTTCTGAGCCTCCAAAAAAGAAAGACCTTAAATCAGGCACATCAACATCTGGGGAGCGCTTGAAAGCTTCAAACTTTCCTGCAAATATTTTGAGAATCGGTACATGGGAGGTAAGAATCTAGATATAGCTTTTAGTAGTTCTGCGACAACCTTGACATTTATTTGATTTTGGCGTCCTCCTTTTCTGTTGCTTTTTTAATTCTTTCAATCAAAACTATTTACTATCTACATCTTTTGTTGAGGTACATTCTTAGTTTCTGAGTCTCATTGTGATGATGCTGTTTGCATGTAGTACTTCCATTCCGATCTTATGTAAGCATAGTACTTACTATAATTTATATTGTACACCACTGTGAGATGTTAATGCAACATTAAAACATCCTATATCCTGTCCTATTGACCAATTATTTGCTACAGTAGGTAGTCATCTGCCCAAAAGCCTATTCCTGCATGTTGTTGAATCTACGACCTAGTGTTTAGTCATGTTTAGAGCAGTTCTCCTGAACAATTGTTGGCCATAATCTTAACTGTATTCTATCTCTGAGCAGTACATATCACGGTATGAAGGTGATTTGGTGGCAAAATGTTACTTCGCAAAACATAAGCTTGTATGGGAAGTTCTGGAAGGTGGTTTGAAGAGTAAGATAGAAATTCAGTGGTCGGATATTACTGCATTGAAGGCATCTTGCCCTGAAAATGGACAAGGAACCTTGGATGTGGTGGTAAGTTTTTTTTAAAGATTATTGGTTCATGTTACTTTCCCATCTTGCTTTTTTTCTGAGAGGTTTCTATTATTAATGAAGTTGGCCCGACCTCCTCTCTTCTTCAAAGAGACGGATCCTCAACCAAGGAAACACACACTGTGGCAAGCTACATCTGATTTCACAGGTGGCCAAGCAAGTATGAACAGGTAAAGCATTAAATGTATGCTAGAGCAAAATTTGAATGCATTTCTTTTGGGTAGGTGCCAGGGTGCAATGGGATCTTAGGGTGAGTTTGGCAGGGATGTTTGCCTGCAGCTATTGTTGTCTCAGAGAACGGGGTGGATCATTAGCGCATGATTAATTAAGTATTAACTATTATAATTTTGAAAAATGGATTTATTGATTCTTTAAAATAACTTCTATATAGAAAATTGCATCTTAGAACTCAACATTACAGTAACAGGACAGCAAGTATTGTTTATTTTATCTCTATAAGTAGGGTAATACAGAACACGGACTATGCTTACCACTTATCAGTGTCTTGTAGTACATTAGTTTATGGCTACTGCATCCTTAATCTGGTTTTTAATTTAAGATTACTTTTATGGTGCCTTTTCTATTAGTAGATTTACTGAGGGAACTCTGATTTCTTTTTGGAGGTAAAAAGGTCATAAGAAATATTTAAAGCTCACAGCTATGAAAAAGAAAGTCAACATAAACTTTAAGATAGTTATCTACAGAAGAAGTTTCAGCATCATCTCCTCGTAGGAGACTACTCCCTCCGTCCTAAAATAAACCAACCCCGTACGGGATGTGACACATCCTAGTACGATGAATTTGGACACACATCCGGTACGAAATTGGTTTATTTTGGGACGGAGGGAGTATGTTTCTTAGCCTAATTCCATTTCAGTTTATTACTTTCTGAGCTTCCAATCTCGATGCGCCCCCCACCCCACCCCACCCTCTTATATTCAGTGTTTCCAAAAAAATTGCAGGAGGCATTTTCTACAGTGCCCTTCAAGCTTGTTGAGCAAAAACTTTGAAAAGCTTCTCCAGTGTGATCAGCGGCTAAACCAATTGAGTCAGCAACCAGACATCATATTGGACTCCCCCGTTTTTGAACCCAGATGCTCTATATTTGAGGACCCAGTTGAATCGAAGTGCCAAGGTTTTACTAACTTGAAAGACGAACATGAATTATCTGGGTTTTCAGGTTCTCTGTCACCCTGTTCTGGTTCATCCATGTCTGCTAAGATCGAAGTCAATGATTCCATTGCAACGCAAGCAGGATTTCTTGCTCAGCCAGGAAACCCAGGTAAATTGCCCATGATGCCATTTCCACTGTCCCTCTTACTGCACTTCCTGGCTTTGACTAGATATATTGCTGGTAGATGCATCGCAATTTTTCTCAGAATTACTACATTTAGTTACTTCCATAGATTCTGCCCCACAACTTTTTTGGTCATCTGAGATGCGTCATGTCTGTTCAATTAAATTACACATGTAGTTGACTTATGTGCTGGAGAAAATTCTAGTTATAATATGATTATAAGTTACAATGCCTTCTACATAAAATTCTCTTGTGTTCAAGATTGAACTTTCTAATTCTATAGTTATTTACCAGGACCTAGTGCAGTGAACGTTCAGGGAGTCAGCAGAAACGTAAATGGTGCTCCAGAGTTAAATATCCCCAGCTGGTGGAGTCAACTGAAAGTGCCTGGGCTTAGACCGTCTATGTCAGTGGATGATTTGGTAAACCACTTGGGAAACTGCATCTCGGAGCAGATCACATCAGTCAATCCTACATTGCCCAGCAACGAGGTGCCAACAAAAGAAACACTGGAGGAGATCGCTCAGTACCTTCTCGGAGATGCACAGGGCCCACCAACATCGACATCCGATGAGAGATCACTGATGGCGAGGGTGGACTCCCTCTGCTGTTTGATTCAGAAAGATACGCCACCGGTGGCCCAGCCAAAGCCTGAGCCAAACGACAGCGATAGCATTGGAGGCGATGGCACCGAAGGTTCCGATGAAGAATTTAGCTCGGCTGCATCCACAGTGAAAACTGCAGGCCCCGCTCAGCCACCAGCCATGTCAAGGAAGGACTCCTTCGGAGATCTGCTGATGAACCTTCCCCGCATCGCCTCGTTGCCCCAGTTCCTTTTCAAGATACCCGAGGATTCTGAGAACTGAGTCTGGATATCCCAGGACTTCGATCCTCAATTCCTCATTCCCTAAACGAGGGAAGCTTCTGTAAAAAGAGATTTGTACCTGAGCAATAAGCCAGCCCGACCCCCCCTCTCTTGTCTTCTGTGGATGAGATGAGAGAGCTGTTCTTAGTCTTCAGTATCCACCCTGTAAATGTGTAATCGATTAGGTTGCTTCGGATCGTGTCGGTATGTTTAAGGATTGCTATGGGTCGTGGATAAAGTGTTCATTGGTTCTTTTTAACTCGGGCTTGCCCTTGTGCAAAATTAGAATTCAAGTCAAATTGTTCACAACTTTCTTCAATGCTGAGGTATATTGATTTTGATTTGGTCACCTGGAGCATGAAGCTTGCAGCGCCACCGGCAAGCAAGAACAAGTCCCAATTATTTATTATTTTTCAGTCTAAATACGAAGGAACCCTCACAGCGCACATTGGCATCAAATATTAGTGTTTAAATAATTGAAGATCAATCTAATATAGGGCTCATTAGCAACAAATATTACTAGTGTTCAAATAATTGAAGATCAATCTAATATACACACTAAGCAATGCTAGTTTTCGAGTCTCCAACACCAGTACACAAATGTACAACCACCATCTAGCCTGAATATCAATCAGACGACGAAACGGGCTCGTGGTTACTTTACAACAAGCACGACTGCATCCCCAAAATATAACAACAGCTTTGCACCTCAACATCCAACAAACTAACCGATGGTCCCCCCAAACTTCGCATTGGAGGAAGGGAAACTTTACAAGCAACAGCACCATTGCGAGCTTGGCTGTTGCTTCCCATTTCGCGGGACGACCTGGCACACAAATGCTAGAAACAGAGGGTGAGATTTTATGGCTTGTAGATGAGCAACAGGGGTAGAGATTGAATCTCATGTGCTTACCAAACTAGACGACGGATAATCTATCTATTCCTGGAGAGCTTTCACACGGGAGGTAAGCTCTCTGACTTGATTCTTGAGTCGCTCAGGGTTGCTGAAGAAATCAACGAACACTTGCCTCTCCCTCCCAACTTCATGAGCGCGGTTCTCAAAGATCTAAATATGTAATTGAGACCATGATGCTTATAGATGAACATGTAACGCACAAGCTTTGCATGTTATTTGGTAGGGACTAGGGAAAAGAAGCACATGAATTAAATACCTTTATCTTTTGGGTGCGAGCCTTCGTTACTTCCTCCACAGAAACTTCAACTTGTGCGTTGGCATTTTCCATATCATCGAGTGCTCGCATCAGCGGCTGTGCCAAGCATAGATTTAGTTCACAAGTACAGGTAAAAATAAATCATAACTTTCAAAAGGAAAAGGAAGGAATGTTGAAAATAACACGGGATATATAATTTTAAGGGTGAAAGAATGTACCCAAGTTGTCAATATTGGTTCTGCGGTTGTCGATGATGCAAATAGAAGTTGTTCCACTGTTTGAATTAGGGTGCATCTGCAAGAGTGGAAAGGATGTGAAATGACTGCTAAATTTGAATTTTCGGAGGCCAAATCAGTAATAAATGGACTATAATCTGTAACGCTAAAAACTGTAGGGGCTAGTTTTTAGAAAATGTAATGTAGAGGATTGGTGGCACCGTGGAAGATTCACCACCAGAAGCCTTCTTTTAAAAGGAAATTTATATTTGAGCAGTAGATGAGGGCTGAGACAACAGTTCATCATGTACAAGTGAAGACACAAAGTTAAGCCAACAAGCAAACCCATCATCATAGCCTCATAGGGTACCTACACAGTGACCGTACCAACCAAAGATCCGTTGCAAACTGAAAAGTATATCTATCTCAATATTCAACTTGATTATACATGAGGACCTCAGAGTCAGTCACAGTTGACGCATTCATGGTTGTCAAGGCATCACCATAGCGTCGTTATGGCTGTAAGGCGCTGCCAGGAGTAATGGTGTCTGGCCCACCTTACCATACTGCCAATGGCACTACCAGGAGTTAGGACGCCTTACCGCCTTAACAACATGGGACACTACTGTTCTATTCACTAAACCAAGAATGTGGGTAGGTTTGCTTAGATCAGAAGAAACACTAAAAGCAACAATTCGAAAATTTGATTTTGCGTATTTCAGGCAGGAGATAAAGTAAAGGCAACTGATATTTAGACATAGTGTGAGCTATAGTATCACTTACAGTTCATTGATACATCTTTTGCGATCGGCTGGCAGAGCACTTTCAAGTTCAGACTGAAGAGAAAGCAAATCAGATTGAAGGGCTGATATCTGCTGAACCAAGGCATGCGCTGACATGTATGTTGGCATTGTTGCTTGGACATCTACAGAAGTGACATGAAACATTGAATATCGAAATTAAAATGTTCAAACAGCTATCTGAGTAGAGTTGTCACTTGTCAGCTTACTTGAGTGAACACATAAGAGATCCCGTACGGCATGGAGGAGAGTGTCACGGTCATCAATTGCACCTTGCTCACGCACCTCAGTCGCAGCTTGAATTAATGAAGTACAATGGCCCTAAAGAATGAAAAAAACATTTCTTTGTTAGGTCAACTAAGAATCATTTATTGGAAAACTAAGAAGGGCAGATTGAACAAAAAACTACCGAGTGTAGCATGAAACATGTAGACACATAAAAAAAAAGAAATGACAACATAGGAGATTCTCAACAAATGAGATTGCTTACCAAACGGGTATTGACAGCTGATAGGTAGCTTTGCAACTCGGATTCTATTACTCTAAGCAGTGAATAGGCGCTAGCTATGTTTTTCCTTTCAAGCTGGCAAGCAATCTTCAGAAACTGGTGTCTGGCTAGCTGATTAGCCAAGTGACTGATGAACTGCAGAATGAAGACAGTGCAGAATCAGAAGGATGTGTAATAAAACAATCATATGCCTGGCAGTATGTATGACCTTGGCAGAAAAGTGTAAAACACTGTTCCATCAAATGCAAAAGTAGCTGGCTTAAGGTGATCTCAGCATGTATTGGTGCAAACTAGCAGCACATTTTTCACTGATCACTTAAATTTGTCTTCTGAGTGTATACAAAAAACAAATAGGGTCAACAAGGTGTAGAACAACCAGATCTTAATATGTGAAAGCAGCAAAGCTATCTCAAAGGAGAATAAGCCACATCATGTAAAATACGAGGACCATCGGATGAAACTAATAAAGAAAACTACACCATTGGATCATATTGAAGCATCTATTGGACTAATCATGGAGGATTTCAGAACTTTCCTCTCTACTTTTTTTAACACTATGTTTGATTAATTAATCTGTTGATAAATAAAGAAAAAAGATAAATGAGTCCTCAACCTTGAATTTATAATGGATTTATTAACCTCTGTGACTATCATTAATAACGCGATTTGCTGCAAGATTAACAAGAGACAATTTCTTTCCCTGGATGGAGCACGTATGGATGAGAAGTTGTACATTATATTCGACTGGATATTAAGTTTAAATACATATCTACGTTTATGATTTCATATGTTTCTAATTTGCTTTTATAGAAATATTAGATATAACGTATAAGCGAGTTTATAAATACTATGTTACTTTTGGTGGTATGGGAGCACACAATGGTAGAGTGCCATCCATCATTGTGCCAGTTTTATTATTGCTTCCATCTCAAGATATTGCTACCTTTTAACATTTAAAATTTGTCCTAAAAATATAAATAGCTACTTCACATATTCTCTCATCTCAACTGATTATAACTATCAAAATAATTAAACTAAATTACAACCATATTATATTTATTTTTTTGTCTATTAGTTTTTTCAGCTAATCATAATAAAATAAAAATAGAACATAAACTTTCCATTTAATTTTATCACCGTCTTCTTAATCCCTTTAAAAATTTAAAGATAGCTACTTTCTACAAATATAGGCATTACAAGTATTAAAATTTATCCACAAATATAAGGATTCATAGAGTACCACTTATCCCTTGATCTCACTTCTCATTTAAGTTTTTTTTTCATCTTGCTTCCAATTACCATCTCTCATTAAATGTGGAATATAAAAATATTTTCTGTTCAACTTTAATCTTTGTTAAAGAATATAGAAATTTTAACTTTAAGAATGGAGATAGTAATAAAACTAAATGGCTGCATAATTGTCAACATTAATCGTCCACTTATATCGCAGGTTATGCTGGTGCTTAAAGTCGTGCGAAGCGCGATTACGTGGCTAGTTTTCTAATAAATACTCCCAGGGGCCAACTAAATCTAAACATTGACAGTTTGTCATAAGAATATTTGGCCCCCTAGGCTATTTGGTGCAAGTGTCACCAATAAGCAAACAAAGGAACTGCTGACAATAAAGAAGTGTACATGACATATATACCATGTGATGAATGTGCATACCGTTTTTTGCCTGTTAATGTAGTATTCCTGGCGCATGACCTTTAAATCGTAGTCCCCTACATATTTGAATGCTAGAATGTCAAGGAAATGATACAAAAGAATCATGAAAGCCAACGAAAGTAATGTAAATATCATCAACAAACCTTGCAAAATATATGTGCCTTGAAGTTGAGCGAGTTCTGAGCAGAGGCATGGTATAGTCTGGAGGGGGAGAACGAGTGAATACTGGGAAAAACAAGCCTATCTTGGGAAAATTTTAACCATATGCTAAAAGAAGTATGTCTGATGCATTGCAGTAAGAATTACTATTGGCATATTATCCTCTATGTGCTGAAAGTATCTTGTAAGTGATGAGTGTTTTTCTTTTTCCTGAGAACTTATAGCAGAACAAAGCTAATATCTGCAGAACAGATTATAATTTCTAGCTGCCCGCGGTTTAGAGATTTCACAACTGAAAGCTATTTTATGACAGTGCTTGGAACACTTTTTCTTCTGAAATAGGAATTTAATCTGCAATGAATCATTAAATCCTACCAGATGCAAGTATGCAATTCAACCCTTATGGTATTAAATGGATGTGGCATTACGTTGATGAAAACTATGTCGAAAACCATATACAGTTCATCAAGTAACAGGCAAACCCATATGCATCCAGCTAAACAGACTAATGAAGTGCCAATTTTTGTAACTAGGGAATATAATGTATTTTGCAAGAAAAGGCAGTGTCTCTACATGGTTAGAGCATACCTCAGATACAAAAGCCTGTACTTTTTGAGAAAGAGTCGAGAGTTCTCCAGCAAGCTCAGAACCTTTTCTCCTAAAATAAATAAGATATGGAGAATGTAATTGATCTATGTTTTCTTCGTTTCAGTTATTCTGATAAAATAATAGTGATGAACAGTAACGAATGTATACCTAAGAGAATGAATATCCCTATGTATATGAGCCTCGTCGGATGACACTTGTGATTTTAAAATCGAGAGTATGGCCTGTTGTTTAGCATTTTCAACTTGTGCCTCAATCCACTGTCTTTCACTTGTAGCAAATCTGTTCCCAAATTAGAGCAAGTTTACAGTTCAAGGTCAGGAACAGTTAGAATCACCACAAAGATATAAAGAAAATTCTAGACATATAAGAGGATAGCACAATGACAAAATTCCAGCAGACATGCAAAAAGAAGTGCAATAGGAAGAAAAATAAAATCACTTGAATATCTCAATAGGCACCATATAACAAGATTGCATGAAACATTAGCAACTATGATGTGGGTGACATAGAGGATTCCCCTACTGTTTCATGGTAAAAAAAAAACTATGATATGTTCAAACAGAAAGGTTTGGAACTTTGGATAAGCGATAAATCAAGGGATAGTTACATTGAACGAAGTCGTTGCAATTCAGCCACACGCTGGTGATGATGTGATTTTTCAGAATCTCCTGCATAATAGGAAATGAGGTTTTCGTAATTAGTTCATTCAAAGCACATCATACTAATCCAGGATCAGAGTTACGCTCTTTAAATAATATAATCAATCTATTCATTGCATACGATTTATTATAACTGGTATTTACCTCTTATCAAGCCATTGGTGATGTCGTCAAGACTAACCCAGGAACATTTGGACTTCCCTTCCTCAGCAACAAGTCGAAATGGCCCCTGACAGAAAGTGTTAAATAAATAAGTAAGCAAGTGTTAAATAAATAAGTAAGCTGAGAATAGCACGACAGCCACAGAGAACCTACCTTCTCAAATTGCTTCGAGAACCAGCGGTTCAGCTCTTTTGTGCAAGCCAAGTCTCCAACAACATAAGGGTGGAAGTCTGAATATGCTAAGTATATACTTTCATCTGCACATATGAATGATGAATGAGTTATAGAGGAATCTTATTGGATAAAACACAATGTTCATATAAGTGTTAGTATTAAGAAATAGATAAATGTGAAAGAAAGCTCTAAGAAAACATGGAATGTTAACAGCTGTTTGGGATGGGTACTTGTTTTTAAGATTTCAAATTTCTTAGCCACAGTACATAATAAGAGGATTCCATTCTGATTACTGTAGTTATCTATGCTCTTGTTGTCTGATGATTCGTAAGCCATCAGTGGCTGCATTATTCTTTCTTAAGTTGCATGCATATAAAGGTAGCATTAATCCTGGAGTCCTGGACCCCTCCATATATGTAGTTTACGTATATGTCTGTATAATTATACCAGTAGAATACTCCCTTACTATTTTCTGCAAAATAAGCTAAAAAAACAACAGAACTATTATCTATAGGTAAAGAGCATACCATCTCCTGAATGATAATGGGCCAATTCCTGGGTAGTAGCAGTGATTCTTCCGAGAACTGCATTCATCTGAAAATTAGAAGATGATGAATCATCTTAATTGAACAATTTCCTCATGAAAGAAACTCTAGATATCTTAAATATCTTATTGCATAAATAAATATATGCCACTGTTTGGAAATGAATCATGGTTAACAAAGCATATGATTGAGATAGAACTTCCACATTCAATCTTTTTAAGGAGATACTAATAGGAGATCAAAACTATGGAGATTGTTGGAAAGAAAAATATAAGATGCAACATAATGAAATATACCTCTAAGTTTCTAGAAGAAAGTTGTTCATCCAATGATATAAGTTGTCCACTAACTGCAGACATGGCAGTTACACGTGCCCGTCTGCCTTGGATAAGAGTAGAAGCTTGCCCTGCAAGCAAATCAAACTGTGCTTGTTGCCGCGCAAGCTGCTTCTGTAATTCAAAAACCTCAGCTCTGTATGCTAGTTTTGCTTCTCTGCAACAATAGCATAATAAAATACATGTCAGGAAAAGCACATCCAATGTCCAATTGATAACTTCAACTAGCTAGCATTTGGCAGGAACCGGGCTCAGCACAGGAGTTTTAAAGTTTAAACCAAACTACAAAATACTAGTGTCTTGACGTAGCTCTCCACATTTTGGAATTTTAGTCATGGACTTGAGTGGTATGGTCTGCGTTACCTGGCTAGTTTCTTTTTCACCAAACAGCTATTTTACTTGATTTATTGTTTTTTGTTTTGAGATTTCAATGTTTTATACTAGTTAAATTATCATTTCCAACACGATTAAAAATCTTGTCCTAGTATGATTTTTTGAGAAATTGGTTCTCAGTAGTGTGCTCCGTTTGGAATATAAATTCTGAAAGGACAAAGTTTTTTCCCCTATAAAAACTGAGGTATAATCGCATTTCAGTTGGGTTCTAGGATTTGAGCCCAAGAATCAATGTAAATGTAGTAAGTGTTCAATGGTGATGCCAATTTCCACTATAATTTTATAAGATTGAACTTCCAAGCATACCGAATATCAAGGATTGTTTCTTCTGATCCAAATACAGCCTCTTGATTATCTTTCTTGCTTGAAAAGGCTGAAATACTATCAAAAGCAGAGTCCAAATCCTCACCCTGAGAAAACAATGCCAACGATAGCATGAGTTTTAAGGTTTAGCAGGATCACAGAGACATAAGTGTTCAAAAACACAAGTGGACAATACAGATTATGCTATAGAATGTAAAGAACAAAAACCCAATTTTGAGTTTATAGTTTGTAAGCAGAGTCCCAGATCTTGAATGGGAATAGTTCCTTGAGGTTCAGCATCCCATGACAACCATTGAAAACTGGCTAATATCTGATATTTTGCCAGAAAATCTAGGAAACTTTTTTAATATCTTAGTTGTTCACAAACTGGAACTCCTGTCCTAGAGGCATCCAACATTTGGAAGTTGGAACCGTGGTTGCACAATCTGACAGGAGTAGCTCCGCAACATCCTATACTGTGAAAGATCACAGAAATTATACGTTCCAGAAAGGTCTTGGTGAATATACCTCTAGCAGCCTACCCTCTTCCACAAGTTGTTCATACCTGCAATGCAAAATCTATTTTGTCATTTGAGAATAACTCAAGCAAAAGAAGCAGGGGAAGCTTTAGAAGTCATCTATGCAAATATGTTACTAATTAAATATGGCAACCAAACAATGGTAAATTGTCCTGGTTCATCCATGATTACACAATACAAATGCAGGTGTGAGTGAAAATGTAAATTTAGAAGCATCTCATGCACGATAGTGATATAGTAAAAACCAAGTTTTTCAACACAATGCCGCAGATGATTTGATAGAGTTTGCCCAATAGTTCCGCAGGATGTTGAGTACTGCTATGTGTTTAAGATGACAATTCAAAATGAATTTGTAAAAAATCAGGAATCCTACGAAAACCTTAGCTGCAGGTTCAATGAGGTTGGCAAGGAATCAAAAGCATAGAAACTATCATAAGTGATCTCTATGAGGCATAGGTCACTTCTAAAGCCCCATTGTGCCAGGAAAAGGAGATGCCAGTAGAATTTCGATGTGGCATTGCCATATATCACATTTGTACAATCCATTTTTTTCATTATCCCAAATGGGCACACTTTCCGAGTGAACAATCCTCTGTCTTCAGAATCAAACATGCCAACAAGCAAAAATGCAGCTACCAATGAACTTACCGAGATGCCAAACACTAGATTCAAATGTGCAACTAATCAACCCGATCAAGATCTACAGCAAAATCTTCAAAAAAAGTTACTGTAGAAGCCTGACAATTCTCACTAATCCCCCCATATTTTTTCTCATAGAAGCACAAACCCACATCTAGAACCCTAGCAAACCACCTCCATCAGCTCTCCGAATCCCGCAACCACCAACACCACCATATGCCCCCATTCCGCGCTGCAAGCATCCACTGTGGACACTAACTAGCAGAGAATCACGCACATTCCAGCTGGTTCATCCTAAGCATCAGCAGCAGCAACAACAACAGCAACAACAACCGCCAAATCGAGACACCAACTCACTGCGCGAGGTGGGAGGGGGAGAGGACGTTGGAGGGGCGGAGGCAGGAGCAGATCCAGGCGAGGAGGGGCCGCGCCTCCTCGTACTGGAACGGCCACTCGAGCGCGTCCGCGTCCAGCGGGTCCTCCCCGTCGAACCCCAGCTCCGTCAGCGCCGCGCACAGCGCCGCCCCGCTCATCTCCTTCTGATTCCAAACCCGGCAGCAGCTCGCTCGCCTGCCTCTCGCCGGCAACCTCCGCCCGCGTCTCCGGCGGCCGCAGCCGCGGCGGCGCGTGGGGTTCGGTGGCCGGTGGGTGGGTGGGTGGTTGGGGGCGGCGCGGCCGGCGGCGAAGCGGAGGCGAGTGGTGGTGTGCTTCGCGTCGCGTGCGTTCGAAACAAAGAGAATTTCGGGGATCCGGTGTGAAATTGGAAAAGAAATGGTGTGGTCGAGTTGTCTGCGTGGGCGGGAATATGGCCCAATAGTTGGATTCCGGCCCATGTATAGGCCCAATAAAGTGAATGCGAGTCGATATATATACTATAATTAGAGATATACTCCCTCCATTTAAAAAAACTCAACCAGTCAAGTAATAGGTTAAGGTTTTTTTTAGACGGAGGGAGTACATATAATTAGGGCTATACTGGAACTCTGGAAGGCCACACATTAACGGGAGAGGCGCATATAGTTTGGGTGGACGGTGGTTACTTTTTATGTATGAACGTACTGCGTACGTTGAGAGAAGAGGATAAAAGGAGGAATACTCTGTTTTAAGATAGTAGAGATACCATGGCCATGTTTCGTAACAGAATTGTAATTGGTTCAGTTTTTTATCCTTTTTTATTTTCGCAAATAATTTTTTTTAGTATTTTTAGGGAGGTGGTTTCTTACGTGAGGAAACTATGGACTTGTTCGGCTCCAATACTTGCTGCAGCTGTGCTGCTGCAGCTGCTGCCTTAGCAAATGAGATTATACGTACAATACTGTTACGGCTAGCTGTATTGTAGCCATATTTAGGCCTACCTATGATGGTGGGAGAGGAGGAGGACTACTCCAATTTTAAAATAGTAAAAAATATTTTTGAGTTGTTTTTTACTTTTTTCAAGTAGTAGTACTTGCATATTCATCCGCCTTTCTCTCCTCCCACCACTAGTAAGCGGTCGCATATCGATTCTCCTATCCATAAGAAGCTGAATTTCAATTCATACACTTATGATATATCCTGAGTCATAGAACACGTTTAAGTACAACCCATTCTAATTATATATATGAATCTATTGTATTGTAATGCACGAGTATATGTTACTAATTTAAAAACTAACTCGTGCATCCCCTTATCAAAATGGAGATTTTTGAATGCCAAACTGCAGCAATATGGAGCTGCCAAAGTTCAAATATGACAGGCTCAAATGTGGAAATATGTCCTTGCTCTATCAATACAAAAAAAGACAGCTTTTGCCTTTGCTAGTTTGTTTTTTTAAAAAAAACTTTGTGGAAAACATGCGAAACGAATGTGATCTCAGCTACACCCCAGCGTCCATGCTGTTGATTGGATTGAATTTCAGCAACATACTGTTAGAAGCTGGAATTTCGTGAGAGAACCGTGTACTCCTGTGCTTGCTATATGCTGTTTTTTCTTCTATACGAAACAGCACTACGATGCAGAGAGCTTACCAGATCGAATCCCTTGTTAACACGGATACAGGTTGCTTCCAAGTCTACTTTACCGATAAAACCTAACTTAATCTTTAAGAACGAAATACCAGTCCGGACTACGGACAGATAATCAGGGCACCAAAGAAAGTCGCATTCTTCTTAATTAGACACTAATTATAAATATTAAACTTAGACTATTACTAAAACCTAACCATAATCTTGGACTAATTCTCAAGACGAATCTATTGAGCCTAATTAATCCATAATTAGCCTATGTGATGGTACAGTAAACATTCTCTAATTATGGATTAATTAGGCTTAAAAAATTTGTCTCGCAAATTAGCTTTCATTTATGTAATTAGTTTTGTAAGTAGTCAATATTTAATACTTTAAATTAGTGTCTAAGTAAAGGGACTAAAGTTAAGTCCCTGATCCAAATACCACCTTCTGATTAGCTCAGTACGGTCACTCTGTTGCAGCTTTGCTTCGAGGGTGGAGCTACAGGAATACCGCTAAAAAGAAAAGCTACTCCCTCCGTTATAAAATACAACAATTTTTAGCCCTCAGGATTTATCCCAAAATACAACAACTTTTTCACCAACATTCTCTTCCCAACCAATCACAATCCTCCACCATTCACTTTTCCCACCTACCTCCATTGCTCATCAAATCATAACCCTTCACCACTCATTTCTATCTACTTTCTTAATAACTATGTTTAACTCTAAAACTGCTTATATTCTAGGACATAGGGAGTAATACTTAATTAATCACGCGCTAATAGACCGCTCCGTTTTCCGTGCGCAGGAGAATTGTTCCCATCTCCTCGTAACAGACTCAACCAAAGTAGAGTAATAACAAATCTTCCCATCAGGAAAGAGATGATCCAGCGGGGTAGGGGGACTCGTAATAACAAATCTCGGTGTAAAGTTGAGGGACGGCCAGTGAACTTATTCCCATCAGAAAAGAGATGCTGGCAGTCCTAAAACTTATTCCCAGTTTCACTATCACCGTGGGACTCGTAATAACAAATCTCGGTAAAGTTGACCTGCCCAGTTTCTCAACTTTTTTGAAATTTCTCTTTTGTGGTTAAAGGACCTTAACAAATCTCGGTGTAAAGTTGAGGGACGGCCAGTGAACTTATTCCCATTAGGAAAGAGATGCTGGCAGTCCTTAAAAAAAAAAGAGAGGAGATGTTGATCTACCCACGCTAGATCTACCCCTGGCTGCCATCATAATAACTAGTAGGAGTAGCAAAACTATGCTATGCGGTTGCAGCTCTGTGGCTGCGTTCGGCAGAAAAGAGAGAGAGAGTAACTATATCTTTTTTATACACGTGTTTCCCAAAAATTTATAGAAAAGTTACCTCAAAAAATCATCTTCATCATTTTTAAAGTTTGAAATAGTTAATACTCAATTAATCGTGCGCTAATAAGGAATGACTCATCTAGTTTTGCGTATCTTGTTATTTTTCTTCATCTCAGACACACCTAGGGGCTTATTCGGTTCATAATATTTTCAAATTATAGGAATAGAAAAAAAACAAAAAAAAACAGAATGACACTACTCTAATCCATATGAATTTTTCTAAGAGATCTCACTTCATGCTAAGAATCCTATCATTATTCTTGTGAATTTGGAAGGATCTATGAATGATGCATATAGAAAAAATTGTAAGGTTTCAATTCATACAATAATGATTATTTGGATATCATTTAAATCGAATGAGCCTCCAAGGGAGTAAATTGGAATTGACGTATTTGGTTCGATGCTAGCGTGGTGCACGTGAGATGAATAGGTAGATATTATCAATTTTTTTGTTTTGGTGGTATCGAGTAAAGTTGAATTGATGTACTTGGTTCGATGCTAACGTGGTGAATGTGAAATGGATAGGTAAATATCATCCAAAGAAAAAAAATCTTGGAGGGTAGAGTTTCTAAAGGGGTGCTCTAAAGTAATTTTTCTGGTTAGGTAGAAATTCAATTGGCACGGATTTTTTTTCCTTAAAGAAATGTCCTTTTCAATTCTTCCACCACTAAATCTATGGTACACTCTCAACAAAATTTAGTGATATCAGTGATTTAAATCCTATCTGAGAAATTTCTTAGTAATTGCAAATCTATACTAATACAGAAAAAATTCTTAGTAATTACAAATCTATACTAATACAGAAGATAGCATTAGTACCACCACCACTACTCAAATTTTGCAAAATTATAATGACATGGCTACAATTTTCCCAATAGTAATAGCGAAATACTCAATCCATCCCAAAATATAAGCGTTTTTAAAATATATATTGCCTATAATACAAACTTATAGCTAAGTAATTACTCTACTATTAAACTGCTTCAATGAATTAAAAAATGAAGTAGAGTTTAGAATATGAGAAACTTTTTTTTATATTTTTATCATCCTCTTCTTAGAATCTTTAGTTCTCGACGTAGTATTAAGTTCGTCCATTTAAACATGTGTTGAGCGTTTGTGTATTTAGTGGTTTGTGTGAGTATTTTCTATGAAAGAAAAAGATCCATAAAGATATGAATTCATATAATGTCCCTGTTGTCTTCGCTTTTCTTTTTCTAGATTTTTGCGACGGATATTTGTGTCACGTTCGTGAAAATACGATTCTCAAGAACATTTCTTCCAGTGGTTTGTTTAGACCACTTGATATTACGTTAAATCAAGTAAACAATCTGTCGTGTAAAAAAATAATAAAAAAACTGTTTCAAGCAGGGCCAATATCTGCTCAAACCTGAATTCACATTATATCTGAATATCTGCTAAAATCTGAATTCATTTTATCTATATCTGTCAGTTTGTTTGACGTGTCCCACCTTCGATCCTACTCACTCAGTCCTTAAAAAAAATCCATTCCTAGCACCCCAAGATAAAATTAGTGGAGAGTGAGAATGACTAAAATATCCCCAATCATTAAAAAAGTAGTAAGAATGATAAATAGGTACTCCCTCCGTTTCAGGTTGTAAGACTTTCTAGCTTTGCCCATATTCATATAGATATTAATGAATTTATGTACACATATATGGCTAGATTCATTAATATATATATATATATATATATGAATGTGGATAATGTTATAAAATCTTATAATATGAAACGGATGAAGTAAAATGTATCGAAGTGATAAAACATCTTATTTTATATGCTAAGAGCATCACCAATGTATATGGCAAAGTGATCACCCACATAAATAGTTTATCCCTATGGCAATGTCCACAATGTATATAGATACAAGGTATCATTATGAGAAGAGAGAGAGGAGTAGAGATAGATAATATAATTTATTCCATATGGGTAGTCCATATACATATGTGTATCTTTTGCTATTTTTTTTATATAGACTAGTTGCACAATGGTAATAGGTGGTTGAATGGAATATTCTATTACTTATAGACTACTTTTACACCATAATGTGGATGTCCTAAGGGTAGATAGGATGATAGAGGTTGTATTTTTTGGATAAAATTTAAATTTTAGAAGTTAAGTTTTTTTTTTTACAAAGCGAGTAGAATTGAAAAATGGAAAAAAGAATTGCCAAGTCGCACGTCCCCATCGCCGATGATGCCCCCAAGATTCCTCCTTTTCTTCCCGCGAAAAAAAGAATTCCTCCTTTGCTTCCGCCGGCGAGCGACCAAAATGCTGAGGCGCACGCAACCCCCCAAAAAAAACTCACACACAGCCGTACCACCCACCCACCAATCATTTCGCCATCGCAGGTGAGGTGAGCCCACCACTGCAGTACTCCACGAGAGACCACGAGGGGAATAACTTATTACTGTATTAATTTTAAAAATATGTTACTTAAAAATTTATTTTTAAAAGCAGTTAGGATTGATTTTTTTATAAAATGGAAGGGATACTTTCTTCGATCATGAAGATTCATAATATCTCATAAAACCAAACTTCATTATATTGTCTCTGTCATAAAATAAGTTTATTTTTCACTTATCCCACTCATCCATAATCCATACTTGATCAAATTCCGATACAATTATTTTCAACTTTCACAGACTTTGATATAATATAACTTTAATAGCAAACTTATTTTGGGACGAACTAAATAATAGCTTATCATAGGATGGATGAAGTATTTTGGGATAGAGCAAGTAGTTTACAAATAAGTTTTAAAAATATTTATTTTAAAATTTAAAATTAAAAAAATACTATATCCGTTTCATATTATAAGACTTTCTAGTATTGCTCATATTCATATATATGTTAATAAATCTAGACATATAAAGTATTGCTCATATTCATATATATGTTAATAAATCTAGACATATACATTTATATGAATGTGTACAGTCATATAAAGTCTTGGTGGGAGTAGTAATAAAATAAAATTTCGAGGGGAATAGTAGCTCATTATAACAAGCTACTACTACTAGTACCCCCACTTGGTAGCACGCAAGCCACTCTCTCCGAGATCGCCGCGATGACGACGACGACGACGAGCGCCATCGGCTCCCTCCTCGCGCTCCTGCTTGTGGTGGTGGTGGGAGGGGTGTACTCCGCCTCCGATGGCGGCGGCGGCGGCGGCGGAGGGGAGGCGGAGGCGTGGCGGGCGGAGCAGGAGCGGGACCGGGTGGCGCGGGTGCCCGGGCAGGACTTCGACGTCGGGTTCGCGCAGTACGCCGGGTACGTCGCCGTCAGCGAGGAGCGCGGCGCCTCGCTCTTCTACTGGTTCTTCGAGGCCGCCGACGACCCGCCGTCCAAGCCCCTCGTGCTCTGGCTCAACGGAGGTGAGCGCCCGCCGCCGCCACTGCCCCGCCTCTCCGATTTGGTCTCTTGTTGACTTGTACTGCTGCTGCTGCTGTTTTCTCATCCGAGTCCGAGACGCACGACGAATAGATGTTGCGTTCGTGGTTGGGGAAAGTCGCTACCTTCCGTTGATTCCTTATCTCAGGAGCAGCTTTCTTCTGCACTGTTCGGATGCACAATTTGGGATTCTGGGGGATGGGGATTATGCTAAAACTAGTACAGTACATGGGGATTAGTCGATTTGATATCTCGAGGATTTTAGTTACTCCCTCCATCCACAAAAGTTACACATATTACTTAGACACTAAGACCAAGGAGAAATTAAATCACCTTGGATGTTATAAAATCAAGAAGTGAATGCAAGCATGCAATGACTCTTTAAGTTCTAATAAAACATTTAATTTATCTCTTCATTTAAGTCTTGAATGCATAAATACTACAAATATAAACAACTTATTTGGAAAATCTCAAATGTGAAATAGGTGTAACTTTTGTGGATGAAGAGAGTAATACTGATGTGGTAGAAATGTACAAGTAACTGTAACTCGTTCGAGGGGGGAAGTATCCGCAGACGGAGGAGGACTGAGATCCTCCGACGTAGTGGCTGACATGTGGACCCGAGAGTGATGGGTCCACATGTCAGTCACGGTGAACAGTAACGTCGGAGGATCTGCTTCCGATGAAGGAAGAGGGCGGCCCTGTGTCTCTACAAAATTTCCGGATCAAACTCATTTCCATTTCTTACTAAAAAACCCATTTTTATTTTGGAGATACGAAAGGGAAAATATTTTTAATATGGTCCTCGGGTTTTTAAAATTGGTATAGTTTTTCTTATTATTGATTCATATCATATTTCACATTTGGGCACCACAATTAGCACTTATTTAGAACTCTTATAGTTTAATTTTGTGATTTTTCCCTTTTGTTTTCACATGTACTAGGCTTTACTGAACTAACCTCCAAGCTTCCAGCAATACCTATCAAAATTTTCCACTACACAGCATTCATATACATCCTCTAAAGCCAGCTTATTATAATTTTTTATAGTTAAAATATGAGAGAATTTATTCTATGCCACTGAGTTTACCTTAACTTCAACGATTTGCCATTGACTTTGTCTCCCTCTATAATATGCCACTGACTTTATCATTTTTTTCCTACAACATGCCATTGGGGTGGATACTTTTCAATAAATGCCTAAAATACCCTTCAAGTCATACAAGAGTAGACAATTATTTGACCCACTAGAAGTTCTAAAAAACATGAAAGTTTTTGTGTACTTAGCCTTCTTACAAAATATTAAAGTTTGTGTGTATATTTTAAGATTTTCTTTCATGTTTTTTTTAAAAACTATTTTATATAGCATATGAAAGAGGAATCACATACACGAAAGATAGTTGCATAAAAAATTATATAACATGTGAATGATGATGTACAAAAAGAACATTAACACAAGAGTATTCTATTAGCATATAAAACATACTCCCTCCGTTTCACAATGTAAGGCTTTCTAGCATTGGCCACATACATATAGATGTTAATGAATCTAGACATATGTGTCTAGATTCATTAACATCTAAATGAATGTGGGCAATGCTAGAAAGTCTTACATTGTGAAACAGAGGAAGTAAATTATATATTTTTAAAGATAATACATGCAAAATGAAAATCTTGAAATATACACACAGTTCTATATTATGTAAGGAGTCTACGCAATTTTTTTAATATTTTTTTAGGTCAATCAATTGTAACCTCTTGAGTCTTGAAAGGCATTTTAGGCAGTTTTTGAAAAGTATACACTCCAATGGTGTATTGTATAAAAAATTGAAAAAGTTAGTGGCATATTGTAGATGGAGTCGATGGCAAATCGTTGAACTAGAGTAAACTCAGTGGCATAAAATGGTTTCTCTCTTAAAATATTTCAAGATGACCAGGATAACTTTTCTATTCTTACATGAGGCAAGTTGTTGTCGGTGAATCTGATTTTTTTGCTTGTGGTATTGATAAATGATAATTAAGAACCTTAACTGGAATATTATGCATTAGTTTCTCCATGAAATTCATTTGGTTGCAGTGCTACGATCATTGAGTTCTGAGAGCACACTACTGACTTTACTACATTTAATCTTCCAGGGCCAGGTTGCTCATCAATTGCATATGGCGTTGCAGAAGAAGTGGGACCTTTTCATGTTAATGCAGATGGACAGGGTGTACATCTGAATCTCTATTCGTGGAACCAAGGTAATATTCAACAGAAGCAAAATTGCCTTTACTAACTTAAATCCTTTATATGGTATCGCCTTCTCTTATTTTTATCATTTTGGTACACCCTACTACTAGTTGTCAGGATGAACTTGGATACTTTTCTTCATAAAAAGGAAGAAGCTTGGCCCTCCTTCGCATTTTCTCTCTCTCTCTCTCTCTTAATTCTAGTCTCCCTGGAGTGCATATGTTATATCAGTCTTATAACTTATTGGACTACTAGATTGGTTGTTGGTATGATATACTTGTTAACAATTCCTGAAATTTTGCAGTGGCAAATATCTTGTTCCTTGATTCACCAGTTGGTGTTGGTTATTCGTACTCAAACGCCTCAGATGATATATTAAATAATGGGGATGCCAGGACTGGTACTTTCACTTTGCTTTTCATGTGGTTGAAATGAAATTTATGTCCCCCAGATGTAACAATATTAGAGTTTGCTCACTGATATTCTTCTTGTTTCACAGCCAATGATTCTTTGACGTTCTTAACAAAGTGGATTGAACGATTTCCTCAGTATAAGGGGCGTGAGTTCTACGTGACAGGAGAGAGTTATGCTGGTCAGCGACTATTTTATGAGCTTCTATTTCTATATCATCCATTATTTCTTGTATTTACTATTAAAAAAATTAAGCCCAACTAAATCTTAATTGGTTAGGCCACTATGTTCCTCAATTAGCACAAGCTATAAAGAGGCACCATGAAGCCACTGGAGACAAATCGATCAATCTAAAGGGCTATATGGTATGGCTTTGGTGCTTTTGCTTCTAGTTCTCTAATTTTGTTATGCAATTTGATTGCTTAGTTCAAAAGTAGCAAAGCATATGTTTTGATTAAGGCACCAATTACATAGCTACCATCATTTTGAAATTATGATGGCAGTGATTTCCTTTGTGTTTGTCTTCCCTTAAGATGTGTCTCTTTTTACAATAATTTTGAACATATTAGCTGATAAAATGCAATGCACCTCGTAATACATATATTCTCATTTCGAACATGCCATTTTCCCAGGAACTGTATTATTTAATTTATTTTCTTTGTATGTAATGACATACTTTTGCAGGTAGGAAATGCTCTGTTCGATGATTTCCACGATCACCTTGGCATATTTCAATTCATGTGGACCAATGGCTTGATTTCTGATCAAACATACAGGCTACTGAATGTTTTCTGTGACTACGAGTCCTTTGTGCATACATCTTCACAGTGTAATAAGATTCTTGACATTGCTAGTGACGAAGCTGGGAATATCGATTCGTATAGCATCTTCACACCTACTTGCCATGCATCTTTTGCCTCCTCAAGGAACAAAGTCATGAAAAGGTTACATGTAAGTATTGAAGCTCCTGCAACTCAAGTTGAGTTTTAATATTTTACATTTACATGATACTCCCTCCGTTTCAGGTTATAAGACGTTTTGACTTTAGTTAAAGTCAAACTGCTTTAAATTTGATTAAGTTTGTAGAAAAAAATAGTAACATTTTTAACCCAATACAAATTTATTTTGAAAATATATTCAATTATTGATTTGATGAAACTAATATTACTATATTTGTCTATAAACTTAGTCAAACTTGAAATAGTTTGACTTTGATTAAAGTCAAAACGTCTTATAACCTGAAACGGAGGGGGTATTATTAAAATAAATTTAATGGTCTTAATACTTAGCCATGCATGCATTGAGGTGGTTGCTAAGTAACTCTAGTGGAATCAAGAAAATCATAATGCTTTTCTCCAGAAAAAAAAAAGAAAAACAGTATAGTGAAAGGCACCATATTTTATCTACTTAAAAAAGACGTCCAAAAGAGTTCTGGGCTTGGGCACAAAAACTGATTTTATACAAGCAGGTGAAACTTTCTTGATCTGACCATATGCATTTGTATTGCGTGTAATTGGTCGCACACTGCTCATAAACTCCTCTATGTATATGTTTGTATTTATCTGATTCACAGTGATGGTTTCTTTTTATAGTCTGTTGGGAAAATGGGAGAGCGGTATGATCCATGCACTGAAAAGCATTCAACTGTATACTTCAATCTGGCTGAGGTGCAAAAGGCACTTCATGTTAGTCCGATCATCAACAAATCTAAATGGGAAACCTGCAGGTAAATCTTATGTTTTTTGGAAACTCGGTTGATATTACTGTTGCTGTGGCACGCTTGAGTACTAATGATGATTCATTTCTTCATGCTTTTGAAGAGGATTATTTATCACATCTCTACAATTAACCTCGTGGAAGGCTCTTGCCTTTTCATAGCTGCAATTATTTCCATATATTATCAGGATTAAAATTTGACCCCGCCTCCACAGCTCCACCCACTCCTTCGATGTAGGACTTTCCAGTGGTGTAAAACATGTGGCATTGGGAGAATTCTATTTGAATTTGAGTCTGAGTATTTTTAGGCATCCTAGATTAAGTTCATTATTTTTCAGACCAATAAGGCACGATTTAATATATTATTGTGATCTAGTGTTTCCAAGTAACTGAAATTGGAAAACATGAATTTCGAAGTCACTTCTTGTTGATAAGAAGTCAGGAAACTAGTTTTTTTCTTGTCTAATCTATTAACTTGTTGACACTTACATTCTTTGCAGCGATGTTGTTAACACTAACTGGAAGGACTGCGAAAGATCTGTGCTGCATATCTATCATGAACTTATACAGTATGGTCTTCGTATATGGGTGTTCAGGTGATTCCTGGCTTTGTATTATTGTGTACTTAACGGTCTTTGTCCACTCAGGCACCCCAAGTTAGATCCATTTCATTTGCTACCATAGCTTCCTGCTTCAATTGGTTCTATGTTCAAAAAATAGTTAGGATATAAAAAGGTGGGTATAAATTTGTCATGGCAAGTACAACTGATATCCTGCATCCATTATTTTCCCCAGAATTCGCTGTCATTCTGCAAGTTTTTTCCCTTTTTGTTATGCATGATAAACACCTTTTTATTTGCTTCGATCTTCCTTTTACTTTGACCAGTGGAGATACAGATGCAGTGCTTCCAGTAACATCAACTAGATACAGCATCAATGCCCTCAAACTTCCGACGGTAACCCCTTGGAATGCTTGGTATGACGATGATGGTGAGGTAGGGTCTCTTCTTGACTAAAAAACACCATGAATGTTCAAAAGCTTGATAGTTTCTGGTTTGTTTTGTGCACAATACGTCTGGTCCTAGACAACTCATAGTTTTATTGTGGATATGTGGTTTTGTGGCACATATGTCCTAAACTCCTAATGGTCTAGTCACCTAACTTTAAGTTGAAATTATCTGGCATTAGAGTTGCAGGGAGCCAGGAAATCACTGGCAGAGCCCTTGCTCCCAGGAGAAAAATCTCACAAGTCATATGGCTCATTAGCTGTTTCAGGCTACACCATTCATTGTGTTTATCATTTGTTTGTTACTAGATCAATTATTTATGTTGTTTGGGGAATCTATCCTCCAGTTGTAGCTTCTGAATCTGTTTGTGTTCAATCAGGTTGGTGGCTGGACTCAAGGGTACAAGGGACTCAACTTCGTGACTGTGAGGGGCGCAGGTCATGAGGTTCCTCTGCATAGGCCCAAACAGGCTCTAATTCTCATCAAATCATTCTTGGCTGGGAGCCCAATGCCCAGTGTTCAAGATTTTTACAGTGATGTGTAACATATTTTGGCTACAATTATATATTACCAGGATCACAAAAGGTAACTCAGACGGGGTTGCTAGTATCACATGGAACTCGTACCATATATTGGTAACAATTCTTCCCTAAATAAAATAGGGAACAAAATCATGGAATAGTTTTCGTGCCACGAATCGACACTATCTGTTGATATTGATATGAACCTAAGACAAAAGTATTAATCAAGGGTGAACGTTCACATTGTTGTCGTACAGGATGTGTATAACAAAACTATTAATCAAGGGCGAATGTTCACATTGTTGTCGACAGGATGTGTATACAGCATACAATTTTATTTCCTTTTCCGTAAGATGTGGCTGAATGCTAATGTTATGTCCAGATTAGAAAGATATGAGACTTCCTCAATACATATTTTATTTTTCATCTTCCTTTAATCCGTATGATCAAATCTTTATGCTCCTGCTACCTGTCTATACTTGTTCAATATAGTTCTCTATGAGCACAAATGATTGCTATAGTGTTATTCTGTCATGTGTCATCTGTATTAATAGTTACAAATCATACTAGTTATTGCCATCTTTAAAATCTGTATCCTTACTAATACTTTTGCAGATGAACACCTCTATATTTTTGCAGCCATTTCCAGAAAACCTGTAGGAGATAGTCCATCACACAAGGT
The DNA here is from genome assembly GCA_000338895.3 of Oryza meridionalis. Taxonomy (NCBI): domain Eukaryota; kingdom Viridiplantae; phylum Streptophyta; class Magnoliopsida; order Poales; family Poaceae; genus Oryza; species Oryza meridionalis. Next base: position 4,227,730 of record CM002529.2, on the reverse strand, counting down.
TTGCATACCTTATCCTTCTATATGTGCTTGTTCATATCTTTTTTTTTTCAGGTTTTAGTGTTACCACTTAATGAAACATGCATCATCCTCCACTAAAAAAGAAAGCCAAGCCACATTCTTGCCCTTTTATCTTTCAGGAAGCCTCCTTTTTTGTTCTTTTTCTTGTCTTCTGCTATTAGTTGCACCTTTTGGAAAGGCCTTTTGATTGGTGATATCTTTCCAACCAAGATTGTCACTTTGAAGGATGGAGTTATTGTAGCACGAAGCATCAGTTTTGTGCACTATGTTTCAAAGTTTCAGATATCCACCCTGATGAACCTATGTTAAGCCATGAAATTTTATTTTAGCTTGATCAGCAGTATACTTTAGAATGGCTAGGTTGTACATTTGATACTTTTCCCTTTTCATGTCTGATAGTGTTATGACAATATGAATATGTGCAAGCTGTTTTCTATAGAAGTTTTATAATTGAACTTTGATAGGATCATAGGACACATACTTGAACCACATTTAGCTATGTCGATTGTCCATTAAGGCCATATAATCCCTCCGGGTTGATAATACTTGTCGTTTTGGACAAGGACACGGTCTTCGAAAAACAACTTTGACCATTGTTTTCTATTATAATATGTAAAAAAGTGTTAACAAATATATGATCTTATTAAAGTACTTTTTAAGACCAATCTATACATGTAGTCACTATATTTGAAAGATAAATATTTTAAAAATGATTTATGATCAAAGATTCTAAAGTTTGACCTCACCCTTGTTCAAAACGACAAGTATTATCAGTCCGGAGGGAGTAATAGGATCATAGGACACATGCTTGAATCACATTTAGCTATGTCGATTGTCCATTAATGCCATAATCACTATCCGGTAATTAACTTATACTTGCCTTTTTCTGCTATATTAGATATTTCCCAATGCCTGTTGCTATCAAATATTTGGCATGCATGTTTGACCTTTAGATCTCCATGACCAATTCACCTTCCACTCAAATAACCTTTTCACTTCTGGCTTATGTAAAAATGTAAATAACATTTCAAGTTGTCCAGTCAATGCCCAATCCTTAACTTTCATCAAGTGTGGGTGTGTGGGCACACCTATGTTGTTTAGTACTACTCGATATGTTTTGACATCCTGTAAAACTTTAGGCTTTGAAAAATTCAGTGTGGACACACAACACATCGCCTAGTCAATGGCCTCGCATGAACTTTCATCGGTGTAGATGTGGGGCACACCTATAGTGCATACTACCTCCGTTTTTAATACAGGATGCCGTGGTCTTTCTGACAAACGTTTGACTTCGTCTTATTAGAAACTTTTATGCAAATATAAAAAATAAATCATGTTTAAAGAATATTTAATGATAAATCAAGTTACAATAAAATAAATGATAATTACATAATTTTTGTTTAAATATGATGAATAATCAAACGTATCTAAAGAACCAACGACGTCATATATTAAAAACGGAGAATGTCATACAATAGTCTTACATGTTTTGACATTCCAAAAAACTTAATTTTGGTGGTGCTCTTTTCGCTTGAAGATGAAGATTAAATTTTTTACGCAAAACGAGGTGGTACGATTTATTGAGTTTTAATTATTATAAATTTGAAAAATAGATTAATATGATATTTTAGAGCAACTTTCATATAGAAAGTTTACACACGAAACGCACTGTTAGTATCTTGAAAAATGTGCCACAAAAATCTTAATCTTTATTCCACTTTTATTGGAGAAAATAACAGGACCAAAATTGTGCGGATTTTATTCAATGTAGACACAACTATATTACACAAGGATGTTAGAGGTACAATAGCAGGTTATAAGCCAACTGCAAACATATTTTAAGGAGATAATGATGAGAGAGAAGAATAGCGGGCTACAGTTTATAGCCAGCTGTAGCACGGACTCCAAGACACAGTGTGTGTATGACAGGTGGGACCAGGTATTAATAGTAGTATGTAATTATTGTATGAATAAGTTATTAGATTGGCTATAGATGAGTTAGAGTTAGTAGTTGGATATATTATTAAACTTGCTCTTAGTTGGGCATAACTCCAACATTGAACAACTACTCGATGGCCGAGATGGCTGACACTTGTGCGGAAACCTCTTCTCCACGTGACGTGGCACAGCTAGCTAGCTAGCTAGTTACCCTTTGCCGATTTGTCGCAAGTAGCCTTTCTTTGGAGAGATCACGTCACAGCACTTACTACCATCACGGCTGCTGCTTCTCCCACTGTATGTGACCTGTAACTCTTTCGGCTTCTATGATATGATATTGTTAAGCAATCAATAAATCAAGCACCTTCTCCGCTTGTCCTTCTCGTTACTTGCATGTTACTGTTACCGAGCACAAAAACATCGATCGACAAGCCTCCCCAACCCCACCATCACACCCGGGTCGTCACATCACACCGCACACGCGCACACACGCAGCAATACAGTAGGAGAGAGGTGGGGATTCTCTGTGTACGAACAGAGTACGACTTCGGTAGCGTTTAGGAAGTGTAGTTTTATAATTATTGGGTCACTAAACGCATGCGTGTTAGGGGCTTAAATCTCCCTGGGCTGCTGCCTAAACGATGTGATGACGAGGACTCCACAGGTCAATGATCACGCGTGCATGCAGAGTTTTACTTAGTAGAACAGCGTGTGCCTTTGGTGATATATATATCCTTAGGTCGACAGCTGGTTTGCGAAATACTGTATGATGTTTCCTATTACAAAAGTAGAAATGATATCTCACTAATTAGAAAGAGAGAGAGGATACTGTTCTAATCCCTCAAGATGTTCCCTTATTTCTTACATATCATTCAAATAGTTGTGTTTTCTTTTTTCTTAAAAAAGATAGATTAATAGGTAGTATATTATTTCACAAACGCAAGTTCAAATTTAACTTCTACAAGTTAAAAAAACAAATATGACCACCACTATAGTTTAATTTGTTAATTTGTTCTTTTTGTTGCAACTCGAAGAGAAGTCAAGTAGTTGTGTTTGAAGGTTAGATGACGCTAGAGATGCTAGAAAATAGGGACGATGTGTGGTGTCTCATTTGAGAAGATGCTTTTACTTTGGTGAATAGTGTGTGTTTATTGTTAGGTCAACTGCTGGTTTGTAAAACTAATGTACGATGTTTCACATTGCAAAGGTAAATTAAATAATATGTAGGGGGATTAACCAGTGGTCTGGTAGTTAAATAGTGTCAGAGAATGAGGGTGGCGGTGACGGTGGCGGTGGCTGATTTCATACAAGGTGCTGTTGAAGTGAGGTGGCATAGAGGTTGTGCATTGGTGGTGGTGGTGATTTTTTTTAGGGGGGGGGGGGGGGGAGGGGGGATGTGGTGCCACTAGAGGGACATAGACGAATTCAGATCCTCTGCATTAGAGATGAACAACACTGTACATTAGGGGTACTGTAGACTGTTCGATCGAGAACGGATGTATCATATCGTATGCTACAATAGTTCTCTGTTCCGGTCCAGACATAGACTAATCGACTAAAAGAGAAGAATGTAATCTGACAACTACATGGGTCTCAAAATAATTATAACCATCTCAAGATAACTAAGAGTTAACCAAAAGAACGAATAATTAGCACATGAAAAATCTTTTATTTGAGATTATGTCAGTCCAAAGGTAGGAATACATGTACCATAGAAATGGTTATTTGATATAAATAAGTTTACAAAATTGCTATATTTCTTTTAACAGATTGTCTTGAGAAAATCTGTCAGATTTTGGATCCTGATTGGACCTGAGATTAATTTGTGCATGAGGTGGAAAAGAAAAAAAAAGCAAGCACGGCTACAGGAGTTCAATCCTACTCCCTAGACTTTGAGATCGCGTCACGCTACCACTGTACCACATACTATTTTTATTAGTTACACACCAGTTATATAGAAATATTGTAAGTACGTTATAACTACACAATAATTATGCTCCCTCTGTTTTTTTAATAGATAACACCGTTGACTTTTTCTTATATGTTTGACCATTCATCTTATTCAAAAAATTTACGTAATTATAATTTATTTTGTTATGAGTTGTTTTATCACTCATAGTACTTTAAGTGTGATTTATATCTTATACATTTGTATAAATTTTTTGAATAAAACAAATGTGCTTGATATAATTTTAAGGGGATTTTCTGTAGACAGTTCCATAAGTCTACATGGTTTTCATTTCACTCTGACAAGAAATATAAAAAAAAAGAACTCCAGAGAAGTAAGCTCAATACAATTTGGACCATAATTCCATGATAAACAAAACTAGCCCAGGTTTGACTCACCTAAATGGCAGCTGCATATAAGATCAATCACCAACCCATGTACATGCACACATGTCCAATACTACAACCCCCTTATCCAGATTGCAAAGTCAAACATTTGGCGCCAAATTGAAAATCCCTTTCTACAGCAGTTAGGCAGCCACCTCCTCTCCCGCCCTTTTTTAATCTTGCTACTACTTCCCCTCTTCTTCTTCCTTCGTCTTCCCCCATAAAAACCATGGCATTGTAGCACACGTTGCTATCAAATGATCACCTCGCCCACCTCCACGCCACCGCCATGTCGGCCTCAATGGCCAACTTGCTCCTCATCCCAATCATCATCTGCTGCCTCGTGCCGATCGCTGTCGCCGTCGCCGACGACGACCGGTCTGCGCTGCTCGCTTTCCTGTCCAATGTCTCGGCCGACTCCGGCGGCGTCGCTCTAGCCGACTGGGGACGCTCGCCGGAGTTCTGCAACTGGACGGGCGTGGTGTGCGGCGGCGGCGAGCGGCGGGTCACGCAGCTGGTGCTCGCCGGGCGGGGGCTCCGCGGCGTGGTCTCGCCGGCGCTGGGGCGGCTGGAGTTCGTCACGGTTCTTGATCTCTCGAACAATGGTTTCTCCGGCGAGATACCGGCGGAGCTCGCGTCGCTGTCGAAGCTGACGCAGCTGAGCCTGACGGGCAACCGCCTCGAGGGCGCCATCCCCGCCGGCATCGGGCTGCTCCGGCGGCTCTACTTCCTCGACCTCAGCGGCAACCGCCTCTCCGGCGGCATCCCGGCGACGCTCTTCTGCAACTGCACCGCGCTGCAGTACGTCGACCTCGCCAACAACTCCCTCGCCGGCGACATCCCTTACTCCGGCGAGTGCCGCCTCCCCAGCCTCCGCTACCTCCTCCTCTGGTCGAACGACCTCTCCGGCCCGATCCCGCCGGCGCTGTCGAACTCCTCCTTGCTCGAGTGGATCGACTTCGAGTCGAACTACCTCGCCGGCGAGCTGCCGTCGCAGGTGTTCGACAGGTTGCCGCGGCTCCAGTATCTCTACCTCTCGTACAACAACCTGTCCAGCCATGGCGGCAACACCGACCTCGTCCCCTTCTTCCGCTCCTTGACGAATTGCACGCGCTTGCAGGAGCTCGAGCTCGCCGGCAACGACCTCGGCGGCGAGCTCCCGGCGTTCGTCGGCGAGCTCTCGCGCGAGTTCCGGCAAATCCACCTCGAGGACAACGCCATCACGGGCGCGATCCCGCCCAGCATCGCCGGCCTCGTCAACCTCACCTACCTCAACCTCTCCAATAACATGCTCAATGGCTCGATCCCGCCGGAGATGTCGCGGATGCGGCGGCTCGAGCGGCTTTACCTCTCCGACAACCTCCTCGCCGGCGAGATCCCGCGATCCATCGGCGAGATGCCGCACCTCGGCCTCGTCGACCTCTCCGGCAACCGGCTCGCCGGCACCATCCCTGACACGTTCTCCAACCTGACGCAGCTGAGGCGGCTAATGCTGCACCACAACCACCTCTCCGGCGATGTTCCGGCGAGCCTCGGTGACTGCCTGAACCTTGAGATCTTGGACCTCTCCTACAATGGCTTGCAGGGCCGGATCCCTCCGCGCGTCGCCGCCATGAGCGGCCTCAAGCTGTACCTGAACCTGTCGAACAACCACCTCGAGGGGCCTCTCCCCCTCGAACTCAGCAAGATGGACATGGTCCTGGCGCTCGACCTGTCGGGGAACGCGCTCGCCGGCGCGATCCCGGCGCAGCTCGGCGGCTGCGTCGCGCTCGAGTACCTCAACCTGTCCGGCAACGCGCTGCGCGGCGCGCTCCCGGCGCCCGTCGCGGCGCTCCCGTTCCTGCAGGTGCTCGACGTGTCGCGCAACCAGCTCTCCGGTGAGCTGCCTGTCTCCTCCCTGCGGGCGTCGACGTCGCTACGGGACGCGAACTTCTCCTGCAACAACTTCTCCGGCGCGGTGCCGCGCGGCGCCGGCGTGCTCGCGAACCTCTCGGCGGCGGCGTTCCGAGGCAACCCCGGCCTCTGCGGGTACGTCCCCGGCATTGCCGCGTGCGGGGCGGCGGCGAGACGCTCGCGCCACCGCCGCGCGGTGCTCCCCACCGTCGTCGGCATCGTCGCCGCCGTGTGCGCCATGCTGTGCGCGGTGGTGTGCCGGTCGATGGCGGCGGCGAGAGCGAGGCGGTCGGGGCGGCAGTCGGTCCGGCTTGTCGACGTCGAGGACTACCAGGCGGCGGCGGAGAGGGAGCACCCGAGGATATCGTACCGGGAGCTCGCCGAGGCCACCGGCGGCTTCGTCCAGTCGAGCCTGATCGGCGCCGGGCGGTTCGGGCGCGTCTACGAGGGGACGCTCCGCGGCGGCGCGCGCGTCGCCGTGAAGGTGCTCGACCCGAAGGGCGGCGGCGAGGTCTCCGGCAGCTTCAAGCGGGAGTGCGAGGTGCTCCGGCGAACCCGCCACAAGAACCTCGTCAGGGTGATCACCACCTGCAGCACGGCCACCTTCCACGCGCTCGTCCTCCCGCTCATGCCGCACGGCAGCCTCGAGGGCCACCTCTACCCGCCGGAGCGCGGCGGCGCCGGCGGCGCCGGCGGCGGCGACGGGCTGGACTTCGGGCAGCTGATGAGCGTCGTGGGCGACGTCGCGGAGGGGCTCGCGTACCTGCACCACTACGCGCCGGTGAGGGTGGTGCACTGCGACCTCAAGCCCAGCAACGTCCTCCTCGACGACGACATGCGCGCCGTGATCTCCGACTTCGGCATCGCCAAGCTCATCTCCGGCGCCGCCGCCGCCGCCGCCGCTGCCGGCGGAGACGGCGTCGCCAGCAGCACGAGCGACGAGTCCGCACCGTGCAACTCCATCACCGGACTCTTACAAGGCTCGGTCGGATACATCGCGCCTGGTACGTACACGTCGCATGCATCCATGCATCCATTCACACAACTTTTTTTGCAATTAACTTGTACTAATCTCACCATCCTATTACTAATTGAAATTGCTAAAAAATTGACGCAAGTTTTTTTTAGAAAAAGCTTTCAAACGTAACTATACTATGGCTGTGTTTAGTTCACACCAAAATTAAAAGTTTGGTTAAAATTGAAACGATGTGATAGAAAAGTTGGAAGTTTGTGTGTAGAAAAGTTTTGATATATGTGATAAAAAAGTTGGAAGTTTGAAAAATTATTTGGAACTAAACACGGCCTATACTATAGTAGTGTAACTACAATGTGATTACACTATAGTTGTAACTGTATTATAACTATATTGTAATCTCTATATAAGCTAGATATAAAGTTGCATATATTATTTTAATATTTGTATATAAGTTATATTATAGTTGTATATAGTGTGGTTATAGTAAAATTATATTTAATATACAGTTAAAAAGTTTTTCCCATAAGAAAAATGTGGTAGTTTTTTAGATAGTCCCTTACTAATTACGTGTTTGATTTTGTGATTAGAGTATGGATTAGGAGGGCATCCATCTCCACAGGGTGACGTGTACAGCTTCGGCGTGATGATACTCGAGCTGATCACCGGGAAGAGGCCGACCGACGTCATCTTCCACGAGGGCCTCACGCTGCACGACTGGGTCAGGCGACACTACCCGCACGACGTCGCCGCCGTCGTCGCGCACGCGCCGTGGCGCCGGGAGGCGCCGTCGCCGATGTCGGCGGCGTCGCCGGCGGCGGCCGACGTGGCCGCCGTCGAGCTCATCGAGATCGGGCTCGTGTGCACGCAGCACTCGCCGGCGCTGCGGCCGAGCATGGTGGACGTCTGCCACGAGATCACGTTGCTCAACGAGGCTATCAAGAGGCACGCCGCCGCCGCCATCGCCGCCGCCACCGACGACGACGACGACGACGGCAGGTCGTTGTCGACGACCAAGGACGACTCGCTGTTCTCCAATTAATTAACACCTAATTAACCACGAGAAACTTCTCGTCACAATCCTCATTTAATTCGCCATTGTTAATATTATTGAGACCTTTGAGAAGGATCGGAGAAATCACTAGTGCTTCCTTCTCGTGGCGCATTTGAGTTAGCTCTCATGATCTCTAATCATCTCTGCCTTGGTAGTGAATGTGATTAGTATATTGGTTTATTGGATGGTTAGGGGATCGCCTACTAACTAGTGCTAAATTCTTTCTGTTATTAATTCATCAATGGAAGCTGCACTCGATTAATCTGTTCATGTTGCAAACATGTCGGACTCCATTAGCAACCGGCCATGCATACTTGAATAAGAACAACGTACAACTGAAGGAGGAAGAGAAATGGATCTTGATCAGTTAGGTCATTATTCAGGTGCTAATGATCAAACATAAACAAATCCAAATGCTGGAAAAGTCGTCACTGTTCGATGCATCTGATGATATCATGCTGTCTTCCAATTCACCATCCAGCAATGTAGTTTAATTTTGTTCTGGATTTGACAAGAACTTCCATGCTATTGCCAGATTTTTTTCGGCTTTTCAATTAGCACGCCTGCTGGCTTTCAGTCAGGTTCAGGATTAGCAGAAAGCGACTGACACAATATACTGGTTTTACTCATGAATTAAAGATTGTTTTTGAGGGATATGAGAATTGAAGATTGTTACCTGAAGCATTTTAGGTTTTGCTAGTGTTTGTGGGGTTTTGACCTGAATATATAAAACCTAGTGGCGACTTTGCAAAGTGTTCTGCATCCATGAGCTTTTGGGCTTTTATGTTCTAGTAGTCAGACTTTTATATCAGGATATTGTAAGAAAGGGTAATGCAATGTAGTTCAAAGTGTGATCTTGTGTTTATATGTTCAGACTTACTCTGACTAGTGACCTTACATCATTTCATTAACTTAAACTGAAATAACAAAGTACTGAAGATATGTAGTCAATGGCAGGAAATACAAGATGGTCTCTGCAAGGTAAAGAGCCTTAAAGAACTGAACAATATTGTGGGCATGCACACATAGATCATGCATAATAATAAGATAGTATAAATTAGAATTGTTGTTGCAGTCTTGCAGGCAGATCAGCAATAAGCAAAGATTGATGTGATGGTAACTAAGATCTAGCTAGATAAAGGTGTGAGTGACTTCTCATTCATGTTGCAATTGCGTACCAAACTGGCAGAATGACGCATTTTGGTTGATTTGTTTGCTCCTCTTTATCATACAAAAGATGCTGTACTGGCTTTTCTTTGCAAAAGAAAACTGCAGACAAAAACAAAACAAAAGAAAAGGTTACAGGTCTTCCATTTCAGAGTGTGATCCATCTAATGATCTGAATCAGATGATGGTAGCTTTAGTGCTTTCCTTGATGTCTTATCAGTACCTTCCAATTTGGAATTACCTATATATAGTTCTTCAAGGTTTAATCCTTACTCTTAATTATTCACAACAACAAAACCTTCTTAGAAGTACCAAATATTATCACTAAAGTAGTACTAGCTAGGACACATGCACTAAAACGGAGCCCACACAGAAAATGGACCGGTTCATTAGCACATGATTAATTAAGTATTAGCTATTTTTTATTTCAAAAGTGGATTAATTTAATTTTTAAAGAAACTTTCGTATAAAAACTTTTTGCAAAAAACACACCGTTTAGCAGTTTGAAAAATGTGCGTGCGGAAAATGAGGAAAATAGGTTGGAAAGAAGGGGCGCCGAACACACCCTTAATAAACTAGTTTTCTACGAGAGATGTTTTATAATGGTCTTTGCTGGTAGTATGATTAATCTAAATTATTTATGCTTTCTAATCCAATGATCATATTTTTATACTATTATCTTAACTACTAATAGTAGAATAATTTTTGTACTGGTAGTAAAGCTCATACATCAATAGTTGAGTTCACTTCTACTAGTGATAATTTTACATTAGAATATTATTAGTTCTTTAAGATTTAATGCCTACTCTTAATTATTCACAACAACAAAAGCTTTAGAACCACCAAATTTATCACTAAAGAAGTGAATACTACTTAGGATACATCACTCTAGAGCTTAAACTAGTTTCCCATGAATACTACCCAATAATTAGCTTTCCTGTTCAGTTTAAGATCGACAAACTGGTCCGAAGAATATTGACGAAGATAATCCACTAAATTAAAACTAATATCCTAAATCGAAATGCTAATTTAATCATATACTAACTAAATTAAAATAATCAACTATGTTTATGTTTCGTACCAGTTATATTAGCTTTGTCTATGAGAAGCATTAATGGACTGTGATTTATTACTATAACTTCTTAAAACCATAGTAATCAGTTAGGCAGGAGTATCAACTAAACTTAAAATTCAGTTGTTTTGTTGACATTACCAAGCATCTACACAATGTAGGCTACACAAGCATATTCAGAGAGCAGGTTTGACCTACCTCTGTAAAATGTGTATTTCTTGATTGCAACAACCTGTAATCCTAACTAAAATTGCTGCCTTTGTGGAGGTAGAATCTGTGCCACTTTGAACTCTGTTTCTTAATTGGAAAAACAATGTTAAAGTAAAAATAATAATTTCTTTTACCAACAAAGTAAAATTAAGATTTAGCCCTAGATCCCCAAAGACCTATAGTTAATTAATTAATAGACCTATTGCTTCGTGAGTAATGCCGGTCGGTCCACACCATAAACACGAACACGCATCTCAGCCGAAAGCCAGTTAATTAATCAACATATAGCGGCATAGAGCTAAGTAGTAATTAGTCTGGCCTCAGTTTTGGGGATTTAGCAACTGCAGGGCTATTCAAAGAATCTCTAACTCGCTAAACACTTCAAATTCATTCTTATGTTTTTGAAAGTTAATAGCTATATGAAATATAGAAATTAGTAGACAATAAAAAAGCCCTGGGTTTTTCATATTCTCATCCGCTGCTTCTCGTAATCTCTTGCTTTAAAACATTACTCTACATATTTTACTAGATAACTAAGTAGTACTAATATATTTCGATCAAATCGCGATTAACATAGGACTGTTTCGCTGTGTACGCGTGCACCGTACCTTTTTGTACGCACGCATACATGATCACACGCAGCTAGCACTTAAATCACCCTGTCTAAACCCACTGTCAATTATTTATTTAACCATTTCCATCCCTAATCCATTCCGACGGTCAAACCAAACATGTATATCCACACCACTGGGCCCCAACTTTCAGTGAGACACTGGAGACGCTGAGCCCATTCACGTTGCGCCACGTGTCCTATTCGCACGATGTCAAATACTTGGCGCCAAGGTGTAACGGCTGCGGCTAGAGCTTATAGCCCAAACGGTAGTTAGGCAGCCATGTCTCCCCCCCCCCCCCCCCCCCCCCTCCTTTCCCTCCTTTAAAATCCCCAGCGGTGTAGCAAACGTTGCTATCAAGAGCATTTGCATTTTGCACCCAATGTCTTAAGAGGTTAGAACCACATGCTCTCTTCCTCCTCCCTCCCATGGCGCCCATGCCCATCTCCGTCTTCGTTTTCATCTTCATCTTCATCTTCTTCCTCCTCGACGGCACGATACCGACTGTCGGGTCAAATGACCATTCCGCGCTTATGTCCTTCAAGTCTGGTGTGTCTAATGATCCTAATGGAGTGCTCGCCAACTGGGGATCCCTCAATGTGTGCAATTGGACCGGTGTCTCTTGCGACGCGTCGAGACGGCGTGTTGTGAAGCTGATGCTACGAGACCAGAAGCTCTCCGGCGAGGTCTCTCCGGCTCTCGGCAACCTCTCCCACCTCAACATACTCAATCTCTCGGGGAACCTCTTCACCGGGAGAGTTCCACCGGAGCTCGGGAATCTCTTCCAACTCACCTTACTTGACATTTCGTCGAACACCTTTGTCGGGAGAGTTCCGGCTGAGCTTGGGAACCTGTCTAGCCTAAATACACTTGATCTCTCTCGAAACCTCTTCACCGGCGAAGTGCCGCCGGAGCTCGGCGACCTCTCTAAGCTTCAGCAACTCAGCCTTGGTAACAATCTCTTGGAGGGTAAAATTCCGGTGGAGCTCACGCGCATGTCGAACCTGAGCTACCTCAACCTCGGCGAGAACAACCTCTCCGGCCGCATCCCGCCGGCCATCTTCTGCAACTTCTCCTCCTTGCAGTACATTGATCTCTCCTCCAACTCGCTCGACGGCGAGATCCCCATAGATTGCCCGCTCCCCAACCTGATGTTCCTCGTCTTGTGGGCGAACAACCTCGTCGGTGAGATCCCTCGCTCGCTGTCGAACTCGACGAAGCTCAAATGGCTGCTTCTGGAGTCGAATTACCTCTCCGGCGAGCTCCCCGCCGACATGTTCGGCGGCATGAGGAACTTGGAGCTCTTGTACCTATCGTTCAACTACCTCAAGAGCCCAGGGAACAACACCAACCTTGAGCCTTTCTTTGCCTCGCTGACCAACTGCACCAGCCTCAAGGAGCTCGGCGTCGCCGGCAACGAGCTCGCCGGCGTGATCCCGCCGATCGCCGGCCGCCTCGGCCCGGGCCTCACGCAGCTTCACCTCGAGTACAACAGCATCTTCGGCGCGATCCCTGCGAACCTCTCCAACCTCACCAACCTCACGGCGCTCAACCTGTCGCACAACCTCATCAATGGCTCCATCCTGCCGGCGGCCATCGCCGGCATGCGGCGGCTCGAGCGGCTGTACCTCTCCGACAACATGCTCTCCGGCGAGATCCCGCCGTCGCTCGGGGAGGTCCCGCGGCTCGGGCTCGTCGACCTCTCGCGCAACCGGCTCGCCGGCGGCATCCCGGCCGCCGCGCTCTCCAACCTCACCCAGCTGCGGTGGCTCGTCCTGCATCACAACCACCTCGCCGGAGTCATCCCTCCCGGCATCGCGCAATGCGTGAACCTCCAGAATCTTGATCTCTCTCACAACATGTTGAGAGGCAAGATCCCTGATGATTTGTCGGAGCTGAGTGGGCTGCTTTATTTGAATCTTTCGAGTAATTTGTTGGAAGGGATGATCCCGGCGACCATCGGCAGGATGGCGATGCTGCAGGTGCTCAACCTGTCGTCGAACCGGCTCTCCGGCGACATCCCGCCGCAGATCGGCGGCTGCGTCGCGCTCGAGTACGTCAACGTCTCCGGCAACGCGCTGGAGGGCGGCCTCCCCGACGCCGTCGCCGCGCTGCCGTTCTTGCAGGTTCTTGACGTGTCCTACAATGGCCTCTCGGGCGCTCTGCCTCCGTCGTTGGGGGCGGCGGCGTCGCTGCGGCGGGTGAATTTCTCGTACAATGGGTTCTCCGGCGAGGTGCCGGGTGATGGCGCCTTCGCGAGCTTCCCCGACGACGCGTTCCTCGGCGACGATGGGCTGTGCGGGGTGAGGCCTGGCATGGCTCGGTGCGGCGGCCGCCGCGGCGAGAAGCGCCGCGTGCTCCATGACCGGCGCGTGTTGCTGCCGATTGTTGTCACGGTGGTTGGCTTCACGCTGGCGATTCTCGGCGTCGTCGCGTGCCGTGCGGCGGCGAGGGCGGAGGCGGTGAGGCGAGACGCGCGGCGGTCGATGTTGCTCGCCGGCGGCGCCGGCGACGAGCCGGGCGAGAGGGACCACCCGAGGATCTCGCACCGGGAGCTCGCCGAGGCGACGGGCGGCTTCGAGCAGGCGAGCCTGATCGGCGCCGGGAGGTTCGGGCGCGTCTACGAGGGGACGCTCCGCGACGGCACGCGCGTCGCCGTGAAGGTGCTCGACCCGAAGAGCGGCGGCGAGGTGTCCCGGAGCTTCAAGCGGGAGTGCGATGTGCTCCGGCGGACGCGCCACCGGAACCTGGTGCGCGTGGTCACCACCTGCAGCCAGCCTGACTTCCACGCGCTCGTGCTCCCGCTGATGCGCAACGGGAGCCTCGAGGGCCGCCTCTACCCGCGCGACGGCCGCCCCGGGCGCGGCCTCGGCCTCGCCCAGCTCGTCGCCGTCGCCGCCGACGTCGCCGAGGGGCTCGCGTACCTGCACCACTACGCGCCGGTGAGGGTGGTGCACTGCGACCTCAAGCCCAGCAACGTCCTCCTCGACGACGACATGACCGCCGTCGTCGCCGACTTCGGCATCGCCAAGCTGGTCAAGAACGCCGACGGCGACATCACCACCAACTCCGGCAGCATCGCCGCCGCCTCATCTGATCCTTGCAACTCCATCACCGGATTGTTACAAGGTTCGGTCGGTTACATTGCACCAGGTACTTAGACTCTATTTATCACAGCTCCAAATCTCACGTTAAATTTGAAGTTTATATATTAAATTATAGTGATTTAACATTTTAAAATTTATCTAAATTAAGAACAAAATAACTCATCTAAAGTACTGTTTGATTCAGCTTAACCTTATTATAATCTAGCTTATTAGGAGTAAGCTGAAACAAACAAGTAGATTATTATAGCAGATTATTATAATCTAATAAGTTGCTCTAAAGGAGTTTTTTTTTCAGATTATTGAGTGGCTAAAGACCCACTACCCTTACATACTTGAGAAAAATTAACCACCTATGCCATTAATCGAACAGATAGCTAAGGGCATTATAGACTTTAGCCTTTCAAACCCAATAATCCATGTCTCCAATAATCCAGATAAACAAACAACTCACGGCTTATTTTATATCAGCTTATTATAATTCAGCTCATAGCAATCTGGTTTAATAATCTAGATTATAATAATCATAAGCTGAAACAAACAGGGCCTAAATGTTATTTATGTAATCGCATATCTAGATTCATAGATTTTTGTGAAGCTAAAAATATCCGGCTAAAAAATTTTGAATCCGGAGCTGTGTCAAAAAGAGACTTAACTAATCAACTTAGCTAATCATCACAAAATTTGCGCTAATCTCATCATCTTATTAGTACTACTAATCTTGCACTAATTACGTGTTTGATTTTGTGATTAGAATATGGATTAGGAGGGCATCCATCTCCACAGGGTGACGTGTACAGCTTCGGCGTGATGATACTCGAGCTGATCACCGGGAAGAGGCCGACCGACGTCATCTTCCACGAGGGCCTCACGCTGCACGACTGGGTCAGGCGACACTACCCGCACGACGTCGCCGCCGTGGTGGCGCGGTCGTGGCTGACGGACGCCGCCGCGGCGGCGGCGGCGGCGGACGGCGCCGCCGTGGGCTACGACGTCGTGGCGTTGCTGATCGACGTCGGGCTCGCGTGCACGCAGCACTCGCCGCCGGCGCGGCCGACCATGGTGGAGGTGTGCCACGAGATGGCGCTCCTCAAGGAGGACCTCGCCAAGCACGGGCACGGCGGCGGCGGCGACCACGCCGCCGCCGCGACGGTGATGGCCGCGGCGGCGGCGCCGCCGTCGGTGGCGATGACGGCGAGCGAGCGGTCGTGCTCCACCTCGGACTCGTCTTTGAGTTACTAGCGTTATTATGGCCGAAAAAGATTAATTCGTGGTGTAGTATAATACAAACTTCATGCACTGCACATTTTGATGCTTAAATTTAACTCGTATTTTAGGACATTTTGATGTGCCTTTTAGTGTTAGCACGATGCTTTTTTTTTTTTGGAAATTTCTCTCTTGATTAATCGAGTGGAAGAAGATGCAACGAAGTCAATGTATACATATACACGGAGTTTTTTTTTTTTTTTGAAAAGCCATGTATAGTTAATTAAAGAGAATGTCTGTAAAAAGAAGTATGAACTACCGGGTTGGTGAAAGTCAGTGCTAATTTAGTTTGTTCAAATTATATTTGAGTTCTTTAATTGGCGCGCCTCTAATGGAGATTTCACTTTTCGATTAAAACTATAGATGTCTAAAAACAAATCAACACTGACCGTTGACCAAAGGGCTGCAAGATCTCAAGCTCAGACAATTACTCTACTATATATAGTATTTCTCTTGACAATAACATCTCTTACAATCGTGCTGAAAGACTAACATTTCAACGCGATGCATCACTCCATATTGTGGAGTGTTTCAGCCTGAGAATTTATCCATAGGATAGTCAACTAATATCCACTAGAACAATGTTTATTTTATACCTTGGTACAATCTCACCCGTTATTTACACAAGACTCAAATAATTATAAAAGAAATAGAAAAAAAATGATAACATCAATGATATAAATCTATAGATAAACATGGAAGATAAATTCAATTTACAATCAGAGAAAAACAAGCGAAAATTAATAAAATCAGGCAACGAATAGTACATATAGCACAAATAAAATTTTCTTTTTCTTTTATGTAGAGCGAATCGTGCCTGTATTTTTGTTAGCATAACATGACATTACCAATAAGAGTTTTTTTTTTGGAAAGAGAAACTATGTGCAAGCACAATGTCATAAGCACCTCAACCTCTAATTAAAAAAAGGGAAAAAACTGCATAATATCACCAATATCTACGTGGAAATTAGGCATTTCCTTTTATAACCTAGAATCAAACTGAAGCAATTAATGGAGCATAAACACACTAAGGAAACTCTTTTTATCTCCTGTATATGTCCACTCGTTTATATCATGTCATTTAAATGATTATAATTTTTTAAAAAATTAACAAGATAAGTTAATATGTAATATATCACCTCATAAAAAATCAAGTTTAAATTCAACTTGTACAAATCATAGCGAAAATAACAATTTTAATTGTGAATACGACATGTAGAAGTTAAATTGAAACTTACAGGTTTATAGGGTAATATATTATATATTATTTTAATTTTTTATATTATTTACTAATTGATATGCAATATACATGCGAACGTCCCCGGATAACTAGAATCCCTCTCCAAGCACACTATTGGCTCTTGGATCTAAGCATATGCTGTGGTCGTTGTCATCCTGGCAGCAACACTTCCTCCAAGCGCCGTCCTTGAGGCGAGCGATCTCCTGCGCCACGTCATCCATGGTGGGCCTCATCGCCGGCACGATCCGGGAGCACGCGACGCCGAGCTCAAGCAGCTCCACCACGACATGCGTCTCATGTCGCGGCGTCATCGCCGACGTCGCCGTCGAGCTCGAGAGATCGACGGCGGCGACCACATCGTCGTCCGACGATAAGCGGCTCTTGACCCACTCGTGCAGGCTGTGCCCCTCCTCGGCGATCACCTCCGTCGGCCGCTTCCCGGTGATCATCTCCATTAGCAGCACCCCGAAGCTGTACACGTCGCCTTGCGTCGACGGGTTGCGCCCCAATCCATACTCTGCACCAATGGATCAAAAGAAAATCTCAAAACCCGGCATGGAACGCAAGAATTTTCCTTGATTCCTTACTCTCCCCGTACTAAAATAAACCAATTTTAGTACGATGTGACAACTAACCAATCTCGTACCGAATATGACACATTTTTAGTACGATGAATCTGAACACTAGTATTAGGTTGGTTTATTTTATGATGTATGGAGTACATGAATTGAGCTGTTTCATATGAAACTAGCTGGGTGGCCCGCACAATTGCGCGGCTAGCACCGATACAAAATTATCTATTTTTAATATGATTTTATTTATAATTTATTCAATAGATATTTCATTGTTTTAAGACTTTGAAAGACCAAACCATATCATCCCCATATTTCTAATTTTGTAACTTTTATAAAAATCACATCAGTTGCTACCCCTTGCTTTTTTTTTTCACCCATTCTTTATTGCTCGATCTACCATGGCTTATATTCATTCTCCTTTTAACCTTTAAAAATTGGATCTTATAGTTTTTTTTTAGTTTATTGTCTCATTGAGTTTTATTTTTTTATTTTTAGAAGTCCCATTAAAAGTTGCCAATATACTTCTCTACGGCCCATCCATTGCTTCCTCTCTTTATTGTAAACCCTGGCTGTCACCCTGACGGTTTGGTAAACCCTGGCTGTCACCACTCTACTCCTTTACAGCCCCGTTACTTCTTCGATATTTATTGTCATTTATCATCGTTGTTTTTTTGGTTTTTTTTGAAATTTCCATATTTTTCGTTCCGATAGATTTTATTTATAAATTATATTCCTAGTTGTTTTATTCTATTTTCAGAATTTATTTTATTAATTATTTGGAATTTTAATTAATCTCGTTATGGGTTACAGATGGTGTATTCTTTAAATAGTCTTTATTTTTATTACGAATTCAGTTATTTTTAAATTGCATTTCAAGTTGAACTCTTCTTTTATTCTCTTATTTCTAATTTCGGATTTTATTTTATTTTTTATTTTAAATTTTAATTAATCTTGTATTGGGTTCTTATATATGGACTTGTATGAAATGAGGGCACTATATTATTTTTCTGCTGCTGCAGCCTAAGTGTGCTGGTATCTCCACTCTATATATGTGCGGCAATGTATGTTGGTTTAGAATCATAACTCTATACTGTACAGTTCTGCAATTGATTTTTCTAAACGGACAAGGACTCCTAGTGCGGATTGTATGATCTATAATTAGATTGATATGATTATCTTTTGTACGGTAAATCTAGACCATTATTCTTTTAGTAATTTCAAATTTGTATTCCTACTCGAACTCTCTTTTTTATTTTTTTCTAATTTCAGCAATTTATTTATTTATTATTCTGAATTTTAATTAATCACGTATTGGGTTCTTATATGGTCTCCTCTTTCAATATTGCTTATTTTTAATTCCGAATTGCTGTTATTTTTCAGATTGTATTTCTACTTGGACTCTTTTTTTTCTTTTTCTCCGATTAATGTGGGAATTTCTAGCCTCCACAGCGAACGTGGTGCCTTCTTTTCGAGCTATCTTAATAATATAATAGATAGATAGATGATACGACACATCCTAGTATGATGAATCTGGACAGCAGTACGAGGTTGGTTAATTTTAGGACGAATGGAGTACATGAATTGTACTGTTTCATATAAAGGCTGTGTTTAGCTCCCTTCAAACTTCCAGTTTTTTCGTCACATTAAATGTTTAGACACATATATGGAACATCAAATGTGGACGAAAAAAACCAATTGCACAATTTGCATGTAAATTACGAGACGGATCTTTTGAGCCTAATTACGCCATGATTTGACAATGTGGTGTTACAGTAAACATTTGCTAATGATGGATTAATTAGGCTTTAATAAATTCTACTCACAGTTTACAGGTGGAATCTGTAATTTATTTTATTATTAGTCTATGTTTAATACTCCAAATGTGTGTCCGTATACGTCAAAAAGTTTTTGCCAAGACAACTAAACACGGTCAAAATTATGCGTAGAAATTTTTAATATGAATTGGACGAAGATACGGGATTGATCGATTACCGGGAGCGATGTAGCCGACGGAGCCTTGGAGCAATCGAGTGATGGAGCTGCGTGGATGAGGAGTGGATGATGCGTCGTCGTCGTCGTCAATGGCGTCTGGATCTTTGGCCTCCTCTTGCTGCGCCACAAGCTTCGAGACGCCGAAGTCGGAGACGATGGCCGTCATGTCGTCGTCGAGGAGGACGTTGCTCGGCTTGAGGTCGCAGTGGACGACCCTGAACGGGGCGTGGTGGTGCAGGTACGCCATCCCGTCGGCGACGTTGCCGGCGATGCTCGGCAGCAGCTCCAGGTCCAGCCGCCGGTGGGCCTTGTCCGCCGGCTTGCCGCCGGCCGGAGGCGGCGGCGGCGGGTGGATGAGGCCGTCGAGGCTGCCGTTCGCCATGAACGGAAGCACGACCGCCTTGAACTCTGGCGTGCTGCACGCCGTGATCACGCGGATGAGGTTCCGGTGCCGGATGCTCCTCAGCACCCGGCACTCCCTCTCGAAGCTGCCGGCGACGACGACATCATCGCCGGCGCGAAGCACCTTCACGGCGACCACCGTGCCGCCGTGGAGAACGCCCCTATAGACATCGCCGTACCCTCCTTCCCCGATCAGGTTCGCCTCCGAGAAGCCGCCGGTCGCGTCGACGAGCTCGCGGTGTGAGATCCTCGGATGCTCGCTGTTCCTCTCGTCCATGGCGCCGCCGCTGCTTAGATGTGGACTGACTGAGGTTGTCGTCAACTTCTTCAACCATGTCAACGCCATGGCAGAAACACAGGCAACGACCGCGACAGCGACGGCGACGATGACTATGCAGAGGAGGAGGCGCCGGTGGTGGACATGCCTCCCCCGGTCGCATCGAGCCATTCCGGCGATAGTCCCGCATAGGCCGGGGTTACCGACGAACGAGTCGTCGGTGAGGTTCGCGAAGGCGCCTTCACCGGAAACCTCACCGGAGAACTTGTTGTAGGAGAAGTTGGCGTACCAGAGCGCCGGCGACGCTTGCAGAGACGGAGGAAGAACGCCGGTGAAGCCATTGGAGGAGACATCAAGGGCATGGAGGTTTGGTAGCTTGCCAATGGAGGTTGGCAAGCTACCCTGAAGCGAATTTCCCGACAGATTGATGTACTCCAGCGCGACGCAGCCGGTGATCGTCACCGGGATCGCGCCGGAGAGGTTGTTCATTTAGAGATCAAGAGCTTGGGTCATTTCCATGTTGCCAATTTGCAATGGCACATGGCCATCCAAGAGATTGTTAGAGAGGTTCAGGTACACATGGAAGTTTCCTAGCACTGTAATCTCTGAAGGAATCTGGTCTGTCAGCTTGTTGTAAGAAAGATCCAGCATCAGGTTGCAATTGAGGACAGGTGGTATGGTTCCTGACAGCATGTTGTGGTGAAGAACAAGGTGTTCCAATTGAGTTAGGTTGGATAATGACTCTGGTAGTGTGCCTTTGAGCTTATTCTGAGATAGGTTAATGGTCTCTAAAAGCCGGCTTTCGCCGACGGACCTCGGTATTTCGCCGACGATCCGATTCTTCGACAGGTCTAGTAGCGCGAGCCGCGGCGGCCGGAGTATCTCCGGCGGGATCGGCCCTTCCAGCATGTTGCCAAACAAGCACAATTCTGTCAGGTTGTGAAGGTTTCCGATGGCCGGAGGAATTTTACCGGCGATCCTGTTGCCACTCAGGAAAAGCGAGGAGAGGTTGGCCGAGGACACGTTGCCGATGATCGCCGGGATCTCCCCGCCGACGCCGGCCGATGCGACGCCGAGCTCCAGCAAGCCGGTGCAGTTCACCAGGGAGGAGAAGAACGGCTCGAGGTTGGTGTTGCCATCGCTGCTGGAGAAATGGTTGTGCGAGAGGTAGAGGAAGACGAGGCTCGGCATGCTGCCGAACATCTCCGGCGGAAGTTCGCCGGAGAGGGAGTTGTCCTGGAGGAGCAGCCACCGGAGAGCCGTGCAGTTGGACAGCGCCGGCGGGAGCACGCCGGACAGCGCGTTGCCGAAGAGGCTGAGCTGCCTCAGCGCCGGGAGGCGGCACGGCGGCCGGAGAGGGATGTCGCCGGTGAGGGAGTTGCCGCTCATGCCGATGAAGGTCAGGCCGGAGCAGTTGCAGAAGATGGCCTCCGGGATGTCGCCGGCGAGGCCGTTGCCGTCGAGGGTGAGGTAGGTGACGCTCGTCAGGCGGCCGAGCGCCTCCGGGATCTGGCCGCCGAGGAGGTTGTAGTGGAGGCTCAGCTCCCTCAGCCGCGACAGCGCGCCGAGCTCCGGCGGGACGCCGCCGGCGAGGTGGTTCCCGTCGAGATACAGCTTCTCGAGCATGGAGAGGTTGGCGATCGCCGGAGAGATGACGCCGGCGAGGTTGGAGTTCGACAGGAGCAGCCCGGTCACGCGCCCGGAGTGATTGTCACATCGGACGCCGGTCCAGTTGCACATGGCAGCAGCCGGGGAGCCCCAGTCGGAGAGGTTGCCATGGACGCCGGAGCTGAAGGAGAGGAGCGCCGCGCGGTCGCCGGCGGCGGTGGAAGCAGCGGGTGGAGCATGGCCGGAGATAGCAACCACGGCGATGGCGGTGAGGATGGCGAGGAACCTAGGCATTATTGTCAACGGGGTTACGAGGATTTGCATGCATGCATGGATCAAATCAAGATAGGTTATATTAGTGCCTAATTAACCTGTGCTACTAATTGCTTTGGAGTGTAGAATGACAGCTCTAGCTTAGATATGGGACCAGTTAAGCTTCCAGTTCTGAAGAGAGGCTATGGCTAATGACAGATATTTATAGATGGTATATTGGTATATGAGCAGTGTTTGCAATTTCGGAATGAAATTTTGGAAATTTTTTAAATTTCGGTAATTTCACTCCCCACCTGCAAGCACATATCTCGCTCGAAATTTTCGGTTTTTTTCTAAAGTTTTGTGAATTTGTTTAAAGTTTATTCAAATTCATCAAATTTTCAAAAAAAAACGGCCAAAAAATACCAAAATTTACGAAATTTCGGTGATTTCAGTTCATTCGGCCCCCACCAGTAAAATCCCCTGTTTCAAAATTGCGAAATTGCAAACCCTGAATAAGAGAAATTTCATTCCGGCTTCGGTTAGCCCAGAGCTGATTATAAGCTCTAATAGTTTATCAAAATAATTTATAGATAGAATTTTATGCATGTATCCTTAACGAATTAATAGTCAATGCTGAAAAAGGAATTACCTTAAAACACCCTAAAATTAACTCCAAATTAAGTTTTAAAATTTCAATTTTGATAGCGTTTTATTTTCAAATGATGGGCCCCTAGGTATATTAAGTGCAAGCATTGGATGAATGGTGAGATGGAGGGAAAGCTTTATTGGGTCGGTCAACTGGGTCCTACCAGCCGTTGAATTGAAGGGTCAATGCTTTCTTGCCATCAAATTTTCACTCAACGATTAGGCTGGATAGTGGATAGTGGATAATGGCAAATCTGTGATTGATTAATTAATGGGATGATCATGTCAGCTGATTGGACAAAATTGAACCGCATGCGAATGGCGATGATTTTTTCTTTTTCTTTTTCTTTTTTGTCTGTGAGCAAGAAAAGCATCGTCCAACGCATTACACATTTTTGTTGGTGTACTTTACTCCCTTACCAAGTTACCATTTAAAATTTTAACACCATCCCATGGTACACACCAGAAAGAACAAGTGTGGGAACAATTCAATTTTCTATGAATTTGGAAATGTTCCCATATTCCAAACAATCATATAAATAAATAAACCTATACAAAGAATCAAAAGTGCCAAATATAACGATGCAATGTCCAATGCTGTGGTGCTGCCAGAGAGTTCTATGTAGGACAGTACGAGTATCAATGATTCCATGTACAGCACAAAACCTGAGTACCAATGTACTCACTTTATCTCAAAATAAACCAACCTCAAAGCAGAATCTAGACATAAAGTATGTCCGAATTCGTTGTCACATCCTAATACGAGGGTTGGTTTATTTTGTCACAGAGGGAGTATGATAGAGCAGAAATGATGACATAGTGATGATATATGTGGTTGGATGTAGAGGCCAGGTAAAAAAATACCCTTATCTAAAAAAGTGATGATATATGCGCCTCAAAGTAGATTCTGACGACACCCACAACAACGGATACTTCCTCCATACCTCCGTACCAGAAAAAAAAAACTAACTTCTAATGCTGCAACAGAAGTCAGCTTTTTTTAAGCACGGAGGGAGTATTAAGGAACAAATGCATTGGAATGTAAAATATAGCATGAATATTGGATGCTATATGGAACAAAAAGGATGCTGCAACAGGGACAGTTACAGGGGCCAGATAAGCCTACAGATTTGATATCCTATAAGTCTCATGTTACAACTATATACGTGCACATATATATAACCGGTAAGTAATTTTACACAAGAAAAAATGATATATAATCAAGTAAAACTCTAATTATGAGGAAAGGCATATGTACAGAAGAGCTTAGCTGAAGTGTGACCTCTAGTACTTATGCCGCAAGGAGTTTCTGGATGTCCTTCTGCAAGAGATGTATATAAAGAAGACTGTGAACAACGGGGAATGGCACAATGCATTAAACAGAATAATGCGGCACAAGTGATTTGGAATATTATAACCAAAAGAGGGTTCAGGGATGTGCATCTCAACCAAATGCATAATCTTTTATATGGAAAGCACTTGAAATAATTCAAAGGTAATTAGTACATTAAGCAAAGCTATCTTCATGACACTAAAATATAGCATGAAAATTGGCCGAAAGTAAAATAGTGAATCGATTCAATAGTAAGAAAAATTGACTTGTGACTGATGGACTCTGGCTTTCCACTCTGTGATGATAACACAACGCAATTACATGTGACAATGCACCTAGTACTGCAAATTGGTATATTTTTATACCAAAGCAAGCACCATGAGTCTAAAGCTCCATATTTGATGAAATGGCTACAGTTTAGGGATATATCCTTTAACGGTTAGTACCATCTGAAGTTCTGAACCACATTATCTATTTGCAGCTTGCGTTCCATCAACCACCATGAGCAACTCCCAACTGAGTTCTGGGACTATATTAAAGCAAATAGCCAATAGAGCCCATGCAAACTCCATAGGCAGCCTCAGGCCATCTGGGCTCTGGTGCAAAAAGGTATATCTAAGGGCTCCCCAACACTATTGTAAGACCGTCAGATCAGTGCTCTAGTGTTCATTTTTGTTAGACCTGGAAAAGGTCAATAATTAGGTGGACGCCAACACACCAAGGGACTGTATCCATTAATTCTTAATATAATAATGAGGTAATGACTTTTTAGTAATGTCAACTCTTACTAAAGAGGAAAAAAAATCTAGATTGAATCTTTACAGCTGGGGAAAATTGGCATAGAAATATATATTACGACAATGGCATGGTTCAAAGAGATTTGCACAATATCTTGCAACCACTATTAGGGCTGCCTCACCATCAGTACCTAGGTACACAAAAAAATATGCAAAACATGCTTACTTCTTTCCAAAAGTATGTATATATGGTAGGCTCACAAAGGCTAGTCCATTAATCTTCTTACAAATGCAGTGTAACATATGTTGGGAATCTTAGTAGAGACAGATAACTGAAGTTAGTAAGGTTGATATGAATTATTTCATTGATCTTCAAAGTTGTACAGAAAAAAATATATTTCGAGAACTCAATCTGGCAAACCAAGTGAATACAATAAAGCAAGGGTGTTATGATAAAGGCAGAAACAAAATTCACCTCAATCTGGAATGGTGAAGTTGTAGGTGGGTATCTCTCAACAACTTTTCCAGTTTTGTCCACCAAGAACTTCTCAAAATTCCATTTCACAAGATCACCCAAAAATCCTCCAGCACTCGACTTAAGAAACTTATAAATAGGGGCTGTGTTAGGCCCGTTGACATCAACCTGCCATTGCACGAACAAGCACAGAAATGCATCATGCATTCATATACTATTAATTGGCAGGAAATAGTGAGTCAATCGCTTCTTACAATGGAGTTAGCATACCTTGTCAAAAATAGGAAATTCAGCTTTAAACCTTGTACAAGCAAACTGCTTAATCTGCGGGTTTGACCCAGGTTCTTGTGCACCAAACTGATTGCAAGGAAATGCAAGAATCTCAAATCCTGCAAAATCAGATGAAGTATTGGACTAAGGTGATATCGCATACAGTATATGAATCCATGTTCATTCCATGCCTACAGAAGCTTTGAAAAAAGAAAATAAAAGAGCCAAGTGTTGTCCAGTTTCTTATGCAATAGCTGAGCAATTCAATGCACCAAAACCTAAACCAGTGATTATATTACCTTGAGTCTTGTACTTCTCATAAAGATGAGATAGTTCCGTGTAATTTGCTGTTGTCAGCCCACTGGAATTTAATTTAAAGAACAGCGTGAAGTTTAATGCCAGGTAATGCTGTATAACTTACTATATTAGTATACAGTATATCAAAAGAGCAATGTATTAAGAAAAAATACCACTGAGATGCAACATTAACAATTAGCAGCGCCCTTCCCTTGAACTTGCTAAGCGCAACATCTTTTCCATCAATGTCCTGCACAAAACAGAGCAATTTTGTTCAGGCATGCATCTCAACCTATAAGTCTGGCACAATGCGCCCTTGATAGCTGGAGCTGTGACATGTCAATTTGCAGTACAAACTAACAAAGCTTCTGACTGCATTAACCTGATTTGGCTAAATTTCAATCAGGTTCAACGACACATCTTTCGGTGATCAATCTATGGTTACAGTTATGTGCACTTATAAGCCTATGACTCAGACAAACCTCAAAAATACCTAGTTACTGAAATTCAGCACATCATTTCTACCTAAGTACCAACAATTCTGATACAGGACGCCCCTGATAGGCGATAGCTGATTTGCTAATGTTATAATGTCATAACAGGAGATTTTGTAAATACAACAGCATTCACCTTAATCCGTTTCCATTATCTAAAAACAAAACAGCATTCACCTGACCCAGCCAATTGCAAACACGTTCAACAACAGAACAAAATTTAAACGATAATCTATCGATATATACGTGCTTCCAAGGTGTACCTACCTCAACAACACTACCCGCCACATCAACCACAAACACCGCAACATCCAGATTCTCAAATGTCAAAACCTAACGCGGCTCATGCCCTCATCCATATCCCATCGTCACATCACACGCAACGAATCCAAACTAAAGCGCGGGGGCGGTACGGTATCACGAGGGCAAAAGGGATCGAAATCACGAGGGCTCGAAATGCCACAACCTTGACGGTGAAATCGTGGACGCTCTTCCCGGTGGCGGCGGTGGCGTAGGCGACCCCTGGCGCCCACCTCCGCGACGGCGCCGCGGCGACGATGGGGACAGGCACCGCCGCGCTCCCGTGCGTCGTCGCCGCCCCCCAGTGCTGCGCCGGGAGGAGGAAGCGGCCCGCGGAGGCGGAGGCGGAGGCGGGGCGCGTGGCCGGCGCGAGGCAGGTGAAGCGGGCCGCGGCCGCCGCCGCCGTGGTGGTGGTGGTGGACGCCATGTGGCTCGCGCTGCCGTGCGCCGCGTGTGGCTGTGTCGAGGGGAGAGGAGAGGAGAGGAGAAGTGGAAGCGAGTAAAGGCGGCAGGGGGTGGTTAGCGTAGCGGTAGCGGCGCCGGATTGGCTCGCGGCGATTCTGGTTAAGGAGCGGGGGAATTTTTGTGGATACGCCCCTGAGTAAGAACAGATTTCTGGGATAGTATTTGTGCTGCATTACATTTTTCTACATTTTCTTTTCTTAGGGTGTGTTTAGTTCGCGCCAAAATTGAAAGTTTGGTTGAAATTGGAACGATGTGAAGGAAAAATTGGAAGTTTACGTGTGTAAGAAAGTTTTGATGTGATGGAAAAGTTGGAAGTTTGAAGAAAAATTTTGAAACTAAACTCGGCCTTATGAGAAAAAGATATACTCCATCCATTTCAGATTATAAGTTCGTTTTGACTTTAGTTAAAGTTAAACTGATCTAAGTTTAACTAAGTTTATAGAAAAAAATATTAATATTTTTAACTCAATATAAATATATTACAAAAATATATTCAATTATAGATTTAATGAAACTAACTTGATATTGTAAATATTACTATATTTATCTACAAACTTAATCAAACTTAGATGACCAAAGTCAAAATGACTTATAATCCAAAACAGAGAGGGAGTACTACATTTTCCAGAGATACTCCCTAAGATCATTAATATTTAATTTTTATGACATGATTTAGTTAATTTTTAAAACTTTGACCACGCTAGCTTCTCAAGTGCTGAGTTTATAAAAGAAAAGGAGAAAATCTTCCTTGGAAAGTGCTATCAACTTCTCTTTTAATATAAAACTAGCATGGTGGCCCGTGCAAATTGCGCGGCTAGCATCGTTAGATTTTTTTTTCTCATATAATAGCTTAAATATTTTCATATTTTATTGTATTTTATATATGTGATTGTTATTTATAAATTATATTTCTATATGGACTCAAGAACCATCTTTTAATATTCCTTATTTTTCGAATTTC
Source organism: Oryza meridionalis (assembly GCA_000338895.3). Classification (NCBI taxonomy): domain Eukaryota; kingdom Viridiplantae; phylum Streptophyta; class Magnoliopsida; order Poales; family Poaceae; genus Oryza; species Oryza meridionalis. Next base: position 4,199,764 of record CM002529.2, on the reverse strand, counting down.
GAATTTCCTTTATTCAAAAATTCTAGACTACTCTTCCAATATTCATTTTTCTTAACTCTGAATTTTAGTTATTTATAAATTGTATTTCTATAAGGACTCTAAACTTTTATTTTAATATTTCTTATTTTTTTAATTTTGAATTTTAATTATTGGCAAATTGTATTCCTATATTGACTCTAGACTCTTCTTTTTCCAATATTTATTTTTTTTAATTTCATTTATTTCTAAATTGTAGTATTCCTATATGGACGCTAGACTTTTTCCCCAATATTCCTTATTTGTAAATATCGAATTTCAGTTATTTATAAATTGTATTTCTATATGGAAGCTAGACTCTTCTCCGAATCTTGTTTATTTTTAATTTTGATTTTTTGCAATTCTAAATTGTACTCCCTCCGTACTATAATATAAGGGATTTTAAGTTTTTGTTTACACTGTTTGACCACTCGTCTTATTCAAAATTTTTTGAAATTATTTTTTTTTGTGACTACTTTATTATCCAAAGTACTTTAAGCACAACTTTTTCATTTTTTATATTTGCACAAATTTTTTGAATAAGACGAGTGGTCAAACAGTACAAGTAAAAACTCAAAATCCCTTATATTATGGGACGGAGGGAGTATTTCTATATGGATTCTAAACTCTATTTTTAATTTTCTTATTTTTTTAGTTCTAACTTTTAGTTAGTTCTAAATTCCTGTGTGTGGACCGTAGACTCCTCTTCCAAATTTCTACTTTTCTAATTCCCAATATGTTATTTCTAATTGTATTTCTATATGGATTATAAATTCATTTTTCAATATTTTGTTTTAAAATTTTTAATTTAAGTTATTTATAAATTCTATTCTTATATAGACTCTAGACTCTTTTTTTCCTAATAGTTCTTATTTTTTATTTTGAATTTCAGTTATTTTTAAACTGTATTCATATATGGACTTTAGACTCTTCTCCCAATCTTGCTTTTTTAATTTTTATTTTTAGTTAATTCTAAATTGTATTTTTATATGGACTCTAACTTCTACTTTTAGTTTTCCTACATTTTAATTCCGAATTTTAATTACTTCCAAATTGTATACTTGTATGGACTCCAGTTCACTCTTTCAATATTACTTATTTTTAATTCCGAATTTTATCTATTTTTAAATTGTATTTCTATATGGACTCTACCTTTTCTTTTTCTCCGATTAATGTGAGAATTTTTAGGCCATGAGAACAAACGTGGTGGCTGTCTTTTCTATTACTTTAATAAGATAATAGATGATGGTCAAAATTTTAAAGTTTTGATCAATTTTTTTCCTGGACGTTAAATATTTATGATAAAAATACTGAACCGCAGTTTAGCTCCTAGGTTTATGTGCCGACATGATGGAGGCATGGAGCTGTGGACCAAAGACTACCTACTCCCTTCGTTTCAAAAAAAAAGCCAACCTAGATATATATGGGATATTATAAAGTACAATGAATCTGAACATGCTCAGATTCGTTGTACTATGTAATATTCCATCCGTGCGTAGTTGGCTTTTTTTGGACGGAGGGAGTATGTTCAAGAGGTTAACCTTGTGACTTGCGAGCTCCATACCATTATTATTTGACCTATGTTCAAGAGGTTAACCTTGTGAGTTCCATACCATTATTTTAGAAGTTTAACATAGCCATCATAATTTAGGCCCTGTTTGAGGGTGCTTCTCTCAGCTGCAGCTTTTCCCAAAAGCTGCTTCTGCTAGAAGCTGTCAGTCCACAGCTTCTGAAAATCTGTAGTTATAGATTCTGAAAAATGAACTAAAAAACCAGAAGCTGAAGAAGCTGGCTACCAAACGGCTGCTTCTCAAAGCTCCTCCAAACATGTCCTTAATTTGCATTCCACATTCGAAAATGAGCGCATGGTCTTTCCTTCCAATAATTTGGACCATATCCAAATTGTAGGAACCCAAGGGTGTTACATAGAAGAGGCGGTGGCGTTTAGCTGGTGCGGTGGGCTGGTGGGGAAGCGGACACGTGAAATGCTGCGGGACCTCGCGCGCGTTGCAGCGTTGGGCGGGTATTGGTCATTTTCAGTGCGCATGGGTAGATGTAGAAGAAAGATGGACCGTGCAATTGTCAGAGTCTTTTATCCGCTTCGTTGCAACGCCCAGAGTCTTGCATTTATTAAGGCCCCTGGAGCTGGTAGTACTACTGTTTTCTTCTTCCCTTTTATTTTTGCCTTTTCTTTTTGGTGGCACAGATGGTTCGTTTGCCGTCGCTCTTGACTGCTTAATCCTTTGGAATGTGATAGTTTGGCGGGTACCCCATAAAACCATTTTGTAGGAGGTTTATAAGAAGGTCAACATCTTTTTTTTTCTTAAGAAGCATGCGAGCTCTCAACGTATGCTTCTTGGTTTATCAGCTAGAGAGACTAATAATATTTTGAAACTTAGGGCTTGTTTACATCTCCTGGTAAAATTTTACACTTTGTCAGATCGAATGTTTAGACACATGAATATAGTATTAAATATAAACAAAAAACTAATTACACATATTGCGTGTAAATTGCGAGACGAATCTTTTAAGCCTAAATACGTCATGATTTGACAATATGGTGCTATAGTAAACATTTGCTAATGATGGATTAATTAGGCTTAATAAATTCGTCTCGTGGTTTACATACGGATTCTGTAATTCTTTTGTTACTAGACTACGTTTAATACTTCAAATATGTGTCCGTATATCCGATTGACATACCAAAATTTTACACCCCTATATCTAGACACAACCTTAGTTTTAAAGGATTTTATGATTTTTTTTCATTATGGACTAATTTTCAGCATAGTTTTTGAAAAGCAATTTTTTGTTAGTGGCTTTGTTCATACTTATCCAAATGGTATCCATCCTACTAGGGTCCAAATAGCAGTACGAGCTACTTTTTCATTTTTCGTTTTCAAATCGTTTAACAGTGTATTTTTTAAAAAACAAATCTATTTTTTAATTTTTTATATCTAATATTTCTTCTTCTCGCTTCGTATATATAAGTTCTTTGACTTTTTTCAAGTTGACCGAATTTATAGAAAAATATAGTACTCTATGCTATCAAACAAATATATTTTAATGTTAGATTTAGTGAAACTAATTTAATATTTTAGAAGTTGCTAAATTTTTCTTTAAATTTATTTCAAACATAACAAAATTTAACTAGAAAAAATAGAGTACTACTCCCTCCATATTTTAATGTATGACGCCGTTGATTTTTCGATCATTCGTTTTATTTAAAATTTTTATGCAGATATGAAAATATTTAAGTTATACTTAAAGAACATTTGATGATGAATCAAATCACAATAAAATAAATAATAATTACATAAATTTTTTGAATAAGATGAATAGTCAAATATTGGACAAAAAGTTAACGGCGTCGTCTATTAAAATATGAAGGTACTTAATTAATCCGTACGTCTATCATCAACTCAGCCCGAAACGCTGGATCGAACTCCCTCTACAAGTCCACATTCATCTTGACCATCCATCTCCGATCGGACGGTCGATCAGCCCATGTTACACTGTAAAGTTTGAACCTGACGAGACCACCCATCGTCTCCCTCCTTCCCTCACCGCCGCGCGTGTCGATGCCTCCTCCGCGCCGCCGCCCGCCCTCCGCCGCCGACGCCGCCGCCCTCCGCCGCCCCTACCTCCGCCTCATCGCGCTCTCCTCCACGCTCCGCCACCTCGACCAGATCCTCGCCGTCTCCCTCGCCTCCGGCCACTACCCGCTCGACCCTGCCCCGGCCACCTCCCTCCTCCTCCGCTACGCCTCGCTCCGCGCCCCTCACGGCCACCTCCTCCGCCTCTTCCGCGGCTTCTCCCGCCCCGACCGGTTCCTCCGCAACGCGCTCCTCCGCTCCCTCCCGTTGCTCCGCCCCCGCCTCCTCTTCCCTTGCCCCGACTCCTTCTCCTTCGCGTTCGCCGCCACCTCGCTCGCCGCCTCGTGCTCCCGTGGAGGCGGCGCCGCGTCGTATTCCGCGGCGCGCGCGCTGCACGCGCTCGCTGTGGCTGCGGGCTACGCGGCGGACACGTTCGTGGCGTCCGCATTGGCCAAGCTGTACTTCGTGCTGTCCAGGGTCGACCATGCACGCAAGGTGTTCGACATGGTGCCTTCGCCGGATACCGTCTTGTGGAACACGCTGCTGGCTGGGCTTTCCGGTTCGGAGGCTGTGGAGTCATTCGTGCGGATGGTGGGTGATGGGTCGGTGCGGCCTGACGCGACCACGCTGGCTTCCGTCCTGCCAGCTGTGGCGGAGGTGGCAGATGTAACAATGGGAGGGTGCGTGCATGCGTTTGCAGAGAAATGCGGGTTGGCAGATCATGAGCATGTTCTTACCGGGCTCATCTCGCTGTACTCCAAGTGCGGGGATGTGGAATCTGCACGGTGTCTCTTTGACATGATGGAGAAGCCAGATTTGGTTGCCTACAATGCTTTAATATCTGGTTACTCGGTGAATGGCATGGTTGGTTCATCAGTTGATCTGTTTACTGAGTTGATGACCATGGGGATGTGGCCAAACTCGAGCACACTGGTGGCACTGATTCCAGTGCACAGTCCATTTGGGCATGATCTGCTTGCTCAATGTTTACATGGATTTGTCCTCAAGTCTGGGTTTACTGCCAATTCTCCAGTGTCAACAGCAATTACAACTTTGCACTGTAGGTTAAATGATATGGAGTCTGCAAGAAAGGCCTTTGATGCGATGCCAGAGAAGACCATGGAATCATGGAATGCAATGATATCAGGGTATGCTCAGAATGGCTTGACAGAGATGGCAGTGGCACTCTTTGAGCAAATGGTGAAGCTTAATGTGCGACCGAATCCAATCACAATCTCAAGCACTCTTTCCGCATGTGCACAGCTTGGTGCTTTGTCCCTGGGAAAGTGGCTGCACAGGATTATTGCTGAGGAGGACTTGGAGCCCAATGTCTATGTCATGACAGCTCTCATTGACATGTATGCAAAATGTGGAAGCATTTCTGAAGCTCGGAGCATCTTCAACACTATGGATAACAAGAATGTGGTCTCGTGGAATGCGATGATAGCTGGATATGGCCTTCATGGCCAAGGTGCTGAAGCTTTGAAGCTCTACAAGGACATGCTGGATGCACATCTTCTTCCAACAAGTGCTACCTTCCTGTCAGTACTCTATGCATGCAGCCATGGAGGATTGGTTGAGGAAGGGCGGAAAGTATTCCGGTCAATGACCGATGATTATGCGATCGTTCCAGGTATTGAGCACTGCACATGCATGGTGGACCTCCTTGGCAGAGCTGGCCAGCTCAAGGAGGCTTTTGAGCTCATCTCTGAATTCCCCAAGAGTTCTGTCGGCCCTGGCGTATGGGGGGCATTGCTTGGCGCTTGCATGGTTCATAAGGATAGTGATCTTGCAAAATTGGCCTCCCAGAAGTTATTCGAACTTGATCCAGAAAACAGCGGCTACTATGTTCTGCTCTCTAATCTGCATACATCCAAGAAGCAATACTCTGAAGCAGCTGTGGTAAGGCAGGAGGCAAAGAGCAGGAAGCTGATAAAAACACCAGGGTATACTCTAATCGAGATAGGCAATAAGCCTCATGTCTTCATGGCCGGTGACCGTGCCCACCCACAGTCTGAGGCCATCTATTCGTATTTGGAGAAGCTAACTGCAAAGATGATTGAGGCTGGATACCGACCAGAGACTGAGGCAGCATTGTATGATGTCGAGGAGGAAGAGAAGGAGCACATGGTGAAAGTGCATAGCGAAAAGTTGGCAATTGCCTTTGGATTACTCAGTACTGAACCGGGGACGGAAATCAGGATCATAAAGAATCTTAGGGTGTGCCTAGACTGCCACAACGCCACCAAGTTCATATCCAAGGTGACACAGAGGCTGATTGTGGTTAGGGATGCTTCACGGTTTCATCATTTCAGAGATGGGGTTTGCTCCTGTGGAGATTACTGGTGATTCAATTCAGCTGAATGAACACTGGTGATTACTGGTTAGGGATGCCTCTGATCCCGAGCATATGATTGACTTATTCTGGTGATGAAAGAAACAATCGTCTCTTACTCTTTGGAAGAGTACCTGATCCCTGGGATCAAGAATTGCAACCATAGAAAGCCAATTTTCATTGGACCAGGAGAATTTCAGAACTGACCGATAAACTAACGTAGCAGGTTCCAGCTTCAATGTCATAGTGTTGAAACAAGCACTTGTGTAATGCATCACAAAGTGAATCCATTTGCCAATTGGCGTTGGATTTAAATGAAATAACTATACATAACTTTTGGCTCAGGAAAAGGAAAACAGTACGTCAATCCATGCCTCTATAAGTGTTTCTTTCGCCAGTAGAATGATGAGAGAACGCCAGTAGAATTATGAGAGAAGTCATCTCAAGAACTACGAGGGAAACACAAGCTCTGCAACAGTCCGCAAGTACCCAATAGGATTGTGAAAGAAGTCATAAAAAAAATACTCCAGGCCAAATGCGATCTAGTATATCAGTTGCTTGCTTTTCCTTTAACAAATCTACACCTCTACATTTTATGCCTAAAATGCTGAAAGGACTGCAGTATCTCAGCATCGATTGTGCTCTGTTTGCTTTTGGGGTTTCTTTGTCTTGATCATTTGAAATTCTTCAGCAGATGGGTGATAAATGCATCTCCCGTTCTCTACATGCATGCTCATTTGTGTCAACTATCGGCTTCTATGCCCATTCCAACTGCTTCAAGGTTCACATGCATCCTGATGAATAGAAGGTGGGCGGGTTGCTTCAATGCTTTGAACTTTGAAGCTTTGTATCAATCTTGAGACAAATTTGATGGTTGTGATAGTGCATGCACATAATCAAACTTGTACATGTGGGAAAACAGTTCTTGCAAATGGGTGTCATTTTTCCAACTAGAAGCCTTCCTGTTGCAATTGGACACAGTTATATTAGCGTCTTTCAAGCAATATTACTATATTTGTCAAATATAGTTAATTTATATTATTGTGCAGTAGTAGCAGGAGCCAAATTGAACTGTAAGTATGAAGATTTGATTGTTTAAGTAGCTTAGTTGATCAAAAGATTAAGAGTAATGTATGAGAAATGTCGATATCTGTTAGGCTTCCTGAGAGAGGAGATAACTTCCAAACTAAATGAGAAGACTACTTGTTCCTACCTAGTCCATCAGTGCTTGGCTGCTTGTAGTTAGAGTCTGTAGACCATTCAATTTGTGAAAGTGACATTTTTGGTGCTCAATGGGGATAATAAAGGATCTTCAATTCTTCATGAGCTGGTACACATAACTTCCATGCATTCACAAGGAATTGTGCATTCCATACAGAGAGTATTACTGCCTTATTCTCGTTCTGCTTCTTTGGTAATCCTTCACCAGTATGATATTTTTGCACATCTAAAAACTTCTTGCTTTCATGTTACCACTGCCATATGTCCTCAACAGTGTATATAGATGTTACCAAACACCAAATGATACAGCTCCATGGTCTTTTCTATTTTGCAAGCGTCTCTGTGTCGTTGTCATCCATTTTCATGCCCCACGGAGCTGCATCCAGGCAGTTTCACGAGTCCCTGTTCCTGCATCCATCTCCTGATGGTTTGAGATTTATCCCACCTTCCATATGAGGTGTACAAGTTGGACATCAGCACATAAAAATCTGGTGTTTCAGGATGAAGTGCCGCCATCTTCTTGATGGCTTTTTCTCCAAACTCTAACCTGGAATGTAGCTTGCACCCATGGAGAAAGGATCCCCAGACACTAATGCCTGCTTTGATTGGCATATTCTGTATGAATTCCAATGCTTCCTCCAGATTTCCGGCGCGGGCCATCACATCAACCATACATGCATAGTGCTTCATGGAAGGGGTGATGTTAAAATGTCGTGCCATGCTATCAAAATACTCCTTTCCTGCAGTAACCATTCCAGTATGGCTGCAAGCGGAAAGTATGCTTGTGAACACTACTTCATTTGGGTGGATATTGTCTTTCAGCATTTCATTGAAAAGATCAATAGAACCAGCTGAATCACCCTGCATGCCATAACCGCCAATCATTGCAGACCAAGTGACAGAATTACGGTCAGTCATATCATTGAAAACCCTCTGAGCAGATGGGAGATCAGCACACTTGCTGTACAGGTTCAGCAGAGCAGTATTGACATAGATATTGGACATAAATGCAAATTTTATCGCATAAGTATGAAAACCTTTACCAATATGCAGATCTGCCAAGCATACGCAAGCTGACAAGGCATTCACTACAGAGATGGCATCAGGTGATATACCCTGCATCCTCATCCGGTTGAATAGTACCAGTGATTCATTGGCCATCCCATTCTCAGAGTAGCCTGCCATCATTGAATTCCATGCGACAACATCCTTGATCAAAATCTTTTCAAATACGCTGTTAGCTTCTGGCAAGGCTTGACATTTTGCATACATATCGACAAGTGCATTCCAGACCACATCAGATTCCATCGTTCCCAACTTAACCCCTATAGCATGAATAGATCTTCCTAGGGGTAAGCGGCGTAACTGAGCAGAAGCGGAAATAACAGTGACTATGGTAACTGAATTGGGAACAATGCTCACGAATTTCTTGTGAAGAAAAAGCTGTAGTGCATCAAGAGGGCTCTTATTCTGTGTGTACCCAACAATCATCGCCGTCCACAAAACAATGTCAACAAACTCGAGTTCATCAAACACACGTCGAGCATCCTCTACTTTCTCGCACTTGGCATACATATCTAGCAGAGAGGCATTGATAAAAGAGTTAGTAGATAACCCGTGTTTGATAACTGATCCATGGATCCACCTCCCTTGGTGCAAACCACCGAGCATGGCGCAAGCTGCAAGAACACTCACCATCGTGTATTCGCTCGGATGCACATTGTCTTGCCTCATCTCATTAAACAGAACCAATCCTTCTTCAGCTAAACCATTCTGGATGGACCCGCTCAGCATCGACGTCCACGACACCACATTCCGTTCAGGAACTCTGTCGAACACCTTCCGGGCGGTCTCCAGGTCCCCAGCTTTCGCATACATGTCGACCAAGCTGTTCATCACGAATCCATCCGCGCCGCCGGCCTTGACGACGTCGCAGTGCAGCCTCCTCCCGTACCGGAAGTCCGCCGACCTGACGCAGGCCTTGAGCGCGAGGGACAGCACGACGTCGGCCTGCGCCGCCGCGGGGCACCGCCGCCGCATGTCCCGGTGGAGCGCGACGGCGTCGGCGTGGCTCCCCGCGCCGACGAGCCACCCGAGCATGACCCTGTAGGCGTACGCGTCCGGGCGGGGCGTCCCGTCGAGCACCCCGCGCGCGGAGGCGAGGTCGCCGAGCGCCGCGTAGCAGCTGAGCAGCTTGGTGCGGGCGCGGATGCCGCGGAGGAGGCCGCGCGTGAGGAGGAGGCGCCCGTGGAGCGCGCGCAGGGAGCGGAGGGTTCCGCATGCCGGGAGGAGGCGGAGGAGGACGAGGGCGGAGGCGCGCGCCAGGTGCTCGACGGAATGCGCGGCCGGCGGGTGCATTGGAGTCTCAGACCTCTCTGGGTTTCTGCAGAGGGAATAAGTCCATTTTACCTCCCTTATCTCCTGCGCTTGCGCGAATAACATCCCTCACCCGGAAAACCGGGTATAACGCCTCCTTCTCTGAAAAGCAGAGCAAATCACCTCCTTCGGTGGTTTTAGAAGCGGTTTTATTCTATGTGGCACTTACCCTCCGTTGACTAGCTGAGTCAGCTTATGGACCCCACCTATCAGCGACCCCCATCCAATCTTCTTCCTCACCTCTCCCCCTCTCTCTTCCTATTCCTTATCTCACACCTTGTAGCAGCACGCGCTGCTGGGGTAGGAGTCGCCGGTCGCGGCGTGAGCGCGGGGACTAGCTCGCCGGCGGCGGCACACGCGGGGGAGGCTTCGCCGGTCGCGGTGCGTGCGCTGGGTGAGGGGTCGGCGGCGGCGGTGCTCGCCGGCTGCAGCACGTGCGGGGGAAGGGCGTCGCGGCGCGTGCGTTGGGAGGAGAGTGGCGCGCGTGGTGGGAGGGGTCGCCGGTCACGGCGCGGGCGTGAGGACGAACTCGGCGGCAACGGCGCACGCGGGGAGAGGGCTCGCCGGCCGCGGCGCGCTCACTGGAAGGAGCCTGCCGTTTGCAGCATGCGCAGGGGAAGGGCGCCACGGCGCGGGCCCGGGGTGGAGCTCGCCGACTGCGGCGCGGGCGCGGGGAGGAGAGCAGCGTGCATGGTGGGAGGGGTCGCCGGCTGCAGCGCGGGCGGGGGAGGAGAGCGGCGGCCTGCTGCCGCCCACGGGGAGAGGATCTCGCCGGCCTGCTGCCACCGCCGCGTTTCCCCCTCGGATCCGCCACCACCGTTGCCGGCCGATGCCTCCCTCCCCACCCGGGTTTTCCGTTAAGGGATGTTATTCACGCAAGCGCAAGAGATGAGGGAGGCAAAATAGACTTATTCCTCCGCAGAGCTATTGGGACTGGAATGTGGAATCCAATGGATTAGCCGTGCGACGGGCTAGGCCCAATGGTGATCTAAGGCCCATTAGTCATTGAGCAAAACCTAAATTATTTTCCAAAGGTGACATGAAGGGCCCTACAATGTTGTATGATTTGCATCCCCTTTCTTTCAGTTCCAATCTCCTTTATTTGCTTCTACTACCATGCATTATTTTCCTTTTTCTTTTCTTTCAAGAACTTTGAGTTGGACAGGCTAGCTTTGGTCGAGCTGGTCGAAACATTATATCAAATGCTTGAGACAGACATATATACTGCACTGGTGGAGAAACCATCTTTGCTCGGTCGGCCAAAATCCATAATAGTCCCGATTACAATAAAAACCGGGATTAAAGATTATCTTTAGTCCCGGTTCAAAAGTTTAGAGCTGCTTTTTAATGTTACCAGCCGGGACTAAAGATCTATTTTTAGTCTTTACTATTTTTAGTCCCGGTTGGTAACACCAATCGGGAGTAAAGATCGTGGCGGAGAGTACGAGGCATCTGCCATCTGCGAGATCGAGGTGGAGGAGACGGGCAGCCTTATCTCTTCACCTCTTCCTCCACTGACCTTATCTCTTCATCACATCTCTTCCTCTTCCTCCTCCTCCTCTCCTCTAACTCCTCTCCTTCCCTCCCCCAGCATCCCTTCCTCTTCCTCTTCTCTAACTTCTCTCCTCTAACTCCTCTCCTTCCCTCCCCATCATCCCACTGATAGATCGGGTGGCCGGCGGCCTCGCCGCGGCGCACCGGCGGGCGGAGGCCCGGGCTGCCTCGCGGCGGCGCGGTGGGGCAGAGGCCCGGGCAGCGGCGCGGCCTCGCGGCGGGGCGGAGGCCCGGGCGGCGGCCTCGCGGCGGCGCTGCGGCGCGGCCTCATGGCGGCGCGACCTCGCGGCGGTGCGGCGGCGGACCGCGGGGCCTCGCGGCGGGCGGCGCGCCGGCGGCCGGTGCGGCAGCGGCTGCGGCAGCCTATGCTTTTTTTTTTCTTTTTTTCTAAGAATTTATGATTCGGATCTATGTATTTGATTTGTGTGTGATGTCTGTGAATATGTGATGTATTTGTGATGAATTTTGTAGAAGTTGTGATGTAATTTTGTTTTAAGATTTTGTGATCTATTTGAATATGGCCGATTTGGGGATTTGAGGATTTGGGGATAATTTATTTGGGATTTTGGGATGGGGATGGAGTGAAATCAATATATTAAAAACACAATGAAGAAAAGAAAATAATAATAGAGCAACCGGATCTAGCTAGGCTAGCTCTATCTTTAGTCCCGGTTGGTGTTACCAACCGGGACTAAAAAGGCTCTATCTTTAGTCCCGGTTGGTAACACCAACCGGGAGTAAAGATAGATTTTTACTCCCGGTTTTTTCACCCGGGACTAAAGATAGTGATCTTTAGTCCCGGATTGGTAGTCCCGGTTTGAAAACCGGGACTACAGGGGAGTTACGAACCGGGAGTAAAGCCCCTTTCTCCACCAGTGTTGACAGGTTTGCTGATCTGACCACCTGACATATATTAGTGGATGGGAATTTCATTTTGGAAAACAAAATTCTTCATCAGCTTTACTAGTTACATCATGTACTCGTATATTGTAACGGGCCAAGCTTATATAATTAAAAAAAAGAGCCCATATATTTTAACGGATCATACCCATATAATTAAAGAGGAGTTGGGAGCGAGACTAAGAATAGAATACTAGGTCTGGTGGTTACTTTTCACGTAGAACGTGCTGCGCGAGTTGGGAGGAGGTGATGAAAGGAGGACGACTCCGCTTATAATTTAATTTTCATATCATCCAGAATTCTAATATCATATATATATATATATATATATATATATATATATATATATATATATATATATTTCTCGAATACCAAAAGAGTGCAACTTAAATCTCTTATCATCTATTGCTTGGGCTACGGCTTATTATTACCTAAGAATAATATACGGAGCAACCAAAAAATGATTTTGGAGTAAGATTTTTATACATCTACTTTAGCAACCCAAAGATTAAGGCAGAAAAATAGACAATAAAAAACTATCTAAAATAATTTTAAAATTCAAATTTGGCTCTATCTTAAGTTTAGAAAGGAAATTTAACTACGCTAAAAGTTGAGAAGTTTAAACCAGCATTTTTTTTAATTTATTTATGCGCTGGTAAAAGTTTACCTCATCCCTTCTTGTCCACCTCAATTGCGTGGGGAAATAGAGTAATCAATTATTGTAACAAACAATTAGTTTTCAATAATGAAAAGATGATGTGAGGCCATCACTTTATAGGTTGATATGACTATTAATATTGAGGGCATAGACCAATTAGCACGATTTTTGTCCCTGTGCTGGTTTTAAGATCATGTAAAGATGATGACACAAGCTTTATGGCTTCAACGTTACAAATGTACTGTATTACTGTGTTGTTGTGATGTGAGGATGATTTAAGATGATGTCACAAACTTTAGGGGTTAAGTGAACTATCTAAATAGCTTGGGTAGTAAAATGAAGTATTGTCCTCCTGTTGATTTATATGATGTGAAAAAAAATATATAAACCACAATACAGTTCATGCCTTGCTGAAATGTGTTGACGAATAAAGACAACAACACAGTTGTAATTCAATAGTAGATGGACAGTGTGCATATATACTAATATACAAGACAACAAGCAGGTATATATAAAGATCTTTTATATTGATGGTGCATGTACCTATCTCATGGACTTCTTTGATGAGTCATGATTTGGTGGAAGATGTTGCAGCATCACTGTTTTTTTCTAGACGACATGGTAAATTAATGCCACAGTTTCATGATGCATGTCCTATAGCTAATTCTGCATTTTGTTAGCAGCATTTGCCTCCGTGGCTCCATGCATGTCTCCGTGTACAGCACTAACAAACAGAAGAGGACAAATCAAGGGTATTCTTATATGTGCTGCTCGAGCTGGGCTCGTCCTAGGCTCGATTCGAGCTCGGCTCGAGATCCAAACGAGCCGAGCCCGAGCCTCTCCCTAATCTCGCGAGCTTTGTCGAGCCGAGCTCGTTCTAATGAGCCTAATAATATATGATTTTTATTGTTATTTAATAAATTAGGAGATCAAATATGTTATTTGTATGCCTTATATTGACAACGTATATTTATTTTTTTTCTTTTTTCCTCTTCTATTAATATGATGAATTATAAATTAATAATTTTTTTAAAAATTATCTTTGAAATATATATTTTTCACTTAAAAATTAAGCTCGGTAGTCGAGCTCGAGCTTGGTCGAACTCGAGCCGAGCCTGTTGGAAAGCTCGAACATTTAATAGGCTCGGCTCGAGCTTGTATCGAGCTCGAGCCTAGACAGACGAGCTCGCTCGAGCTCGGCTCGTTCACAACCTTACTCACATGCAAAAAAACTACTAATTGTGTCTTAAGTCTTCATTTATACGCATATATAATCATAAATGGAACCATCCTGTGTACGTATGCTATCATAAATGGAACCATCCTGTGCATGCTCTTAATTAATCCCTATTACCTTTCAAGCAATATAAAAACACATTAGTTTCTTGGATTGATCATGGAGCGCATGAATGTCGATAGAGCAAGATTGGTCGTGTGTAGGACGGAGGGTTAGATGAGAAAATGGAGAACCATTGAAATTAATTCTAGCATGCATATATGAATTATATACTTTTATATGTATTGTCCTTGTGTTGACTTAAGATTTTTTTTTAAGAAACATAGTACAACCATTGAAATTCTAGCATGCATATGAATTATATATATACATGTATATGTATTGTCCTTCCGTTGATTTAAGATTTTTTTTTAAGAAACATAGTACAAACACTGAAATAAGTCCAATCACCTTGAAACACATGCAATCACCTTAAAACATCTACAAAAACTGAAGGAGGCAGATAAGTCCACTTGATCAAATGACTGCTTTATTTGTAGAATTTATGGTAGTAATATTAGTAAATGTCTTGAGCCGTGGTCCTTTATAGTCAAAGTTATTTGCTTCATTAGTTGGGTTTCCAACTTTCCATCAACTGCTGGCTCTGTGGAAGTACTCTTTAAAATATGCCTGACTGTTCCTTGTGGTCCTACAATTCTTTTCCTCCCTTGCTGCACAAGAATATCTTTTGTTTTGGTGGCAAATCATTCAATCAATCTACACATTTTTGACTGCATAGGAAAGGTATGTGAACAGATGGGACATAAATAATGAAGGTTGTTTAGAAAAGCAAGAAAATTGTGCTTACACTTTGACTCCAAAATCCATCATACCATATCATTAGATCGACATACATAGAAGTACATATGAGTCTATGAGAAAGCATCTTCAGTTTAATGGTAGCTAGAGTAATCTGCGAGTGACTCTATCTACTATTGTTCAAAACATAGCAGTCACATTTACCTGCAGATGTGTAAGTTTTTGGTAGAAGTTCGTAGGTGTTGAGTGTGTCCTCATGTGGGTTCTCCATATAATACAGAAATATAAATAATAACTCTTTTTTCTTAAGTATATGTTATTCTTAACTTTTGGATATAACGTTTAACTATTTATCTTAATTACTAAAAATACGTGTGCATCATTTTTAACTATGTAAAGTAGGTAATTATTTTATCATCAAAAGTAGTTTAAGCATGGCTTACATATATGGATTGCATAATTAATTTGTACTAATTTTTTTAGGAATATAGTTAAACTCATTTTTTATATAAAAAACAAATAACATCACATTTAAAAAAGGTGAGAGTATTTGCCTATATATAGTGAACACATATGTGATTGAAATGGAGCAATATTAGTCAACAAAAGTCACTGGCCAGACGCCCAACTTTGCTTGTTTCAGGTAGGTTACGAGAAAACTACTGACAGAAACAAGCACTGCCCCATTTTATTTTATTATTATTGAGAGGACCAAGCGTCAACTTAGTTTGACGTGATGCCACAATATTGATCAAGCTGGACACTGTGACATATGATGGCTGGCCAATGCGGTTAAGCAAAATAATTATTTTGCCATCTACTCCATCCGTTTTACAATGTAATTGCCCATATACATATAGATGTTAATAAATCTACACACATATATATGTCTAGATTTATTAATATCTAAATAAATATGAATAATGCTAGAAAGTTTTACACTGTGAAATGGAGAAAGTAGCTTGAAGTGGCATAATTGCTAATTAATATAATTTGATTTATAATCTCCCTATATGGTTCAGGCCGCCTGTCACCAACCCCTTGTGTCCAATTAATTTTTAGTTTCTCCAAAAGGTTATGCAATGTTGTCGTGATCATGACCGCGCCATGATTGGGTTAAAATAAGGCAACAAGCTAGTTGCTGTAATGATTCAATGTTTCCTTCCACGCTTTTCTATACTGCTAGATGAATATGACCGTGCTTTACTATAAATAAAACAAAATACTGTTGAAAATGTGAGCTAAAACTCATATAAATTAAAACTAATTTCTATAAAAATCACATAGCCCTACCTTATAAAAAAGATGCATGTGAACTTTTAATACTGTCTTATTAGTTCTAGGAGAGAAGACCTTATTATAAAGAAAAGTAAATTGTATATTGGGTCACTATTTTTTACCACTCTTTCAGCTTGGACCAGGGGTATATCTATATTTTTATATTGGACCAGGTAAATTTACAAAAGTTTCACCTTGGGGCTGTTCTCAGACCTACAGCTCCCTCTCTCCTCTCTGTGCTCTCTCTCTCTATTCCCTCATCGGATGGCGGGTGGGCTCAAGATGCAGTGTAGCATGGAGCTGTCGATCGAGCTCGATTTAAGTGAGGCACTAGAGCTATTTGGACTAAGGTCGAGCGTTGAGTCGGGCTCAAGGCTGAGCGCGGCACTGACGACAGCGCGACAGTGCTCAAGGTCATGGTCAAACGCGTAGTGACACCAGTGTGGCTTGGTGGATGCTTCCAGCCAATGCCGATGCTGATCTATCCATTCACCGATAGACTAACCATCCATTCATTTGTCTCGGACACATTGATCTCCGCGCTGTTGGGTACATGCAGGCTTGCTGGTCACCTTCCTAATGGAGAGGATCAGCCGATCAAGCCGTTTGCTAGCCGGGCGCTAGGTTCGTCACATTCCTAATGGGGCAGCCAGTTGTTAACATCGAAATTTGGTAAGTCTGAAGTAGTCATTGGCTTAGAGTCAGCATCGGCTTCAAAGTCCTGAGATTAGCCGATGAGAGTTGTCAAGTCGTTTGTTGTCGGATTCTTGCTATATTCGGTTAAGGAAATTGATCTACTAAAGGAAGCTTATCTAGAAGAGACTGAGTTCAAAGAGAATGCGGCATGGCAAGTTATCTATTAATTAGGAATAGTTTGTTAGTTTCCTTTTATCTTTAGGAAAGTGTGTTTAGTGTCCTATAAGGACTTTATCTTTTCCTTTTATCTTTAGGAAAGTTTCTTTCCTTTCCGACAAGGACTTGTATCAACCCATGGGTATAAATATGTACACTCGGGGTCTATGTAATCTATCTCTACGATCAATACAATTCGGTGCATTGCCACCCTTTTTACTTTTGCTTTTGTTTCTACGTTCCGGGCGGAACTTGGCACCCGACGCGGGGCTGCATCAGTGTTCGATCTCCGGCTAAGGGGTAAGTCCAATGTTCTGTCGGCCCAGGCTATTATATCGTCTACGTCGGCGTCGTTCAAGGCTGCATCAGGACATTTGACCTCTTGGATTGCTCTGGTTTGGATGATATACTTGCCTACATATTTATCATATGTCTCTGTTAATCTAGTCTTAGCATATCAATTTAGCTCTATCGGCTGCTTCTCGTTTTAGGGTTTCTGCCGGTATCGGCTAAATCGCCTTGCTAGATTAGATTAGTTTAGACATCTACCACCCTAAAAACTCAGTCAACGGCTTGATTGTCTAGATATTGTGTTTCTTTTCATACTTAGTGCTGCATCAGTTGAGTTTGATCTACTGAGTCGTGCTTAGAACCATAATCTCTAGCCTGCTTTTTGACTGCCAATAAGGGTTTCATCGGGGTTTCAGTCGATGAGTTATCTGGACGTTGCATCGGCTTGTAAGGATTGTATATACATATATATTGGATTTAGCCGATCGCAACAAAGATTTTATCGTTTAATCTAATCTTGTGGATTTTATGACATCGGACCTCCAGCCGATGTATGCTTTAACCATCGGATCAGTGCTTATTCTATCATGTCATTGTTAGCCGATTGGTTTCTACTGGATTATATTATTGTTATATTTTATTATCATCAGCCGATTGTCTTTGCATCATTATCTACATTGGACATATAGCCGATAGCTCCAAACCTATCACTATCGGCTGGTATCGGCATCGGCTGGAATCACTACATCGGCTTGTCAACCGATCGGCTATTTGATCTACTGTTTACATATCTTGTCAGTTACAGGATCAAACTGACTAGCACGCGCGCATCTCAACAATCTTTGGACCTGCACAGGAGTTAAGCAGATCTCCCAGACCAGTGTGTTCGATTTTTTCGTCAACACCAGTGCAGTTCGGTGATGGTTAATTTGGGATATGGAGAATAGGAAGGAGAGCTGGAGGTAGAAGAACCAGCCCAAACTGAAGCAATGGGTAAACATAAGTGGTTCAAAGTGAAAATATTTGTTTACCCCTAGTCCAACTTACAACAATGGTAAAAAAAAGGGGCCCAAAATGCAATTCACTTTATAAAGAATGAGTATTATACTAGCCACCTGAGCAATATAATGTGCGGTGAAAAGAACCAGAGGAGCACACACTCACATGCCTCACTAGGCATGGGTGGCGCACGCATGCACGCGACATGTGTGTGATTGATCCACCAAATAAACATCCATATATATACTTGTTGTGCATATACGGTTTTCTTTTGCAGTTTTTTTTATGTGGTGCGTCATGCTGCTCCGATCCACATCCCCAACCGAGCCAAAACCGTCAGTACATCTCAGTTATGTTTCATCTATTCATGTGCATCTTTCTTGTATGCATATCTAGATCAAATACGATAGTTCTATTAATTTATATGGCTAATGTTATGATTTAAGTATGGAATAAATTAAATATAAATATGCTTATCTTTTCAACAAATACATTATAATTTGTCATTGGAAACACATATTTTTATAACACTTGTTCGCTTATTCAAATATATGATATTCATGACTAAACCAAGCATTGGAATATTATGTAATATCAAAAAATATTATGGTCAATCTATAAAAACTATAAAGAGTAAACTATAAAGAGTAGTGTTACTAGATCATTTTGAAGGAGTACAGAAAATTGTACATTTACTTAGTACTATATAGTTTCCTTCGAAATAAAGGGTTTTTGAAGGATCAATTGTATGAAAAATTTTCCTATCAAAGCTGTGTATCAACTTAACGTACAGTTTGAAAAAGAAAACACCGGTGATGTGGTGTGTGGTGCATGCATGACTCCACCCACCGAATTCAAATCCTGATGTCTGGATATTACGTACACACGAGGTGGCATTTCAATACGAATTCAACGAGGCCGGATATATATGTCGCTGGTATTTGTTTCTTTGAGCATGTTCCAAGGGATAGTGCTCGCTGACACATGAGATGTGTGTGTTGGTAGTGGTATGTGTGTTTTAATTAAAAAAATGGTAGAATGAAGAAAAAATACAGGGAAATCTGATAAGAAAGAGCTAGATCGTAACAATAATGCATTAAAGGTGTTGCTAAAATTGTTAGTGATATACCCTAGAGGCAATATAATAGAGATGATTGTATCATATACTATGTTTACATATTTATCCGACTTTGTTACTTGAAATAGATAACTCATTATTGGTTAATGAGTATGTGATTCTTTCATGAGACTCTTTATGTTGTTTGTTACTATTTCTAAAGGATCCCTGATCAAATATCGTATGTGGAACAAATATGTTTAGATGATCAGCACATGTATTAATTGATGATCATGTTTCATGGATCATGGTATAGATATACCAAATTAATAATATGGACACATATTGGGGAACATGTTGTTGGATAGATCCATCATGAGACACTGCAAGAGCCATATGTGTTGTGTCATCAGTGATCTCATTTAGTGTTGGTGTTGAATCCTTAGACCTGAGATTATCATGGTTCCCAACATATGTAGTAGCTTACTTAGGGATTGCTAAACACTACTCCGTAATTGGGTAGTTATAAAAGTAGTTTTCGGGTATGCTGTGAAACATGTAGTGGGATATGAATAATTAAGATGGGATTTGCCCCTCCTATGGAGATTTCTAAGCTGAATGTGCATTAAACCCCTGTCCAGGACCAGCCAGGGTACACAAACGACAATTGTTGATATACAGATTCACGTCTTACAAAAATATAAAAGATTATAAATGCAGCGGAAAAGATTAAACGAGCTAAACTTGAAAACTTGACTTCTGCAGTGGGGCGACTCCACTCCACAGGCAATCCTTGACGGTAGCGATGAAACCAACTTCAACAGGACAGCTCTCACTAGGAAGATCTTCAGCTCTGGTGTGGGGGAAAAGAGAAGCAACACTGAGTACTACCCACTGTACTCAGCAAGTCATACCGGAAGAGGAGATATGATGCAGGATATATCCAAAGGAGGCTAAGGGTTTATTTGCAATAAAGCAGGAACTTAAAAACATAAGTTGAAAGCAGTAAAACAGTTATAATAATTAAGCAATATTAACCAATCACTGTCCAACGCTACACCACGTTGCAACAGGCCCAACCAACCACCTGAAGTACACCAGTTCATTAAGCTAAACTAGGGGTGAGACTAATCACGGTGAATCTGGTTGACAGCCCATAACCACGAGCACGGCTATTCGAATAGTTTTACTCTGGCCAGATGTGTACAACTGTACCCACAAGACACGATTCCACACATGTCGCCATGCCCCGAAGTATCACCATGATACTGCGAAGGGGGAAATCGTGACAAGACCCTTCGCATAACCCTCCCCTAACCATCCACACCACGCTAAGGTTTCACCCCCACCCCTCAAAAGGCAGTGGGTGGTCCCCTCTTGCACCGCGGTGAATCCGGCAGCTGGACAACCGGACACCCCGGCCGACCCAACTCCATCACGCCCACCCTCACCACCGGTGCCTAGGAAAGGGTCGAGCTATACTTCAGATCAAGCAGTTACCCACTCCCGCTTGTGGTAAGCACGGTAAGTCTCCCAGGGTTTCCCGTGAACCGGTCCTTTATTGCCATGGGTGCGACCAGCAAAACCATGCACCCACAGCCCACCATTCAGTGTATTTTAATTAACTAACATCATTGCGGTGGCACCAATCCAAAGCTATGCTAATAGTCAAAGTCTATGTAATAATGTGATCCCCATTTGTGTATTAGTTGAGCTAGGCATGGCTAAGCATTTCTTAAACCAACATCTAGTCATTTTGATACCCAAGTTATCAATGAGATAAGGTAAACAAATATGGCTGAGTAATAGGACCCATCCCATATGACATTGTAAAAGAATGCAGCATTTAATAGAAATGCGGGATATTTTTAAATTGGTTACAATATGATCAATTGTAATGCATGACTTGCCTTGTTCTCGCACTGATGAGACCTCAGCAACGTCTTCGAGAACCTGCGGATCGACGAAATGGCCGAAATCTACGCGACAAACAAAGCACACAAGCAAAACATGCTATAAGACTACTGAAACAGGAAACAAAACCATTTTTAATGGATTCTTTGCATTTTTCTTGATTTACTGAGACTTGAATGGACTTAAACGGAGCTCGGATGAATTACTTATGAATTATAGAAGATAAATTGTGTTTTTACTAATAAAGAAAAGTCCTTATTCGATTTATTGCGCAATATCACCAGGGCTGACATCATCAGGGGGGCGGCGCCGACAGACGGGCCCCACTGGTCAACGGCTCAAGGGGGCCGGTGCACCATGGACCGGGACCACGGGAGTGGTCCATCGCCGGTCCATGGGACTAACGCCCCGGATCAGCCTCAAAGGCGATCGGACGACGCAGGGGAAGCGGCCACCGGCTCGGCCTCGGCTTCAAGCCGGCCGGCCGTGGCGAGAGCGGCGGCATGTGCACGACCACCGGCGACAGCAAGCGGCGGCGCAGGAGGCGGCGGCGACGGCCGAAAGCGGCGGCGCTCGCGGGAAGCGGCGGCACGCGGGAGAGGAGAGAAAGGGGAGGGAGAGGGGTCCTCACCGGTGGAGTTCGGCCGGCGAGGGGAGAGACGATGGCGGACGGCGGCAGTAAGCAGCGGACGGCAAATCGGGCGGGTGGACGAGGCGGTCCTCGACCTCCCGAGGCCGACGACGGCGACGGAGCGGCACGGCGGAGGGAGTAGCGGCGGCTAGCGGCGGATGGAGGCAGTAGTAGGCGGCGGCGTGTGGGGAGAGCGGTACGGCGACGGCACACGGCAAGCGAACGGCCGCCGATGTAGCTCTCCTGGCGGTGAAGCTAGCGGCGGCGATTGTGCGGCGCGGCGGCGGCGATTGCGCGGCGACGCGTGGCCGGAGAGCGGCGGCGGCGGTGGAGCTTGCCGAGCGCGGCGCGGCGGAGGTAGGAGGCACGGAAGGGCATGGCGAGTGAGGGAAATGGGAGAGGAGGTTCGGGGGAGTGATTTATAGGGCACGGGAGGGGAGAACGTGGCCGGGAACCCTCCCGATTTGGCCGGTGACGTGGGAAGGTGGTGAGGGAGAGAGAGGATTCAAATCGAATCCCGCCTCCAAGCGAGCGCGCGTGAGAGCGGGAGAGGTGGAGGAGTGGGGCGGCGACGTGGGCGCGCGGCACGGGCGGAGTGGGGCGCGGAGAAGGGCGGGAAACGGCGGCGGCGTGGGCGATTTCGACGGCAGCGGCGGTTGCCGGAGGTAGGAGACGACCGACAGGTGGGGCCCACCTGTCGGCGTCCCAGAGAGAGGAGGGAGAGGCGCATGGGCCGGCCCAACAAAGAGGAGGCCGAGCGCGGGAGGGAGTGGGCCGACGGCCCAAGAAAAAAAGTGAAGGAAAAAGAAAAAGGAAAAAGGAGAGGATTTTTCCTGGGATTAAATATTACACTTGCTCATTTTTAATTGGTTAAAATTACTTTTAAGGCTCTGAAAATTCCACTAAAAATCCTGTTAATGCATTAGGGCATGGGGAACTCAAGAAAAATTCCACCACGCTATTTCCGATTATTAATTGCATTTATTAATTAGGGATTCAACTCTAGGTTAATTAAACAATTTCTTCAGGCAATTTATTTAACCAATTTTTTTAAAGCAAGAAAAAGGGGGAAACTGCATGGCGTGACAGATATCTCTGGGCCCCTCGATGTTGTAGATTATCGAAGTGCATGGCCATGCCAAAGGTGATTGAGGAGTCAATCACAAGTTATATAATCTATCACAGGTTCGAGTGAATGATTGAGCTATTAGAGGATGTCACATATCTAGCCTCGAGCTTAATCGATATCGTGAAGCAAAGGGGTTCATACAAGTATACACTAGAGGTTCAGCCGATATGATCTTTATGTATGCCTGGTGGGTCAATACGTTCTATTAGGGGTCGCTGTTGACGCGTGGACCGAAAAGGAGTTTTCGGGTTACAGCCGAGTGTACATGAACCTACAGGGTCACACGCTTAATGGGCCGGAATAAGAGAATTGGATGGAGATCCAATATGAGCTTAATTCGGATAGGGATCCGAATAGGAGTCCTACGGGCCTTGGAGGCCCGAGTGATGGATCCTGTATATTCGTGAGTGGTGTGATCGGCGGAGGTATTGCATCACGTGAGAAACCCTAGCCGCCACTCCCCTCCCCGAGCAAATCCCTAGCCGCGCACGGGTGCTAGCACATCTGCGCGTGGCGTTCCGTCCCTGTACGTGTGGATATCGGTAGAGGCGCTGCTGGTTTGTGGTGCTGATCGGCGTGGGAGTACGGCGAGGAGAACGCACGAGGAGGAGAAGGTCGAGCCGGTGCGATCGACTACTTCCTCTACATCGACGCGCGCTACTTCGCGAGAGTTCCTTCGACTTCTTAGCGCCTTCTTCCGTTGCGCAGCGCGTCGAGTGGTAACGATTTATGATCTAATACTTGCATGGTTCCTGGTTTACGCGATAGAAAATTTTGATTTATACTATCGTAGCCTACACGTATCCCAACAAAAATAAGGTCTAACCAATCGAGGGAACAACCAGTAGCGGTAGCACATAACGTTCGGTGATGTAGCTGGTGGTAGTCGGCTTCTAAGAATATGGGTTTCCCAGCTTCCGGTTTTTAGTATATTTTTTAAAATTTTATGACTACAAATTATTAGGATCTAGGTGAGAATCTGAACTTGTTTTGGGGAGCAGGAATTTCTGGAAGAAACTGCAATAGCAAGAAACTCTCTCAAACCTGACCTTCGATGGTATGTCATTTCCATAATCAAAGTAGGCAGATAAGGTCTATAACTATATATGTATATACTTGCACTGGAAATATATATGTCTCAGGAAGAACGATCGACCTTCTACTGTTCGATATCCTGTACGTTGGTAAGCTTTGCCATTCAGATGGCTACGGTGCAACTAAACAGATCTGCAGACAGGACAGAGCCCTATATATTTCCATACCAGGATTTATAGAACTTTTCATTCTTTCATGGAAGGTAATGCTGCTAGTTAACTACATACTTAATTATCTCTACTTTTAAGTTGGTATTTCCAGAAAAGAAATATACTCCCTACCCTCGTCCACATATATAATGGATGTATAGTTGTACATAGCTAGGATCCTTTATATTTGTATACGATGATTATATATAAATCTTTTTTCTATAAAAGTTGGGTCGAATAGTCAATCTTTGTCTAAAACATAGAAGTATCTTGTAAAACTGCACCATAACTGTATTGCAACTACACTGTAATTATAATATAACTTATATAAAATTTGCATTTAACTATAGTTTGGTTAGCTAACACTGGGATATTACGCATGACATGTGTGAAAATTTCTTACTAACATTTTTTTTATATGCACAAATCTCGAGGTGATCCGATAATCACAAATCTGAAAGTTTTAAGAGAAAAAAACTTCTATAAGTTTTCTTACAAATTCACTAAAACACACTCCCTCCGTATTTTAATGTATGATGTCGCTGACTTTTTGATAAACGTTTGACATTTCGTTTTATTCAAAAAATTTATGTAATTACCATTTATTTTATTATGACTTGATTGATCATTAAATGTTCTTTAAGCATGACATAAATATTTTTATATTTACATAAAAATTTTGAACAAGACGAATGATCAAACGTTGATCAAAAAGTTAACGGCTTTATACATTAAAATACGGAGGGAGTATCAAGTCTTTGTTCAAGATGGAGGCGGCCTAGATCTGTGATGCGAAAATACCGGGACAGCGGACAGAATCTAATTGAATCGGATTGCGTGGATGACAGATGATGCATGGCGGGCGTCGGGCGATATGAGACGGATGAAAAATCAGGTGTGTGATGAAAATAAAATTACCTATTTTTTAAATAGGTTCGATTAGATTTCTGGACTGGTATATATAGACCTGTATTTAATTTCTCTGGGGTAGCTCGTATTAAGGACACCCATACATGGAGTACATGTTAACATGTATGCTGTTGATTAAGGAATTGACTGCATCTCTTAGCAGAGATTCCTCCAATGGGACAGAAAAAAAAACAGTTGCTTTACTCCTATAAAGCACGTATGGCCTGATGTTAAAACCTGCACCACGCACGAGTAGATTGTCCACACGAGACTTGTACTGGCTTGATGGGTTAGAAGGCAAAGTCTGCCATAGCTTGATAGGTCCCTAGCAAGATTATTTATTTGTGGCTTCCAGACAATTCGGTAAACCAAACTTTAATTACTATCCATAAAAATATTAAATATATAGGCCCACATTAGTTTGGCAAGATTAGCAAGATAGGCTTTCTAGTAATGTTGTGGCTCAATTTTCTCTAATCATGCATGACTTTACTGACTAAGAATCTCTTTTGTAATAGAGAGAACACTTGGATAGTTGGATAGCTTTGCATACACGCGCATCACACTAAGACCATTGCTTCTTAAATCTTAAGCAGCTGCAATATTGTCGGATATTTCAAATTAATATTTCATAAAAGAAAAAGTCCCAGAGTCTTACCAGCTAGCATTATAAGTGGTGTGGCTAGCCGGTTTAAGTTAAAGCCCCAAGCTGAGTTCAAATGTTTTGTTCACTTTCCCAACCCATCCCTCTCGTTTTCCACTCGTACGTTTTTCAAACTACTAAACGGTGTATTTTTCGTAAAAATTTTCTAAACAAAAGTTGTTTTTTTAAAAAAATCATATTAATCTATTTCTTAAAAAAATTAACTATTACTTAATCATACGATGATGAATTAACTCTGTTTTGCGTGCGTAGAGTGTTAGTTTCCAACCCACGGAACCGAGCACAGCCTTAGTAAACGTCAACATGGGAGCTCCTCCTCTCCTATCGAGCTTTTTCAAAAAGACCCGAGGTATTACCAGCTAGCACCATAAGAGCTAATATGGGAATTAATTTGTTAAGACAATAATTTGCTAAGATCCTCTCATTCAAATTAGTTAAGATGTCTTATTGTCTCAACTATATTAAGATAATAGTCTCTAAGTGATGTGTAACTAAGAGCTCATCTCAAGCTTTGTACATACCCTAATGAACTCATTTTCAGTAGCTATACTTCTTTCAAAATAAGGCAGTGATTATGACAGTGAAGTTGCCACCTCCACCAACTATAATATTATTGATGGGCTATACCCGCCTACGGTATTTGTATAGGATGAGAATCGTTGGTACTAGAGTATACATGAGATTGAGGTAAAAGAAACAGGAGACGGGGATTTTATATAGGTTTGTTGAACACCCTAACTAACGGGTAATAGTCATACTCCTATTTATCGAAGTTGGTATTGCCTTTATATGTCAATCACACAAGTACAATATATGGTATGAGCTAATCTAGTTTCTGTCATCATAACGGCATGGAGTGCTCACATGTGGTCGACGGCTAGCGTAGTCAGCTTTCTTGAATATATTAGGTAGCTCTAGATCCGTCATGTCGGTCTCTATGGCACCATATTAGGTTTATCTAGATATATATTGACATGTCTTCCATGTCAGTCTGTCTCTTATCCTCCTATGGGTGTTTTGTACTTATACCCTCAAGTGCCCTCTTATCCAAGTAAAATTAGGGAAACAAGTATGTAAAAACTATCCAATTAGTCCTAGCTAGGAGTATGTTTCTCCTTTCTTATTTAGAACACCTTCCATATATAAAGCTGACTTGATTTTGTATAAGACTTGATATATAGTGGGCCTCACTGAACCTAACACAAAGTACGTATTTGGTATAATTTATCTGTAATACTAACAAATATTGTATAGAGTATTATTACTTCTTTATATATATATTTTTACCTACTCTTCCTTTGCATAGTTCCATCTAAAAATCATTTTACGTATGATTCTACATTATTTTATCTTAAAATATAAAATATAAGTGGGAAACTGTTCTAATCTCTCGAGGGGATGTTCTCTTATTTGCTTAAAAACAATCTAAACGGTTATGAAAAATTATGAAAAAAATTGACAACATTCATACAATACATACATACAACTCCAAACTCAACTCACACGTCGAGATATAAAAAAGACAAATTCAGCGTATGAAAAGTAGCGTACTATTTATATCTAAATTTATTTTTTCTCGATGTGTAGATCGAATTTGAACTTGAATTTTGGTAAACTAGTAGGTGTCATTATACTCTACATTGTCAATTTTTTTTTTCAGAATTTTTCACAACTATTTGCATTGAATTTGGAAGAAAAAGATATACGAGGGGATATTCCCTCGAGGGATTAGAATCCAATCCCTAAGCTTATTATGCAGAGGCATATAATGCAAAGGGACAAAATTGTCAAAAAAGAACTTTCAATTAATTTGTTCCAAGCAATATTAGCATACATTCAATTTAATTAGGGAAAACTATATTCTAAACTCTTAAGGTGACGTCCCATCGTTATTTGCATGTCACTCAAATAGTTATAAAAAAAATACGAGATCAAATTTAACTTCTACATTTGCAACGAAAAAAAATTTGACTCTGAATGCACGTAAATTAGTTATACTTTAATTTGTTTTTTCGTTGTGACTTGTAGAAGTTAAATATTAACTTGCATATATATGAAGTGATATATCACATGTGAATAAATATTTTCAAAAATTTTTAATTTATTTTATAACTATTTAAGTGACATACTGGTTGGACGTCCCCTCCATAGTTTAAATTAAATTCACTCTCTTTAATCATTAGCGGGTACTTAATTAGCTAGTCGATCGAAAAAATAGAAGTCATCTTAAATACTACCTCTGTTTTTTAATGAATGACGATGACGCCGTTGACTTTTTATCACATATTTAACCATTCGTCTTATTCAAAAAATTTATGTAATTATAATTTATTTTATTGTGAGTTGTTTTATCACTTAAAATACTTTAAAAATGATTTATATCTATACATTTACATAAATTTTTTTTAGTAAGACGAATGGTAAAACATATGTTATAACTGTGTTATCTATTAAAAAACCGAAGGAGTATATCAAAACTCATCAATTCTTCAGTGCCAAAAACTCATTTGGAAACTGTCAGCTCCACCAACCACGAACTTCGCCTCTATTTAAGCGAACGAAACACACGCAGAAACCTGCACTACCATCGCACCACTCAGCAGCTAGCTCGTGAAGAAACCATGGCGACGGTCGACGTGTTGACGTCGGAGGTGGTCGTCCCCGCCAGCGAGACGCCGGCGGGCGCCGTCTGGCTGTCCAACCTCGACCTCGCCGCGCGCCGCGGCTACACTCCGACGGTGTTCTTCTACCGGCACAACGGCGAGCCGGGGTTCTTCGCGGCCGACGCCATGAGGGACAGCCTCGCCAGGGCGCTCGTGGCGTTCTACCCGGTCGCCGGCCGCCTTGGGCTCGACGGCGACGGCCGCGTCCAGGTCGACTGCACCGGCGAGGGCGTGGTGTTCGCCACGGCGAGGTCCGGGCACTACGCGCTCGACGACCTGATGGGCGAGTTCGTGCCGTGCGACGAGATGCGCGACCTGTTCGTGCCCCCGGCGCCGGCGGCGAGCTGCTGCCCGCGCGGCGGCGCGCTGCTGCTGGTGCAGGTCACATACCTGCGGTGCGGCGGCGTCGTGCTCGGCATGGCGCTGCACCACTCCATCGCCGACGGGCGGAGCGCGGCGCACTTCGTGGAGACTTGGGCGAGCATCGCGCGCGGCGCACCCGCCGCGGACGCGCCCGTGCCGCCGTGCTTCGACCACAGGCTGCTCGCCGCGCGGGCGCCGGCGCGCACGGTGCTGTACGACCACCCGGAGTACAAGCCCGAGCCAGCGCGCGCCGCCACGGCGTCCACCTACGCGAGCGCCATCATCACGCTGACGAAGCAGCAGGTGGCCGCGCTGAGGGCGGCGTGCGCGGGGGCGTCGACGTTCCGCGCGGTGGTGGCGCTGGTGTGGCAGTGCGCGTGCCGCGCGCGGGCGCTGCCGCCGGAGGCGGAGACGAGGCTCCACTCCATGATCGACACGCGGCAGCGCCTGTCGCCGCCGCTGCCGCCGGGGTACTTCGGCAACGCGGTGATCCGCACGTCGACGGCGGCGACGGCCGGGGAGGTGGTGTCGAGCCCCGTGGGGCACGCGGCGCGGCGGGCGCGCGCGGCGACGAGCCAGGGCGACGAGTACGCGCGCTCGGTGGTGGACTACCTGGAGGGCGTGGACGCCATGAACCTGCCGAGGAGCGGCATCTCGCGGGCGCACCTCCGCGCCATCAGCTGGCTGGGCATGTCGCTCGCCGACGCCGACTTCGGGTGGGGCTCGCCGGCGTTCATGGGGCCGGCGATCATGTACTACAGCGGGTTCGTGTACGTGATGAACGCGCCGGGGAAGGACGGCGCCGTCGCGCTGGCGCTGTCGCTGGAGCCGGAGAGCATGCCGGAGTTTAGGAAGGTGTTCGCCGACGAGGTGGCGCGCTTGGCATGACACGACGCTCCCTGCGGTTGCATGCATGGTGTCCACGTAAACGTTGCGTACGTACGTTGGCATTTCGTATACGTATATACAATCGAGCTTGATGTAAGTCTGTAATGTGTCTGCATGTACGTACTGTACGTATATATATGTACGTACATGTGAATGTTACCGTGCGTATACTAAATTTCTTAAAGGTGCTAGATTTGCTGGCTTCCCAGCATTTGGACAGACGACAGCCAATACGGTGTGCACACGTTAATTCTTAATAGTGATCTGGTGGTTAGGCAGGTTAGTGGTTGTATGGTCCAAATAGCTCTCTGGCCCAACACGGCCTGTTCCTGCCCATCACCAGTCCGGTTTGCCGGCCTTGTGCGCTCGTCGTTTCCCTGTGCGCTCATCTGTCAGTGGATCTGCCATTCATCTCACGACACGTGTGCTTCCTGTATGCTGGGCCCGGTTAGCATTGGCCGAGCCGCTGTCTTCCTCGGCTCCTCCGCTTTGGTCGTGAATCGGTGCCGCCGCGTGTCGGCCATCGGCGACGGCTCTAGCGCTCAGAGTCACGGGGCCGCTCCTCTCTCTGTCCGCCCCTGTCTCGAGCTATGATGGTGAACTGCTATGGCGTACGGCAGCGACGGGATTGGCTGCTGCTCGCTGCTCCACTACGCGGAGAGCCCCATGACCATGGCCAGGCGATGGTTTGTCCGTTTCCCTCCCTTTCTTCTACAGAGAGCGCTGGTTCTATTCTTTCTTTCTCTTCCTCAGCTCATCTTTTTTTTTCCGCACGGTATCGTCGCTGATCGTATCCTCCCTTGTGCTCTGCTATTTTCCTCCTACGCCTTGCTCTAGATTGCGCCGTTGTGGTTCAAGGGTTCTTTCGATCATGCGTGCGCCCACTGATTTTTGGGTTTTCTGCTTTCTAGGCTGCGCTGCTGGATTGGGGATTCTCTGTTAGCGTTTTCACTTGGGGGAGGGAGTTGCCTCCCTCGGCTACTGCTCGCAAAGGTATTTTGTGCTCTCTCGTGCCCTGGTTACCACCTTTTATTCGGTGTGTATGAGATGAGGTGATTTTATCGGGCGAGATATCTGCTTTGTTGATTTCTGCTCCTTATTTTGCCCCCTTCAATTAACAGGAAACACAGTTCCTTCACATGTTTATGTTAATTCGCTGATTCCTTCACATATTTGTGTTAATTTATTTTTTTTTGTCGTCCTGCTAAGTTACATTCTTTCATAGGTTGCCTCTGTTTCCTTTCGTTTGTGATCTCTATAGGATCAGGTTGTTCAGTCGCTGGGATGCTGGGATGCTGGGATGCCTGTTCGGTTGGTTCCACATATGTGGGGTTTCTTTTTTTCCCCTTTAGATTCGACAATAGAGAGATCATGCAAAGTGCTTCTCTGCATCCCACCTCTGTATGACAAATTCTGAATTCATTAGCACATATACATAGCACCGAGAAGAAATTTGAAAGGTGGCTAGGAGAAAAGAAAATTAATCCCCAAGGAAAATGGTGTGGTAAAGCATGCCAAGAAGTTAACTTTGTGCACTAGGAATCACAAGAGATGTTCTTGCACTCATGAGGAAGGAGTGTGATAGCCCCCCTCCTTTGTTTTCCTTTTTTAGAGCATGGTTCAGTATTCCTGTAGAGTAAAGGTCCTACAAAGTAGGAAGAAGCCTTGGCCCTTGGGAGGGTCAAATAACATTTACTTATGCCATCCAAAGTTTAGAGAAAAAAAATGTGAAACGCTTAGTTGTAAAGATCTGGGCCTGTCCTATTACTGAAAGCTGAATAGCCAAAAACCGACCAGTTATATTGCAGCTTGAGCCAAAGCTTTCTTGGGAATGTAGTTTGTTTGTATTGTAACCACTTCTTAAGTACATAAATCAGATAAAAAATTTTATGCCTGCTTAATACACATCCATTGGTGATAAGCTGCTCTTTTGTATTTAGGATGTTTTTTGCTCACTTATGTTGCCCCGTGGTTCTTTGGTTTTGCGGCCATGGTCTTCTTCCTCTGTCAGACCTTATGCCATGGTGTGTTTCGGGCAGGCTCTCGATGTCATTATGTCTTTCGTCTTTTGTGTTTGTTTTTAACATATCTTTAGGTGTATCTATGTTTGAACCTGCCTCCTGGATTTGTTCTTCATGGTTTCCCACCTTGTGTCCATGGGATATATCGTGCTCTATGCCAGTATTCAGACATTACTTATCTGTATCTGTGTTTCGTTCCATGTTTCTGTGGTGGTTCATGCCTTTCTCGTTTATGGTTTGTTTTTACATTGCATGCCCATTCATATGTATATGCAATGTGTTTGTGTTTTGTTGGCTTCTTTTCTTGCTGTACAGCTGCCGCATGGAGCGGTCGAGATCCCTATGCATCTGCCCACGGAAGCATGCATATGGTACTTGCTGATCTTATTATAGTTGCATGTGGTGTTCTCATAGCTAGCGAGGCTATTAGCGCACATTTTCCCTATTGTTCACTGATTCATAGTTTTGAACGTCAATAGATGAGTCGTCCTCGTGTTATGCTGCCAATGAGCGATCAGTGCTCGCGGCAAGCTCATCATGTCCCATAGGTACATATGCTCGGTATCCTCAGAGTTAGCGAGCTCATCACCATGTTTATTGATTGTTTTTTTTTGCTGATTCACAATTTTGTTCGGCGATAGATGAACCATCCTCATCCTGTGCTTGTGCTGAACGCCCAATGTTCACAGGTGGTTCATCGTTCTCAATAGGTATGTACGCTCGAAGTGATCGTCGCTATCTCATTGTATAGTTCCATTCCTCATCCATTGCATATTTGTTCTCTCATATTTCGCTACAATTGTTCTCTCGTTGCGATGTCATATGCTCGGAGTGTATATTCATATGCTTATGTTCATGTGTTTGCTCATTCGTTCGTGCCAGCATAAATTTATTTTGTTTCCATTTTCTCATTCTGCCTCCTCATCTGAGTTCCACAGGGAGTCACGGGCCTTCCCTCATTCATCCTACCCACTCTGCCAGTTAGTTCCATGTTGCTATTTGTTTTGTTGTTCGGCTACCTATAACCTTTTTCTTTCTTGCTATTGATTGTCCATAGGAGACCATTTCTGTCCAATAGTACCATCATGTATTGCTCGAGTTAACCGGGAAAAATGGCGGGCCGCTAGGAAAACACGTGTCATTGTACGCAAAGGTTGTTCACCTGCTTATCTAAACCCTTCTTTGCAGTCAACTAGGTGGATGCTCTTCTTGCTTTCCTTTCTCTTTGTTTCTTATTTGCTATTTCCGTTGCCCCGTTCTTGTTCTGTTTGCACAGAGGCTATCCAGTATTCACCGTCAGTGAGGTTCTCATATTCTATACCAAAGGACTACATGGAGATTCTTAAAGGTGATAACTTGGTGCCAACCTTCCTTCGCTCTACTTTTCTCACTGTTTTTGGACTCGATATTTACTGTTGGACAAATATATCCATGCTCCCTTGCTTATGAGTTGCCCTTCCATTCTTTCAGCTACGTACCCAGAACGTTCTTAGTATGGTGGTCCTGATTATTAATGCAATCATTGTGGTGCGCTTTTTTGGTACCAAGAAAGAGTCGTTAGCCAGAGTTCGCATAGGGCTAAGAAGATTGCATACAATTTGTGTTGCCGTGGTGGGAAGATCTCCTTACCTGTGCATAGGCCTTTCCCTCCTATCCTACAATCATTGATTCATTTTGATGGCGGCGCTCGTTCCAGCTCTTTCATGCGACTCATCAGGCAGTATAATTCATTATTTGCATTCACATCACTTGGAGCTAACATTGACAGGAGCAAAAACACTGGTCATGGCCCTTATGTCTTTCGTATCAATGGTATCGTGCATCATAGAATAGGTTCTTTGCTTCCTGCTCCTGGACGACGCCCGGAGTACGCACAGCTATACATATATGACACCACCAATGAGCTGCAAAACAGACTTAATATTTTTGACCATGCTGACAGTGCTGCAGATGTCCCTAACCCTGCTATTGTACAAGAGCTTATCTCTATGCTTGACCAATGCAATCCCCTTGTGCAACAGTTCCGGCTTGCTCGAGACAGGCTGCTCTCTCCAAGTGCTCCTAAAATTGCTATCAAACTCATTGGGTCAGGTCATTCTCAGGGTGATTGTTACTGCCTTCCCACTGCTTCTGAGTTGGCTGCGCTCATTGTTCCTGGTACATCTTCTAAGATATCGAAGTTTGATGTCGTTGTGCAGAAGCATTCAGGTGAATTGAGTCAGCTTTCTCCCATTCATCCAGCTCTTATGTCACTGCAGTACCCACTTCTCTTCCCATATGGTGATGTTGGTTTTCGTACTGGCATTAAGCTTAGAGAGGTAGATGATCAGCCACCTGGGAGTCGTGATGAGGCGTCCATGCTTGAATATTATCGGTATGAGTGCCACTACCGAAAGGATGAGCCCAACCCATTTACTTGTTGTGGTAGACTTTCTGATCAGCTCGCTGTTAATGCTTTCTCATGTATCGAGATATCTCGCCTCAACTTCCATACTCTGAGCCAGAAGAAGCTTCGCTCTGAAACACATCAAGGTATATCTGATGCTGTTGGTAGGGGAGACACTAATGGAAAAGATGTTGGTATAAAGGTAATTCTGCCATCAAGTTTCACTGGAGGAAGGCGATACATGGTGCAAAATTACCATGATTCAATGGCGTTATGCCGTGCCTACGGTCCTCCTCACATATTCTCAACTTTCACATGTAATCCTAAATGGCTAGAAATTACTCAGGCGATTCGTTTTGAGCTAGGCCAGAAACCAAATGATAGAAGTGATATGGTCACACGTGTTTACCATATGAAGCTAGATGAGTACATTACATATATTAAGAATGGAGAGGCATTCGGTCCAATACAGGCTAGTAAGTTCCATATCTCATTGATTATAGCTATCCAGTCTTTATACACATCTCTTTACCACCACATGTATTGCTTCTGCTAGCTGTTCATATCTTTTTTCTTGCTGTTTTTTTTCCAGTTGTATACACTGTCGAGTTCCAGAAAAGAGGATTGCCTCATTCTCATACATTAACATGGCACATGGGTCAATCTGGAGATCCTTCACCTACATTCATTGATAGCCTTATAAGTGCTGAGATACCAGATATAGGCACTGATAAATTTGGGTTTGGTCTTGTTGATGAATTCATGATACATGGCCCATGTGGTGAGCACAATCCACATTCTCCTTGCATGAAAAATGGTAGGTGCTCAAAGGGGTATCCAAAACAATTCTGTGATGTGATTTCCATAGATGATGATGGCTATCCTATCTATCGACGACGCAACAATGGTCGCTATGTGGTAAAGAATAGAGTTAAGCTGGATAATCGGTGGGTCGTCCCTTATAATCTTGCTCTTCTCAACAAATTTCAAGGTCATATCAATGTGGAATGGTGCAATAAAACATACCTTATCAAGTACCTTTTTAAGTATGTAAATAAAGGAAGTGATTGTACTGCGTTTGCTTTCAAGCAGAAGGATTCAGAGGAGGCAGACACTAGCAGCGCCAACAATGGTGGGATAGATGAGGTTATGCAGTACATCAAGTCCAGATATCTATCAACTTGTGAATCATACTGGAGATTATATGGGTTTGAGATACATGGAAGAACTCCTTCTATTGAGCGGCTTGTTGTGCACCTTCCCAATATGCAGTTTGTGACATACCATGAAGAGGCTGACCTTGAAGAGGTTATAGAAGACCCTGATTCTTCCAAAACTATGCTTACTGAATGGTTTGTTGCTAATCAATGGCACATCTTTGCCAGGGATCTCACATACTGTGATTTTCCCTCCAAGTTTAACTGGGACTCCGACAAAAAAGTCTGGACAAAACGTAAAAGAGGAACCAAAATAGGGAGGTTAAGGCATATTCATCCAAGTGTTGGGGAGCCATTCTACCTTAGAATGTTGCTGATGGTAGCTCGAGGTTGCATGACTTTTGAAGATGTCAGGACATACCAAGGTGTGACATATAGCACCTATGTGAAGCTTGCTAGGCACGTGGTCTTATTGGTGACGATGCTGAATGGGATCATCTCTTTGAAGAGGCAGTTATCTGGGCTACTGCATACCAACTCAGGAACCTATTCATGACTGTTCTAGCACATTGTGATGTAGGTGATGTTAGGGTTTTGTTTGATAAATACTGGAAGTATATGGTAGATGATTTTTCTTACAAGCTAACCAAAGCTCTTGGGGTACAGCGTAGAGCTATTCCGGATGTTATGTTGCAGAACACCTTGCTCAAAGAATTGGATGGCATTTTCTCAAATAATGGCTTATCAATCTCATCATTCGATCTCCCGACACCAGCTGAATGTTCGGATACCAGTGCAGGAAATAGGCTTATTTTAGAAGAGCTCAGTTTCAACCAAGGCAGCCTCCATGAAGAGTCTATGTCCATGTATGCCAGCTGAATGATGACCAGAAGAAGATATATGACAAGGTCTTTGACAGACTAGCTCATAAGGAAAAATGTATTTTCTTTATATCTGGACATGGTGGAACAGGAAAGACATTCTTGTGGAATGCTATTATGGCAAGGCTGAGGTCAAGAGGCGAGATCGTTCTTGCAGTTGCTTCTTCTGGAGTCGCAGCTCTGCTCATGCCTGGTGGAAGGACAGCTCATTCACGCTTTCGGATACCTATAGATATACACGATCAGTCCATGTGCGGTGTTCGTAGAGGTACAATACTTGGAGATCTTATTAAGAAGGCATCATTGATTATATGGGATGAGGCGCCTATGACAAACAAGCTATGCTTCGAGGCGCTGAATAGAACTCTTCAGGATATTCAGTCCGCTGATGATGCAAGTAATGCGCATAAGCCATTTGGAGGTAAAGCAATTTTGCTTGGTGGTGATTTTAGGCAGGTCTTGCCAGTGATTCAGCAAGGTACAAGAGCTGATGTGGTGGCTGCTTCCTTGGTTAAATCTGCATTGTGGAACCATGTTGAAGTCTTACACCTCACCATTAACATGAGGCTACATAATCCATCGCTCTCGCAGCAAGCCAAGGATGAGCTAGCAGAGTTTGCTAAATGGGTTCTTGTAACACCCTGAAAATTCGACCTACAAATCAAAACTCTAAAATTCGGATTTTCAAAAAACTTTTTAAAATAAGTTGCATCATGCCGATTTTATTCGCCGTTCCATTGAATTTCGATTTCGGAGGTTGGAGATCTCGAATAAAGAACTACATCAACCAATTTACATCGATATTATTGCAAACGTGCTCGTATCAATTAAATTTAAATGCGATGGAATGGAATTAACACTAAATAAAGATTTAAATAAATTATCTAAAAATGTGAGCAATATTGATTTAGGATGGATTTATTAGTGGGGATAACACAAGTATTGGGTAAGAATTATATATGCAAATATTAGGAATTTTAGAATCAAATTTATATAATAATAATAAAAAAATAATAAAAAATATATATATATAAAATAAAAAAAAGAAAAAGAAAAATTGGAAAAGCGGCACTGTTCATTGCCCGCCAAGTGCTCGACGCGGTTCCCTAACCCTAACCCTACCCGCTGCCGCGCCGCGCCCCGAGCCCCGTGCGCCGCGCAGCCGTCCCGTCGCCGTCGCGTCGCGCCCGCACCGCCTCGCGCCCCGAGCCGCCGCGCACCGTCGCCATCCCCGCCACGCCACTCACCGCCACGCCGCCGTCCCGTCGCCGCTCGGCCGTCGCCCTCGCCCTCGCCGCCTCGCGCCCCGCGCGCGCCGTCGCCCTCACCGTCTGTCGCCGCGCAGCCGCTGTCCCGTCGCCGCGCCGTTCCATCGCCGCGCCCGCGCGCCGCTTGCCCGTCCCGTCGCCACCTCGCGCCCCGCGCCCTGCCGCGCCGCGCCCTCGAGCCCCGTGCAGCCGCACGCGTCGCGTCGCCCCGCTGCCGCGCCGCTCGCTCGCCATCACGTCGCCGCTGTCGCCGTCGCCATCGCCCTGCCGCGCCGCGCCCCCGAGCCCCACGCCGCCATCGCGTCGCCGCCCGCGCGTCGCCCCGCTGCCGCACCGCCGCCACCCCTCCCCTCTTCTTCTTCTTTCCCCCCTCCTATAAATCCCCCCTCCCCCGCTCCATCCTTTCCCCCATCCTCAACCCCCCCTCCTCAACTCCACGCCGCCGCACCGCCGCCTCCACACCGCTGCGCCGCCGCTTTGAGCCGTCGCGCCGCCGCCCTTGGTGCCGCCGCACCGCGCCGCCGTCGCCGTCGTCGTCGCCGCCGCCGCCGTCGTCGCCACGCCGCCGCCGGTGAGCCACCCCCTTCTCCCCTCGCATCCACCGCCGCCGCCGCTCGGGTGAGGGAGAGAGAGAGCCGAGAGGGAGAAAGGGAGAGGAGAAGAGGGAGTCGGCCGAGAGAGGAAGAGAGAGAAAAGGAAGAAAAGAAAAAGAAAAGAAAAAAAAATGAGAGAGAGGGAGAAAAGGAAAGAAAAGGGAGAGAGGAGAGAAAGAAAAAAAATAAATAGAAAAG
The DNA here is from genome assembly GCA_000338895.3 of Oryza meridionalis. Lineage (NCBI taxonomy): Eukaryota > Viridiplantae > Streptophyta > Magnoliopsida > Poales > Poaceae > Oryza > Oryza meridionalis. The sequence goes on along the minus strand of CM002529.2, from coordinate 4,161,688 downwards.
AAAATTAGGGGGAGATTTAAAATATTAAAAATAATAATAATAATAAATAAATAATAATAATATAAAATAATATTGAATAAATATAAATGATAAAAACAAGTAATAATTAGAGGAAAAATTAGGAAAAGTTTAGAAGTCTTAAAGAAAAATTAGAATTTAAATTATAGATTAATTTCCCGTCGTAGGATTGCAAAATTTAATGAAAATTATGGGTTAATCTTTTTATAGTCACTATAAATAATCAATTCACGGTAGTGATTTAAATATAATCAATAATTAAAACAAATGAACGAATTCTTATAGATTATTATAGATTAGTTCGGGTAATCCCTATAGTAGTCGATTCACGGTAGAAGTTCGGATTTACTCACTAGGAATTTTAGACGCATATTATACTTAATTGGGTGGTCATAGACTAAATTATATCGTATAATAGTTTTTAGGATTTCGTCCGATATTTAGCTCGCGATAAAAATTGCTAACCTATTACATGGATATAATACTCGAGAATATTAAATTAAAAACTTAGGACAACAAGATAATTATACTCATAAATAATTCACACCAAAAATATGTTTGCCATAGTTCGCGAATAGTAAAATTAATACCGACTTTCGCACTCGATTTCTCATTTGGATTTACTTGGATTTTTATTTAAATTCTAACCGAATTCAAATCCAATTTCGCATGTAACTATAGAGCCCGAGGAAGCTGCTGATCCAAGCGAAGGTCAAGACCCGCAGGACTTTGAGCAAGGCAAGTTCACTATTCTTTGAACATGTTGATCCCAATTGCGAAATTGTTTTGTTTACAAATAAAATTGCATGCAATGATAAACATCCTACTTGTGATTATGCCATGCCTTGATTATTGTTTACCCCATATTCCTTCGTAACCATGTTTACGTATGAGTCCCTAGTCAACTATGACAATTGCTTAGCAACGCTATTCTAGAATCATGTATACTCATAATTATCAAAATGCTCTATGCTTGGGCAATTACCTTTGGGAAGGTAATTGAGATGCGGCATGTGGAGACATGAGCGCCACATTACCATGATGTTGATGACATGATTTATGAAAAGAGAAATGAAAGTAAACAACCGTTTTCGACTGGGGCGGACGGAGGATTTGGGTGGTATCCGGGTAAAGGCAAGTACCGTCCCCGGTCAATTAAGGACCGAGCCATGAAGTTAAGCATGAAACGACCCCCGTACAACCGCACTTCTCGTATGGGTATAGACCTAGCAGAATAGATAGCTGAGCAGAGGCAGTATCCATGCATAGTGGTTTCTCGATGTGTGAGGCAGGGGCTCTACGGTGGGGCAGCCATTGGTAGAACCGCGAGGCGGGTGTCTACAGTGGTGTCGCCATCGGTAGGACTGCCATGTGAGAATTTAAACATAATTATAACCTAATGCCTGTGTGAGTCTTTCCTTCCCGGGTGCGCCAGAACTCCTCTCACTGCTAGAAACTGTGTACGCCTAGAGTGCATGAGGATGTAAAGTTCATGGAGCGGGTACTGCCAATGCGAGGTTATCGAAAAGCTTTGCCGTGACATGTCTCATGTGTTGGGACGAGGCTCATGTGTTGGGCAGTCGCGGAGTGCGGGTAAAGTGTACATCCACTGCAGTGTGAGTAAACCCAATCTATTCGAATAGCCGTGCTCGCGGTTATTGAGCATCGGGACGTGCATTACACTTGGCTAGACTCTAAATTTTTAACTTGTGTGGGATGGGATGTTGCATGATGATTTCCTTACTGATGGAGCCACTTCCTGAGAGAAGGGAAGGTGGACGTCCTCAGAAAACCATGACGACTCGATGGCGGGAAGCTATCCTTGGGATCACAATGGATGGTGGACAGAACCGTCATTGTTTAATAAGAACACTGGTACTAAAATTTGATCAGTCTATGCTAGGTTTTAGGCTTGTGAAAAGAATTACAAAACTTGCTTTGTGCAAAAGAACTATAGCCATTCCTTGAATACCCCTTTATCATGTGCATTGTTGCTGTGGTGACTTGTTGAGTACGGTTGGTACTCACCCTTGCAAATATAAACTTAATCAGAGGCCGGAGATGAAGCTTCGGAGGATCCCTATGCCTGTTACCAGGAGGGTGATGAAGACGAAGGCGCTCAATAGGTCTTAGTTACGGTCGTTGCCTGTGGCAATGGCATGCCGCTGCCTTGATTCCGCTGCCTTATCTATTTCTGTTTTTGGATGTATTCCGGACCTCTCGGTCCGATGACTTAAGACTATGCCTGCGGGCTATTGATGTAATAATTCGTACAAGACACTCGTGTATGTGCACTGGTTACTTCAGCTATGAATTCGTGTGTACCAGACTACTTGATCCAGGGAAATGGTACTGTTTACACGATTGATTCCTGTTATAAAAACGGGGGTCCACAGTTCTTGACATTGGTGAGGGACGTGTTCCAATGGACAGACGACAGGGTGAGATTGAAAAGACATGGATACACATACCTGAGGAATTGTTGCTTACTCCACATGGTGACAAGATTACAGCTATAATTGATGCTGTCTACCCAGATTTTTAGACCAATTATGACTGCATCCCGTATCTTTCTCAGCGCGCAATAGTCTGTCCAGTAAATGCAGTTGTTGATGAGGTTAATGATATGATGCTTGCCAAAGTACCTAGAGAAGCAAAGGACTATCTTAACAGCGACACTATTGCAAATACACTTGAAAAAGCTGCAGATTTTGATCTGTTGTATCCCATAGAATTTCTAAACTCGATATCCATAAACAACTTCCCGGAACATCACATATCCCTGAAAATTGGTTCAGCAGTTGTCCTACTTCGCAACATCAACCAATCACTTGGCCTTTGCAATGGGACAAGATTGCTGGTTACTCGACTTGGTGATTTTATTTTTGAGGGCAAAATCATGACTGGGACAAATATTGGCCAGCTGGTCTGTATTCCATGGATTGTCCTAAGTGGAAATAGTCCGAAGTGGCCTTTCACGCTCCAGCGCAGGCAATTTCCTATCAGACTATGTTATGCAATGACAATAAACAAATGCCAAGGGCAGACATTAGGAAATGTTGGTGTATACCTCAAGAACCCTGTCTTCGCACATGGACAGCTATATGTTGCTGTTTCGCGAGCTACATCAAAGGAAGGACTCAAGTTATTGATAGAAGATAATGATAGAAATCCTTGTTCCACCACCAAGAACATCGTCTACAACGAAATATTATCGTTGTTGTAGATTAGTCTTATTGTGGCTATCTCTGCAGCACTGTGATGGCTCTTTTGTGAAGCTCTTTGTTCTGTGATCCCATTTGTCGATGCAGCTTTCCTATTTTGTTGTTCCCTTTTGTTTAGCCTTTACTGCCAGCTTGTGTTCGTATATGTGTTGTTCCTGTTTGACCACTTGCTTGTTCCAGTGCCTTTCATGCGTGCTTATCGATTCTTCTTTCTTAATTTCCATATTTCTCTCTTGTTACTATCAACTGCTTTTAGATATGATTTATTAAAATGCCTTGCACTGAAAATAATTCTCAGCTCCAAAAACAAAAAAACTTATATGCTCCACCATAGTCCCTTCAACAATTACAGCTTTGCGCCTTCATATCATGCAGGACACTGTTTGTATAATTCTCCTCTAACCTGCATGATGTGTTCTCTGTGCTCTACAGATGGATTACAGTCTCCTAAAGGATGTCACACAGGAATCACACCGTTGGCGCGTACGAGTGTGAGCAACCCGCTTCTCGGAGTTCACCACAGCTAATGAGCCCGACAAGATTTTGCGCCTTGATTTAGTCTTGCTTGATGAGCAGGTATAGCACCGAGGACATGCTTTCTTTCTCTGCACACTATTTGCCTCCACACACACTTACATATTGAAACATCAATAGGGCGACATGATGGATGCGCAAATCCCAGGACGCCGTGTTGATCAGTTCAAGCCTTTGCTAATGGAAGGCGCTGTGTATTACATCAAATACTTCGAAGTCGCCGAGGCACGCCCCCAGTATAGGCCTATTGATCGGCTGCTGATGGCAAAGTTCACTGCTCACACAACCGTTACAGAAGATGCTGGACCACCATCCACGTTCCCATCTTATGCCTGCAAAATTCTTTCTTTTGATGAACTCAGAGCTCGGGCTTACAAGAAAGATATTCTTTTAGGTAAGTCTCCTTGGCCTGGATCAATCTATATTATTGCTTATAATCTTCTCCATTTCTAGCTTGCTGCCCTCATTTACTCATACAGTTTTCCTCCCTCATATTACCCATGTAGATGCTATAGGCATAATGACAGCCATCGGGCTAGTGCAGACTGTTTCTTGTGCAGGTGTTATGAAAGCTGTGCTTAATGTCCATATAACTAATGGAAGGTATGTGCGTATCGATATGTTACATATTCCAAACATATTTCTGTTCTGGGTGAGTGAAAGCTACCATACAAAATGAGCAACCTATGCACAGATAGATCATTATTGCTGTTTTCATGTGCATCATCGATTTCTTGGAAACATATATGTTTCTCCTTTTTTTTCTAGACAAACATTCTCTAGCATCTTGATTAGTAGAAAATATGGATGGTTAAAAAGTCATCTGCATTATTTTCCACCTCTTAGTTCTTTTATGTGCTTGCAGAGAAACTGCCGTCGTGGCATTATGGGGTCCCCATGCTACACAATTCCACGCTGAAAACTTGCAGCGGCAAGCAGACAATGGACCTGTTGTCATGTTATTTGTTGATTTAACTGTTAAATTTCGAGACCGTAAGAAATGAATTCCTGTTCTATTATCCCTCCTGTCTCATTTGCATATTTTCACTGTTCTAACTCACATGATGTGTTCTTCCGTCTTTAACAGGCCAGCTAGCCCTACAGGGTAGCACTGTCTGTAGATGGTATCCTAACGCACCAATCCAGGAAACAATCTCCCTCATAAGCAGGTGCCACTTAGCTCTGCTCTTTTCATACACATATACATCCTTCTACTTTATTCATCATATTTTTTTTGCTACCTTATGTGTCATGTAGATCAATGCTTTTCCCTAACCTACAAACCAGAGCACTAACTTCTTTCACATTTGAAGCCTTCATGGTAACCCACAGGTGGTCAGGATGATAGAGGCTAACTTCGGTCAGAAGGAATCCATAAATGTCAAAGTTTCTGATATTTGTGACCTTAATCCCCATGTGGCCTTGGTAATATAACCTACCTCAGCGCAACTAGTGATCATTATTTCCATCATATGCTATTAGCGCCATCCTTTACTTGTTCCATTTTTCGCATGTCAACCAAGGCAATAGCTATGTTGTCAATATAATCATCAGGGATTTGGTTCCTGCTGAGCCCTAGTGGTATATAGCATGCAGCACCTGTAAGAGAGGCGCAGCTAGAGAAGGAAACGCATATAAATGCCCGAGATGCAGCACTGATGCAATAGAAACAAGGTGCTCTTATCATATGCACACCTGTAGCTTTTCTCAAGTATTTTACATGATGAACCAATCTATATGCTACAATTCAATCCATGTGTATTGAGAACTGTCTGAACTGCCTTCTATAATAGGTACAGAGTAGCTATCATGGGTATCGATCCATCGGATTTGGCAAACGATCAGGCCAAAGCTGCCGAGTTTACCTTCTTTGGAGAAATCGGTGAACAATTGATTCGCAGCCCTGTTCTTAACCTGGTTGCATCAGTTCATGGAGCACGAGATATAGTACCACGAGATATAGTACCACCAGAGATCAAAGCAATTTTTGGCAGACAATATGTCATTAGAACCAGTGTGTCACGTGGCTCATTGCAAAGAAATCGGGTATCCTACCAGGTGGATTCCCTTATGCTAGCCCACCCAGATCCAAGCCATGCAATTTGTCTACCCAGCCATGATACTTGCGTGGGCTCTTCTGGACATGGCTCAACATCAGCTAATGCAGTTGAACCACATGCCATCGTTTTGTCTTCTACTCAATCTATGCCACCTTCTACGCCGTTTGTGCTTCCAGATACAAAGGTATAATCTAATTTTGTTGTCTTATAAGGATATGTGACCTGTTACATCTAAGTTACCATAATTTCTTAGATTATATCCTTTTTGTATAGGACACAAGGGACAGCCATGGTGATCAGCATGAGGCAACACCACCTACTCCGCAGGCTAGCAATATATTTTATACTTACATCAATTATATGCATATGTCTTTGTCAGACCTTCCTGACCATTAATACTTTATCAGGTCATAGCTATAGCATAGCCAGATAAAAAACGTAAATCTTCTACGGCTGATGAGAATCTTGGCCATGGAGGGTCAATGCCAATGGAAAATTTCATGTTTTACTTTGATTTCTTCTCTTTTTCCTCATGACTCAAACATCTTCCATTTGTAGCTCATCTCTTGATGAACATGATCGTCGCAAGCCTTCTGTTGTGCGCACACTGTTCGTAGACAAGCTGCCACCAGAGCCACCAAAATGTGACCAACTATACTCAAGCAACTGTGTATTTCTTGCCTCCTCATTTGTTATAGCAAAAATGTGACTCTGCTTTACATTCTTCGTTTCAGGACTTGAGCCTCCCATGTGATATCCCCAGAGCGAAGCGACCTTTTGCACCTTGCATGGCAACGCGCATACTTCTCTCCCTGGTTGAAGCAAAGCTACCATACTTTGGTCAATCTATTTTGCAGTGCCAACATAGAAAAGAGAAATGTTCTTTTGCGCAAGCCATTGGACCAATTGATATTAGTTTTACCTGTTACGGGCTCACTACCCCTAATAGCTAGCCAAATGATAAATGAATTAGTATCAACAGTGTTTGGTGTCTGTAATATATGCACGTTCTGACAAATATCGCTGCAAGTGATAGTCTTATTAATAGTACTATATCTATTCCGCTTATACTACTTCCTTCCTGAGTAATCTGCTTACATTTGTGCCATAGAATCACCACTTCTATTGTTTCTTATATATGAAACCATTGTACTTACGCATGTCTATCCAGGTGGTTGCAGACCATGTATCGATTATCTTATACCGGATAGTTGTTCTCCAGCATACACTATCCTATTAGAGGTTAAAAAAAAGCTGTTGCATAGGTCCGCAGACATAGATTTCTTCTATTTTTTCCCTTTTTATGTGCAGAGCATCCGACCAGGCACCATTCTTCTCAGCAATGCTTTTCATCAGTGCAGACATCCAAACCATTTCAGAACACCAGAACATTCACATCTGTACATCAGTCAATCGTGCTATAACGCTACTCCAGTGTTACCGTATACCCAAACAAGCATAACTAATAATCATACATAAACACGATAGATTTTAACTAGCTGCTTAAATTACCATTACATTACAAACTGCATATGTCTAGGACCAGCTATATAGACATGAATACATAACCAACATATAGCATATATACATATTGTTCCATCCATCCAGGACCAGCTATACACAACATTTGCTATATAACACACACTTATTACAATTAGCCACAACAACCCTACCAATAACTTACTGCTAATAAGAACAGTCACAGCCCCTGTTCTTTTTTGTCAGCTTCATTCCCAAAAGCAATCCATACAGATGTTCTTACAGGCACCTATCAATAGCACTGCTAAGGTTAGCCAACCCTTCATCCATTTTAGATTCAGCATATTCACCAAGACGATGCACATCATATAGCACTCCAACCTCATGATGATTAAGATCATCAGCACCAGGGCCTCCTAAAGCAAAGGAACATGTATCATTACATATTTGATTCACAGAAGCCAATGAATCTAAAGCTCTATCCCAACCAATTTCTAGCAAACGAGTCTTCTTTGCAAGACTGTTACGTTCCTTCCTGACTCTCCCAAGAGCTCTTTTCAGTCGGAACACCTCAGCGTGATAGCGATTCATATCAAGCCAGTTCGTATCTTCGATCTCCACTCTGCACTCTTTCTTGATAACAGCAATTAGTGCATGTGCGGCACTTTCTTCCGCATCACATGGCCTTATAGCTGGGATGCCATGTGCACGAACAAGAAATGGCTCTTCACCTCCTCTTACACCATAAACAGATGCCTCAACAGAGCCAACATACCCATCAGTGACAGCATGACAATTATAACATGCCTCATTAGCGCCTATGCTTCTAAGGATCTCAGACAACAACATTTTCGACCTGATGTGCACAAGGTGGCGCTGTTCTGTTATACCATAACAAAAACAGAGTCAGTAAGAATAGCAGCATTATAGGTCCATCCCCTTTTCTTTCCCCTTATTCCTAAAATTTCCTACACATGTACATATAAATATAACCATCTCTTTTTACCAGATCACCAAATGAAATAACAGGCATTCAAATCCCTACCGCATCAATCATCTGTATTTTTTTAAAAGAAACATGACCTATTCTAGAGAGCTCAAATAGATTGAGGTCACCGTTCAATTAACAGCCTACACAGTCACCTTGCAAACTGTAAAATACTATTGGCCATTCCATAGGCTTCCAAGCCAACACAGATCAACTTAAAAATAATCGTGCCACTAAAAAAACACCCATCCCCATTTCCATTATATCGAGCAGATTAAAGACCGAGCCAAACTATCACCACAAACAATCCACAGGGTTAATCGCTGTATATGCATACATACCTTGCACAGGTTCGTCCATGCTAGCTAAATGTCCTTTGGCTAAACCGCTAAGATCAGCAGCGCCGCCGCCGCATCGATTCAGCATTAAAAAAACAGCCAACACTCCTACATATATACCAGCCCCAACAAAACATATGCAATGACAGCACAACACGTTGCCCTAGGACATCCATCCTTAGCTGAAAAAGGCCTTGCATCCTGAAGCCCACCTGCAGCCCACTATTTATACTCTTGCACACCTTTAAGAGCCCAACGTCAAACATAAGCACAAAAGCCCATAGCTCCTTGATATGTTAGCCCGATCAGCCCCCGATAACAACAGAGAGATCCAATGCTTACTGCTGCACGACCTAAATAGCCAACTAAATACGACCTAATCAGCCAACTAAAAAAGCCGCTTTCCATCTATTGTTACATCGGTGCAGATCAAATAACACGAATCGGTTATAAACCGCGCGGCGTAGCGCGCGAACCCGCTCTAGTACATATAAGATATACATAAATCTGGAGTTTCTGGATTCATGTATGAAAGTGAAGGGTGTAGTGTATATTCAAGCAGGCATGGCATAATTAATCACAATATTTGAATTGAACTTGCTAAGCTAGCTAGTGTTGATGCGATCTCCACATGCTTATTTGTAGTGGTGCTTTTTTAATAATGTTTAGTATGAGTGCTAGCCCTACCAAAGTCTTGTGATAGTGACTCATCTTTCCTAGTATGTTGCAATAATGGACCTTACAATCTCCCTTCTACTTTTACCCTTTTTAGTAAGATATTAAGGATGAAAAAAAGACTAAAATACCCTTGAGGTATGATTATGGATAGAAAGGTGGTCCAGGGCTATAATGGGAATAAATTTGAGTTTGAGTTAATTAATGAGACAAGTACCGCACCAAAACCCCTTAAAATTTTAGGCCAAAACTAGAATGATTAAATCCGTTACATTATGAGATAGAGCTCGTATTTTACCAGGAGTACTTCAATTCTTTCTCTCCCACAAACTCTCTCATGTGGATGTCGTATGGCGAAAGTCTACTTTACATTCCTTCACTATTTGTTGAGATGGTCCTTCCTCTCTTATCTCGCTGCCCCTATCACCGTTCCTATGATTTCACTCATTCCCCCCTACCCCGCACCTTCCTCTCCTCCTCGATGTGCCTCCCTCCTTGCCCGTCTTCTCATGCCTCACCTCCACCGGCCTCCCTGCTTCCTTCCTCTCCATCTATTGGTTACCCCTCGCCATCGCTTTCTAGGCTTCATGATCGGTGGCCTCCCAGAGCTCGAGCTTAAGTGGCGGTGGCAATCGGTGCAGAGCTCGAGCTCGAGTGGCGGTGTAGAGCCTCCCAATACGCTTCGAGGAGGGCCAGTGTGTGGTGCAACCCCCATATCCACCATAATCACCACCTGGGTTTCGTGATAGTTCCACCGTGGGGAGTACAAGGACAAAGAGAGTTCAATAGCAATGGTAGGGGAGCTATGCGGTGCGATCTGTCTTCACCACCACCTCCAGGTCCTCCTTCCCGCTTTCACATCCACCTTCTCCTTGTCGATCTATCCCCCTTCGCCATTATCATGTGGTCGGCCACCAGGCTGCCACCTACTTGGAGCCATGCTAGTAGCCATGCTGTTGGTGCAGTCCATAGGAATGAGAGAGAAAAGAGGAGCAAGGGAAGGTGGAGGAAGAAGACCCGTTGTCGTGCAGGTTAATTCCATTTGTATTTTTACTGAATGTAATGCCACATATACATCACATCGGATGAAACTATATATCGTCAAAACCACCTAGCTAGAGAGGTAAAATAAACCGATATTAATAATTAAGAGAGGTCATATACTTGGTTTTATTGTTTAAGAATGAAAATCACGGACTGACCCGTAGCTAAGAGACGTAATCTGGATACTTTTTCTATGTCTTGCATACTCCTAGAAATGGACCAAATACTCGGCTGTGTTGGAACCCGGTTGGAAAAGCATACCCATGATTACTTGACGGGTGGAAATTGGACAGAGATTTTGCGTCGTGCAACTTTTGACTGAAGTATACACACACGTAGCAACTAGCATGCATGACGGATGGTGATGCGCAGACGTACAGTCGTTGGAAAATATTGTTAGCTTTGTGCTTCGGTCGTGCAATAATACCAAGGAAAAAGTACGAACTATCCTCTAAACTATCAGACAGTATGAATTACTTCTCTGAACCATAAAACCAGACATTTTTCACCCCTAACTATTCAAACCGGACAAATAACCTCTCTCCCCCGGCTTAATCCACAGTGATTTTGGTCCTACGTGGCAGTCCAGTCAACAAACATTTTGAAAAAGAATCGGAAGACCAAACCAGTCAGTTTCTCACCCTCTCTATATCTCTCTCTCTATTCTATCTCTTTCCCCAATTCCCTCCGCTCTCTCTCTCTTCTCCCTCCCCTCACCTCCATCACTCACCGGCAGCAGCGAGCTGAGAACGGCGGAGGCGGGGGCGAAGCCGGCCAGCTGGGGGCGGCAGAGGGGGGCCGAGCTTGGGTTAGTATATTTTACACTTTTTCCATAATATATTTTAAAATTTAGAGTAAATTCCAGCTTGGGTTAGTATTTTTTTTACCAAACTTTCACTTTGGACTACCCCTAACCTAAAGTTTTCACATAAAGCTGAGATATGTTTACCTCTTTTGCACTTTGGATCACCCTCTCCATCTCTTTCTTTGCCACGTCCAGCTCTCACCACCACCACCTGGAGCTTGATTGATGAGGCACCGGTGAGGCCCTCTTCTCCCACACCGGTGAGCTCCTTCCCTGTCTCTTTCTCCCCCGCATACCCTAGTGTCTCAACCACCGATGCTGCTGGATTAAAAAGTAGGGGCAGCAAGGTGGCAACAAGCTTCGCCGCCACGTTAATTAGAATGACGCAAGGGCAGTCCATCGGTTTAAGACAACAGCCTGAGCTGGAGGTGGTGGTGGGAGCTAGAGGTGGAGAAGAGAGAGCTGAAGAAAGAGTGGCCCGCAGTGCAAAAGAGGTAAACATACCTAGCTTTATGTGAAAACTTTGGATTGGGGGTAATCCAAAAGTGAAACTTTGGTAAAAAGAACCTACTCCAAACTACAATTTACTCTAAAATTAACAGTTTCTACAATTAAATTGAAGCTATGATACTCTCATTGGTTATAAATACAGTATTAGACAGTTAAGACTACATCTAATAAAAAAAAGTTGAATTTTGACCATCAATAAAACTTCTCAAATGCTTAGTATTTTATAAAAGAAAAGTTATATGCATAGATTAGCCTTAAAAGTTATCATGATCTTATTAGAGTTTATTAACTTGTCCTGATACCTAAAATTAATGGCTAAAGTTTCATAACTTTGATCGACTACCGAATATTGTGACTGTAAAGACAGATGCAATAGAGACATTTGAAGAGTGACATTTGGTAAGGGAGGCAAATAGTTAGATTCAGAGTATGATTCAAGTTTTATGTACGGATTTTTAATAATTACATGATTTTATTATTTGTTTAAACACGCGAGTGTTAAGGCCTTTGATTTGGAGGAAAAATATAGGAATTTTGTAGGATTCTAATCCTATAGGATTTTTTCCTATATGACCCTTTGAAACAAATGATTGAAAACTATTCAATCCTATGAAATTCCTAAGGAAAGTCTCAATCCATAAAGTTTTAGAGGATTTTTAACATGAGGTCCAACTTCATGAGTTTCTATTGAGTCTATCTCTCTTATCTCATTCCTATATTTTTATTGTAGTTTAATCAAACGATTATTTCTGTATTTTTCCTACATTTTACAGTCCTCTATTTTATAATAGAATTTCTATCAAAATCCTATATTTTATTTATTCCTTCGTTTTCTCAATCTTCTATCCAGAGGGACCCTTGTGTGCACTGCAGGTCAGTGCTTCGTGTGTTGTGGTGGCCGCAATAAGTCGGGAAGAAAAAAGGGCAGTTTGACCACTCATCATGAACGAATACCATCAACCGTGGAGGTCTAAATTGTGGTTTGTGGAGTACTTTAGCCAATGCTGCTAGATTGCCTATCTGGTGGAACCTACTTTAAATTCACTACTAGCAAAATTAATTGGACAGAGATTTGCATCGTGCAACTTTTGACTGAAGTAAATTAAACACGTATACCTTATAATTTATTTTAACTTTTTCACAAATCATACTTCTTTAGCTTTGTCCAAATTTATAAAAAAATATAGTAATATTTCAACATAAAAAACTATTAAAATATATTTAATATTAGATTTAATAAAATTAATTTAATGCTATAAATATTACTATATTTTTCTATATATTTGTTAAATTTTTAAGAAGATATCTTAAAAAAAAGTCAAAGTAAATTATAATATATGAAACGAAGGTAGGACGTAGCACACCCGATGGTGAATTGGTGATGTACAGCAGTACATTCCTAAGAAAAATATTCTTACCTCCCTGTTTTGGTCATACAGTTTACATCTTTTTAGTAGTAAAAATAAAATTTGTAGTTACAGTGAAACTACAGTTACAGCGAGACTGAGCTCATCTCAGATATAGTAAGATTTTTTTTTTCTGACAGGAACAACTATAGTAAGATTTCTATAAAAAACGAGGTACATGTGAACTATGGTAATTTGATCAATATCAACCTGTATGTCGACCCAATCTTCAGAGATGTACTTATAGAAGGAATATGTTTGCGTTGTGTGTTCATGTAAAATAATAAGCGTGTAGGCTTATATGAGTTGCTATATTTGTATTGTGTGTAAAAATAGGAGTAATTAGGATATCCCTTTGTTATTTGAGAATTTTGAGATATATATATATACTAGCAAAGGTGCCCGTGCGTTGCAACGGGAAGTGTACAGAACAAAAAAATTGAGAAAAAGTTAAGAAAAATTTACATTATGTAATTAATTAAAATATTTGGTATTTTTAAGTAGGTAGGTGTATAATTAAATCAATTTACAAGTAAAGCAATTATGAAAAATAAAACGACATGGTTAAATTTAATTTTATTAAATTCTCCATGATTAGTTACGCTCTTTGGAATTTTACGCTCTTTGGAATTTTATTGGAATTATCAGAACTTAATTGCTAATTTTTAATAATACAAAAATCATTTAACAATTATTTAATTGGAAAAAAAAATCAAAATCCTCCTTTCTATGTTTGGGCTGAATATAGCAAAGTTTATATTCCCTCCCTTTTGTCTATTCTATGTCTGGCCTGTTTTCTTTCTCCATTGAAGTCTATTTTGCATCCTCCATTCGGTGGCCCAATAGGCTGGCGGCCCGACGTGGGAGCAACTGGAGCCGTCCGATCGAATGTACGGTCCAGATTAATCCTAACCTAAATAAATATACCCAAACCCTAACCCTAACCCTAGGATTCATTTCCCCCCCCTCCCTCCCCCCCCCCCCCTCGCTAAGCGATGACGGCGGCGCCGCCCCCCCTTCTTCCCTCGAGCGGCTGCGGCAGCGCGGAGCAGCGACCGGCGAGTGGCGCCCCCGATCCCCTCTCTCAAAGCGACGGCGGCGGCGGGCCCCCTCCTCCTCTCTCGCCTCCCTCCCGCCCTAGATCCGGCAGCGATGGATCCGCCGGCGGTGGCGGCGTCGGCGATGGCCGCGGATGGATCAACCGCCGGCGGCGACGGCCGAGGGTGGATCCGGTGGGAGGGAGTGTAGTTTTGTAATGTATGTATATGGGATGATTTTTTGGGGACAAAGATTGGTTGAATTTTTCTTGCGGTGTGTTCATCCGATTTGGTTGTGCCGATTTTGGGACGTGTTTCCCTTATCCGATTCTTAGTGCAATTGGGATTCGGGGGGTTTCATTGAATTCCCATTGTGAAGATTGATTGAATTCCGATTGGGAATATTTTTGGGTGGGGGTGATGAAATTCGGACTGGGATTCGGGGGGAGGGGAGGGGGACGAAAAAAACACCGCACCTATGAGGTGACGACGGGAAAAATACGAATATTTATATTAGTTATAGATATATATATATATATATATATATATATATATATATATATATATATATATATATATATAACGTACATACCTCTTTCTAAATGGAGACTTAGTAATTTACAGTAATATAAATGTTTCCTCCTATTTGTATTGTACGACATTGTGTTATATGTGTGTGATCATTTTTTTTATTTTAAAATATATAAATCATCATATTTTTATTTTTTTTATTATTAAATGTATTTTAGGCATGACTTATATTTTTACATGCTGACCAAATCTTTTGAATAACATAATAATCAAGCATAAATGTAAGTCGAAAAGTAAACGACATCATACATAAAATAGAGTTACTGTATTATACTCGCTTGGAAAACAGCCATCGATCGAGCACTTATTCGTTTTCTACGAAGTTTAAAAAACACACAGCCACACAGGATAGCGTGCAGTAGTATCAACTTTGGGCATATGCATGCATGTACAAACTATAGACCGAGACGCGCCACCTCGTCGGCGAACACCTTCCTAAACTCCGGCATGCTCTCCGGCTCCAGCGACAGCGCCAGCGCGACGGCGCCGTCCTTCCCCGGCGCGTTCATCACGTACACGAACCCGCTGTAGTACATGATCGCCGGCCCCATGAACGCCGGCGAGCCCCACCCGAAGTCGGCGTCGGCGAGCGACATGCCCAGCCAGCTGATGGCGCGGAGGTGCGCCCGCGAGATGCCGCTCCTCGGCAGGTTCATGGCGTCCACGTCCTCCAGGTAGTCCACCAGCGACCGCGCGTAGTCGTCGCCCTGGCTCGTCACCGCGCGCGCCCGCCGCGCCGCGTGCCCCACGGGGTTGGACACCACCTCCCCGACCGTCGCCGACGTCGACGTGCGGATCACCGCGTTGCCGAAGTACCCCGGCGGCAGCGGCGGCGACAGGCGCTGCCGCATGTCGATCATGGAGTAGAGCCTCGTCTCCGCCTCCGGCGGCAGCGCCCGCGCGCGGCACGCGCACTGCCACACCAGCGCCACCACCGCGCGGAACGTGGACGCCCCCGCGCACGCCGCCTTCAGCGCGGCCACCTGCTGCTTCGTCAGCGTGATGATGGCGCTCGCGTACGTGGACGCCGTGGCGGCGTGCGCCGGCGCCGGCGCCGGCTCGGCCTTGTACTCCGGGTGGTCGTACAGCACCGCGCGCGCCGGCCGCGCGGCGAGCAGCCTGTGGTCGAAGCACGGCGGCACGGGCGCGTCCCCGGCGGGCGCGCCGCGCACGATGCTCGCCCACGTCTCCGCGAAGTGCGCCGCGCTCCTCGCGTCCACCACCGAGTGGTGCAGTGCCATGCCGAGCACGACGCTGCCGCACCGCAGGTGCGTGACCTGCACCAGCAGCAGCGCGCACGGCGGGTTCGGCGGCGGCGTCGCGGGGACGAACAGGTCCCGCATCTCGCCGCATGGCACGAACTCGCCCATCAGGTCGTCCAGCGCGTAGTGCCCGGACCTCGCCGTGACGAACACCGCGCCCTCGCCGGTGCAGTCGATCTGGACGCGCCCGTCGCCGCCGCCGGTGAGCCCGAGCCGGCCGGCGAGCGGGTAGAACGGCACCAGCGCCCTGGCGAGGCCGTCCCTCACGGCGTCCGCCGCGAAGAACGCCGCCTCATCGTCGCCGTTCCGCCGGTAGAAGTACACCGTCGGCGTGTACCCGCGCCGCGCGGCGAGGTCGAGGTTGGACAGCCACACGGCGCCCGCCGGAGTCTCCTCCGCCGGGGCGACCACCTCCGACGTCAACACCTCCACCGTGGCCATCACAGTTAGTACAAACTTTTGGTCGCCGGCGGCGAGGTCTCGGTCTCGGTCTCGTTCACGTTCACGTTGATCCGTGTGCCGCGCGCTACGTTTTTTTGGTGGTTTTTCGTGGCCATTTTGGGTTGGTTTATATAAAGAGAGCGAGGCATGTGTGCATGCAATGGTGTGGGTTGGTGAGTTGGGTTGGGTGTGTGAAATGGTTGGCACGGTGGGTGTGCAGCAAAGGCAGTGAAGTCTCTGCAGTCAAATTGCAGAAAAAAGATCAATAAGACTACTGTCACGTAGAACGAGTCCATTTGTTTTTGACCGGAGATGACACCAAGTCACACTAGGCCAGCCATACTTAATAGTGGTACTAGTAGATGCATAGTAGGTGTATCAGGGGTTTAAGAATAACGAGGTATCTCTTCTATCAGTGTCACTTTGATACTTAGGATCAGAATTATTAATTTAGTATTAATTATTTTAAATTTAAAAATGGATTAATATAAATTTTAGAACAACTTTTCTGTAGAATTTTTTAAAAAATATACACCGTTTAATGGTTCAGAAACATGCGCGCGGAGAACGAAAGAAATCTCCTTTCTTTTTATCCATAGTTCAAACGCAGTATAATTTGTAAGTAAGAATCAACAAATTGTAGGGGTTACAAACTAATTTTTTTTCTGTATATATATTTTTTTGGGGGGTAAAGAGAGAACTTTATTAAATTTTGAATAAGGGATTACACTCCTGGTTTAGTAAGTCTAAGATTCTTGCGGGGGCACACAATTTTCACTCCGCACGAGATCTAGTACCCATTGCCATTTGTGCTAAAACATGTGCTACCCTATTTGCTTCTCTCTTTATCTTGTGCACTTGCACTTGTTGGAAACACTGCATCACTCCTTTAATCTCTTCAATTGTCATCGCCTAGGCCGATTTCAAGGGGCCCTGTTGTTTTATGCCATTGACAATTTCAGCACTGTCCATCTCCATCACAATTGGTATGTGGATGAGTTCAACCGCCGCTCGCAGTCCTTCCAGACATGCTAGCGTCTCCGCCTGGGCTGAAGAGCCACATTGATGCAAGGTTTTGTGGCCAGCAAGAAGCACCAATCCCCTGCAGTCTCTGTATATATGTACTTGTATGTTGAATATGTACTTAACATCATGCGGAAATGGATAATATATGAGAAGGAACAACAAATTGTAGGGGTTACAAACTAATATTTTTTTTCTGTATATATGTACTTGTATGTTGAATATGTACTTAACATCATGTGACAATGGATAATATATAAGAAGAAACAACAAATTGTAGGGATTAATAATTTTTTTTCCTGTATATATGTACTTGTATGTTGAATCTGTACTAAACATCATGTGAAAATGGGCAAATGGTTCGTCCTTAAATTACTGTATTGAGTTGAGACTGTCGAGGTTTTCCCATTGAGATTCGAGAGTATTCGGAAAACGTGCGAATCTCGCATCATATGATTCTCGTAGAAGTTTCACTGCGGCTAATCATACAGTAGAGTAGAGTCCATAGTTTAGTACTGTTTGTGTTATGCTCCCTTTTGCGTGTTTGTTCTGCATGTTAATTCTACTTTTTAATGGCATCTATAGTTTTGTAGCTAGGTTTGAATCAAGTAGATTAGTGCTGAGAAAAACTAAGTTGTTTTCACTCGGTTTTGGACGTTTGGTGGACTAGCTAATATAATCAGGTTGAACTGAGCTCACACGTTTTCTTTAGAATCTCCACAAACTTCGTCACCACGTAGCTAATGGTGAGCTAAGAGAGTAAAAATGAGCAACATTGTGTCTAGTAAACGTTCAAATTGAATGCATTCGATAAAGTGGATGTGACTAGTGAAGAGGTGCTGTTGGGACCTGAAAAGGAAAACAAAGTAGTTTTGTTAGTTATCCTTGTAAGTAACTTACTAATATTAGCTCTTTACTAACGGAAGTGGAGATGCATTTCCAATGTAGAAATGACCTAGGCTCTGTTTGAAGATAATTTTTCTCAAGAATCTTGATGTTTCTAAACAGTCTAAATTCTTATATATTCAGATTTGAATATTATGATAATGTATAGTTATAGAATTTAGAAAATAAATTAAAAGCCAGAAACTAAAAAACACAGTTTTCTATATATATTCTCACCGGCGCTATCTATGAGTCTCCTTCTCGAAATTTAAACATGATCTAAACTGCTAAACAGCTCCATTTTTTAAAAAAGAAAAACTTTTTATATGAAAGGCTAGGCTTACCTCATTCTAAGTTGAAGTGAAAAACTAACAACTACCGCCGCTTGATAGAATAGAGCCACTGGTGCTTTTTTTTCTAATGTGGAATCATATGAAGACGAGATGCTGATTGTAATTAACTAGTTAGTGTGTGCTTGCCGCTTGGACGTTTGGTGGAATAGCTAGCTAAGCAGTTTGAACTGATCGTGCACGTTTTTAGAATCTCCATAACTTCGTCATCATCTAGCTAATGATGAGCTAAGAGCGCAAAACAGTGTCGTCAAGCTGCATAAACCTCTTCAACATCAATATACCGTGGTATTTGAAAAGTGGTAAAGAATATAATTGCAGGGGAGAACCTGAAAAAGGAAAATGAATGGTTTTATAGAGTATTAATCATCCTTGTTATTATTAGCACTAGTATTTTCATATAGTATCAGAGTATTAATCATCCTTGTTATTGGCAGTAGTATTTTCATAGTATTATCTCCGTCTACATATACAAGTATTTCTGACTATATATGCGTACATGTAGACGGATGCGGAAATATATATGTATTATTCTCCGTAAATAATTATTTTGTCAGTTGTACATATATGATCTCAAATCGATTTTCATGGTTTTCTTTTCTTTGTTTGTGTGGAACCATAGTAAACCAAATACTGACGATAACTAACCTAGTGTGTGCTTGGAATGGTATTTTTCTAGCTGGGTTAGTTCCACGTTAAAATTGAAAGTTTAAAGAAATTGGAACGATGTGACGGAGAAGTTGGAAGTTTGTGTGTGTAGAAAAGTTCAAGTGACGGAAAAGTTTAAAGTTTAAAGAAAAAAGTTGGAATCTAAATAGGGCCTCAGACTCGTGACTGATCTTAGATCAGACAGGTGGAAGAGATGACAGATTTGAGAGGGATAAGGAAGAATGGGATGAATAGAGGAGGAGGGTCAATTTAGTAAGAAAAAACTATATAGATGCATTGAAGTGGTAAGTTGTAGTATATATTTGATTTCTGTCAAACTGTAAAACCATGTATCCAAATATATGAATAATATGATATTTATAAGGTAGTGTTTAGATTTAGTAACTAAACTTTAGTCCATGTCATATCGGATATTTTGACACTAATTAGAAGTATTAAATGTAGACTAATAATAAAACTAATTGCATAAACGAGAGCCAATTCGCAAGACAATTTTTTAAGCATAATTAATCCATAATTAGCACATGTTTACTGTAGCATCACATACGTTAAACATGGAATAGATTTTCTCACTGGTTAGTCCAGGGTTATAAAATGGTTTTTTATCATTAGTCTATATTTAATACTTTTAATTAGTGTCAAACATCCAATATGATAGTTACTAAAAATGTTTTCCCGTGATCCAAACAGCCCCTATCAAAGAAAAGTTGTAATGGTACGAATTTAATTGAGCCACTAATTTAGCTATGGTCGCACACGAAAAAAAAATGCACTAATTTCCGTCGGCATCTGGTCTGGTCCGGTCTGGTCCCATATTAAACATCACGCGCATTAACGTCTACTGTGCATTTGTACGATTGTACTCGAGCTGTGGAAAAAAAATCAGCATGCGTTTAGTTCACGTTAAAATTAGAAGTTTGGTTAAAATTGGAATGATGTGATTGAAAAGTTAAAAGTTTGTGTGTGTAGAAAAATTTTGATGTGACAAAAAAAGTTAAAAGTTTGAAGAAAAACTTTAGATCTAGATACGGACTAATGCAGCTACAGTGGAGTACTGGAGAATCAATGGAGATGATGCACATGGCAATTAATGAGCCGAGACGACGTTGACTATGAACGACAAGAGGTTCAGTCTCCGTGGCCAACGAGGCATGGAGCTGTGCCGCCTGAAATCGACGGGAATCGGATGGACGTGGTATAGCCTACACCGTGTAGGTCGCATCGCTCTCAGGGGTTGGTGGCCCGGACCCGTGTACAGATGACTACGGAGGCAATTAGGCATGGGTTGGTCGCTTCCTCCGCGGAAACCAAGCAAAATTTTCAGCTCCCAGTCGCTGGTCCTGTCAT
This sequence comes from Oryza meridionalis, assembly GCA_000338895.3. NCBI lineage: Eukaryota > Viridiplantae > Streptophyta > Magnoliopsida > Poales > Poaceae > Oryza > Oryza meridionalis. Next base: position 4,141,002 of record CM002529.2, on the reverse strand, counting down.
TTCAGTACTGTGTGATGCGTCTCGCGTTACTTAACAAGGTGGCAGCACCAACCCCCAATGATTGCAGACTTTATGGTACATGTTCTTTCTAATTGATTCGGACTACTAAAAAAACACCATATCCAGTATTAAATTAACGTATTTTAAAATATATGTACTATAAATCACATTCGACATAATTTTAGAAGGATTTACATATATTTCTAAGCTTACGATTTCTATCACGATTGATGCTCCGACTCCGATGATCCAGCTCTAGTGACCCCCTTCTCCTCTAACTCCAAATATCCCAGCGAATGGAAGTGGAGTTTGGGTTTAGGGCATTGGATTGGGAGGGGTGAGGGAAAGCGGAAGAAGGGAGAGATCGCTAGGTTTAAAGTGATAGCTATGGAAGGTGACGGCTAGGGGTTGACATGGGCAGGTGGCGAGGTATTGGCACCAACGCCAGAGCCACGGGAATAAAGTAGGGAGGTGGGTTGGCGTTAAAGGTGAGAGCAAGGCGAGCTTGTGATTAAGAGGAAACGGCCAATGATAGTGGATCCGACAACGGGGAGTCACTGGAGACGGGAAAAACGGCGAGACAAGGGAACCTCTCCGTCACCGGCTTAGAGAAAGAGGAGAGGAGGAGGAGGCCGGTTAGAAAGGGCCTGGCCGATCAAGCTATCGACACCTTTCAGATTTCTAGCCAATCAACGAGGCCAACTGGTGGCGAAGGACGCCAGGTCAATGAGATAGGGGCCTAGTTCGTGTCCTGTGGCAGCTAGGAGGGAAGACACAAAATGAGGAACGGGTTAGGGTTCGGGGAATTCACACCAAATTTAGAGTAGCATGATTGAATGGGAGTTTTGAATCAAATAGACCTTTTTTTTCAGTAGGAGGGTTACAGTTTATAGAGTCATCGATAGAAAGATATCAAAACTGAGATGCGGCTAGTTACTGGACCAGCCTCAAATACACACGCAGGGAACTATTTATTAAGGACTACCCATTGGACGATTCAAGCAATACCCTCTTTTATATGCGAAACTCATTTTTAATGTTACCGAACAACTGCATCGTTGTGTGAGGCCGCTGATTAAACACTTCTGCGTTTCTTTCTTTTCAAATCCGCCATCATATGGATAGTATAAGCGTATCAAATGACTTTCCATAGCTGTTCCGAAAAAGAAACTGGGGCTTTTTTCAGCCACCAATCTCCTAGCTCCATGTCCATCTTGCTCAGCCCTTGGACAACTGTTAGGCCAGTTTTGCCGGCATAGCTAAAAGGGGTGTTGTTGTGATCGTTTAGTTTAGTTTAATCGATGGACAAATCCAATTACGTAATTAATTAATCGGTTAATCGAAAAGACAAGGTTAATAAAATAATAATAATTAGTTGTGCTGTCATAAAGTGTTAGTTTGTTAAATACTAGGGCTAAATCAAGGAGGGATCTATAGTGTAAACACTGGCGACACCAACGATTTTTAGCAAAACTTATGGTTAAACTGTTTGTCTATATATATTATAATACTATAATTAAAATATAATTAGCATAATACTGACCAACAAAATTAATTTTCTGTATCCATCGCTAGCTAAATGGAAACTCAATTCATGTTTTGTGCTAACAAATTAACACATGTCTCACTGCCGTTAACAGTTTCTCGCATCTCGGTAATAAGCAACTGCTTTCTAACGACGCATTTTCAAACCGATGACGAATTGTAATTTAGCTGGATCGAAGACGAAGACACCGCGATATATATATTTTCGAGAAGATTCTCCAAGATGAGCACCATAAGGAATCTCCTTAATTAATCACGGGACTTACGTCTTCATCACGCCAGTATTGCCTTCGTCACGCTAGCATCACCATTCATCCGCAACTGGAGATAATGGTTTTGCTAAACCTGTGGCAACATATTTTAGGGTTGATTAAGCGCAATTAAGCGGGGCACCTGACCTGATCAAGCTCCAACGCCTCCACTTATTAGCACTTTGCAGGCTAGAGAAATTAATAACAAATTTATTTTTCTTCGCACACTTTTTTAGAAAACAGAGCATTGTAATTCCAGTGTAAGTTTTTAATGTACAGTGTAATTACTTTGAAAGTTTATGGTGTATAATGTATGAGTGTAGGTAATTTGTAGTGTAAAAACGATGGCTACTTTATGATGAAAAAGGTTATGCTGTAAATATATCTACTTCCATATGAGGTATATAACTCAACAAACATGTAAGGTCAAATTTAACTTTATAAGTTATAAAAAAAAAGTAAAAATTAAAATGAAACTACTTAAGATACATTCAAAGTATATTTGTTATTTTTCTTACAACTTATATATAAAAATTAAATTTAAATTTACATGTTTGTTGAGTAATATATCTCATAATGTTAATCTATCTTTTTTAATTATTGAAATGACATATAAGAAACAAGAGGATATCAATGTCTTCTCCAGTGATAAAAACACTTTCCAAAAAAATTGAATGTATTTTTTCTTTTTCAACAGCTGCTACCAAGAAGGGAAAACAATCTTCTTCTTTTTTTAAAAAAAAAATTGCAAGCGCTAGACGATGGCTTGAAAACTCCAAGCCCCTAAGCCCAATTTCATAGGCCCAGTTGAAGCCCAAAGACATGATAAGGAAGGAATCCAACTATCCAAGCAAATGATGTCCGACGGCTCGACAACAAACTGCTCTTCAACAAACGTACTCAGCCAATTAACATTGGTTGCCAGCAGTGGAGCCAGGGCCCTGCGACCCTGGGCAGTAGCCCGGGCTCCGGCGCCGCATGCATCACTGCTAAATCATGGTGCTTAGGCACGGCATGCAGCAGTATATATAACCATCATACTCCCTCCATCTCATAATACAAGAGATTTTAACATTTTGCTTGCAATGTTTAACCACTCGTCTTATTTAAAAAAATTTAAAATTATTATTTATTTTATTTGTGACTTACTTTATTATCTACAGTACTTTAAGCACAACTTTTCGTTTTTCATATTTGCAAAAAAAAATTTGAATAAGACAAGTGGTCAAACGTTACAATAAAAACTCAAAATCCCTTATATTGTAGAACGGAGGGAGTTCTTGTTTGGAACACTAAGATCAAACAAGCTAGCAAACCATGTACATGTGTCAACACAACCATCTAGAGTAACCTGAAGTATCATGATTGTTTACTAGATGGTGGTTGTACCCATTACTTGAGTTCTATTAGACGTCAGGCAAAGTAAATTTTCTATCACCTATTATAATTTCTTTTTTCTCAAGATAATAAATTACTAAGTCCCATAGTACGTAAAAATATGATCCTCGTTTTCCTCTAAATTAGAATACGATAAAAACTACTCTATGGTACATGTCTATGGAGTTATATGAATTTGTTATATATCCGTTTGGCGTTGTTAGGCTTTCCCATATTCACAAAAATTTCTGAATCCACCAGGTTGCACGCTTCAAAAATGCCTGCCTCAAACTTTTCATTTTGCGGCAATGACCCGTATCACTTTATGCGACGGTTGCCATACTGCCTTGGAAGATTCCGCCGTTCCTCTCCTTCCACAACATCCAAACCACTACATATCGTCATCGAAAGAATGGCGGTCAGCTTTGCACATCTTTTGACAGCACGTACTAGCTCCACCAAATCTAGAAGTCCGAGGCACCGGTTAGTCAAAGATGATACTAAATATACTTCCCTTTTTATATGAAGTTGCTAGATTAAAATTGAACTAACCAACGTCATATTTGGATAGGCGATTAGGAGGAGTAGAGCTCCGGTAATGACATATGGAGTAATAACAACATCACCATCATCATTATTATGATTATCATCATCATCATTATTATTATCCTCATCATCTTATTATGCGATCTTGCTATACTGTTTCAGCAGTTATTATAATTTCATAATTTGCTGTGCTGCTGAAACAGTTCTTTTAATTTGTGGTGATTAAACAATTTAGGTATTAGATGTAGCCGCCATTGACACGAATGACTTGGCCGTTGATCCACCCGGCGGCGTCGGTGCAGAGGAAGCCCACCACCGGCGCCACGTCCATCGGCTCGCCGATCCGCCCCATCGGGCACTCGCCTGCGACGGCAGCGACGCGCTCCTCGCTCTTGCCGGCGTAGAACATCGGCGTCGCGACCGGCCCCGGCGCCACGCTGTTCGCCGTGATCCCCGTCCCGGCGAGCTCCTTGGCCAGCACCTTCGTCATCGCCTCCACCGCCGCCTTCGTCGCCACGTACGCGCCGTACCCGGGGCGGAGGGACCCCACGTTGGACGACGAGAAGGTGACGACGCGCCCGCCGCCGCCGCGCGCCAGCCGCCGCGCCGCCTCGCGGCAGCACAGGAACGTGCCGCGCGCGTTCACGGCGAACGCGCGGTCCCACTGCTCCGGCGACGTGTCCGCGACGCGCGGGTACGCGCCGTCCTGCACGCCGGCGGCTGCCACCAGGACGTGCAGGTCCGGGCCGAACGCCTCCTGCGCCGCGTCGAACAGGCGCGACACCTGCGCGTGGTCCGACACGTCCGCGGCCACCGCGACGGCGCGCGGCGCCGGCTCGCCCGCCGTCGCGGAGGCGTTGAGCGCCGCGACGAGCTTCTCCGCGGGGTCTGGCTCGCCGACGTAGCCGACCACGACGCGGGCCCCGAGGGACACGAGGTGCGCGGTGACCGCGGCGCCGATGCCGCCGGCGCCGCCCGTGACGATAGCTACCCGGCGGTGAAGCGACCGGTGGCCGGGAGCAGCTGGCGATGAGCCGTTAATGCCAATGAACGGTGGTGGCACATGTGGGTTTCTCATCAGAGAGTTCCAATCACTTCCCATGGCTTTCACATGCACTAATAATCACTACAAACATGATCAATTAGCCTCTATCACTTGTTATATATATATAAGAACAAAAACTACTGTCGATGGAAAATAAGGAGAAAATTTCCGATTTTTCAGTCATCGGATGCCCTTTGAGATTCATGCTCGTGCAGATTCTTTTTTTTTTCAAGTCGTTGAATGTACTTTGAGATTCATGCTAGCACAAAGAGAGAAAAGGAGCATTAAACTTGTGACGAGTTTTTTTTTAAAAAAAAAATACAGTACATGCTCATGCAGAATTTTTTTTCAAGTTGTTGAATGTACTTTGAGATTCATTATAGCATGAAGACAGGAAATAAGCATTAAACTCATGACGAGTTTTTTTCTAAAAAAAAAATACAGTACATGCTCATGCAGATTTTATTCAGTTGTTGAATGTACTTTGAGATTCATGCTAGCACAAAGACAGGAAAGGAGCATCAAACTCGTGACGAGTTTTTTCTTAAGAAAAAAAATGCAGTACAAATGTAGACGCTCAGAACACGTGTACACTGAACCAACATATCCGTGAGGCACCTGGTATGTCATCTACCATTTAAAGTATAATTAGTCGTAAATTTGAGCATCCGTATCAAATCTACAATTTGAACTTGGGTGAATTGGTTCCACCATAAGAAACCTAACCAGTTGAATTACGCTCACTTTGCAACATGTGCAAGTTATATAGGCAGTTAACTACAGTACAGTTAAATTACAATTGGAATTTTTTAACCGATTTTCTATTGAAAGTTGTATAGCTAGTCTAGAATAAAATTAGACCAGCAGTAGCTAGGAAGCCTATAGGTAATACTCAAATTAGTTCTCAACAATGACAAGTTGGTAGGCTAGATTAAGTAGCTTGCTCATTCTTTATAATTGATACGATACATTATAGCACTATGCATATAAATTGGATTAGAGCTATTACCTACCTCATAAGCCTAAACCAGTATAAAAATTTATGTCTCTTTTTTTAATATATCTGGGTACCAACATCCCCTATACTCCTCAGATATGGTTGTCGGGTATAACCCGTCAATAGTATCGAAGTAAAAAAAATCTTAGAAAACTACAATTGTAAGTGGTCATATATTAATTGAGTTGTTTACTTCTCCTTAGATATGGTTGTCGGGTATAACCCATCAACAGTATCGGAGTAAAAAAATTTAGACTTAGAAAACTACAATTGCAAGTGGTCATATATTGATTGAATTGCTTATTTCTTCTTCATCCCCTTCTTCCTCACTTTTAACCCATCGATCTCATCAACTCACTCTTATGGGAAAGCCTATTCATTCCTCGCAGAGTGGCGGCTCCAGGAATTTTTCATGGAATGTGCCTCCTTTATGCTCCAAACTTTTAAAATGCTGGCCATGCATATTTGAAATTTTTCCCTTTGTGACTTTGTCTAAATTAGGGTAAAAAAATATCCCCTTAACCTCAAAGGTTGTCATTAATTCTCTTCTTCCTTCTTCCCCTCTCACTCACTCTACCTCCTTGTTGTTGCTCCATTATGGCGAGCAACGAGCAACAAACAAATACTGCCAGGGTCGGCTTTCAAATAAACAGAGAGCAAAAATTAGAGAATGAAGGATCAATTCACCCAGGAAATAGAGCAGCTCAGCAGCTCAGCTTGCGTTTAGGTCGCAGGAGGAAATCAATATCCAATCGGCCAGTCCAATCTAGGCGGCTAATTCACTCAATCATCGATGGTTGCAGTAAATGGTTTGTTCTCACAGGAACAAGGAGGAAGAGCAGACAAAGGTCGTGGGGCCATGGCGAGGATGCCCCGACGGAACAAGATTCTCTGACGTATATTTTTTGACTTTGTGTCACTGATATATGAGCCTATAATAAAATAGACTCACATGTAAATGACACAAAATCACCTGACGTTACATCCCACATCACATGGACATGGGACATATGAGCTACAGTGAAGCGACGTGCTTGTTCGATGGCTGTTGTCTGCTGGTGAGAGCTGAGTTTGATTGGGGGATGGGGAGGAATGCTTGGCAGAAATCCAAGGGGTACAGGGACCACCCGGAGTAGTCGAGCACCTCTTGGAATCGTCCCTGATTACTCAAAAAGATGTCTCCTCATTTTTCATGTTTTTTAAAAAGTAAGTAAAAAATTTTAAAAATATATCTGTATATGGTATGTTACTGTACAAACATATAAGTTAAAATTCAATTTATATAAATATAAAAAACATTAAATTTAACTCTGAATAGAACGTGTAATTCGTAATCAAAATTATTGTTTTTGTTTTTAATTATACAGTTCGAATGCGAACTTGCCTATTTAGAGAATAACATATCACATATTGATTTATATTACTAAATATTTTTAAATGTTTTAATGAATTTTTAGATAATATGGACAAAAGGAGGGGACATCCTCTAGAAGGGGGAAAGAAATAAAACCCATCTCACTCTTCTTCCTCGAACGTGTTGTCCGACGCGACGCCACCGTTACCACTCATCAGAACATGCAGGGGCGGATCCAAAAAAGATTAACAGGAGAGTCTGAACAAACTATATAAAATTATAGCCCTCTCTTCTAATAGATATATGACAGAAAATTTTAATGGGGTCTTCATAGAGTCTCCCATGGTTAAATTATAGATAGTGGGGTCTCGAGACCCATGGTGGATCCGCCACTGAGAACATGCATGCATGCGAAAGGACGACCTCAACAACATTAATTGGACTGTGATGACTGATGTAATAGCAGTCATGGAGGTTGGGACGTACGAGGAACACCATCATTGATTGGTAAGATCCAAACAAGCACTAGGCCAGTGCTTGACATTCATAGAAGCAATCCAAGAGATGAGGTGGTGGTACTGTAGTATGCATGAAACAGCCAAGTGACACGAAGACGGATTCTAATCACTCCGAGTGGACGTCCAACCATTTATTATATGTCAATTAAATGGTTATAAAAAAATTTAAAAAATTTGACAAGATAGATCAATATGTAATATATTACTCCACAAACATACAAGTTGAAATTCAACTTCTACAAGTTGTAACAAAAATAATAAATTTAATTGCAAATATGCATATACTAATTTGAGTTTTATTTGTTATTTTTGTTATAATTTGTAGAAGTTGAATTTTAACTTGCATGTTTGTAGAATGATATATTACATATTGATCTATCTTGTCAATTTTTTCAAGTTTTCTTATAACTATTTAGATAACATGCATTAAACGGGTGGACATCCACTCGAGTGATTAAAGGAGTTTCCCCAAGTGACACCGCAACAAGAAGATACCTTCTCCATTATCTTATCTAAAAAAAATCTCCCTCCGTTTAAAAGTGTTTTTGGTTTTCCAAAAAACACAATTATATACGTGCATGTAGTCTTTTTTGCTGCTTAGGGACCTGTAGTGAACAGTCGTTGTTAGCCTTATCAACGTGAATCGATCTACTGCTAGATCCAGCAAATTTGATGAGGAGGCACGCAAGTGAAGTAGGGGAGGTCGGCGAGGGAACAAGGGGACAGAATCAGGGAGAGAGAGAGAGAGAGAGGCGGGGGGAGTAAAAATGAAAGATGGAGTAGCTGATAGGTGGGTCTATAGGAGGTTAGGGCTCTATATGTATGTTACCATGATGTCTAAAATATAAAAGTTTCTATCGTTTTCATAATAAAAAATATTGTAAGTGCTAACACGAATATAACTAGGCTTCGAAATACAATATACTCCATTTAAGAGTGGCATCTATTGTGGCGCTCTCTCTTCTTGATCGAGACTACTTTTAAAGATGTTTTGCATTCTTCTTTCCCATAAACCTTGTTGAAGGGGATGTTAGTATGGGCCTCATGGGAAGTACCTTTTCATATGTAGACCTGGTACCTAATTGAGACATGACAAACGGAAAAGATTCTTTTTTAGTCACTTCAGTGGTTAATTTTTGAATTGCTAATATTCCATTCCTAAGCATGTCATTAGATGAATATATAGCTCCAACTTCTAAATTTAGTTCCAGGAGTTGGATCTGGAGTGTAGTTGTGGATCTGCGTAAACCTAGCTCCACCTCTCAGTTCATTTTATCATAGTGCTCTACTCAACTTCGCTCCCATTTTAGGTGGAGCTGAAACTATTTGGCTGAGCTCTAGCTCTATGCCAAACATGCATGCCCATATATATATTACTCAAAATCTGTATTACGATATAAACAAATTTCTATATATAAATTGTTTATATCGTGGGTATAGATTTTGAGTCCTATAAATACTTATATTTTCAAATGAAGAGAGTAAATACATTATTTGTGTTGCAAACCAACTAGGTATATAGCACAAGTCTTGAGGGAAGATCCCTCGGGTAACTATGTGCACATGGAGGTGCCTAAAAAAGACTAGCACCATATTTCTAAAAAAGAAGTTATTATTTTGCTAAGCTGTAAATTACATATATTTACATTGTAATTACACTCTAAATTTCAAAACATACTCTCTAATTTTTTTAATGTATCTTCCTAAAAAAGACTAGCACCACATTTCTAAAAAAGAAGTTATTATTTTGCTATGCTATAAATTACATATATTTACATTGTAATTACACTCTAAATTTCAAAACATACGCTCTAATTTTTTAATGTATCGTGTACAATCAAGCTTCTGGTGCACACACCAGTAAACTCCGAAAATTCTTAAAAAAAAACGTATGTGTATTTTCAATAGTAATATACACATGCAAAGTCTCAACTACAAATTCATTATATTTTAGTTGTAATAAAAATATGTTTGTTTTCAAAGTAAAAGTCTATCAAAAATGATATTTTACACATAAGTGTAATACTTTTGTAAGTATGTAAACATTTTTCAAGAATTTTAGTTAAATTTATTAGTTTCCAAGCACAACATGCATTGGAAAATTGTATGCATAGGAGACAGTCTCATAAATTTAGAGTACACACTACATATACATGAAAATTATGATAAAAATTAATTACTAGAAGGCTAGCCAACAGGATCCCGTCCAGAGATGGGATACAAGTGGATAATCTTATTCGTTCCCCCTTGCTTCCATTTCTCTCTCCCTGTCCATCGCTTCATCCTCCTGTCGTCCAGCGCTCCTCCCTTCTATCGCCCTCCGCCTCCACTCTTCTCTCCCTCTCTAATGCCTTGCTTCATTCCGCGTATGCCCCATGGTGAGGTGGCTCTGAAGGCTCGAGTCATTCCTCTTTGTGGTAGAGTTGTCCACGAGAGCCCTCACAGTAAGGCCGAGTGGGGTCTGCGCTCGTTCGAGCCGTTGGCGGTGACCATGGGGCTCTCACGTGCTAGAGGCTTGGGAAGAGCTGCGAGGAGTTCGAGCTGAGGTGTCCATCTTGTCGCCACACACGATGTCCCCAACCATCATGCTCGTGTGTGTGTCGAGGATGACAAGGAGGAATGGCGTCCCTCCACCTCCCATGATGAAGTAGCCATCTCATCTCCATTCTTGCTTTGTTTCCTTTCCCTTCTTATGGCTCTAGTCGTCGTGAAGGTCTGTCGTGAAGGTCTAGTACCAAGAATCATGCCTGATACCCACATGTACCTGATGTCTAGGTATCAAGTCTCTAATATCAGGGTATCAAGTAATTGATACCTCGATTGTTTAGACCGATACCCACAAGTACCACACATGATACTTGGGTATCAGGTATGCAAATACATAGGTATCAGGCGAAGTGGGTGTGTTCTGTCTCTCACGAGAAGACGTGCACTGGCGCGTGAACCACATGGAGCTAATTGATCGGAATGAGTGGTTCTCTTGTCCAAAGGACAGGAGCATGTACGGTAGTTGTCATCAAACAATTAACGAAAATGCTAAATTTCTGTCGACAGAAAACACAACCTCAAATCTTGTAAATTTTGGATCATTGGATGTGCTTCACGACGTGCTCTTCTTTTCCAACTCCGGCGACCACCTCTTCTTCTCCGGCGCCGGCGAACCCAAACTTCGGCAGAGGGCCGACGAATTAGGGTCCCGGGGTGGGGTGGGGGTGGGAGGGGGAGGGGAGGGGGAAGAGGGGGGAGTTCGCCGGCTTTAGAGGGATGGCCATGGGAGGCGGTAGCCCGGCGGTGGGCGGCGGATCGGGTGGGCGGCGAGGCGGCGGCGGCGCCGCCGAAGCCACGGGGTCGGGAGCGGGCGGCAAGCCAGTGTAGGTGGCGGGGGCAAAGCGGAAAGAGTGGTAGGAGGAGGCAGCCGGTGGTGGCGCCCCGCCGCCGGTGACGGGGAAGACGACGGACAGCGCGCTGCCGTCGGAGGCAAAGGAGGGGAGGGGGAGGGGGAAGGGGAGGGGGAGGGGCCAGCCGGCGAGGCCGGGTGGCGGCACGATGGGGGGCGGCGGCGGCGGTGGCGGTGAAGGAGGCGCGCACGGTGCTGAGAGGAGGGGAGGAGGCTCGAGCGTTGTGCGGCGGCAGGGAGGAAAAAGGAAAAGTGGTTAGGGTTTGGTGGGGTTTGCACGAATCTCAAATCAATCCAATGGTCAAAAATTTGCAAGATATTAGGAGGGGTTTTCTGTCAAATGAGGAGTAGATAGTCCCAACAATTAATTACCTATGTGAAAGAGGAGACAGGAGAGAAACATATATACCTACGTTTACAATGGCCCTGTTTAGATACTCCGGGCTATTAAATAGCTCTCCGGAATCTTGCTATTTAGAAGTATTAAGCGTAGATTACTGACAAAATCCATTCCATAACCCCTAGGCTATTTTGCGAGACGAATCTAATGAGGTATATTAATCCATGATTTGCTACAGTGATGCTACAGTAATCATCCGCTAACTATGGATTAATATATCTCGTTAGATTTAATATCCAGGAGGATCCAAACAGGGCCAATAAACAATAGGGATTAACAATCTCACCAGAAAAAAAATCAAAAGAGTGACAGAAATCAATATATTTTTAACAAAATCGTTATAAATTCTGCTTAATTAAAAAAAAAAGTTGGTGTTGAGCTCGAATGGAGCTAACACTTGAGCTCCTCATAGAACACATCCTTGAACTTGGCAAGGTTCTCGAGCTCCATGGACACGACGACGTCGAGCCGGCCGTCGCCGCCGCCGTGGCCTGGCACGAGGTAGACGAGGCCGCTGAACTGGAGGCACGCCCGCCCCATGAACGCCGGCCGCCCCCAGCCGAAGTCGGCGTCGTAGAGCGGCAGCCCCTGCCAGCTGATCACCCACAGGTCACTCTCCGGCATCACCCACTCCCCCTTGCGGAGCCCCGCCGCGCCGCCGCTCGCCGCTGCCGTCTGCTCCAGGTAGTCCAGCAGCGACCGGACGTAGCCGTCGTCGAGCCGCGCGGTGGCGGCGGACACCTTCTCCGCGACGGCGCCGAGCGGCCCGGCGGCGACGATGTCGCTCACCTTGGCCACCGCCGACGCGCGGAAGATGGCGTTGCCGAGGTAGCCGCGCGGGAGCGGCGGGTGCAGGCGGGAGCGCGCGTCGGCGGTCATGTACAGCCGCGTGGCCGCCTCCGTTCCGGCGACGGCGAGCCCGCGCGCCTTGCACGCGCACCGCCACACGTGCGCGACCACCGCCGTAAAAGTGGACAGCCTCTTGCCGGCGCCGGCGCCGGCTCCCTTGAGCGCGTTGAGCTGGTTCTCGGACAAGGTTAGGATGGCCGAGTCGAACGGCAGCTTTGAACCGCCGCCGCGGCGACGGGAGTACTCGGCGTGGTCGAACCGCACGGCGGGAGGGGAGCGCGCGCGGAGGAGCGTGCGGTCGAGACACGGCCGCTGCACCGCCGCCGCCGCCTCGCCGTCGCCGGCGACGTCCCTCGCGATGGCGGCCCACGTGTTGACGAAGTCCAGCGCCGCGAGGCCGTCCGCCGCCGTGTGATGGATCGCCGCGCCCAGGCACACCCCTCCGCACATAAAGAACGTCACCTGGAACATGGCCAAGATGCCGGCGGCGGCGACATCGGCCGCCGGGACAAGCATCCGCCGGAGCTCGTCCGACGGGGCGAGGTCGCCCAGGTCGTCAATGGTGGCGTCACTCCGCGCCGTAACAAAGAGCACGCCCTCGCCGGTGCAGCTGATCTCCGGCCTGCCGGCGCTGTCCTGAGCGAGGCGGCCGGCGAGGGGGTAGAAGGGGACGAGCACCTTGGACAGGGCGGCCTTGAGGACGTCCGGCGAGAAAAACGCCGCGTCGGAGTCGGAGCCAGTTCGCCGGTAGACGTAGACGGTGGGGGTGTGGCTCCTGGCCACCAGAAGGTCGAGGTTGGAGAGCCATATCCTGTGCTCCGGTGTCGCCTCGCCGGCCGTCACCATGGAGGACTCGACCATCTCCACTGCCATGGATGCGAGAAGATGCTTTTCTCTACTACTCCACTTTACCTGTCATGTGTTTTGCAAAATGCGAAATGCAAGAACATGCAAGCCTGTTTGGTTGCTATCCTGAGAGAAATTGGCCTGACCTGAGATAAGCCTGGATATTGCACGTAGTTGTTTGGTTGCTACCCTGATGCACATCCTCTCTCGCCTGGCCTGATATTTTCCGGCGTGGGATTAGCCTGAGTCAGGCCACTAAAAATGGTCGCCTGAGCTCCAGGCGTAGCAGCGTGCTTCAGTTATTATCCTAATCTCGCTCGTAGAAGTCGCAACCAATCGAGTGAAGTTGCCGTCGCGATGGCGCCTCTTCCGTCGTCGAGTGAAGCAGCAGTTGTCACCGCTCCCATCACCGAGTGAAGCAGCCGCCGCCGCCGCTTCCTTCGTCGAGCGAAACCGTCGTTTTCTCGTCAGATGACGTTGTCTCCGCTGCTTTGCTGGATCCGGCCATCGGCAAGAAGCAATTAGTGCTGGATCTTGTCATCCTTCGATTTGCTTAGCATGCAGATGGGAGAAATAATGGAAGTTTTTTTTCACCTATATTGGATTTGGGGATTTCTTTAATTTCCTTGTATTCTTGTGTTCTCCTTTCTTTTTCTTTTCTTGATTCACGACGGATTTTTTGTGGAAAGCTAGACAGTACAATTATTTTTGTTGGAGAGAAGATGCAGTTATGCTCGGATTTGTTTCTTCCCATGAACACATGCGTTAGCAGTAACTGTAGAATCGAATCACAAAAACTAAGCCAACCAGAGGGGGGTGAATGGTTGGTATACCCAAAAACCGAAAATTTTTAGCGAAAATAAAAGTTACCCTCGAAATCGATGGAGATCGGTCTGACCGAGATTGATCTGCCGGTCTGACCGCGCCTGTGCCGTCGGTCTGACCGGTGTAGATCGATTGGTCCGACCGCCAAAACTTGTCGCCGCCTCCTGTTGCTGACGCCGGTCTGACCGCAGGTCGCCCACTGGTTTAACCGCCGGTGAGCCGCCGGTTAGACCACCGAAACCCGGTGAAACATAAATCGAAGAACTCTTAAAGTAGATGACAACTTTATTGCTTCTCTCCGTGTTTACAAAGTGCATCAACAGCACTCCTTATAAAAATTTCGACTAAACTCGAAACCCTAACTCAAAACTCAACTCAATTGCTCTCAAAAGTGATACTGGGAAGCCTCACGCTCCCCCTCTATTTATACCCGAGGTAGGCAGCCTAAAAACACGAATCAAACTCATACTAGAAGTCCTAAACACCTTAGGAAACCCTCTAGTACAAGAAACAAACTTTACATAACCAATCATACCAAATTTGGACTCCTTCCAAATTCGACTCCGCATCCCATACGCACACAATACCTCCATCGTATGCCATATGGAATCTTCACCAACCACGTGCATCAACTCTAAGCTAAGTATCCCGCATGATCTCTGACCACCACGGACGTCGTCTTATCCCCAAGCCGACTCTCGGTCCATCACCGCAAATACTCTCCCGAGGCATCGAGTCACCTACACATGAAATAAACAAAGAAACCATATTCCAAGACCAAGCTATCTTCAACTTGACTCATTAGTAGCAAACAACATTAATACATACGTATAGTATCCATTTAGAAGTCATAATCATGAAACAATCACGGATATCCAAACAAACAACCCGAAACCGAAACCGACACAGAGTCGACCGGTCAGACCGCGGGCTGCGCCGGTTTGACCGCGCATATACCTCCGGTCTGACCGGCACACACTGCCCGGTCTGACCGGACCACATAAAATAATAGCAGTACATGTAGATTCACCTGCAAAATCCAATCATCTCCAAAACCACTTCGTGATTAATTCCAAATAACAAAACCAATAATCTCCGATGCCAATTGTTCATCACAAAATAATAATCAAAAACACATTTAATTTTACAGTAACCATTTGGAGCATAATTACAGTTTTTCTCTCTCAGGCCAGGTAGGCCAACCAAACAAGTTAGTTCTCAGGCTACCTGACCAGGCAAGCACTTATGTGCCTCTCAGGCACACAAATTTATCAGGCATGTTGCTGAGGACATCAACCAAACAGGCCCCCCTGGGTCTCAAGATGAACTCCTTCCGTTTCCGTTTTATATTATGTAAGTCGTTCGATTTTTTTTAATCATACTTTGTTAAATTTAATTAAATTTATAAAAAAATTAATAATATTTAAAATATCAAATTAGTTACATTAAATCGAACATTGAATATATATTTTCGATAATATGCTTTTTACTACTTGTTTATATATAAATTTAATCAAACTTAAAAAAGTTTAAAAAAAATTAAACGACTTATAATACGATGAATTGGAGGAAGCAAGAGATTTTGATCGATTGTATAGTACATTCTTTTGATCGATTGTATAGTACATTCTACAGATGTACACATCCAATCAAAATCGCTTATGTTATGAATCCGATCGGACGGAAATCTCTTTAGGAAAAAGTACATCGAAGGTCCCTCAACTTTTCATCGGGATAAAAAAAAGTCCTTAAACTGCAAAACCAAATATGCGGGGTCCCTTAACTATATAAAACCGGTCACAATATGTTCCTCAACGGTTTTGATCCTGGTTTTGTCCTACCTAGCTGCTGAGTCAGCGTGGGACCCATGTGGGCCCCACATGTCAGTATGACATGTCATCTTCTCTGTTTCCCACTTTTCTCGTCTCTCTCTTCCATAGTTGCTCGATGCGGCGAGCCGGCGAGGCGACGGTGGTCGCGACTCCGGCGGTGAAGGGCGGTGGCCGGCCTGGAGCTCGGCGGGGCAAGGCAGGAGAGGCGGCGCGCGGGCTCGGGGCGGCGCGAGCTCAAGACGTGGTTCTCCGGACCACTCCACACGGGGGCGGCGGGGTCGGCGTCGGCGGCGGCGGCGTTAGCAGCGGCGGGAAAGGGTTGTCGTCGTCGTCGTTGTCGTCGAGGAGGTCGTCGGCCGTGGAGATGAGGAGGGAGCGGGAGCGGCGGCGGGCGCGGGAGCAGCAGCCGCGGTGCGGGGAGGTGGCGGGCGGGACGGCGGCGGAGTGCGCCGCGGTTTTCTGCTGCTTCCCCTTCGCCGTCGTCGAGCTCATCGAAACCATCGCGCCTGTGTATAAAAGGAAGACACCAGCAGCGGCAAAAATTCAAAATCCAAATCGAATTGAGATTTGAGATAGTGAGAGAGCGCCATTTGAGTTGAGATGGACGGCGCCGGCGGCGGGAAGCTGAAGAAGGCGGCTGGTGGAAGGAAGGCCGGCGGGCCGAGGAAGAAGGCGGTGACGCGCTCCGTCAAGGCCGGGTTCCAGTTCCCCGTCGGCCGTATCGGGCGCTACCTCAAGAAAGGCCGATACGCGCAGCGCGTCGGCTCCGGCGCCCCCGTGTACCTCGCTGCCGTCCTCGAGTACCTTGCCGCAGAGGTGAGCTTCTTTTTCTTCATGTAGGTAGTAATGGTCCAGTGTAGCGAGCATGGGGAGCTGATGGATGGGTGAATGCAGGTGCTGGAGAGGAGAGCAGAACGGAGGAATCTTGACATTGTGCCACTGTAAAAAATGGGTTCAGGAGAGGACAGGAGAGCAGAACAGAGGAGAGATTGAAACAGATCAGAAATCTGGTGATGGTAATGGTGATGGCGAGCACACCAAACCAAAAACAAAATCAAAAGCGCAACTGAAACAAACGTACGAATCATCCATCCATCGCCGCGGTGGTGGCTCAGATCTCGCCGTGGCCGCCAGCGGTGGGGAGGTCGGCCGCCTCAATCTCTTCGGCGGCCAGGCGGTACCAATTCGGCCACCGCGGCCGCCGCCGCCGCCGGCCGCCGTCGCGGCGCCGCCCTCCTCCGGAGCGCCTCGCCCCTCGGCTCTCGCCCCGGCGGCCTTTGGCCAGAGAAGAGGAGAAGAGGAAGGGAGAGATGACATGGCACCTGACACGTGGGGCCCACGTGGATCCCACGCTGACTCAGCCGTCACGTCGGACAAAATCGGTGTTAAAACTACCGAAGTATATTTTGTAAGTTGAGGGATACAGTATATTTTATAACTCGATCACAAGTTGAGGGACCTTCAGTGTATTTATAGACAGGAGAGTAGAAAGAAACGAGGCTGCAGCCTGCAGGTTACGTGGAGTGGGCCAGCAACAAATATTGGGCCTGGCCCAGTGGCAGCTCAGCTCCAAATCCACAAGCGCTGCCTCGGCCGGAGCAGGCGAGGCCGACCGCCATGGCACTCCTCGTCGCCGCCGCCGCCGCCGCCCGCCGCTTCTCTCGCAGCCTCCGCCGCTTCAGCTCCTATGCCGCTTCTGGAGGAGAAGAAGCAGGAGGAGTGCCCGCGGGCGTGGTGGAGCCCGAGTCCCCCGTCCGCGCGCCGCCGGACGAGCAGTTCGCTGCGTGGGTCGCGCGGCTCCGGCCGGGCTTCACGGCGGGGGACCTTGCCGAGGCGATCTCCTCCGAGCGCGACCCGGACCTCGCGCTCGCGCTCTTCCGGTGGGCGGCGCTCCGCCCGGGGTTCCGCCACGCGCCCGCGTCCTACCTCGCGGCGCTGACCGCGGCCTCCTCCGGCCGCCGCCCCGCCGCCGCAGAGAACCTCGTCTACGACGTCCTCGCCGGGGCGTGCGGCCCCGATCTCCAGCTGTTCAACGCCTGCCTCCGCTTCTGCTGCGCCCGCCGCCGCCTCTTCCCGCTCGCCTTCGACATGTTCAACAAGATGCGGTCACTCCCGGCATCCGCCGCCTGCCGCCCGGACGTCGAGACCTACACGCTCCTCCTCACCGCCGTCGTGCGCCGCGTCCGCCGCCCGCCGGCGTCCATTGTCTACCTCCACGCCGTCCGGTCCCTCTCCCGCCAGATGAAGGCCTCCGGCGTGGTCCCGGACACCTTCCTCCTCAACCTAATCATCAAGGCCTATGCCCGGTGCCTTGAGGTAGATGATGCACTCAAGGTGTTCCGTGAAATGCCGCTATACGGCTGTGAGGCCAATGAGTTCACCTATGGCTACATTGTCAAGGCCATGTTCCAGAAGGGCAGGACTGACAAAGGAATGGTGTATTTTCGGGAGGCAAGGGAGAAGGGATTTGTGCCGACTGGTGGCGTGTACATGACGGCCGTGTCGGCGCTAGCGTTGGAGTGGAGGTTTGAGGAATCAAGGAATGTTCTTATAGATATGCTGGATTGCAAGAGGAAGCCAGATATGATCACCTACAGGACACTGATGGAGGAGATGTGCAGGGCTGGGCGCGCAGAGGATGCGATCGAGCTGCTGGAGGAGCTGAAGGAGAGGAAGCGAGGGCCGTTAGACCAGAGGATGTACTCAGAATTGCTTGATGGGTTGCACTGGATTTCTCAACCACATCAGGATAGGGTTCCTCCCTGTGACAAGCGTTCTGATGACTGAAATGCTTTGATCAAAGGATTGTCTTGCATTGTATGATGGTGATCATAGGCATAAAAAATCGAACAGATGGCTGCTTGAGAAGACTGCGTACCTCTGCTTGAAGATTCAAGATGAATTGATGCAGAGGTGCTATCTGCTTCTCTGGGATTAACTGATTGACTCCAATTTGCACAAGCAAATGCGGGCATGGCTGCTTCAAAGCCAAGGGGTTGGAGAAATCTGCAAATGTATTTCTTGCAGGTGGGATCAAAATTCCGTGCGAGCATATGGCAACTATTGTTGATTGGTGTCTAGTGATAGCTGATAAACATGGATACAAGAGCAATTTCTAGTGTAAATCATGCAGGGAAAGTTGTTTCAGGTATCATAAATTCATAATATGAGCAGCTACGCAACAAATTTTTAGCAAATCGGTACATTTTTAATTGCTTTTTCTCACAATGTTCAATACCAAAGTGATGAATATTTTATGCCAAAGAGCAAAATTGTTCTTTATACAGATTTCAATTGATATTACATATATATCTACAACAATCATGTGCCCTTTTCATGTTTCAGAATTCAGAATGCTCCCGTTTATAGTACAACTCTTATGTGAGGATACAACTAAAAGTTCAGTTTCTCCTTCATATCAGGATTTTGAGTGTCCAAACCCTAACATTGACTCTGCAACTGAAAGTAGGAAACTACCCCCTGGACAAGCAAATTGTGGGGTGGATATATACTAAGGATCATTCATGCTAAACTGTACTTACAGATAGACTATGTGATGGAGGCAACTTCACAGTCCGACATTAGCAGAACGATGACTTTTTTAAAAACTTTATCAAGACAAATGATTTTGTATTTATCCAGCAATGGAATAGAAGCAGCAAACTGATCAGGGAGTGAAGCCAGGTTATATCCTCTCTTATCTATGGATTAATACATACAACATATTTCTTCAGAGATAGTACCAGTTGTGACAGAGGTGCCAGTTGCAGTACCAACCTAACTTTTGTCTGAAAACAATTGTTGCCCTTGGTCTACGATACTTGAGGCGCCAATCTGTTGTTAATCAGCTGTGTCAGTATGTTACCTTCCTAATCGAAGTGAATCAGCATAAAATCCAATATATTGCTGAGCATGTGCCATCACAGTATCCCACCGAGTTTTTACGTATGCCCGTTGTTTGTAAATTTGTATGGCGATGAATCTAACCTGCGTTACATGGACACAATGGATCATGTGTGCGTCTGAAAGAAGGAAAATGAAACCTCTATTTCTCCCACATACCAATCAGCAGAGCCTGCAAGGAAGCTGCAATTTCTAATTTACAATCCATTAACTCAAATGGTTCACATTCGATTAAAAAAAAGAGCTCTACAATTGCTCACTGAAGATTAATTAGTACGGAGTACCTTCTAGTTGCTTGTGCCCAGGGTTCACCATGCTGTTTGAGCGCTACCCAGTGGTAAGATGGTTTTCGCTAAATTTTGGTCATACCTACTGTTTCAAATTTTAATCTCGGAAAATATTCGAAATTTCACTTGAAATTTGCTTTATTTTCGTGCCGAAACCGGCTTTCGTCGTTCCTGTTACACGCTCTTTCGCTCTCTCTCTCCCCAATTTTGCAAGATTTCTTTGAAGCTGGCAAAAGCAAGAAGAAACCTTCGACGCTAAGCAGACGTCGTGGCAAGCTGCGTCCCGTCGATCCGTCAACGACCAATCTAATATTTTTATTTCCGCGTGGTGTGTGATCAAAACCACCCACGAAGGAAGATAGCGGTAGAATATTTTTTTTTCGTTTATTTGTTTTCCGCGAAACGCACGGCGTCGCGAGTCCAGCAAACAGCAAGAGGAGAACGCGTCCCGCATCCAACTCCGGCGAGCGAGACCGAGAGCGCGCGGCGGCGGCGGCGGCCGGAGGAGGAGGAGACGATGGGTTGCTGCTGCCGGTGCCTGGAGATCCTCTGCGCCATCCTACTCCCGCCGCTCGGCGTCTGCCTC
Organism: Oryza meridionalis; assembly: GCA_000338895.3. Lineage (NCBI taxonomy): Eukaryota > Viridiplantae > Streptophyta > Magnoliopsida > Poales > Poaceae > Oryza > Oryza meridionalis. The sequence continues at coordinate 4,120,444 of CM002529.2, read as the reverse complement.
CGCCATGGCTGCTGCACCGTCCGTACCCTAATCCGATCCCCTCCCCTCCTCTGCCCTAGCTGATTAAATTCCTCTGATGATTTCTTTCTTTTCTCTTGGCGTTGTTGGGAGGGAGCAGATGGAGTTCTGGATTAGCGTGCTGCTCACCATCCTCGGCTACCTCCCCGGCGTCCTCTACGCCGTCTACGTCATCGTCTCCGTCGACCCCGACCGCGAACGCCGCCGCCGCGTCGACCCCGACGAATACATCTACGTCGCGTGACCATGACCATCTGTGGAGTAGTAGGTAATTAGCTACTGGAAAGCATGTCCTTGTCCCTAGTTCTACCTATCTGCTTCCCCTTAAATTTGTAAACTGGTACTACTGCATCTTAAATTTGTAGCTCAACTGTGTTACTGTGACCGTGTGATTGCAGGATCAATTGCTCTCAGCCTGAGTTGTTCTTCAGTTGCTGAATTTATTGACAGCCTGAAATGAGGATTTGGCATGCTATCTAAGAGAATTGAGTGTAACTAGTATCTGATAACCTGCCTTTTTTTTAGCCCTAGAGTTCTTGGACAGAGATAAGAATCTTCCCTTTCAGTGATCAATCAATTTTGCAATCATCCGGATCGAACATTAGCCCAAATTCAATTTTTCAGGGGAAAGAAACATTTTTTTCAATCTCTTTTTCAATGACTAATGATAAGCTAGATGATCAGAGTTTATGTTCCCTACCAGCTATCGATGTAAAATTGTAGCTGATCTAACGTGTCTAGTACATCTGATCAAGGGGAGTTACCAGAAAAACTAGACCATCAGAGTATGTTAACCTAGAATCACATGTTAGATGCCTTGGCAAATCGTGAGAATCTTGAGAATTTGTCATCCACAAGAACCTCTGGGTTTCCTTCTTCAACCTAAATTTGGAGAAAAAATGAGTTAGATAATGTCATGTTAAGGAGCATTTCAAGAAAGCACAATCATCCTGCAGAGGAATGATATTTGCCGTGATGGTAACTACTCCATCCAGTCAATATTTGAGGCTGATGCCGCTAATCGCAGCAGTGCTGGGCGTCAAATATTTCCGATTGGAGGTAGTTGGTAGTGCATATTTTTGAACCTCCCTTCTCGTTTATATTATCTCTTGGTTCTTGAAGTGAAGAGTTATTGTGGCATCTATGTTAATACTCCTATAATGTTATGAACTTATTACTCCTGTGTTAACCTCACCCCTAAGAAATTGAAATCTCCTTGATCATTTAATGGCACTTACCAATTTGCCTTGATCAAGAACTAGAACACTGTCCATCTTCATCACTGTTGAAATTCGATGTGCTATCGTCAGAACTGTCATGCCTTTGCATTCAGCAGAAATAGTATTTTGCAACAAGGAGGCTGTCTGATTGTCAACATTGGCTGTGCATTCATCAAGGCAGAGTATCTGTAAAACAGTGACAACTTTAACTTCGTTGAGCAAATGTGACACATTCATCAACACGAAACTTAAAATCTGATACAAGTTTTGCTGCTCATAAAAACTGATAAAACATCCAAAATAACATGGTAATACAAGCAATGTTCAAATTGTAAAGTAGTATACCTTGGATGATTTAAGGATAGCACGGGCAAGACACAGGAGTTGTCTCTGACCTACCGAAAAAGACGCACCACTTTCTTTCACATGGATGTCAAGTCCACCTATAGATTCAATCTCTGTCTTCATATGACACTTATCAAGAGCTTCCCATATCCTGAGATCTGTTGTTCTATTAAAAGGGTCTAGATTTTCCCTATCATGAACTTTTGTCATTAGAAAGTCAAAGAGTTTTGAGTATAGGTGTGTCTATGTTTCGCTCAGTCTTTCCAGGCATGAAAATTGACTGAGGCATGAGAAGCTGGTAATAAGGGAGACTAGTAGTTACCTCAAAGACCCATCGAACAAAAAGGGGCTCTGTGGGACTACTGCAAAATGTTCACGAAGATCTCGGACAGCAAGTTTGGCCACATCAAAGTCATCTACTAAGATGCGGCCATTGCAGATTGGAGCTAAACGAAGAAGTGCATTCAGTATACTGGATTTGCCTGCTCCAGTCCTCCCTATTATTCCAACCTAATTCATAAACCAGGGAGTAAATATATTCAGTATAGTGGATTTGCCTGCGCAATTGCCCAGTTAGTCCAAACTGATTAGCCAGGGGGCAGATTTATTGATGTGACTCCATAAAAAAGATTCAACAAAAATGCATTGGTACCATCATACCTGCATGCCTGATGAAATAAAGAACGAAACATCATTCAAAGCCGGGGGTAAATCCTCCTTGTACCTTAGAGTAACATGCTCAAACTCAATGTTCCCCTCTGTTGGCCAGCCACTGTGAGGGGATTCCGATCCATGAAGTTCTTCTTGAGGTATGCCAACATACTGATAACAACACTGAATTATTAGAGCAAAAGATGATAACACACTGAAAGTAAGTTCAGGTTCTACTTTTACCTCAACAACTCTCTCAACAGAAATCATTTCCTTTTCTGTCTCTGTAAAGGTGGTTAAGAAGCCATTCAACAATGATACAACGGGTGCGGCATATGACAGCGCCAGGCCAACCTGCAGTATATATTTATACTTATTCTCTAGATACTTGGAACATATCTAGATAGCGATAATCATGAAATCAGTGTGTGTATAAACCTACCAGTCCAGGTGTACCAAAATTAATAACAGATTTACTATTGAAGCCAACAATGGCCATAATGGCGATGAACAGAATTATAAAACCTGCCAACAACTGAAGTAGTTTGCTGGTCAGTGCAGTGTTTGTGATATATGCTTAACTGATGTAGAAAAATTCTTGATCCCATGGTAGACGATGGATGATAGTCATCTGACAAGAGTGATACCTGGAGTCTCAATGAGAGCCACAGACCAGCAACCAGTTCACAATAGGATGTTTTCTGGTATATTGTCACATGTTGGATGAATCTTTCTAAGAAGAATCCCTATATGTTATACTACCACGGTCAGTATCCCAAACAAACCATGCCAGCGATTGCCACTAGCGAACAATGTTCTAACAGTCAATTTTGTATGTAAATGTTCTGGTAAATTTAGTATCATTTCAAAAAAAAGTCTAGATGCAGTTGACATACTTCTTTTTGAAATGCTCTTATTGTTGATGAACCATCAAGTGTCTCTGTAAAAGATGAATATATTGGTGAACGAGCAACACTGTCAAGTCGTCGTACTTCACGTGATGTAGACCTATAATAGAACTGCACTGATCATTAGTTTGGTACTCCAAAAGTAGAATGTAAAAACGTATATAGTGTGATAAATCATTATCAACTATAGTCAAAATAAGAATCAGACACTGCACTGTAAATGAATTCTGGTTCAGAAGATCAAGATACAACACTCGTGCAGCACTGCACATTAGCTTCCTGCAATATCTTATTAGTTAATGTTATGCAACAGAACTTGTTATCGTCAGAGCTGAGTCAATTATCACCAGATGAAACGCATCTAGAATATTGGAAGAATGCGCATCGTGCAATTAGCAGAAAAAGAAAGGATAAAACTTTTTGGTCAAAAAAAAAAAGAAAGGACAAATCTGATAAAGCCGAGTACTAAAAAAATCTGTTAGTGGGGCGAAGGTATATGCTACAGTACAGTACCATGGATATTAGTACTCTGCAGACAAAGGCTCAACACAAAATTATGCAAGTGGCATTATCACAGAATAAAAAAGAGGATAACATGTACCTGTACATTTCTGTAGATAAGCCAGAGAGGAACTAAGATCAGTAAGAATGAAACCTGTGTAGGAACGTTACATGGATGAAATGTTAAGTGAATTAGTTTCTTCGAATACATGATTGGCCCATATACAGCAAATATGTTTCCATATTTACCTGTGAATAAGATATTACAACCAGAGTACCAAGCAAGCTGAAGAAGTTTGCCACGAATATGTTGAGGATAAACGGAAGAGAATCATCAATGGCATATAGGTCTGAGGATAATCTGTAATTTGGTAAAGTCTCATCAAGGGTCAATTTCTAAACCTTTGGAGCTTACTAACGATAACAGAATACCAACCTGTTCAGTATCCGGCCACTAGGATTTTGGTCAAAAAATGAAACTGGTGCACCGATTAGATTATTAAGAAGATCAGCATGTATTTGAATTGCTGCACAGAGACCACCATATGCAAAAGAGAACGCCCTTCCCAATGTGAAAAAAGAGTTCAATGCACCAAACGCAGCAAGGATAGTCTGCATAGATCAAAACCTGAATCAGCATAAATGCACAATGATGATTGTGGTATCAATTGTTCTGTACTTAAATGGAGATCAAGCTTACCAGATAAAATATTGTGCGTGAGGAACCTGTGCTGGTATCGACCCAATAAGTTAACCAAAGATCATTGCCATTACGAGATGCTTGCATTAAGAACGCACTTAGACATATCAGAAAAGCAATCGACCATCCCGCGAATGCTGCATACTTTCTGCAAAGCATAAACACCATTTTGGATTGCATGTAGTACTAAGACTATGTAACTTCTATTATTCAACCTCAGTTAAAATAACTTCTATTATTCAATGCAATAAATAACCAGTTACACAAAATCACTCACTTGTACACACTAAGCTCTACCATGCCTTCTTTCCTGGCCTCTACAGAATTCTGCTCTCTTTGTTCCTCGTGATCAACTACTGAGTCATTGTCAACCAGGCCATTAGTCTCGGATTCATGGGCGACGCTCACTCCTTTGTTTTTCTCAGAAAATGTTGATGAGATAACCCTTGAACTCTCTGGCTTAGACAGTGTCGAGTATGGAGTTGCTAAGAAAGAGTCCAACGTCCCAAACCACTTAACAAGCCCGTTAGCCATGACCACTATCATATCTGCTGCGGAAATTGCCTGAAGAACAAGGGAGTGGTGTTGTTCTTTTGATGGACCTAACTTTCTTTGTGCGTGATTAAATAAATATTACCTGAAGATTGTGGGTACTTAATATTCGTGTTTTTCTCTTCATTTGGGGCCCCATAATGGCTTTTTCCAAGATATACGAAGCAACTTGTGAGTCAACTGAACTAAGTACATCGTCAAACAAGTAAACATCAGAGTCATGATACAAAGCCCTGCAAGGGTAAGATCATAGCGTTAGAACATACTTTTGGACTTTCCCATGTCAATTGCACAACATTGTTAACATATGACCTTGCTAATTCCTTTCAAAAAAAAATCTGACCTTGCTAAGGCTAAACGGGCTCTTTGTCCGCCAGATAAGTTAAGACCTTTCTCTCCAATATGTGACATATCTCCCCCAACCATTGCTGAGATATCAACATCAAGGGTACAAGCATGTATCACTTCTTCGTACCTGTATGAATATTGTCACGCAATACTGATTAAAAATGCAAAACAATAAACACCGGTCAACGGTCGTTTCAGGTTTTGAAAAACATAACCTTAACAAAACAAAGTGATCAAAACGAGTAAAGGTACCTCCTTGGATCAAATTCTTCTCCAAGCAAAATATTATCTCGCAATGAACCAGACAGTATCCAAGGCACCTGCACAACATCCGCGACATGCTTTACCAAGTTGAACTACAAAACTGAAGAAATTTCTAAATTTAGAAGTACAACCTGTGGTACATATGCAATTGAACCATAGGAGGTAATGGAACCACTGGTAACATGAATTTCTCCGATGATAGAGTTCAGCAAAGATGATTTGCCACAACCAACCTGCAAGTGGGCATAATGTAATTCCTCAATTAACTGAGAACTGCAGTGGCCACTGACAAGTATTTACAAAACAGAGTTTATTACTTTATTTCTATCCCTCATGCGAAACTAAGTTGCCTAAAACTCAGGTTGTAAATGTTTCGCGACATTGATGAAGTTAAGCTCATGGAATGGTATTAGAAGAATAGTAAAGAGGCAGCAAAAGTGGAGAGAAGAACACGGGCCTTGGACACTTAAGAAAGTTTACTGGTGGTATAGCAGCAAATTCAAATATAATTTTCTGCCAGTGATGTGTTATCCAAGAGATATTCAGTTTCACCAACTGAAAGAAAAACGCTATTTATGTCCATAAAAAATGCACTCTAGCAGAAAAAATAAAATATTATCTACATCAGTTAAAATAATATACCTCTCCTATGATTGCAACAAAAATTCCTTTCTGTAGCTCCAGAGATACGTCTCTCAAAATCATGCTCGACTCAACAATAGAACTGATAGACCAAGAGCAACAAACGTTACGAAGGATGACAGCCATGGCATTGACATTTGTTTCAGTATTGTGATGCTTTAAAAGATCAGCTGAGGCAGGTATTGCAGAAGAACGCTTCTCTGGACTGGATAAGTACTTGCTCAACCTTCTGCTAGAGATAACAGCCTACAATAACACCAAAGGATACAGATATGGTTAGCAGTATTGCCAGTGTTACAGTTACCACTAGCATAGTAATAACAGAAATTGGCTGTCCGACTTACATCAATCATTCCATTAATAACCCATGGGAATGAGTTTAATGGTGATATCAACGTGTTGAACAGTGCAACACAAGTGAAGACCTGTAAGAAGGAATACATGTATCAGAAGGATTTGTTACCCTGATTGCATGTGTCCAAACATATCATTAAGATATTGTTTTACCGTGGCAGCATCCAGCGAGTGGCCCATTATAGCAAATATGGAAAAGGTGAAAAGAGAGAACAATGTTGGTGTGGTTGCCCAGAAATAGACACACCAAGCGTCCAGATATTTGCGAGTCTTATCAGGAAAGAGGAGACACTTGTGAGTTTCACATATAAATGTAACTAATTAAAGGAAAATTGATAATGAGAAGTTGCACACCGCAAGATGCTTCACTTCTAATTCTCTTCTTTCCACCAAACGTTGAGTGAATAATCTCTCCCAGCTGTACATCTTCACTGTTCTAATATGTGCTAACAGTTCTCCTGCACAACTTATCCTGTTCATGGAAAAATATCGATTGTGCCTAATTAGTCAGTATTGCATAAATCCATCAGATTTCGTGATTCTATTCCTATTTTTCATTTTCTTACATTAATTGTGAGTATATATATCTCATCGTGATATGCCAATAGAAAGAAGAGAACACTGCAACATAACATATAAGCTCCCAAAAACAAACTTAGACGGATTTTTGGTCTCACCTCTCATCTTTATGTTTCATCATCTTTTCTGTCGCGTGAGCTATTCTTGTAGAGATCCATTTGTTCACTGTGCATGTACAGCATTGGTTACAAGAAAAGGAGAAGAAAATACGGATATGTTAGGAACTTAGAATAATATTCTGAATAAAAAAATGAGCATAATCTAGAACTATTGATTATATCAAGGAGTACCATAATTCGTGTACTAAAAAGTAACCAGAGTAGCTTTAATATTCATACATACATGTATTTCATTTAGCATAGGATCATGTACCCCTAATATATTGCAAACAAAAGAGATGAATGAAGCAAGGGACCAAAGAATGATATGTGCATAAAGTTGCAATGCATGACCTGGCAAACCTCTTGAAATATACAGAAGAACCATGGAAAATCAAGCAGTACCTGGTATTAGTATGACTGTTATTGCCAATCCAGATAAAAATGCATAGTTCACTTGAGTATACAATAGATAGAGAGCAACTCCTATCTGCAATGGCAAGCTAAGAAGATGCCAAACCACGCAACTCATCAAATAATGTGGCACGAGTCAATTCCTTAATAGGCAAACATTAGATAAAGAAAAAGAATACCTCCAAGCATCATGAAGGCTGTTACATAAGTTTATTGTGCGGTCAGAATCAACAGACATGAAGGTCTGAATCTCTCCTTCAGAAAACCTAGAACGCTCAGATAGACTGAGACATAGGCACTGTTTTTTAAGGTCCATACATAATAAGTAACGCAAAAATTATGCTTGAAGTTTAGTATGGAAGGTGTTAAAAAATTCGAGCCTCCAGCGTTGAACTGGCAGAACAAGAGGACATATACAGGAATCATAAAAGATATGCTACCGCAGTTATACACTATAAAATTACGATGCATAACTGCATATGCATTATTTTTAGGAGTGCAATTAGATACTACATTGCGGTATTATCAAAGAACAAGATCAGCCATGCTTAAGAAAGTCCAACAAGTTTGTACTCATGAGCATTATAGATTCTTAGTGTTGCTAGAGCACCCTTCAGACTTTTTCTCCTCTCCCTATAATTTCAGTCTTTGTACCAGATGTTGCCTGTTTGATACCTCTTCTTAATGCAAAAAAATATGTGTAAAATTTTTGCACATTGACTAAAGGGGTAATTATTGTACAACGCAAATAGACAGGACATGTTTGAATTGCTTGACTTTTTCTTTAAAAAAAATGTATAGGATAACACTTACAGGTAAAGAATAGGAATGGTCATACCTTCCGATAAATTATTCCCATGATGCTTGATCGTAACATCAACTTTAGCTTAGCTAGACGAAAGGAGTACTGACTATCTAAAAACGACCTAGTGAATGTGAACAAGAATGTAAAAAAAAAGATGATTATTAATGAGGTGATACATAAATGAGTGACAGAGCTTTTCATTAAAAAAAACTGTTCATTGAAAAGGTAAAAACAATTCATTTGTGTCAACATTTGGCATGCCCAACTCAACGAGGATTCGAACATACCTTGTAAAAGTGGAATTCGCAGAAAAATTTAAAAGTGGAATTTGCAGAAAAACTAAAGTGGAATTTGCAAAAAAAATAATAATTGAAGATTAGTTTTTCCAAAAAAAAAATTAAAGTTCAGATTTACCAGAGACAAAATTTCAATACCTAAAACTGATCAGAACTAGAGTTGAAGCATCAACATAAACACTCTTAATGAATAATATTGTTGAAGTTTCAGTTAAACCTCATAAGTTACCGGTGTATATTATATCTAATAAGTTCAGATACTATCTCTATACATTCAAAACTAAAGGAGTTAAAAAGAGATGTTTAGAAGTATCTAAGTTTTAGGGTGCACAAAAATCATGCACAAATTCACAATACATGGATATGCGGAAGCCAAACTTATTTCTGGTAACAAGACAGACATACTTGATAATGGAAGTTAATCCTAGGGAAATGGCAAGAATATATCCATCAGCACCACCAGAACCTGAGAAATGTAGAAAAACAGATGCAGATTGGTTTATTAACGTTGCTGAAAATTAAATAGCAAAAATAAACCAGCAAAGTAGATGCTAATTAGATAATAAGCTTTAAACAACTATAGTGTTTCTTTACAAGAAGACCTCTATATACATATTTTATGGATTTGAAAGACCAAATATACAATCTGCTTCTACGAGAACTACCAGCAGAGTCCTAAAGCTTGAAAATGATGTTTGGTTTGCCTGACACAGACCATATGAAGTGAGCTAAAGGAAAACTTCAACTAACCATACATACTGCCAATTTTTAGTGCCAAAATTGAATATAGCAGTTATTGCCTCCAAAAACATTAATAATCAGCCCTGTAGCCTTCTAAAAGGATGATACCTTGTTGAAGAAATTTTATAAACTTGTTGAGTAAAAGTGGGCTAACAAAACCAATGCTGTCATTTATCACCTGCATGCATAGAAAAAATATATACTGTATCAGAGAATAAACACATTCTGCACCCGTTCAGACTTGCTGTATGAATGTATGATCATATGTTTGTAAATAAGGGTTCGTGTCGATTTTCCAAAAAAAAACTTTGTTAACATTCATTACACAAAATGGAATGTCTTGAGTCTAAACAGAGTTCACTAACCCCCTTTTCCTGACCTTCTAGCAACATATTATGTCTGTTCTAAAGCATGCAGAAGAAGTCCATCCCAGCAAGTAATGCATGAATTTTTCTACTTTGGTTAATCAAGTCAGATAGGCAACATTGTTATAACAAGGGTGATATAAAAGAGATCATCAACTATTTTATCATAAATTCCTAATGCAATTTCAGAAAGTAGAATCCCACACCTTTAGTTCATTTTTATATAAAGGTACCTTCAGTGCATATCTAGCAGCATGCATTTACTATGCCAACCTGCTCGATAATAAGGAAAAAGAAGTACCTTTAACAGTCCCAAACGCAAGTAAGTCCATCCATAAGCATTAGACATGGCTCTAAGTAGAGATGAATCAGAATGGTGATGTTGATGTTCAACAGTCCATGAAGACAGAAGTTTCTCATAACTGGAAGCAGCTCTAAGCTCAACTGGCAATTCAAGTAGATCAGTGAAATCGAGTTGTCTTGTGATCCCAATATCCATCATTGGATTAACGAACTTGAAGGTCAACAACTCCCAGATACTTTGGTTATTTTCCTGAGAGGATAAAGCATATGAAATATTCAAAATTTGGACAGTTTAATTTTCTCAATAGAAAGAAATGAATATAACAGAAGAGCGTGCAAATGTTCAAGTTCAAAATAATTAAATTATAACATGTTTGCAGGTTTGAATTACAAGTCAGCAGGACCATTACATTTGATTCCGCTATTACCACCATGCCGTCACAAATGTACATTCTACGCAAAAATTTGTAACCTGTCAGCTTTACGATTGTAATTTCCAGAAATTGGTGCTCTAGCATTTGCAGTTAAACATGGCTGCCGTGCAACACACAAATAACATTCTACAGACGTATTAAAAATAATGTATTTCCTATGGCAAGAAGCTCACATTTACTTCAGACAGTTAGATAAGATTAATGTAGGACCAACGCTAACCAACATAAACATATGATCTGGGTAGAATGGTTCAATTGCACACAGCAACCCAAATAGCTCATAACAAAACTAACATACCAAGTTGGTCACTTCAGCCTCAGCTTTTTCATCATCTGGAACAAGGGGATCTTCAATAGAGTTCATTTCTCTAAAATAGCATGGATTTAAAAGCAGATTTAGAGAAATTGTGAGGAACAGGATCATTAACCATTAGATATGTAATGAAGAAAACAAAAGAGTAGCTAGGTTGTTGTTCCTGTAATAACTAGTCTGATATGCCTAGGTTAAAGGGAAGGACATGAACAAATGCATCAGGATTCATGGCTCCAAAAGAAATAACTTCGTCTATAGTTAACTTTGCCTCATTGCATCAACTTCAGATGCACGATACAACATGGCACATGAGCTTACTAATAATACCTACTAATCAAAAGTTGCATACCCTACATATTCATGACTTAGCTAGAGTTGACAAACAATATGTATAGCTCCCAAGTATAACTTAAACCCAGGATATGTTCGGTTAACGTTTAACCGGCTACCTCTGCATAAACAGCAGAATTTACACTTCGAGTTACATATGATTGACCAAAGCTCGAATTGACAGTTGGCAATTGACATCTGACAATTGGGAGCATTACTTTTGCAGTTGCTAAAGATAAAAGAATCGTGCAGAAGAATAATTTAAAAGGATTACTTATTTGCTGATGAACTTTTGAGAAATCTACTGTTGACTCGGTACCATGGCGGGCCATGACCCCACAGCCCGCATGTCATTGAGAAAATGAGTGGCATATTAGGATCAAGCCAAATACCTTTTATTGCGTGGTTGGTCCACTACAGTAGACACAACTACAAAGAGGCCAAAGACAATTGCCATAGAGAATGAGATGATCTCTTTAAAATATAACACTGCCTGTAAAGAGTTCCAAATAAAAGAATAGATTAGATGTCTATTTTGAACACCTGTTCCTTGCCAATTTGCATGCAACAGTTGTCAAGTTAAATACTACAATGAACACGAAGAATATCATAAAACAGAAGAAATTGTATAAATATGTCATAATTCATATCAAAACGGAACGGTAGGTAAAGGGAAAGGAAGAAATATTGTAAAATAACAAAATACCTTTAATACTGTGAGCTTGTACTGCAAATGAGGTATCTCAAGAAGAATCTTCAAAATCCAGCAGAAACACATGATTGGGTTGTAGAATACGAACCAAGGTCCATGGACTGAGACAAGACCTACAACCATCTATTCAATGGCACCAACTATAACAGTTTGTTTTCAATAATTTGTATGACTGGAAAGGTAGAGCACAATCTTCACAGACTCACAGTAATGAAGCTCTTACCCACACAAGAAACTGGGAGGACCTGAAGAACGACTCATAGTTCACAACAGCTTTCCCCTCAATTTTGTTCTTTATAAGCATAACTATTTCAAGAAAAGAAAGGCAGGCTGCAAAACCAGGCACACCGAAAACAAACCACTTCTCCAGAAAACCCATCCTGGCATTCTAAAGCAATAGGCAAAATTATTATATTAGAATATTTCAGTAAAAGATAATAAACAACATAAAGTAAAAATTGATGCTAATTATCAAGCTTAAGTAACATGGTTTGAGTGCTTCACTTTATCTTTCATTTATAATAAATTAATAGTTGGACCTTCTTGGTCCCACTGTTCTTTTCAAGAAAAAGAATGTTCAAGTATTGTTTCTACAAAAACATAGAATACGAACTAGATTGCTGAAACTAATTATGATAAGATTTTCTTGAGTCAAAGCAAACCCAATGGTTTCAAAGTCCAAATAAGTTATTCAATAAAAGGATCTCGGCCTCTATTTATTTTAGTAGAAGTATAGTGAATGACCCCTGTTTTTGCCACTTCTATGTGCACAAAAACATCATTATGCTTGAAGTTCACGCTATCCTAAGTTCCTAACAACTCAGACCATCAGTTGTGAATATAAATAGCTTTAGCTTCCACTATCCCGTTTATAATCTCAACCATATTTGTTACTGAACACCGTCATTCCAAAAACAGAAACAATCAGCAATGCAACCATAAAAGCTTCATCTATATGAAATACCAATTTGCATCCAGCATACGAGACATGCTGGTACAATGTTTTTTTTTTACTCTGGATACGATGTTATCTTAGCTATGAAACGAACATTTGTATGACTAGTTCACACTTCAGATACCTAACAAAAGAAATTGCAGCAAACATGTGAACAATTTGTTGGAAAGCCAATGCCCTGCAAACGCTAGCGATCACTTATATTATCCAACCTTCCTACACCTTTGTACTCCTGAAGTTTGATTTCAATAGACATTGTGAATTCAAAAACCGATTATCCATTTCCTTCCTACAACTTTGTAGTTTGTACTCGTGAACTTTTCTGACAAAGGGCAATAAACAGAGCAGAGCTACTACCTCACTTCTCCGCGCGTTCCTCCTGGAGATGAAGAGCACAACGGCAGCACCAGCAGCAACCACATTTCCACCCAATCCCAACACCGTAGAATGTTAAGGCCTAAACAACACAATAAACCACACAAACACAAACGCGCCGAAGCCGAAGCGCGATCAACCGCCACCGCAGAGACCACGAACTCCGCCAAATTTCTCGAACGAAACAAAAGGATATAAATCGGAGAAACACGGGGTGAATCGCCTCCCGTCCCACGCCTGCACCCAAAAAAAATATTCGCTCCAAATGAAAACAAAACCAAAAAAAAAAAAAACTCTCATGATCGCTCCTCCAGCATTCGACGCCGACGACGACGACGAGGGAGGGGATTGGGAGGGTTTTAGGAGAAGCTCACCGCGGGATCGCCGGGGCAGACGAAATCCATCTCCCCGGCGCCGCCGCCTCCGCCTCCGCCGCCGCCGCGCCTCCTCGCCCACTCACTCGCTCACCCGAGCGCGTCGCGTCGTCGCTCTCGTCTCGTCGTCGTCTCCGCTCCTCTGAGTTCTGACACGCTCGACTCGCTCAACGCGCCGTTGCATTGCAACTCCTCCTCGCATATGAGCCACTGATCCGTGGGACCCGCGGAACGTGGGCCCCACGCACCAACGTCCACGTATGCAGCGGGTAGGGTTCAACCGAGGTGAGAAAAGTATCGGAGCCGAAAAGGTGCTTTTCGGCCTTGGGCGAAAAGCGCGCAACCGCACTCGCGGGCCGTACGCGAAGGATTGGCCAATGACAAGGTGGGCCCGGCGGACGTCGGGCCCACAAGTCAGTGTCTCAGGACGGAATCTTCCGAGCTCGGATCGCACCGGGAAGTGGAGTTGCTTTTTTGGGCTTTTGGACTGTTCACTAACGTGACGCGCACGTAGGGAAGGAAAGAACGAAGCGCCACGTGGCCCAGATGCACTGACTGAGATGGGCTGGACTGATGCTAGGTTTGGGCCGAGAGATTTACTGGCTTACGGGGGCCCATCAAAGGCGGTTTCTGAGATGCAGTTCTTTGCTCGGCCTGGCCCACGGGTGGCAGTGGAAAGTTGGGCTAGGCGAGGACTTTGCTGTGGTGGCATTGTGTCATTGTGGTGACTGCTGTGGTGGCATTGTGTCATTGTGGGTTATGTTCACTTTGGGAAAAAAAATTAGATAATAGAAACAATTTTGCTATATATTTATCGATAAATTTTCTCCTAAAAATTTGACAGATGTAATTACATTACAATCATAATGTAATTATACTATAACTTGGATGTAATTACACTGTAACTTATATATAGTTATAATATAATTTGCATGTAACTTTCACATAATTTTGAACAGTTAGATTTGTTTCAAAATTTGTACAAGCGAAGAAAGAAAAAAAATTGTTTCAAAATTTGTACAGGTGAAGAAAGAAAAAAGTCATTGCGCGCATATATGTGAGAGGATTTATTCCCATGACCTCCGTTTCACCCAAATAGCATGTTACAAAGAGATTTTTGAAAGTTGCATATAAGTTACAGTGTAATTACATCACGATTATAGTATAATTACATTTATTAAATTTTTAGGAGAAAATTTATCGATAAATGTATAGGTGATCCCGTGGGACTCTATGTAAAATTAATATTAGAAAAAATCTCGGTTCAATGAAAAGATACATTTAATATATACCTTGTTTCTTTGCATTCATGATATAGAACGATCGAGCTGGTTTGATTCTTTTTTAACCACCGAAACGTCTACGGTGACTTAGTAAACCTTCAGATAAGTTCGCTCAATCTTTAGAGGTGCTCATTGGGGGTACAGTGTACGGGTTTATATTTTAGGGGTGAGTGTCCGCGCGTTTATATGAGTGCCTATATCTAGACTACGTTTCATCAAGGAAAATACTCCATGTGACTTTATTAATCTCAAAATATCATAGTCTAGAGACAGTATATACGTGCATATCAATTTATGATAGGTGAGTGTACACGTATTATAAAAGCTTATGCATATGTACATCCACGCTACATGCATGTATATGTAAATGCTTCTTAATTCTCTATTCAACACGTACTTTAGGGATGGATACCACAGATAAATTCGTAACATGAAACGATTGTTTAGGTGAGACCATCAAATGTTCAAAACAATCCTCTTGGAGACGACGAGGCTAGTTCGCTTTTGTGTGGCTATGAATTTATCGATCACGTTTGGAAATTTGCAAGGATGATAACTCGTAGAGTTGGCTGCGTTCGTAGCCCTTTCCCGGAGCCGACAAGGCAAGCTCCGGTTGGATACACCCTACATCAAAGGCTATATGGAATGTCCATGCTACCTACAACTCTACAAGTAGGGGTAATATATTGTAAATCGTCCATTTTACAATATATGTTTCAGTACATATTTTTTTAATTTCTTTATTTTTAAATATAAATATTTTAATAATTAAAATTTACACGGAATATAAGAATTTCTGGGACACTGATTTCAATGCATCGAACCTAAGAAATTTTTAGCCAATTAAGTGATTATGAGGGAATCTAAGCGATAAAAATTCAAAAATTGATCGTTGGAGTGAATGCAAGGATATCTTTTTAACTCTTATTCTTCGCTAAACAACACAAAAATACAAATATTTTTTAGTGGAGAGGGTGGGACTTTTAATATCCAGTCCCTGTTCCACGAAAATTATCTTATTCATATCTGTAGCGTGTGCGACTATGCGCTCTTTTTATTAAAAAAAGAGAAAAATATCACGAAATAAAACGATCTCAACACCATCAAACAATGTCATCACCATGTCGCTACACATGCATGTAAAGGTTTAGTTTCTTTTTGCTGGAGGAGGCAAGACAGTAAGAACATGCATCCTCCAATCCATTATTTTCTTTCTGATGCAGTCATTCTAAAAAGACGAACAAGTTCCAAGATTTCAAGTGCATTCAAATCACCAAACTTTCCGATCGATCTCCACCATCATCGTCTAGTCATATTTTTCATCGATCCCACAATGATATATCACCACGTGCATCGTTTCCCACAATGCATATATGAATGATTTTGGAGCAGCAGAAATCGTGCAGAACGAATGCATAGCTTTGCATAAAAATCTCAGAAATTCAAATAGAAACAGAAAGACATATACACTCCGATACCTTTCTTTATGAAAGGTGCCAAACGATCATCTCTGAACCTTCTTTTGTTTTCCTTTGAATGACATCTCTGAACCTTTTGTGTTAGCTTAAACAAATCATCATCATCATCATCTTGATCAAACGTTTCGCAGAGAACAAAGTACATATCACACACCAATAAGATCGAATCCACAAAGGGATTTTGGATATTGTTGACATGGAAAGACGAGTTAGGAGCACAATCACACACAACATTCAGAGTACGAAAACTTTTTCCAAAGGGAAAAACATCCACAAGAAACCAAAAGAAAAGAGAGAAAGTAGAATGCAATTGACCAACAAAACTACAACGGCACACCAAGAAAACAAAAGTAAGAAGAAAAGTAGCACACACAGATGGTTTCGGTGAAATCCTAGGGGTTGGCGCTGCTGCAGCGTCAGCAGCAGGAGGAGGTGCTGCTTTGGAGAAGCCAACTTGGCTGGGTGGCCAAGGTAGAGCATTCTTTTTGTCTCTTGTTAGAGTGGCATCCCCTGCACTTATGCACCCCAAAGGGGGAGAAGCAAAGGCAGGCCTAGCAGTGGCTGAAAAATTGGGTAAATGCATAGCTATCTATATTTTTAAACTCTTTATTTGAAATTTTGGAAATGAACCAAATTCTAATTGGTTGGCTTCCGCCGTGTTTAGTACCAAAGTTTTTCTTCAAACTTCCAACTTTTCCATCACATTAAAACTTTCCTACACACAAACTTTTAATTTTTCCGTCACATCGTTCCAATTTCAACCAAACTTCTAATTTTGGTGTGAACTAAACACAACCTTCGTTCGGAACGGTTTTTTGTTGGTGAGCTTATACCGGCATGCGAAATAAGATGGGTCATTAGCATGTGATTCATTGAGAAACTGCTATAAATGTGGATATTTTGGTTTTATTTGAATTTTTATGGAACTTCTATATAAAAAGTTTTTGTACAAATACACCGTTTAGTAGTTTGGGTCTTCAGGAAACATACTCACGGACAATGATGGAGTAGCCTAGCCGAGAATCCAATCCAAATGCAGCCTTTGTTGATAAATCTTTAGTTAATTCAATGTTTTAGAGCTCCTCTGTTGTCAAACAAAATCACTGTATAACTCAAGCATTATATCTTAGTATGTCTTTTATTTTTGCCTGTTACATTTTTCTATAATTTATACTGCTTCCTTCGTGTAGTTTTGGTCACATACTGAATTTGGTTTTGAACCCAATTATAAAAATGTGAGAAGGATAAGGACAATGTTCAGCTTGTATGCAGGAATTCCGCTGACAATAGTCATACAAAAATTTATCATCATGGATGGAGATTTAGCGATAGGATTTCGTGAATAACGTTTTTTCATCCTTTGTTAGTTGGTCCTTGTCTTCACATTGAATGTGGGATGTAGTTGTTGGTGCTGCAAACTTTATAGTAATAATTACTTATTTCTTTTGCTAAAATAAAGATCAGGTTTTTCCATCATCTAGAGAGAGAACCCTAGTGAACATTTTGTAATGTTGTCTCATCACAATACAATCATATATCGCTCTTTATATGCTACTATTACTAAGGGTTGCTTGCTTGATAGACACAATTTATCTAAGTTTACCATAGCTTAAGTTTACAATTCTCGTGTGTTTCAATTCCTTAGGATTGTATACATTAGGAACGATATTCTGGTGCTCTCTAATGATAGTATCATACTATTGGTAAAATAATCTGAATCGTTTGTTATTAAGGATAAATTAGTATTTTACCAATACAGTGATTAGGGGTAACTTTGTTATTTATGTTTGTTTTCCCGTCTAGATCGATTTGTGATTATCCATTGCATTGGCATCGCTCATATTCTATCGAAAAAGCTAAAAAGAAGTTAAAAAAAGTTTAGCCATAGCTAAATGACGATTATACCTCTTCGTATATATTTTTTATAATAATATCTCTTTACATTTCTATTATCGTTAGATGAGGTGGTAGTGTAATTAGTTCTGAACCCTTCAATCAAATTATATCAATAGTTAAGATTGCTTTCTACTAAACTAGTAGAGAGAGCATCGTAATGGGGCTCATATATGTTTTGACTTTTTTCTTTCTACGTTTTTTCCTTATTTTTTGGATTTCCAGTTCCTGTGTTTTAAAGTAGCCATAAGAGCCAGTGAAATTCCACCCGTTGATACCGCATCTCACTGTGTGTAATAAACCAGCAAACGTACAGTTACAGCTATGCACATAGTACACCAGAAAATTCTCTTTCTCCGCGGCAACACACGCACAAACCACGGCGGCCCTTGTGCTCTCTCGCATGCACCGTGCAGTTCTTCACGCGAAGCAGTGTAGGCGCAGGGATGCATTTTTGCCTGCGATGCTGCCGTGCCTAGCAAAACTGCAAAAGCTACCGTCACTTGCAACTTTTTCCAGGGTACTCCCCTCCCTCCTCTCTAGGGTACACTTGCTGCGCTGGTGGCACGCTTCTCCCTCCGTCCAACCTATAATTAGATGGGATATTTTCTAGTGCTACGAATCTGAAAAGACCGATCCTACATTCTTATATTTTGGGACGGAGGGAGTAGTTTTTTTTCTTTAACGCCTCGTAAAAAAATTACAAGATTACAGTCTTAAAAAGAATGATCGTAACTAGAGGAAAAAAAAAGGAACTGTTAAAAAATTATCGTAAGTTTTTTTTTAGACAAAAGACTTTCAAATGTAACTATAGTATAGTTGTAGTATTACGCCGTGAAATGGTAGCTCCTTGCACAACACCTGAGAGAGAAGATATCAGCAGTCGCTAAACGTGACCGATCGTCACTAGGCTAAAAGGGGATCGTACGCTAAGATTAGATTCGTATTTCCTTCGTCTTAAAATAATCTAACCTCGGGACGTGGCATACCCTATCCATATTCATCGTATTTGAATGTATCACATTTCGTATAAGGTTATTAGGTTAGTTTATTTTGAGACGAGGAAAGTACGTGCACGGCGCGATCGTACCGTGCGAGGGGGGGGAGGATTCAGAAAAAGGGAGGCGGAATAGTTTGGGTTTGCAGGTGGTGTCGCGAGAGCTGAGCCGGCGATGACGCGCGCGGCCTGAAAAGAGAGCTGCGCTGCGCTGCGCCGTGTAGGCAGGGAGCCCAGGAGGGAGGTAGGCAGGCATGTTGCATTGCATGTGAGATGTGAGCAAATGTAAAATGCAGACAGGAGTTGGTGGTTATTACCTGCGAGGTAGGTTGTTCAGGCGGCCAGGTAGCGGATGGTTTCAGAGCATACTGATGGTCTGTTGCACTTTGATTGGTTCTCCATCCATTCAATAAACATATATGAAATGGAACACATTCTAATACTCCCTCAGTCCTATAATATAAGAGATTTTAAGTTTTTTTTTATTGTTTGATCACTCGTCTTATTCAAAAAATTTATACAAATATAAAAAACAAAAAATTATGCTTAAAGTACTTTGGATAATAAAGTAAGTCAACAAAAAATAATTCTAAAATTTTTTGAATAAGACGAGTGGTCAAACAGTACAAGTAAAAACTCAAAATCCCTTATACTAGGGGACGAAGGGAGTACTAGAATTATCTGGGTGGAAGAAATTTGAACAAGAAATTCTGTCCAATTTATAATTCTATAATGTGTCTCATTTCATACCAAGTTTTTATATTTTATTGTTTTTTTAAGGGAAATCGGTATTTCATTGTCTATTGTGCTTATGTGTTTTTTTTTTTTTACATATAAGACACACACATGCATACACTTGTGAATGGGCATATATACCAAAAGGAACCGGGTCAGTGCCTCAGCGGCAACTCCCTGACATTATGTACTTCATCTATTTTAAAATATAAAGAGTTTTAGGATAATACTACCTCCGTCCTAAAATAAGTAGAGCCATAGATATCCGCGTTTAGCGTTTTGACCATCCGTCTTATTCGAAAAATTTATGAAAAAATTAAAAAAAATTAATCACACATAAAGTACTATTCATGTTTTATCATGTAATAACAATAAAAATACTAATCATATTTTTTCAATTTCAACGAAAGTTCGAATTTGCCAGGGGTCCAAATAGAATGAAAATGGGTATATAAAAGACCAACGAAACGACGAGTGCTATATCCGAAACGTACGAAATATAGTAAATATAGTAAATGCAGATGTAGTAGGGGTTGTGAACCGGATGGTACGAAGCGCTATGCCGGGGCAAGGGGACGGGAAAAGAAACTGCTCCGAAGAAAGATATCGGGGTTCCCAATGCAATAAGACGAACGGTCAAACGTTGGATATGAACAGTGCTAAACTGCACTTATTTTGAGACGGAGAGAGTAGGACTGATAGAGTAGTATTTATTGTCATTAGAATTTAAATCCTGGTAAACATAGACATACATACACCACATCTCGCCCCTCCCCCGTTCCCCTCTAGCAGGTGTTCATCCTTGAAAGTAAATGAATCAAATGATTTTATTTTTTATGAAATAAATTACAAATGATTAATCAATTGATAATATATATATATACACACACACACATAACTAGCGCTCCAACATCAATCTTCCTAGTATATAACTGAAGATGAGTAGCCAATTTGGGTCTCTGAAATATCTCTGGAGGCTTAACTAGCACTTAGCTTCATTAATATTTAAAAGTGTAGTATCTTGCAATCCCTCCTCAAGGACTACAAAATCTCAAGAAATATATTTTAAAAACCACAAATGGTTGACATACTGTACATGGTAGGCCATATCCTAAGTAACTAGATTCAGCACTGAAATCCATCACATGCCACATTTGCCACACTTTGCACAACAACAAAGTGTGAGGAGACCAAAAAGCTTAC
Source organism: Oryza meridionalis (assembly GCA_000338895.3). Classification (NCBI taxonomy): domain Eukaryota; kingdom Viridiplantae; phylum Streptophyta; class Magnoliopsida; order Poales; family Poaceae; genus Oryza; species Oryza meridionalis. The sequence continues at coordinate 4,099,258 of CM002529.2, read as the reverse complement.
ATCCATCTCCCCGTGGTCCAAATGCTACTACGATTTATAATCCCATGTTTGACTGTTTAATTAGAAGGAGGGGTGAGGACCATGTCTCCATATCCTTTGGTCCCCTTGAGACAATCATACATTTTTGCAACGGCCACCCATGCATCTACATATCCATCATCATCATCATAGATAGTCGCCCTAATCATGAACAATTGAAAAAAAAATGTGTGTGATCCATGCATGATCATGAGCTAGCTAGCTAGATAGATTGTTGGCACATGTGGTCCAAATGTCCAATGCAAACCAAAGGGACTGATTAGTCTAGGGATTACTACTTTTCAATGGAACAATAATCTAGGGTTAGCTTGCTAATTAATTCCTCTATATCAGTTAGCCACTAGTTGTTAAAGGCTATGAACACATGGGATGGGTGGCGCAGGAAGATGGGGAGTGATTTTGTTGGCGATGATAATTAGCTCAGTATCATAATTATGTTTTTTTTCCATAAAAGAACTATTCCCTCCATTTACCTGTTGATTTGTGCTACTCTATCCCTAAAATTTTTCAGTTTAGCTGTAAATCTAGATAGGTTGATTTATACTCTTATAGTTTGTGTTACTGTTTTTTTGGGGCAATTGCATCTGTGCCCCCACTTTCGAAGCCAATTGCTGTTTTACCCTTATTTTTTAGGGTTTGCAGTTTTACTTTGAATCTGAAGCAGCCGTATACCCCCGTTTCTAACAGCATGTTCTAACAGTGTTAGTTGTAGAGAAAAGGACATTTATACCCTCGGTGGTTATACCATTTTTTGCCCCCATTTTTTTCAACTGTGTATGGTTTTGCCCCTATTTTGTGACTTTAGCTTGTAAATAATTCAAATATGAGCATCTCTTGTGATGTTTTTGTATTTTAACCAAAAAAATCACAAATACTAGACAATTACAAAATTTGAATAAAATTTCGACAAAATTTTAATAGAATTTTGACACAACTAGCCTCAGCCAAATTAATTCAATCTGAAGCGAAAACAAAACCAAATCAAAGCTAAAATATCACACGCTGAAATTAATTCCGGACATCATAAATCTTCCACCAGCCGCCTGCCATCCACCCCAATCGCCACGTCTAACTCCACAATTATGCGGTAAACTCCTGAAGTGCAAAACCACTAGTAGCATCATCCTGAACTGGAACTTTATGAGCGGAAAAGAAGCACTTGGCCAGCTCGGAGATGCCAGCGACGTCGTCGAGCGCCAGCTGCTCGTCCTCCGCCGCTGGGAGGCGGCCGTCCGGCGCCGCTACCGGCGCAGCGTTGCCCGGCATGAGCGCGCGAAGGTGGTGCGAAACCAGCCGCCCTCGCCGCCGCCGTGACGACCGCTGGCTACTCCGCGCGCCTGGGAGCGACCGTTGCCGCCGCCTGGCTACTGCCCCGTCGGAGCACCGCGCGAGCCCCCCGTCCTTGCAGCCGCTGCCGCGCCGCGCGCACGCCCTCGCCGCTGCTGCCCTGCCACGCGCCGCCATTAGGTTTCGGGTTGGGAGGAGGAGGGATTCAATCTCCAATTCCCTATCAATTTACTGAGGGGTACAAAGGTAAATTCATATTTCATGAAATCTTTTTTTATTTTCTTTTGTATTTCTTTAACCCAAAATGCGGGACCCACCTAACGGATGTTAGAAGTGAGGGCAGACGGTTGGTTCAAATTCAACAAGTGAGGGTAAAACTGCAAACCCTAAAAAGTGAGGGTAAAACAGTAGTTAGGTTTGAAAGTGGGGGCATAGATGCAAGAGAAAATTCGATCCATAGCACAGGAAAAAAAGCGGTACCAAAAAATAGCACAAAAAATTTCCACTTTCGATCCATAGCATAGGCCATCGATTTGTATTCGCCCTATAGCACTTCCGTCACATTTTGAAGTAACGGCGTTAGATCGGAGTGGAGAAAATTTTTGTCGGACACATTTGCCCTTCGTTCCCCACCAGGTCTCCTCTTCCGCTCCCTCGTGGATGGCGGCGTGGCGGCCATCGGCGTGCCTGGTGACCGCCGACCGCCTCGTCTCCCCGCCACCGTCGAGTGAGCTGCGCGCGCTCTTCAATGACGTGGGCGCGTGGCTCGCCGTCGCCGCCGACGGCGAGGTGGATCCTGTCAGGCACTCGGCGCTGCTGATCGAGGGCGAGCCTCCCGAGCCGGCAACAGCTTGACGACAAGGACGACGACGATGACGTGGGCGGCCCTAGCTTCGGCGTGGATGGATGTAGCCCGTGGTGGCCGTACTCGGTGCCGCAGAACAGCCTCTCTCTCGCCACGGTGCCGAGCCGCGCTGGCTTGCCGCTGCTTCCACGTGACGACGACGACAACGACGGGGACACCGGCGATGACGACAACGGCGACAGGGACGATGACCTGCCGCTTATGCAGGCGAGCTGTGGCGCGCGCTGGCGGATGTTGGGATGATTCGCGAGCGGGCGGGCAGCGGGCTTTGTCAGCTCCATGACCTCGGGCGGCACCGCCGCCGCCGAGTAGGCGGCCAGGAGCTGGCGGGCTGGAAGCGCGGAGTCTCCACCTCCTCCTCCACCGCCTTCCTCCCCATGCGAATCTGGCCGGTGCTCCACCCCACACGCACGAATCCGGCGGTGGCGCGACAGATCTGGCGCGGGCAACGGTGGGAGGCGTGGTGGCGAGCGCCGATCGGAAGCAGCTGAGCGAGCGGGCGGGCGGGAAGCGCGGCTCCGTCAGCTCACCGAGCATCGGCGACACGGGCGCGGCAACGTCGCGGAGTGAGAAGAGCGCTAACGGAGGGAAGAGGGGCAAATGAGTCTTTTTTTCATGTCAACTCACATGTTTGGATGGCAAATGTGACGGAAATGCTATGAATCACAAGAAAATTGGTGTCCTGTGCTTTTAGTCGAAGTGGAAAATTTGCTGTGTTATTTTTTGATACCGGGTTTTTTCTTGTGCTATGGATCGAATTTTCTCTAGATGCAATTATCTTTTTTTTATATAACAGTAATGAACAAAATTTCGATTGATAATATCAAAGGCCCTATTCAGTAACTCCCCTTCAAGCACCAAACATTGGACTTGTGCAACAGCTGCAGCTAGTGAAGCCGATCAGGGCGAAAATATAACGAAATGTAAACAATATAAAAAAATTATGATAAGGGGGATTCCAGGATTAAAAAAAATGAAACTGCTTCGTTATGTTTTTAGTAGATAGTTATGGTTTTCCCTATTTTTCTAGGGTTTTTTTAATTAGCTGGTTTTTTAGAGAAGCGTAGGACAGAGAGGAGGAGGACGACTCCTCTTTTAATGTAGGGTGTGTTTAGTTCTTAAAAAAGTTAGAAGTTTGAAAAAAGTTAGGAGTTTGAAAAAAAGTTAAAAGTTTATATGTGTAGAAAAGTTTTTGATGTAATATGATGTGATAAAAAGTTGAGAATAGAGGGGAAACTAAACACGGCCGTAGTAGAGATTTTACAAACTGTATTACATCTCAGTATATCACATACCACATATAGGTAAGGGGATCCTCATAAGAACATTTGGCTGTGTTTAGTTTCGTACTGAAGTTTGAAAGTATGGTTGAAATTGGTACGATGTGATAGAAAAGTTGTGTGTGTATGAAATGTTTGATGTGATGAAAAGTTAGAAGTTTGGAAAAAAAAACTTTGGAACTAAACAGGGCCAAACTACAGTCAGACTCAGAATTAAGTTTTTTTTTAGCATTGCCTAACATTTCGCTGGCAATATATATGCATCGAGAAGGAGCCACGCATGCGTGCTTAGATTCCAAATTAATCATGGCGATTGGAATGGACGAGATGTATAAAGAATCTTGTGTAGGAGTACTTATATATACTTTCTGAAAAGGAGAAGCGTGCAGTGTGCTGTGCCTGTGCGTACTACGTACATGCTGGTGTGTACAAATGTATGGGGGCCAACTGGCCTTCAGATCCTAGCTGCTTGTCCGTAGCAAAAGATCCCCAAGCAGCCATAGAGTAATCGCCGGTGCTTTTGTACGTACATGGAACAGCATGTTTGACGAGATTTGTTCCGGCTCCAAATCCCATGTTTTAAATTTTTTTTGTACTCCCCGGTTTAATCATTAGTTGCACGCATCCCCAGGGGATTAGTTGTTGTTGTTGATAGGTGTGGGTACACTAAATTACTGCTAAGTTCAGATTAACTCATCTGTAGGAGATTAGGCACATAACCAAATGGCATATTTGGTTGAGAAGAAGAAGAAGAAGAGGGTTTCTACTATAGCCTTGAGCAGCAGGTACCATGGATTTATTCTATTTTCAAATATAAATTAATTTATTGTACGGTATTATATTTTGAACAGTATGATAAGTATCTTGTACCTTAATATTAGACCCGGTACATATGAATATGGGCATCATCTATTCATTAGCCGACACAATGACACTAGTAGTAGAAAGAAATATTATTGTCAGCAGGGATGTCTGGAGGGACTCTAATCTTACAAACCGATACTCATAGGAATTAATTCTTAGGAATTCGAAAAATCCTTTGTTTTTCCTCCAAAATGAACAAGTACTAACTTTTTCACTAATTTATGACATCTCTTTTTTTTTTTGGGTTTATCAGCCGAAGCTCGATCTATGGTACAAAAGCTGATTACAAATGCAAGCATGCACGTACGGTTTGGCCTTGTAGGCTGCATCCTCCATGATTAGTGGCTACTGTGAGATCCCAAAAGAGATTCGATGAGTCCCCCACTGTGGTTGACACCATGCTTTTCTACTTCGTTTTCGTTAGTCTCTTCTGTTGGTGGATGCATGCTTACTACTAGCCAACATCAAGAAAGTCCTATTCCAATATGAAGTACTCCTACCTAGCTACTATAAAACCTTTATCTCCGAGTTGATGTTTTGTGTGACATGGACTATTATGTTAAGTAAAGAGAAAAACAAAAGGCATACTATCAACCTCAATTTTAACATTTGTTCAAAATAAGATGCACTTCTTGCTTGCAATTACAATTTACAACTGCAACACCTTAGTAATATATCTCGGCTAGGGTTTTCCTTAACGGCGGTTACCACAGTAACCATACCTACTGCCCGGTGTTATACCAAAACCGCTCTGGTACATCGACCAAGTTCAAAAAATTAAATAACAAATTTAAAAATCAGTGCTTTTTTTATTGGTTTTACTCCCATGTCTAATATGGCAACGCAAACCCTGATCTCCATACTAGTAAATACTATGATCTTCATTCTAAAATAATACTACTTCTAACTACTTGTCTAATAATTATTCATCCAGATTTATAGATAAATATAGCTGTATATATTTTAGAACGGATGTAGTTGAAAAAAATTTGAGTACTCCATAAAGAAAGCATCGAAGAGAGAGCTCAAAGGGGATGAGAGACACAAAAAGGGTACTCTAGTGTGGGGGAGGGAAAGACCAGCAGGGAAAAACAGGGAGGGTCCAGTCCGAAATGTTTTCGTGCTTGGGATGAGGAAGGCAGGAGAAAGCACCCCCCTGCTACGCTGCAGCCCCTGCATCGCAGCATGCCTCGTGTTTGTGTTTTGTGTTTCTTCGCTTGCTTGGCCCATGGCCTTTCCGGTCGGTGCCATCTCTCTCTCTCTCTCTCTCTCTCTCTCTCTCTCTCTCTCTCTCTCTCTCTCTCTCTTTCTTCACACCCAATTCCCGAGCCAAACACAAACGCAGCTACAGTTTTTGCACGGCGCTGTGAATTGGTGATGGTGGTGGTGGTGGCGCCAGCAGCCACAAAGCTGTAATCTTTTGATCTTTCTCTGTTGTGTGTATTCAAGTCTTGAAGAGATGGAAAACCTAGCACTGTTTCGTGTACAGTGTACTTAGTACTAAGTACTGGTCCTGACCGGTGAGCTGAGATGAACTGATTAATTAAGTGATTAGTGATCCATTCCTGGTGATGACAGGTTGACAGTCCTTAATCCATTTGGTAGGAGTACAAATTTCCTGAAGAATGTTTGGGCTGGGCCATTTGCTAGTGAGGTGTGGCGGTGTACATCCGGCTTTGCATGGATGAAGTCCTGTAGAGGCTGGGATTTAATCCATTATCTAATAAAATTCTGCTTGTGAGCTTTGATTTTTAGCAGTACTAAATTACTGATAAAGATACTAGTATAAACTTTTTTCTTCAGGCTAAGTAACAAAACTGAGCTTTCTATCTGCTTTCTGAAAGTGTTACTCCACTTAACACTGAGACTGATTACTTCAGGATAAGTAATATACTAGGAGTACATTGACAAGGGCAACCATACTACTACTAGTATGACACAACCCTTTTTTTTTTAATCCCAGAGCTTTTTCACAAAGACAAGATCTTTCAAATGGTTAGCCTCAAATATAGCATATCCATCCAATGCAAATTCAGAAAAACAGAGAGAAGAGGTTACATCAAACTGGGTTGCAGTAGTTGCCCTCCATTTATGAAAGAGAAGAGAACCTTTGCCCTGCGACAAGCTCAACTGAAAATTTGGAAAAAAGAAATGACCAGGCCACACAGCTACTGCTGCCTCCTACTCCTGCGTAGTAGCCGGAACGCAGTAAAGATGCCGAGTTAATACCACCTCCCCTCTGCTCACCAAACCAAGCCATCTCTCTCTCTCTCTCTCTCTCTCTCTCTCTCTCTTCTTTCTCTCTGAGCCCGTGTGTGTTTCTTGGGACTGAGCTGTTTGCTCTCCTGGTCTTCTTCTCTTCTCTTCTACTGCTTCCTGGATAAAAACAAGAGGCGGTAGCAGGAGGCAAAGGAGAAGTGAGATGTAAGCAAGGAGCACACACACACACAACACACTGAGCTGAGCTGCAGAGAGGTTGTCGTCAAGGAGAAGAAGAGAGAAGCAGAGCAGAGGAGAGCATTTGGTATTTGTTCTTCATCTCTGCTTCCGCCATGAAGTTCATGAAGCTTGGGTCCAAGCCGGACGCCTTCCAGACCGACGGCGGCGGCGACTCCAGGTAAAGAGCATTGCAAGCTATCCTTGCCTTTTTTTTTTAGTTCTTTTACCAGTGTGATCAAATGGAGAGGTTCTCCTGGGGATTTGTTTCTTCTTCTTCCTCTCGCTCTGTTTCTTCTCTGTTCTGGTTACTCTGACGAAATTGTCTTAGCCTGTTCTTGTGTTCTTGAGCTTGCTCCAGATGTGTTCTTGGTTTTTTGTTTCCTTGGCGTCTGCTCTTGCATTGCAGGTTCTTGTGTTGTACAAACAGGAAAGAAATAAAGATTCAAGTGTTGTTTATCTGATGATAGTAAAAGAGGTTTGCTTTTCAAGTGAAAAATATTTTCTTTGCTGTGTGCTTTGCTTTGCATTTTCATGATTAGTGTACCCACCAAAAATGTATTTTATTTTTCAAGTCATCGAAGCAGTTCTACTGTGATCTTGAGATGTGGGGCTAACTACTGCTCAAGTGCTCGTGAGCTACGTGGGTTTCTCTGCACGGCATTTTGACCAAGGCGACCTCACTTTTGCTCTGAAAAAAGCTGGTGTTTCCCTTTTGGCTGTACAAACAAAACATGGCAGGCATAGTAGTAGTAGTAGTTGTTGTCGCGATAAGATCAAAATAATCTCTTTTTTTATAACTAACTTGCAATCCTTGGGCCTTGATAAAAATGTTTCTTGCTTTCTGCTCTCCTCTCCCTTTGCATAGAACCAACCAACCTGGCCACGCCCACTGGATCTTGCAGAGAGTGACATAATTAAAACAGCAAAATGCATTTGTTAATTTATTAATTTTGGTTGAAGTATATGTGGCTATGTGCATGTCTGGACCTAAGCAAGAATATTCAGGCATGCAGCTTGCAGCCAAGAAAGATGTTTTCTTTAGAGCATTTGATTAGTGAAGTTAATCTGAACATCTTACTGCTGTACATTGCTAGGAGATGCTATTATTATGTGGTAGTCAGCCACTAAGCTCTGAACACATCATTCTTATGATGCAGATATGTGTTGTCTGAACTTCCATCAGACATTGTCATCCATGTGGAGGAGGCAAGGTTCTACCTGCACAAGGTAATAATCCCTTAAACCATTATTTTTTTCACTGTCACTGCTGCATGAGCAAAGCTAGATTATACTGTTGTGTCTTAAGGCAAGTCCTGAAATTGAGTTAGAACAATGCATGCGCCAATGTACAGCTATGAGCACATCAGAAGATGCTGCTACAGTGCCATCTTTTGTCAAGAGCCACTTGTAATTTGGAACCATGTTGCATTCAGAATCTTTCCCAGCATTCTCCTTAGATCATTCCTCCATTTCCATAAGCTTTCTCAATGGTAGGTGACAACAATGCTCGTGCAATGCGATGGAAGATATCATCAATTTGTTAAACAAGTTTGACAGATAGAATGCTACAGCAAACCAACAAAATGTTTGATGCTCAATCATGGCCATTTTCCTGTTAAAAAAACCTCTGTTATGACACATGACACTCTGTAATTTTGATCACTTCACAATTCATTTTCAGTTCCCCTTGCTGTCCAAGAGTAGCCTTCTACAGAGGCTGATCATTGAGGCCAGCCAGAATGGCACTGATGAAGTTTACATCCATGACATCCCTGGTGGAGTGAAAACATTTGAGATCTGTGCAAAGTTCTGCTATGGCATGGTTGTGACCCTCAACGCGTACAATGTTGTCGCTGCAAGATGCGCAGCCGAGTTCCTTGGGATGACTGAAGATGTTGACAAGAGCAACCTGGTGTTCAAGATCGAGGTGTTCCTCAACTCCGGCATCTTCAGAAGCTGGAAGGACTCCATCATAGCGCTGCAAACCACTGATGCATTGCTACCATGGTCAGAGCAGCTGAAGCTGGCTGCAAGATGCATTGACTCCATTGCTTCCAAGGCTACCTCCAACCCCTGCAATGTGGTGTGGTCATACACATACAACCGGAAATCGGCATCATCCGATGAGATTGTGGAAGCGAGGAAGAACTCGCAGCCGGTTCCGAAAGACTGGTGGGTTGAGGATCTGTGTGAGCTGGATGTAGACCTCTACAAGCGTGTCATGGTTGCTGTCAAGTCCAGAGGAAGGATCACTTCTGATGTTGTTGGGGAAGCTCTCAAGGCCTATGCTTCAAGGTGGCTTCCTGAATGCTTCGACGCCGCGGCAATCGATGATGACGCCTACTCCATGGCGTACAACCATCTGCTCGAGACGATCGTCTGGCTGCTGCCGTCAGACAAGGGGTCATCGTGCTGCTCATGCCGGTTCTTCCTCAAGCTTCTGAAGGTCGCCGTCCTGATCGGCTCCGGTGAGATGCTGAAGGAGGAGCTCATGGACAGGGTCGTCCTGCAGCTGCACAAGGCCTCTGTCGGCGACCTCCTGATCCCAGCAAGGCCACCGGCGCCGACCACCTACGACATCCAGCTGGTGCTGACGCTCGTCGGCAGGTTCATGAGGCGCGCCGGAGTTACTGAAGATGGGATCTTCCTCAACAACCTTGATCAGGAGATGTTCGAGACCGACGTCGACGATGAATCTTTGCTCGCACTGTCCAAGATTGTTGATGGATACTTGGCCGAGGTCGCCTCTGATCCAAACCTGTCGGTCTCGAGCTTCGTTGCATTGGCGACCTCCATGCCTGATGCAGCAAGAGCAGCCCATGATGGACTGTACACCGCCATTGATGTCTTTCTCAAGGTATATTTGCTTGACAATGACCATGATGCAAACAGTGATCATTTTTCATCATTTTTTGGTTCTTGAATTTGCTTTATTGTACATGTTGATGTATATTTTCATCCACCATGTTAACTACTCCCTCCGTTTTAGGTTGTAAGATGTTTTGACTTTGGTCAAAATCAAGTTTGACTAAGTTTGAAGAAAATAGTAGTAACAAAATTTTCAACCCAAGACAAATTTATTATGAAAACATATTCAATTATTGATTTAATGAAACTAATTTGGTATTATAAATATTACTATATTTATCTATAAATTTAATCAAACATAAAGTAGTTTGACTTTGAGCAAAGTCAAAACGTCTTATAACCTGAAACGGAGGTAACAAAGTTAAAACGTCTTATAACTTAAAACGTTATAAAACGGAGGGAACGAAGGGAGTATAAACTACTAATGCATCTTGTATATGATTTCTAAACTATTGTTTTTGACATGAACATGTTGCAATCTGTTGTCACTTGTCAGTTGCATCCGAATTTGCCGAAGGCGGAGAAGAGGAAGATCTCGAGCTTGATGGACGTGAAGAAGCTGTCCAAGGAGGCGTGCATCCACGCGGCGCAGAACGACCGCCTCCCGCTCCGCGTCGTCGTGCAGGTGCTCTTCTTCGAGCAGCTGCGCGCCGCCGCGGGGGGCAACAACCCGGCGGCGACGGCGAGCGGCGGCATCGCGCGGCGTCTGGTGGAGGAGGAGGAGGACGATGACGACGACGATGTCGGCGGCGGAGGCGGTGGGGACTGGAGCAAGTCCCGCGCGCTGCCGACGCCGACGCCATCGCTGCTCAAGAAGCAGCTCGGGAGCCTGAAGCTCGCCGCCGCTGGCGACGAGGACGGCGGCGGCGACGACGGGCGGCGGCTGGCGAGGGTGAGCAGCGTGGCGAACCAGAGCAGCAGGCTGTCGCTGTCATCGCGGTCGCGGCGGATGTTCGACAGGCTGTGGGCCGGCGGGAAGCCGCCCGGCGGCGAGGTGGTCAGCAAGAGCTCCGACACGTCGGGGAGCTCGCAGAGCCCGAGGTCGTCGGCGAAGCCGCCGGCGTCCAAGTCGTCGAGGAATCGGCGCTACTCCGTCTCGTAGTCTAGCTAGCGCGCTGGCATTGCATTGCATGTGTACAGGGGAAAGGAGAGAGAGAGAGAGAGAGCTTGGTCCATCAGCAATGGCGATGAGCTAGAGTAGTAGTGATAATCGTCTCGCATCTCTGAAGAATCTGTCAGACTCGCTCGAGCGAAACAGGATGCAGCTAGAAATTCTGTCATCTGAGACAAAGATTAATCCCCTGGTTTTTGTTCCAACTACGCTTAGCTTGGTGATAATCTGTGCAAATTAATTCTTTTGACAGTTCTGTTTGGTGGCAATGAATCGAACCAAAGATTCCGTGATGGTTTCAGCAGAGTTTCACGCTAATTTGTAACCCCTTTTTTTTCCTTGTTTGAAATTCGAATGTGGCCCTGTTTAGTTCCAAAGTTTTTTTTAAACTTTCAACTTTCCATCACATCAAACTTTTTATACACACACAATTTTTCTATCACATCGTATCAATTTTAACCAAACTTCACTTCAGCGTGAACACACAGCCTGTATTTTCAGCAGAGTTTCACGCTAATCAGAGCAAAGATTCCATGATGATTATTAAGGGATGAAATGTATTTTAACAGCAAGAGAAAAGGGAGGGTTTACTAGTTACTGCCCCGATGCTCAGTGCAGACCCGGATACTGGCTGATTTGCTGCCGCCGCCGCCGGCGACGACATCTTGCCGTCGGCCACCGTCCGAGCGCCGGCACGATACGGAGGGCCGTATCTCTTGCCGTTCGACGATCACGGCGGCGGCGAGGGTAGGTTTTCTTCTCTGTGTCATGGAAATCATATGGGGCAAAATTGTTATTTCGGGCTGTGAGATTCGTCACCTGTCAGTGCAGGACATTTCCGGCCCGGACCGAAACCCGATACCTACAAGCAACGAGGCCTTGTTTAATATGGGCCGGTATTTGGGGCCATCGAGATTAGCCGTGACTATGGCTGTGTTCTTTCCCATGGTTCCCAACCTATTTTCCTCGTTTTCCATATGCACGTTTTTCAAACTGCTAAATCCGATCACAATCTCCAATATGACACACATGCACCTTTAACGATATTCAAAACGATTTTTCTCGTAAATTACTTATTCAATCTACAATCCGATCACACCATTGTATTCGTTATAATTAAATCTTTACAACAAGATGTCACATGATTATATTCTGATAAAAAAATAATCATATGTTTCAATCCATTAACACTTTTTGTTTCATACATGATAGGGATATGCTTCAATATGTGTCTTCATCGTGTTTCACAAAATTCGCAAAACAACCAATCACTACTCTCTCTCTCTCTCTCTCTCCTCTCTCTCTCTCCACCTCATACATGCATGTATGCATTTTAGCGAGTTTCAAAATGATTTTTCTTCTAAACTACAGACATGATTATATCTCGATAAAAAATACATATGTTTCAACCGATTGAATTGGATGTTTCACGTGTGAGAAAAAAATGTTTCAATCAAAATTTGACTATGTTGCATATTTTAAATTTTATGTTGCCATGGATCTTTTAAAAATATTTCACATGGCATTATTTCGATGTTTCAATAAATATATTTCTGATGTTTCACTAGTTTATTTACGAATGTTGCACGTGGTATTATTGGATGTTTCGGTAAGTATTTTCTAATGTTTCACTAATTCATTTATAAATGTTGCACATGTTGTTTGGGATGTTTCAATGAATATTTTCTAATGTTTCTTGTTTCATGTACACTATAAAGATGTTTCAATTAGTAATATAATCATATTTATAAATTTTATCAGAAATATAATCAAATGAGATCTTATTGTAAAAATTATATTGTGACGAACATAACGGTGAAATCGGATGGTAAAATGGATAAGTAATTTCGAAGGAAAAATACTTTAAAGTTTTATTGGTAGAGAAGAAGCAGAGAGAGATTGCATGTAGGTGTGCAGGAGGGTAACTTATAGGCTTGCAGCATAGCAGATTCGCTGGGATGGTTGTTTTCTTTGTATGCAGCTAGGCAGGTGAGTGGACTGCATCCGATTTTCTGCTAAATATCGAACGTCCGATCTGTAGCAGCCTCCAAAAGTTTATATAGGAAAGTTGCTTTAAAAAATTATATTAATCCACTTTTCAAGTTTTTTAAAGTTAACACTTAATTAATCACGTGTTAATCTATCGCTCCGTTTTCCATGCGGAGGGGAGGGGAACACAGAGATTAAGGAAGTCAAATGCCTCGCTGTCGACAGGTATGTCGCCTACCACTAAAAGCACAACCGGGTATGTCGCCTACCACTAAAAGCACAACGCCGTTAAATCCTGGAAAATTCACTCTATGGGGAATCAAACCTTGGAAAATTCGCTCCCATAGGAAATCGAACCTAGGACCTCAGGTGCTACTGAGACTCCTGTAACCACTAGGCTACAGGCCCTTTCGCAAAACAGTCGTCGGTTAATTGTGGTCGTACATGCCTTAGGCCACACTATGTAATGGCGCAATGGTGGTTCACATGAACTTCGACCATCATCAATATTGTAGTTCACATCCCAAATGATAAAGAACTTTTTTTTGCAAGGAAAATGATAAAAGACTTTGTTTCCAAGTTGCATCGCGGCAAGAACTCATATTCTCCAAAATTTGGAGGCAATCTGAAATTTTCGTACATGTTTACCAATTACCGAAGAGAACAGCTATACATGCTTCGTGGTCTGGATAAACCACTCTTTTTTACCTATGTACTGTGCAGGTGTATATGTATCAACATATGTGACTACATTCTGGGCAGCTCCAGTGATCAGTGTTGCCCCATTTTACAGGAGGAAGAATTTTGCAGCTTCAACATCTTTGAGGTTCTGCTGTTTGTGTCTGGATCTCAACAATTCCAGCCTCCATGGAATCTTCATCGAACTTCTGCGGGCTTGATGGAGAGCTGCTTGAAGGTGTATCTGACAGGAACGTGTCCGTGTTGGTGTCTGACCATTCAGCAACAGCAGCATCACCAGCAGCTTCTGAGTCTCGCGAATTCGCCGAAGGCAGGTCGGAGTTGGGGTTGTTCTTGGTGGTATCCAATTTTGGTAGCTCCCTTGGAGATGAATCTTCAAAGAGTTTGTGCTCTTGAGATTTTAGTGCAAGTGAGTCAGTTTCTGGCAAGGAATGTGTATCAGCAACCGGATCTTTGACAATGTCGAACGTTGGTGCAGAAGAATGGTTATGTTCTGTTTCCATCTGAATAACCTGGACAGATCTGGTTCCTAGCAAGCTATGTTCAGATGTAGAATTGCTGCTTTCTGTTTCCTGAAGAGATACTGCATCAAAGCCATCATGCTCATTGTTAGACCCATTCTGTTCTGTTGCATTAGTTGTCACGTCATCGCTTTTGGTTGACCAATCCAGATGACTGAATGCATCTTCAACCCTAGAAAAGTTTTCCTTATCCTCACTTGATAATTGAGATGAGTTAAGCGATGTGATTGTGTCCATCTCCGAAAATATAACCTATGATAATCAAGGCAAGACGAGTACATAACTACATATGAAGGTGGAATGTGCAGGTGAAAAATGTGTACAAGATGCATGAGTTAAGTGGTACCTCAACTCTGAAATCTACAGGAAACCGGAGTTTTGTGTCCCACAGAATGTCAATCTGGTCCCTATCAAGTAGCAATAGGTCGTCTTCAATAAAAGCCGTGTTAAACATGACCCTGAACACCATCACTTCATGTTCAAAGTTTTCATCCAGGCTAATGCACTCCATGACAACATCTCCTTGAACAGGACACCGGGCATTAAACTTGATTATCTCAGAATCTTCCTGAATTGCAAACACAAACATGTCAATGTTCTCCTATCCAGCAATTAAAGCTTAAATACTTCTTACTTTGATAACAAATAAAAGTCTCCAGCTCAAATTTAAAGCTGTTCGATAGACGTATGAACTAGTAAAATGGATTCCAGACAAGCTAGTAGAGAAAAGAATGATCCGACAGATGAAAAAAACACAGCACTAGCAGATAACGAAACAATTGAACTTGTAAACCGGTGATCTCCCCAGGTGATCTGACTACACTTTCAGGTATTTCGATAGTTGATCACTGACTTTGTTGAAAGTTGAACTATTGAACCAACACATCATGAACAAACATCACAAGCTTACTGTAATAAAGGTTATATTATTCATGATAAATTGGTACATATAACAAAAGTATACCTGTGTGTAGAGCTGGACAGAATCACTTGTCTTTGGGGTTGAAAAGAGAACTTTAGTACTTTTGTCATTAGGAGCAAAAGGATCTGGACCATAAATCTGCAATATCGGTCTACATCCTCCTTTTCCATCAAAATTTGGTACCCCTCTGATGATTACACAATTCAAATTTATCATTCTATCAGCTGGAGGCCATTGTTCTGGTGACATGTGCCGTCTTGACACATACTTCAAGTATCTCATCTGAGAAGGAGCCGGGTTCAGTGGTGAGAAGTGCTCTACTAGCCCAGGTGGTGCCTGTTTGTAGACCATTTCCAATGCCTTCCTCTCATTATTATATCTTCGGAGGTAAAGCAGTAGGGCTGCCAATGCGAAAGCAAGGATTGGCCATCCCCCCTGTTCTGAATGTATAAGCAAGAAGTTGTCCTGGCCTAATGAGAGCCAACTTTCACTAGACCTCACGAAATGGTGAATCATCTCCATGGTGAGCAAGGGGCATCCCTCATAGTTTCGTGGGTAACCCATCACACTCATATCAAAGTCCGAGAAAATGCAGGCAATTTGGTTGTCCTTCTTGCTTCCCTCAAAATTGAACACCATGAATGAGTCAATGGAATAGCGGCCAATTAGCTGTTTCAAGATGCCTCCGATGTATGGTTTCAGCTCGTCTTCTTCAAAGAAATCCGTGGAGAAGCAGTGGTTAAACACTGAAAAGTAAAGAAGTAACCAGTAGTCAGCATAAGAAAGGTGAAACTGGGAGCAATATCGATTCTATTATAAACAGTATAGTTATCATAAAGATTCAAACCATGTCCAATGGGAGTAGGTGGACATTTCCAACAGCAATAGTGATAGGAACATTTCAGCTTTATAAATGAAACATCAATCCATTTTCAAGAATACAAAATGTGGATGGTATGTCGTCAGCCACACAAGTGGGTAACTAACACTAACAGAAAATGGAGTAGTTTTGGACGGTCAGCCTCATCAGAAGATCAAGAAGCCATGTCACACAACAAGTTCACAAACCATGACAGGTTCCTTTTCGGAAACAAGAAGAAAATCATGTAACTGCATCTTGTTTGTCTGTGAATATATCAATTTACCACAAGCATGACAATTCAACCTCTAATGTCCAGTTGTTCACCCATCTATAGTGCTCATCATTTTCACAGAACAGAACTAATGTGCACCTGATTTGAGCTAATCCAAAATTCCTTCTGAACATTATCAGAAGGAGCATCATACACTCCAAAGCATTCCAAACTTCAATTTGTGGCCAGAAAAGCTACTCCAGCAAACATTGTGTGGTAAAAACTGCACAAGTTCAGAGCTGATTCCCATCTAAATGAGTACGTCATCGTCGAGGGAAGAAATGACAGCGTCGTGATAACCAGCTAAGCCGGTCAATTCCCGCGTTCCTATTGTGGTCGGGTGCAACAACTCGCGCGACATTGCCAAGTCAATACACGAACCGAACCCACCGATACCAATCCCTGACACCCAGCTGTCCCCATCTCTCCCCCAAACCTGACCACATTTTGCTCATACGATTTTTTTTTCTCTCCAGAAAGTTAAAGCAGAGCTTCAGTAAAAACGGAACAAAGGGGGGATAAAAAAAAAATTCAGCGCGTGGTAGATTCATGCTTGCTAACATGGTATCGCTCATCATGAGCACCGCCTACCAATTTCCTGCGCGACGAACTGGTCCAAGCCCGATTTTACTGGGGTTTACACGAAGAGAACGCAGTAAAAAAAAATACCGTAATTATGGAGTACTGAAGTGGGAAAAAAACACACGAACCGAAAATGTTGTCGGAGATCTCCACGAGCCCCTGTGGCGGCCGCCGGTGGAACAGCCGCCGGAACAGCGACATCTCCCGCGGCGGCGGCCGCGACAACAACCGAAAAAACGACGACGACGACGACGACGGCCGCGCGCGCTTAGGAATGGGCGGCGGCGGGGCAGCAGCTGCCGCGGGATCGCCGCACCATCCGGCGGCGGCGCGGTGGCGGCGACGAGGCGAGAGGTGGAGGATGGGGAGGAGGAGGAGGGAGGCGACGACGTGAGGAGGAGTAGGAATCGAGCTTCGCTGCGTGAGGGGGGTGGGGGGGATTTGATATTTGGGGGAGGAGGGATTTGAAGGTTTCGCTCGCTGCCTGGTTTCGGTTTTAACAAACGGAACGGGAACGGGTCGTGGTGGCGTTGGCGTGGGCGCGTGCGTGCGGGTGTGCGTGCCGCTCGAGCGTTGCGAGCGAATGATTCCAAGGGGAGCGGGAGCGGGAGCGGGGCCTACCTGTCTGTGCCTGACTACCTGCCCGCGGGCTTTGCTTTTTTTTTTATTCTTTTTTTTCTTTGAAAAGTAAAAGGGGGATGTGCTTCAAAATTTGAATCCGGGATGCTTTTATTTAGCTTTACTACCTTTTTTAAAATAAACAAATAGGATGACCTAGGATTTTTTTTTCTAACTGCCAATTTCACTGAAATTTTTACATTTTGACCATTTTTGAAAAAAAGTTACAAAATAGACCCCTCAAAAACCATTTTCAGAATGGATATTTTTTCCGTGTCAACCTCATTGTCCATTCCTAGAATTAGTTTTTCCAAGAATCTATTCATATAAATAAAGTTTTCAAAAAAGACCAAATTGTAAAAATTTCATGCCAAATTTGTCCCTAATAAGTTTTCTCCTATTTTTTTTCTCCCACCACCTCGGTTGTCCCGTCAATAAAGTACCCCTGTACATTCATTCTTACTCTCTTTTTCACTGGGCCGACAAAAAGCCCTCATTTGGCATATTGGAGGAAAAAGCGAAATGACATATTTTCAAGTGAAAATAATTTGTGCGTAAAATTTTTATATATATGTTATTACAAAAATTGAAAAAATAAACTACGATTGAAAAAACCATAAAATCAACTTTAAATTTAAGGTTGAAATAGCTTATAAGTATAAGTAAAAGCGAAAAGATAAGGTTGTTTTTAGTTGGTTGTATTATATTAACATAGCAGAAAACTACTTGTACGAGTTTAAAGACCAATAGCACAGCTATATACTTAATTATCTTGGAAAATGTTGATTCACACCATAGTCAGGGCTTGTTTAGTTAGCAAAATTTTTTAATTTTGCCCCTTCATGTCACATCAGATATAAGGACACATATTTGAAGTATTAAGTGTAGTCTAATAACAAAACAAATTACAGATTTCACCAGAAAACTGCGAGACAAATTTATTAAGCCTAATTAATCCATCATTAGCATATGTTTACTGTAGCGCCACATTGTCAAAACATGGTACAATTAGGCTTAAAAGATTCATTTCGCAATTTTCTGACGAACTATGTAATTGTTTTTTTCTACATTCTATACTCTATGCGTGTGTCCAAACATTCGATGTGACAGCATGAAAAAATTTGTTTGAGAACTAAACAACCCTAATTTGTATGTTCTGTTTAGCGCATGGGCACTTGGCTATTTTTTTTTCTTTAAGATTTCTGCCTTAGAAATACATATTTGCCCTTCAAATTTTCTCGTGGTTCAATCTTCACACTAAAATAAATCTAAACTTTTGAAACGGATAAATTATCCTTACAATACATGGTATGGTGATTTGTGATTTTGATTGACAACGCGATTGTTTTCGTTTAAGTATGAATACTTTGAGTAAAATATCATAAAACTGAGACGTAAGGTGGTATATATAACAAATCTACAAATTTAATATCAAATTTATCACAAAACTACTTATTTAGCAATGAAAACCACAGTGTTGATTTTAGAGTTTAGATCTCTAGCATTACTTTTATGTTGGATTCATGAATACTGTAGCTTTGTGATAAAATTAGTATTAAATATGTAATTTTGTGATACACCATCTTAAATAGTTTTGTGATACATTGTCTTAAATCTATAATTTTGTGATAGTTCCGAAGTATATGTAGTTTTGTGAAAAAAAATTATAAACTTTTGATAGCTCAGTTTAGTTAATAATTAGACTTAACTAAATGAAATCCACGTCGCTAAACTATGCATTACATACCCGATTTCAAAATATATGTTTCTGGTATTATTTATCTAAATTTTAAATGTGTATAAGAAAAAACAATCGGTTTCTTGAGTTTAGTATGAAAGACGGACTTCGAAAATAGTTTAAGCGCTAAAAAATGGACTTTGAAAACATGTCTTGCAAATGTCATGTTCATATAAAAATAAATATTTCTTTAATGAACGAGCATGCTATTAGATCGTTAAATTGATAAAGTAGGACTTGATTAAAAAAAGTTTACATGGGATGCAATAGTATGATTAGCTCCGATGAAAACGGAGCGGATAGTTTCCTTCCGATCCGGAAAAAAAACGAATATGGATTCTTTCGAAGCGGATAATTCTCGGATAGTTCAGTTACGGATATTTTTTTTCCAGATACGAATATGGATATGGAATTGGGGTTCCCGACGAATACGGAAAGTTGCTTTGAAAAACCATACTAATATATTTTTTATATTTTTTAGCTAATAATTAATCACACGCTAATGAGATTTCCCTTTTTCGTCCTGGAGGAGAAGGTTCCCTACCTTCCCAATCAAACAGAGCCTAAACCCCTTGTAAGCACCAACATCAATTTTAGATGTAAAATGCTATCAATTATTTTTTGTATGCTTTACTTGGATTTGCATGGTATTTACATATATTTGGTGCATCTCGCTTTTAAGAACATGGAGGACATGATCCATATATAATGCAACAAACACGGCTTTGGACGTTGGAACATCTTTTTGGGCTTAGAGACGTTCGAATTGGAAACATTTGCAAAAGAAAAATTATACTATATATGTATGTATATAATATATTGTTGTCCGCATGTATGAACTGTAATATTGATCAGCAAAAAAAATCGAACGTGCACGTCGTGTTGCGCCGGCGTATGCAACCAACGTTATCTGATTTCAGTGTGCCGCAGATGAATACCATACATTGACATATGAACTATGAAGAAGTCAAACACAAGCACGAGCATTCAAATGACCTTGTCTACAATTTGACCATACACATCTTAGCATGAACTTTTGCCAGGACAAGAGAAATAATACTCTTCTTTGTGCAATGGACAAACACTACTTCCCGTCTTAAATAGATAAACGTTTTACGTTCAGACACATCAGAATCTAACTTACTTTTTTTAAAAAAAAACAAAGATTTGATATGTCCAAAATGATAACAGTGGAATTAATGCCATAAAAATACTTTCATTCAGTTAATTCTTTTAAAAAAATAATTTTATGATCACACTATTAGGCGTTTGCGAAAAAAAGATCACACTATTAGAAATTAAAAAAGATAACGATAACAATATATCATAAATGTAGAAAAAAAGGTAGGAAAACAAAGAAAATTTCATAGAATTACAAGTTGTTTGTGAAAACTAGCACTAAAGTCTAATGACAAATAGCAAGAATTTTCGGATAACCACACATTTTCATCGATATGTACCACTTTTTGTATATATGTTGCCTATTGTGATATTGTCTAATCTAACACGGTAAAATAGTACTGGTAGGAAACAAAAGAGAAGTTTTTTTTTTTGTGGTTCCCTCTAGTATTCACATTTGGAATTCATATTTTAAATAGGATGTCAATTCAGAAACAACCAATATGTTCAAGCATAGAGTTTGGCTTGAAGGAGCTATGTGACTACACTGCCGCCATTAAAAGCTCACTTAAGACAGCTTGTTCTCAAATAAAAAGGCTCAATGCAAGATTTCATTCCACTAGTATCACAAATAAGTACTACATATGTTTTAGGTTATAAGACTTTCTAACATTGCCCACATTCGGTATATGTCTAGATTAATTAACATATATATGAATATGAGTAATGCTATAAAGTCTTATAATATAAAACGGAGGAAGTATGAGACATTAGTTGATATTTTGTTTTAGAACATAAGGGAATCCACTAGGATTTCCGATATCTTTATCAGCTTATGCATATCGATACATTTTATCAACTTATGTATATTAAAATTTTTTTCCCATATTAATAATGTGCCCGTGCTTTAAAATGCCCAGATCCATATAATTGAAGATTGAACGGGTGAATAGATTAATGATAATATACGTGTTAACGACCAAATTTGATAATTCAAGTATCGGAGATAGAGATAAAATCGAAGCAGAATCCAAAGGATAAGTTGTTTCGGAAACAGAGCAAGAATTGGCTGAAGTTCGAATCGGCTACGGTTAAGATCGGCAAAGTTTGAGTCGAACAAGGTTAGCCGTTTAAGACGATTTTGGTAATATGACTTGGTACACGTCATCGGGTTAAGACGAAGTGCTTCATATGGATTGCCACACACGGATTGAGTCTTGGATAGGCAATTGTATCTATTAATTATGATATTTTGTATAATTTCCTTAGAGATATATTTGGGCAAAAGTCTGTCGCAAAGACTTATGGTATCTTAGAGTTTGTTAGAGATAAGAGTCGTGTTCGGCAAGTACATATTTTGTAATCTTGGGTGTAAATATGACCCGAACCCATGTAATCAATTAACAATCGTTCAATACAATCTCGGCGCATCGCCACCCTTTTTACTTTCGTTTATTTCGACGAGTTCTCGCTTTCGGGTTGAGCTGCATCGATTTCGATCTTTAACTAGAGGTAAAACTTGTTATGGCGGCTTGCGTTCTCGGGGTTAATGCTTCCATCTTTATGGCACTTTAACCTTGTTTATGTAATTCATCAAGTTATCATATACAACTTGCAATCTATGTTAGTTGTGCTATATAACTTGTTATCGGCTGGTTCTTATTGTTAGGAAGCAGTCGGTAGAGTTATATTTTGTTATTGATCTAGATTGTATCGTGTATCTACCATCTCTTGTAGGTTTTCATCATCTTGCCTAGATCTCATACTTGTCTTTATGCTTAATGCTGTATCGGTTGAGTTCGATCTATTAAGCAATATCTATAATTATGATATCTGGCTTGTTTTATGATCATCAAAAGAGATAGTATTGGGGTTTCAGCCGATCTTAACTGATTTAGCTTTATGTCCTATATGCTTAATTGATATGCTAAATCCGCCCTTTATATTAAGATCTTGTTGTAATGAAGTGTATTAGACTTTTGTTTGATATATTCTATCTGTTTTAACATCTTAATATAGAGTGGTATCGGAGTACTAGCCGATACATGCTAGATCTATATGATCGGCTATGCTATGAGCGTTTATAATCTTTATGTTAATGTATACTTCGATCTAAGTGATTTATACTGTCTTGGCATGGCGACCGATCTATCCCAATCACTCGGTTTAAATATACATCGACAGAAGAATTATATAGCGTTAATATCTACAGCCGATCGAGTAGATTTAGTCTTATCTTGCTTATTTATAACTGCCGATCGATTCATATATGACATCGGCTCGAAAATAAATGATATGTCATCGGCGACTGGCTGATCGGCTATCGTTTGTGGATTTAACCGTAGTTTCTTTTATCTTTCTTTCTTGATTGCAGGATCAAATCAACTGGCACGCTCACGAACCTAAAAGCAAGATTTTGGACCTGCACTGAAGTTAAGCAGATCTTCTAGGGCAGTGTGTGTTTTTTGTATCAACAATACGGGGTAGTCTCATATAATTAGAGATTGGCTATATGGGTGGATTGGATCCTTTAGCCATTACCTACACACGAAGAACACACGACCTTCTACGTTGGATGAGAAGGACCAGAATGAAGACGAATACTCCCTTCATCCAAAAAAACCCAATTTAGTATTGGATAAGATATTTCCTAATACAAGATTTATTATAATAGAAAATGTGTAATAGTTGTTCTTTTTACGGAGGGAGCATGGTTTTAAAAACAGTAAAAAAAAAAAAGGAAATACGAGCAATGGAGCACTCATGGGCTAAAGATTGAGTAGGCCACACACGATTTGACTGAACCCGCAGCCACACCACTCACACATGGCTCACAGCCACCCCGCGTTCTTCCCCGCCCCGGCCCCACCAGCCAGAGCGCAATCAAAGCACGTGCTCCACAAAAAATCCAACGTCCCAGATCGCCCTGCCCCTCCCCCCCGTCCAATCCTAGCCGGGCACTCGCTAGGGGTATAGGGTTTATAGCTCCCCCTCCCACCCCACCTCCTCCCCCTCTCTTCCGGCCCGCAGCTCGAGCGGCGGCCGAGCGAACCAAAAAAAAAAAAAGAAAAAAAAACAGCGTCCGCACCAATTACCACACCCGTATCGATCGAATCCGCGAGAGTTTAATCCCGTAAAAATCGCAGAAAAATTCAGAGTGGAGTGTTGATTCGTCTGATACCCATCCATCATCGTGTCCCTGTCTGTCCTGAGGTGTAGTTTGGTTTCCGCTTCTGTGTTGGGGAGGGGAAACCCTAGGAATGGCGGAGGTTGAGGTGGCGGCGGCGGCGGCGGAGGGGGTGCTGCACAGGAGGATCGAGTTCCACCTCGCGAGGAGGTCGCACTCGGTGGTGGCGGTCGGGGGAGGCGGGTTCCGGATGGAGACGCTGAACCCCGACGCGGGTGATAGGGCGGCGGCGGGGGCGGCGCATGGGGTGGGGGCGGCGGCGGGGGGCGAGGGGGAGGCGAGGAGGGCGGAGAAGGGGGAGGTGGTCGGCGGTGGGCTGGATCCGGAGCTCAGCGTCGCCAGGATCTACCTCGGGAGAATTGTGAGTACACGAAGCTGTGTAATTCTGTTGGTGTATCTTAGAGGCCACGATTTTGTTAGGGGTTTTGGGGGTAGAGCTGCAATGCGTGGTTTTTTTACCACGGAATCTGTTAGTTTGTATTAGTTTATAAAATATGGATTAGTAGCTGCTTTTTTTTGGATCGTAGTTAGTGTAGTATCTAGTTCACGGTTCTGGCATTTATCGGGGTTTTAGTATGGAGGGCGTTTTATTTTGTAATTTTTCTTCTCGGGTTCTTAAGTTGGAGTGCTTTGATGTGATGTAGGGTGCTGGCTTGCAAAATCTTGGGAACACTTGCTACCTGAACTCGGTGCTGCAATGCTTGACGTACACGGAACCATTCGCGGCCTATTTGCAGAGTGGGAAGCACAAGTCTTCATGTAAGTATTGTTACAGTTTTCAAACGGATGAATTGACATGTTGCATGAGATGCCAATGTTATGATGTTGCTTTTGAACATGTAAATTCCACACCTAGTAGTAACTGAACTGAAGTGAATGTTCTTTATGGCATACGATAAGTTGAGCCTGGACCTTGAAATCAAGTTATATGGCTGCGTGCTTAAGCTATGCTGATAGCCTAGGCTAGTAATTCTGTAATTGCTGTATAACTGCCCTAGATAACAATACCTACATTGCAAGAGGCTCAAGGTTATTCCTTTTACATTACTGGAAAATTTCAACACTTCTTCAGGTTGAATGTTGTTTAACCCATAAACAGGTATTACCCATTAAGAAATTCGTTAAAAAGTTGGTAATTCTATTTCAAAGTTTAGACCCATTAGTTGTGCATGCAAGAATAAAACACTTGAACAAAGAGGCTGAAAAAGGATAAGAATGATAAGAAGGGGAGAATCCTGCTTATAAAGAGTAATTATGTTGGTCTTCCGTAGAACAATATATGAGGTATCGAGTATGAACTGATCATGCCTTTTCTAGATTGGTGTTGCACCAATATTTCTGCACTATGTAACATGTTCTGTATGAACTGCAAGCATGTTTTCTATGGTCTGTCATGTTCAAGTAAGCATAGAGAAACACGTAATTTTGCGACAAGATATTTCTATTGCTAATTCTTTTCCCCTTTCTTAAGGTCGTACTGCTGGATTTTGTGCACTATGTGCTCTTCAAAACCATGTTAAGACTGCTCTACAGTCAACTGGAAAAATAGTGACGCCATCACAGATTGTCAAGAACTTGCGCTGTATCCTTCAATGTTCTTTAGCATAACTGAGCACCTATTATTGATTTAAATTTTGGACTTCTAGTTTTTTTTAAAAAAATGGAATTGGAATCTTTGACTACAAAATAGGCATCTCCCGTAGTTTCCGCAATTCAAGGCAGGAGGATGCACATGAGTTAATGGTTAATTTACTTGAATCCATGCATAAATGTTGTCTACCTTCTGGAGTACCAAGTGAGTCTCCTAGTGCATATGAGAAGAGCTTAGTTCACAAAATATTTGGTGGCCGCCTAAGAAGTCAGGTATGATCTGTACATTGTTCAGTAAGACTGGAGCTGGCAATTTCATGGGAAGTCCCAATTTCATAGTCATCACTGCTTGGCTATGTACATGTGCTCCAGGTGAAATGCACACAGTGCTCACATTGCTCCAACAAATTTGATCCTTTCTTGGATCTCAGCCTTGATATTGGTAAGGCCACGTCTCTGGTGAGGGCACTTCAAAATTTCACTGCGGAAGAGCTCTTAGATGGGGGAGAAAAGCAATATCAGTGCCAACGCTGCAGGAAAAAGGTTGTAGCAAAGAAAAAGTTCACAATTGATAAGGCGCCATATGTTCTGACAATTCATCTGAAGCGCTTTAGCCCTTTCAACCCCCGTGAAAAGATTGACAAAAAAGTTGATTTTCAGCCAATGCTAGACTTGAAGCCATTTATTAGCGACTCTAAAGTGAGTAATTTGGTTTTTAATTCTCGAGATCTACCCATTTGGATAAAATCTGTTTCATGTTTTTAATTCATTATTGTTGTTTTTGTAGGGCGCAGATTTTAAATACAGCCTTTATGGTGTTTTGGTTCATGCTGGTTGGAACACTCAGTCAGGCCATTATTATTGCTTCGTTCGAACTTCCAGTGGAATGTGGCACAACCTTGATGATAACCAGGTCTAGCATGATATTTGCCATTACGTGAAGCTCTACTGTTTCATTTTTAGTTGATAGTTGATAGTCATATCACAACCTTCCATTAGCTGCTTAATTGGCTATTTTATTTTAATCTTGCGTTTGGCCATATGTATGTGAGGGAGTACAGTGACTCTAGTGCATGGTGGATGCTACTTTATTCCTCTCGCTAATTCAGCAGACTTTAGCTTCCCTTGTACTGATCCTTGTGGACAACTTCAGGTACGCCAAGTCCGTGAGGCAGATGTATTGAGACAGAAAGCATATATGTTATTTTATGTACGTGACAGAGTTGGGAATCCGACTCCACGCAAGGATAATATCACTGCTAATATGCCAGCCAAGAGAACAATACCTGAAAAGATCTCAGGTCTGAGTGGTATGATCCAGAGTGGCGTAATTGAAGCAAAACTGAATGGTTCCTCGTCTCCTTATGGCGATAGGAGGTTGCACGGCATAAGCAATGGGAACTCAATCAAGACTTCAAGAGACCATTATTTGAAGAAAGATGGCAAAACTGAAGCTCCTAAAGCCTCTGAAAACAATGGCCTGGCTTCCACACAGAAAGCTTCTGCACCTCAAATTGATGGTGCTACCTTATCTGCTCAATCTAAGCAAATTACTTCAACTGGTCACAGAGAGGTATCTTCATCAGATCGATCTGCATCTCTTACACATGTGATTGTGAACCAAGCAGTGGCCATGGTTCTGTCGCAGGAATTGCAACCAAAGGTTGATGGCTTAACCGATACCTCTTCCCTGGGCAATGGCAATGCGATATTGTCTGAGCGAAATAAACAAACATCCCAGCATCAAAATCCATTTTCTATGCCAGCTTCCCATGGAAAGGACACAGGGGCAGGGCTTGCTGCACAAACTTTCCCAACTAAGGTATGTTTAGTCTTATGGTGATCACTGCTGATTTTTTGGTAATATTTTTACTACTCTGTGACTTATTTTGTTCATTCAACTCTGCAGGATGCTATTGTTTCAAATGGTGTTGTACCTAGTAGCAGGGATCCAATTTCCAGTGAGAAGGTGTGTGGCTTGCAAAAATCCATCAAGCAAGATGACAAAACGGTGAAAGAACTTCCTATGAGCGAGGTATGGTACCATTACCCTTATTATGTGTCATTATCCCATATGATCCTGTAGACTTTTGATTGACCCCATAAGGTTCATATAGGCTGATTTGTATATTTTGTTTGTGGCTTTTGTGCAGAACAATATAGTATCAGGACTTGAACAAGTCAACGCCAGAAAACAGATTAGCTCTGAAGTTTCCATGAAGGTAGTTGCAGCTGATTCGTGCAATAGCAACACACCTAAAAGGGTGGATTTGAAGTCAAAGAAACTTGTGAGATATCCAGTCATGAACATGTGGCTTGGGCCCAGACAAGTTATGCTAGGTTCACTAAAGGTACAAAAGAAAAAGAAATGCAATAGAACTAGAAGACGGTCTGTAGTTTGTAAGGACATGGCCAATGCCACTTGTTCAGGTAACAACACAAGCGAGCAGCAGGCATCAACATCAACAACAACGTTGTCTGAAACTGTGCAATGTACTCCCAGAGGGCGGAAACGTGCCTATGATAGTGACAGTCCTAAAAATAATAACCGGAAGCAAAACAAGCAAGACGTTGTTGGAGCCGATACTGGTAGTGGTGAACTTAACATGGATAAGAGAAATGCTATTAGTGAAACCGCTGCTAGTGCTGAGCTTCTGAAGCTGGGTCCAGGCTCTTTTGCAAATCAGGAACATTCAAGGAACAATGTTAATGCAAAATTGGGAGTTCCCCGGCATTTTACTGTTCTTACAAGGGACTTGGCTGAAGTTACTGGTTAGTTCCATCTCTTTGCCCTCTACACTTTGTCATGCGCTACAAATATGCTAGTTTGCCATCTATTTTGTACCTGCCATATTCTTACCTTTTGGCCTTTTCAGTTCCATGCTGGGATGATGTTGCTGTGTCAAATGCTGAGGCAAGAGAGTCAAAACATTCAGAAAGCAAGAGCATTGGATATGTGTTAGATGAATGGTGAGCCATTCTTTTAATTCGTCGATGATACATCTCAGTATTGTTCAGTGGTGTTTCGTACTTTCCAAATTTTTGGTGAAATTTAAGTAGCGAATAATCTCATTGAAGGAAACGAACAACTATACTAAATCTACTGTTCACTTTCATCTATTTCCAGGGACGAGGAGTATGACCGTGGAAAGACCAAGAAAATCAGAAATTCAAAGGAAGACTACGGTGGACCAAACCCCTTCCAGGAGGAGGCCAACTACATCTCACAGAGAAACATAAAACAGAGGACCTATCAACCCAAATCCTGGAAGAAGCATGCCCATGTTAGAAGATGACAATGACGATTGACGATGCCCATGTTGTAGTAGCAGTGTAGCGCCCATTTTTGAAGAATTCATTTGTTGTTCGTTTTGCCGTGTTATCTTATTCCGGACAAACAGCTGCTGGGACTGGACATGCATTCAACTGTTGTTTTCGCCATGTCGTATTTAAACAGCTGGAGCCTCTGTATTCAATTGTATTGGATTGTTGTAGCGAGAACGAGTTGGTTAATACTACTGTCGTTCCAAATAATCCTATACTGTCATTATCCTGGTGAGATGAGAAATTACTCTTGCAGTAGAAATGTAGAATGTACTAATCAGTGTAATGCAATGCTGTATGCAAGTTAATCTTGAGTACTGTTGCAGCAGAAGCAAACCGTATAACCCGTTAAAACATGTTGGCTTCTATCTGGGCCAAGGCCAAGAGGCTATATAGCTTGTGTAATGGCGTGTTGGAGTACAAGTCAGTTTCAACCTGGACGCTGTCTCGACGTGAGGAGCAACACCTCGACCCGGCAGTTATTACGTTTAACGGATAGTGATACCAATGGCTACACCCTTTGGTCCCCAGGAAAGATAATGCGAATCCCTGTTTTAAGAGTTGGAGCGTGAACATTTTTGCGTGATCTTATCTGGCGCCGTCATTGTTCGTGTAATCATTTTGGGCCAACGTACGTGGCACATGAATCTGCTGTTGTATTAGGACACCGAGTAAATGGTGTTAAGCGTACGTACTTGTTTTTGCTTGAAATTGAGCTAATGTGTTGTTTTTTTTACCTGGATGAATTACGCACTGTTTTCTCAAATAATTATGTAAAATTGTTGCGTTGAAGCGAAGAAGACATGTTTTGCCAAATGTTGCTGCATGTTAGAACCTAGAAATTGTTCATAATTCTAGTGTAAAATGAACTGATCCCTGTAAAATTCCTACAAGAGTTGTATATATATATAATTCATTCTTCCAAACAGGATCTTGATGCTTAATTTGTAGTATAACATTAAGCGAGGTACTGTGTGTGGGGCCGTGTCATTAACTTGGAAATTCAACTATGTACCAAGAAGGAAGAAATTAAATTAACATGCAATAATTCTTCCAGATGATTGAGCTCCAATTTTGAAACCGAAGTAGTGAAAATTCGAGATGTTGCCGACCAGTGAAGGTTTCCCGTGCAGCATTGTATCTCTTCAATTAATTAAAGATTCCGGATTCCTCCATCGCTGAATCTCTCGCAACTTAACAATAACTTCTTGTCTATACGTAATATTAATGCAACAGGGTCTCTACTCCACTCTCCACATGCGTGTGTGTTTGCAAAATGCAAACTAGTATGCGTACGTTCATGCACGGACTCCTACGTACCCCAATCCTAGATACACATATTTGAATATCGTGGCGCTTGCAATAAGTGACAGTCAATTTTCAACCCACATAATTAAAAATTAACATCCCAATAATTGGAAACATACACTCGCCGAATTAATTCAAGCTCATCAAATGAGTTGCTCCTAGTACGCCGTAGCTAGCCAACAGATCGACGACCGACAGCTATCGAATTTTTTTTCCCCACAAAACCATATTTTAAATTTTAAACATATATATAGTAGAATTTGATTCACTCAGAATATTTGTTTATGCCTGTACCATCATGTATGTTCACAATCATTATTCATGCTAATGAATGATTGGAATTGTAATTATTAATTTATATATCACGATCGAAGACAAGTATATCGAACTCGATCTTAATTGATTTAATTCCCAGCAGAGAGAGAGATCGATATGATGGAGTGTACTACATATACATATACAGTCGCATGCATGCAATGCAAAACCATGCAGTGGATGGAGATATGTAGAGTACGTACACGCACGCACATGGATGGCGGCCCGTATTAAAGCCCCCTCCCACCCGTGCCGTGTCGCCGTGCGTGTGCTTGCCTGCGTCCCTCCAGTAAATATGCCTCTCCCCCCTTGCTCACGCGTTCCCTATGACCACCCACCACAAGCACACCGCGTCCGGTTACAAAATTTTTTTACGTGCGATCTCCGCGTTGATACGGTGGTGGTGGATGCGTGGATGGCCGGCCGCGCGCGCGGTGATATCTACCGCGCGTACGGTGAAACCCCCGGTGGAAAATCGCGAGGATTTTCGATCGGGCCGAGAAGCCGAGAACCACGTGATCTCCGTGGGTTCGTTTCCCAATCCTGAGGCTGAGGCCGGCAACGCGCGCGCGGCGCCCCGTGGCGCAATGATGAGTGGACGAGTGTACGGCATATGTGCGCCGCGCGGGCGCTCGGCGACGGCGTCGGGCGAGGTGGTGGAAACCGAAACGTACGGGATCGTGCAACACGCGACTATACGCGATCGATCGATCGAGCTGCAGGCTCCAGGGGGGCGCGCGCGCGCGGGGGAAGTTCGGAAATTTGAATGGTGCGTGTGCGTGATGCGGGTGCCCGGCCCGGACCGGGGATGCAACGTACTTACCCCTCCATAAAAAAAAAAATTCAACCGTAGCAATAAATCTGAAACGCATGTGTCTATATTCGTAGCTAGGATTTGGTTTTTTTATAGAGTAGTACTAGCTACCTCCGTTCCAGGAAAAAACCAATATACGTGGATATTTGACATCACCTTAAATAATAAATCTGTATAATATGTTTAGATTCATTGTTCTAGGTAGTGTCAAATCGCAATCTAGATTAGTTTTTTTGGAACGGAGGGAGTACACCCTTAATTCTAAAATAAATTCATCTTTTTATTTTTATCCCATACGTATCAATAAAAAACCCAGAATACTATGATTTTCTCAACTCAAAATATAATTATTTGCCTCTTTATCTATTTTCAATGTAATTTATTATACTTTTATAATTTTTGATGTAATAATTATTAAAAATAAGCTTATTTTAGGATAACCAAACGTAGTTAAAAATAAATTTATTACTCCTACGAGACAGGGCGTGCAGTACGGGTCGTGGTTTCCGGGGTGGTACTGTGCGTGCACTAGACATGAATGACCATGCTGGCTAGCTAGGTACGTATAGTGTGGAGCAGCTTGGAAACAATCACACATGATGCAGGAAGAGGATGGGAGATTCTACCGTTGGCGCTGCTGCCCTGGCCGTGCTAGTACATCTGACACTGTCTACCGTGCGTACGATGCGGATGCACCGAGACAAAATTTTACCATCGCCTACGCCAAAACTGAAACAAAATTTCTATCGTCTACGGAAAACTGGTTTCGATTCATAGTCTGTGTAGAGCTAGAGCACGTCTCGTCATGCATGCAAGTTACTAATTTTATTTGGTTCTCACAAATGCCCAATTAGCTTAAGTTTTTATATCCTACTAGCTATAGGATTTTGTATTGAACTATATTATTAATTTTTTTAGTTTTTTTAATATCTATCGGCGTTCAAAGAATGAGGAATCATCTCCTTATAAAGGACAAATTTAAGTTTTTTTTCCCATGTTGTCTCTGCCGTTCTACGACATGCCTCTTCAGTTTTGACATACACACAATTATCTAGTTCAAACGGACTGACAAAAAAAAACTACATCAAGAGAGTTGAATACCGATTGACATTAATTAGCTAGCCTTAATTTGTCGCTAAACAACCTACAAATTAAACCTTTGCACGTACGTACTATCACTACAGTAACTAATTAAACTGAACACTTTCACATGTGTTTAGTTTAAGTAAATTAATCAGCACCGTATGCTAGTACTATTGTACCAACAGTACTGTTACAGGATCGTGTGTTCGTATACATACGACAGGCTGGTTAATACGGCCTGTTGCGAGATTCTAATCTCTGACCAAACAATAAACCACTCTTGCTTGAAACGGTAGTATACAATTTGAATCTTGGAGTCAAATGCAATATACATCATTAACCATTTCTACTACTAGTAGTACTCCTAGCTACTTGAACACTTGGAGTACGTACTGATGCCGTTCATGAGGTTCCATTCAGTTCATCGACGGATGATCGGCTCAGTTTGAATTTTTCACATGGTAATTAATCGCCGATTTTAGTACTAATGAGAGCCCTTTAATTTGGTGATGCCACATGTGATGGACTAAAGGTACGTGTTTGATTATTGTCTCCTGGTTTGAGCGCAAATTGTTTACCCAGTTTGCAACGCAGGGTTAATTTTAGGATATTATGGCTTTCCAGTAAAAAAAATGAATTCTTTTGAAGATTAGCTGTACGTTTAACACGGAATTTCAAACGAATTTATTGTAATTGAATTTCATATAAAAGAGCCCAAATTAATCTCGCTGGAACTATATACAGGAAATATTCTGTATTGCAAATGTGCATAAAACTGTTCCTACATGATATTACCAGGGGGAAAGTTTTGTATTTTTCTAATTACAAAGAATAACAAGCCAAACCCATTTTTTAAAATTACGCACATACGTGTGCAAACCGTTATGCACATACACCGCAGTCAAAGAGAAAAAGACCAATGACGACTCCCAGACCTCCGTTGAAAGCGCACTCCCTTACGTAATATTTGTGGGCACAAGGATCTCAACCCTTACTACTTCCCAAAAACATGCCAAAATTTGAGTGGAAGAGAAGCTGAACATGGATAGTCAGCTGTACAATGATAGTTACATTCAAATTCAAAAGAGCGTTGGGCTCAATTCCTCCATTTCAAAATGCGCCATAATTTCGATTAGATTAGTAGTAGTATATCATTCTTGCTTCTTATAGTAAGGAGCACAAAACAACATGCTAAACCTCATCAAAATCAAGGTTGTTCAATTACCACTCCCCCCATCAAAAAATATAAGGAATTTTGGTGAATGTGATACATCATATACTACGAATCTGGATAAGCTTACTAATCAGATTCGTAATACTTCCTCCACCCAAAAGTCTAAGACCTATTTTCTTTTTGCACCAATATCAAAGAGTAATTAACGCATTCATCATGTGACAAAACCAATGAACATGTCACTAATAAGTACCACTAAAATAACTTTGGGCTCCGATAAAAGTTTTAATATAACACATAGTAAATACAAATGGGATTTGGGCTTTTTAAAAAACCAAAGAATAAAACTTTTGGATATAGGGACTCCTAAAATATGTCACATCTACCCCAAACCCCTTATATCCGGTACAAAGTAACGCATTCGATCAAGCAATCAGCTGGATCCACAGAAGCATTCAGATTTAATCAGCTCTTGCAACCAAGCAATGCCTTGCACAGTTGGCACCGTCCGATCCTCTGATCCGACGGCTCGAGGCATGTAGCTCCAGCTCCCGAGGAAGATCCTGCCAACCTATCGTCATCGCCGTCGTTTTGTCGTTCTTTTCGGATAAGAGAGCTGCACTGCACTGCGCTGCGCTGCGGTGTGGTGTACTACTGCACACCTATCCTACCTACCACCACACTGCCCTTCACTCGAAATTCCCTGCCGGTGCAGCCCCTGCTCTGCTCTGCCGGTGAGGCAGCCACGCGCGGGCGGTGACAGTGGTCGATCAGTAAGTTGCAGAATTTTTCACAGAATGACAGTGCCCCTTTTTGAAACGCAAAAGGTAAAAATGGAAGCTTGTGTACCAGCTTCTTCCCCTGTTCATCCCAACATGGGTTGCTCGCGCCCGGAGTTAATTCCCCCCCTCCCTGCACCCTCCCAATCACTCCCCCCACCCCTGGGACCATCCATCGATCGCAAATTAGCGGTTCATGCAAGCTTCCAAAATAATCGCATTAGAACCAGCCATCAAACTTCAAATTCTATAATATGGATGATCATATTTATGAATAATTTTTCTGGTTGGTGATATAACCGTCGACAGCAAGACATCCGTGATGAATTCACCAATTTTAGGATATATGAGGGTTAATCTTTCGAAGTTATTCATAGAAGCAGAATTTACGTGTGTCCATTTATAAGTGTGCGTGTGTATATTGAGAAAAAAAGATGATCGTATTGATTAGTAGTAGCAGCAGCACACAAGCATTTAATCTCTTTTTGTGTGTGTAGTTTCTTTTCTTTTTGAAAAAGAAAAGATTGGAGAAGATTTGAACTTGCTGCGATGGCGCAAGGTTTGCCGCGCATTTCCGGGGCGTGCTAGCTAGCGATGGACTCCTATAAATACGTGTGGATTTTCTCGCCGGAGTTATCACGAGAATTCGAGTTGCTCTGCTTCGACGCTAAGCTTCGATCGTGTTCCGCGCGGGCGGCAATGGAGGGCTCAGCGAGGGTTGGCAGTAGGATGGGGGCGATGGAGGCGCTGCCGCTGCCTCCGCCGCCGCGCCTCGCGGCGGTGTCGTCGCCGTCGCCGGCGGCGTCCATCAGGGCGCACCTCGCGAGAGCCGCCGGCGGCGGCGGCGGCGGCGTCGAGAGCTGCCAGTCGCCGCGCTCGCTGCTGTCGCGTATCCTGCAGCGAGGCGGCGACGGCGGCGGCGGCGGCGGGAAGTTCGGGTGCCGGGTGCGGCTGCCCCGGCGGTACAGCTCCACCTCCGCCGCCGGCAGCGCCGGCGGCGGCGAGGCGAAGGACACCGCCTCCGAGCAGGACGCGCCGGCCAGGGTCAAGGTCGTCGGGAGGGCGCCGGAGCTGTCGCTCGACACGCCGCGGAGTTCTTGCACGCTCGACGAGGGGAGAAATGGTATAATTCGGATGGGAAATTTTTCGCTGGATTATGAGAAGTTGAAATCGATCGAGTTGGTGATGGATGGATGGATGGATTGATTTGTGTTTGTGCAGGGAAGAAGAAGCAGGAGGAGGAGATCATGTCGATGAACCTTGGGCTGGGCGCGAGCTTGGTGTTGCTCTTGTCCAAGGGCGCCGTGGAGCTGAACAAGATGGTGGAGCTCCGCGCGCAGATGGAGGCGCTCGTGTCGGAGATCAGGAAGGAGACGCAGAGCAAGCACAAGGACTCCGCCGCCGCCGCCGCCGCCGCCGCGCGTTCGAGCTCACAAGAATCCGATGGTCGCAGCACCACCGCCGTGAAGGACCCCATCGCCCGCGCCGCCGTCTCCGACGACGCGATGTCCAACTGCTCCGGCGGCGGCGGCGGAGGACGCGCCGCCGTGGTGATGCACCGGATGGAGGCGGAGCTCCAGGTCGAGCTGAGCCGCTTGCAGTGCGCCGGCGAGAAGCGTGGCGCTCCTCCCACCATGCAAGGACTCGAGGTACGTTTCGTGCATGTCGTCATGTCGAGATGGCTCGCGTCGAGCACGCACGGTTGCTGACGATGGTGATATGCCGGCGACCACCAGCTGCCGCTGCTGCAGGTGAAGACGACGACGAAGAGCAACGTGTCGGACAGCCCGCCGAGGAGCTGCGTCGTCGACGACGACGACGACGTGGCAGAAGGCGGCAATGGCGGAGAGGTGGTCGAGGAAGACGACGACGAGGAGGACGAAGAGTATGACGAGGAGGAGGAGGAGGAAGAGGAAGAGGAGGAGTACGGCGGCGGCGGCGGCGGGGACAAGAGCCCGCCGCACGGCGGCGTGTCGGCGCGGGCGCTGGAGCGGCGGCTGTACGAGCTGCTGCAGAAGCGGCAGCAGGAGCGGATCGTGGAGCTGGAGGCCGCCCTGGACGCCACCCAGCGCCGCCTCCACGAGAAGGAGCGCGAGGTCGTGTGGTGGCGCGACGCCGCCAAGCTCGTCACCCACCGCCGCGACGAGTCCCGCCGCTTCGCCAGATCGTAGGTAGCACCAACAACACCTCGCCGCAGGAACACGGCTGGTCATCCAGGAGACGGCGTGCGTGGACGCCGCACGCCGCGCCGCGCCGCGCCACGCGCGCGCGCTCTAGCACGTCCCGTATCGCGCCGCGGCGCGACTGTTTGGCTGCTTGGCGCAGCGCGCTGGCGCGCGCGCGCGGGGACAGAAATGGCGGGAAGGATGTGCAGGGGTGACGCGTGGGGGTGGGGGTGTGAGTGATTGTGCGTGCGGTGTAGTAAATGTGCAATGATCCTGCTGTCTCTGCGGCGTTTTTCAGAATTTTTTTTTCCAGGGAATCCAATCCAATCCAATCCAATCGAGACGCATTCATGTGTCCACTGTAATATTGTCTCTGCAAATTCTGTTGGATTCTGTTCTTTGCATTGCCCATGCTGGTGGTGGTGTTTTCTCGTTGAGATTGGCCAATACTTGCTGAAGTTTTTCCATTTTTCCTGCAGAAAAGTTTGCCCTGAGAGTACTCATAACTAATTCATAATAAATTTTGAAAAGTTGAAAACATAGATCTTTTTTGAAAAATAATGCATATCTATTTCGTATGATATGCAAGATTTGAAGTAAGGATGTTTGTTGTTGTTTCAAACTCTTCTCTTGATATAACTATGCACAGGTCTTCTGCGTATACCGGAGAAAAATTTCCATTTCAAAAATGATAACTCGTAATTTTTCAGTGCGATTGATTCGTGGCACAAAACCACACTGATCATCTGCAATTCGTGAATGCGTTCTAAATTCAGGGAGGGAAATGTACATTTGGGACCAGGTGAGATGAACATTATCTCGAGGAGCAGTAACGGTTCTGTGCTGAATTCTGAATTTCTGATCGAATTTACTTGCAGGCTGCAGTTTGCAGACGCCATCAGTACACTGCGGCTGCATTAACCCCAGCAGGCTAGCGATCGAAAGAGCAAACTGGCGCTGTGAAAAAAACTGAAAATTCAGAAGGCTGCAGTGAACAGTGGCAGCAGTAAGAACACGAGGGTAGAATAGAAGGTTTGAGCAGAGCAGTGGCAGGCAGGCAGCGCGTGCAAAACTGAAAAAGTTCAGGCAAATTTTGTGATAAAAACTCTGCAGAAACAAAGGAAACAGTAGGCCTACTTCAGCGAGTTTGCAGGCTTTGAATTTGGATTTCGCGTTTGAAGCTTCTGGTCCAGCTGCATTGCAGTGGCACAGTGCCAGGCTCTAGATTTTCGAGGTACAGGCTGGGACATGGTGGCCGAAAATTGTACGTAATTTGGGATTTAGTAGTACTGCTTTAAATAACTGAATTCAAACTTCAGGGCCAGTAGGGTTAACCACGGACCCTGGTTCAGTGTTTTGGTGAAATTTAGATCAAACCCTGAACATTTGTTCTAGATGTACGATGTAACTTTTGATTACTTAACTAAGCCCTATTTATTTGGGCTTATAAGCTAGCTTATTAGTCTTTTCAGTCTAAACAAACAAGTGTCTTTCTCTTTTTGCTTTTCTAAAGCCACGAGCCACTCTTAGGCTATGTTCAAATGTGCACTTTCCCAACTTCATCTCTCTCGTTTGTCACGCACATATTTCCCAAACTGTTAAATGGTTAACTTTTTTGCAAAAAAAAAATCATAGGGAAGTTGTTTAAAAATCACATTAATCTATTTTTCAAATAAAAATAGCTAATACTTAATTAATCATGTGTTAATGAGTCATTAGGTTTTACGTGCGCGAGAGATTAATTCCCAGTTCAATGTGCCAAACATAGCATTACACTCTCAAACCACAAGCTAGTTTGGAGAACTTTTTTGTTTTATGTGAGATGAAGGTATGACTTTACTATTAAACTGAGTAGTATTTTAAATCTACGGACTTACAAAATACAATCCAAAAGGCTAACTTAAAAGTCTAAACCAATAAGCTTAAGTCACCAAGAGGGAGAAGTAGGAATTTTGTTGTCACCCGTTGAATGTTATTATCTGGTAGCTTGGTGCAAATGTTACTAGATTGAATTCAATTTTTTTCTTTGCAGAGATTTTTGCTGTGACAATCTTTTACCATGCTCAATGTGACAAATACAAATATTCGATGCTATTGCTTGATTCAATAACATTTGTTATGCACTCCCTCCTAGAGCATGTTCACACGTATCTATTCATTTATCTAAAAAAACATGTTTAACATGCTAAGCAGAGAATTTTTACAGTACTTGTGAGATATCAAGATGTACCAAAAGTTTTTACTGTAAATTTTTGTACCTAAGTATCGGAGATAGCAAGAGATTCCAAATTTTATAATAGTAAATACGTTACCTTCTCGAGAACCGTAAAATCACTCTAATTATGGGTTTGCATAAACTGTAATTACAGGAACTGACATGTGAGACAATAGAAAGTTATGACCTATATACTAATAACTGTAATATTAGTAACATTATGGTAAATGATCCTCGCCATCCAACTACAGTCAAATTTCTCTGGTGGGCTAATGACAAGACTGGAATTTGGTCCAGAGACCCACCTCACCAACCAAATCCCACGGCCCAGAAGCCCATACAGGTTTTCAGGCTCTCGGTCCCTTCTCGTGCCGTCGCGCCGCCGCCGCCGCCGCCCGCACCGTCGCCCAGCGCCGCGCCTCCCCGCCCCCCGTTGCCGGCGACAAGCGCCCGCAGGGAGCGGGCTACCTGGGTCCAAGCTGCAGCCTCGCCCTCCCGCTCCGTGCGCCAGGCAGCAGCAAGCGCCGGCCCAAGCCCTAGCCTCGCCGCCGCCGGCAGGTGCCTGAAGCCCCCTCGGCCCGCGCTCCCCTTCCTGTCTGCTTGTCGGATTCACCGATTGTAGCCCGCAGGTAGTTCGCTAGATCTTGCCTCATTGTGAATGTGTCAATTTGTGCGTGTAATTTTATTTTGTGGTGCAGGTTGTATGTAGTCTGTAGAATCGATTCTAGTGTGGTAGTAATACTTATTAGTGGTTTAATGAACCTGGCTACTTCGCTGAGTCTAGTGAGAATAAGTTGAGAAACAAAGCCGTGCGGTAAATTGTTGGAGAATTGTTTAGCCACATGATTTAGTGCGATGTCTTCTCTAGAGTTATGTGAGCATGGTGTAATGAAGATTTACTTGGGTGGCTATGAGAAAGCGTAGAGTTGAGTAGCATTGTATTCTTCTATTTTATGAATAAGATCCATATTTGTACCAAAGTACTTATGTTTTTTTTTGTTTTGTTTTTTTGGCAAATTTTGAACTTCATAATTGGTTTTAGTCAATTCTACCAATGTACCATGTTGATTATTGATTGTTTGCTTAGTACCCTACCAGTACTATTTTACAAGGGAAATAACATTCCATTTTGATAAGGGGGTCTATTGATGCTCAGGGATATTACTACTGTGATGTTTCTAGAGGTGCAAATATTTTACTTACAAGTTACAACCATGCTAAGGATATTCACCCTTGGGGTGAATTTCCTAATAGAGATGAGCTTATGGTTGTCAGGTGTGGTAACCTAATCTTTTGAATAATATAGTGTTTAGCTTCATGAAATTTCTTTTTGCAGCTGTTGATTCTGAATTCCATAAAGCTTTGTTTTTATTTCTTGTATTGTTTATACTGCTTTAAATAAGCATCGTCTGTGAGATTATTAGATCATTTTCTATGAATTTTTCTTTCGTTTAATTTTGTTGCAAAACATTGGTAGTTTCATACGTTTAGCCATGGCATAAGTTAGCATTAGGTGCACTCCAATTCTTGATCTGCCACTCACTTTCTCAGATAGTGTTTGGAGCTTGGTTTTGATTAACATTTATGCACGTAGGCATTTTCAGGATGGGCAGCGAGGACACAAAAGATATGCTGAAGAATGTGGACTGGAAAACAGTTGGTGGTTCAGTGACTACCGACCCAAGCCAACCAGTTGTTAAAAAGCGTCTCCCAAAGAAAATCAGACAAGTTCCTGAATGTTATTTTCTGCCTCGGCGATCTTTGCCTTCTGCATTGGCAATCTATGGTGCTGTGTGTGCTGCTGGAGTTGGCGCAGGGATGCTGCTTGAGGTTTGGATAAACAAAAAGATCAAAGGTGCATTCTTGTTTTATCTGGTGGCAGGAGGGGCCATTCAACTCACGTTCTTGCAGCGTAATTGTTTTATTGAAAACTTATGATGTTGGATTATACAATTGAAAACATTACTCTTCTTTTGTCTTAGATAATGTTGGATTGAACAATTGAAAGCATGTAACACCTTTTTGTTTGTTGCCTGTATATTTTGTACATATACTTACTCTTCTTACTTGCTGATGCAGAGGACAGTGCCATTGTCTGGGAAATGGGCAAATGATTTGATTGCTACCTCTGAAGAGTTCTCCTTGCTCTTGTGTTCAGCTGCTAAAGCTGCATCTCAGAAATAATCCTAGCTATATTGGTTCAGACTATCTTTTGATTCCCAGACAAAGTAAAACTATCATTTATAATGTATGGCACTGCCTTATATCTACATTTCTGGTTTCATTTTGAATGCTAGCATAACAGTATGGTGTAACATGCAATATCAGAAATAACGGTGTTCCAGAACGAGCCATTTCTGTTTGGCATTATCAGTAGTCCGTGGTACGAATTAATTGATTGTGTGGACAGTGGTGGTTACATGCTGTGATGGAAATACCAGAAATCATTAGTGCTGATCGGAGAATCTCTGATTCCTTTTCATGTGTGGTGATAATTCGATAGAATCCAATACATGACATGCCATATTACAAAGTTATGAAGTGCGCCCTCTGCTCAAACAAAAGATTTGATATCTTGATATTTGTATGGGAAAGCCTCCAGCGTATCTACGCTAGTAAACATTTTTTTTTTTTGGGGGGGGGGGGGGGGTTCTCAAATCCTCCCCGTATTCTGAATATGAATGTAAACTTGCCTGCAAATGAATAAAATATCCTGTTTTTATCTGAAAAAATAATAGAAAAGCATTTTTGTTTTCCAACAAAAATGGATCCTGTAGATCAGAACAAAGGGCAGCTATAGACGCATGTCTCAGGAAAACAGAACTGTAGATTGTAAACATTATGAAACTGTATGCATTACAGCAGAACATTGAAACTTTTCTAGCGCCAAGTCCAGATTAGCTTCATTGATTAACGCTTCACAGATCAGGACATGCAAATAGGCAATAACTAAGCAGTTTACACAAAGCCAGCAGCATCTGCCACTGTCACTACTCACTAGACTATTTCTACAGGCGAGCTGCTAAATGCACCCTCCACTTCTCCAGCCTCCATCTCAAAAGAACTTGGCACAGTAGGAAACAGATACATCACATGTCTTCACATCGCAGGCAAACTTGGTCGGTTTCCATCTAAGATAAGCAGTGATTCCCCAAGCAGCTTTTGTGCCTCCTCTCTCCTCGTGCAAAACAATAGCAAGAAAAGCATAGTAATCTCAGAGAAGTGATCCGCGTGCTTGTGCCAATAGGGATCCAAATCAGTGATACATACGACAAAAACTGTAATGGCTTTCTATGAGGAATGCAAGTTGCATAATTTGAATGTCACAAGGTTTGAAGGCCAAAATTAATCCGTGGCTAAAAGTCAGCTTTTCTTCTAATACAGAATGATGGATGAAAGTTCATCACCCATTCTTAGTTAGCACTTAGCAGAATATTTGAGGCTTCAAGCTAAATAAAGTTCAGTTACTTACTGCTTTATATCTTCAATAGCCTGTTTACGACGCTGTATTTGGCTCTCAAGCATGTGAATCACTGTGGCTCTGGCCTAAAAAGTATTTAAAAGGGGAAATCATTTGAGCGAACAATAGAGGCAGTCACTCATACTGTGGGATAAAAACTGAGGCACTTGGTGAGGCCGTAGGGAATTAAGAAGGTGGTGCAAGTTCTTGAAAATGAGTGAAATTTCTTCTACTCTACGAGCGTATTATGGAACTTAAAATATGTAGTTTTATGATAATTTTATTGTTAAATCTGTAGTTTTGTGATACATCATCTTAAATTTTGTGATAATTTGACTAAACTACCTGTAGTTTTGTGAAATTGAGGAGGGAAAACTGTCGCAACTAATGCTGCAATTTCTAAGGAAAAAAGAAAGCGGAAATGCTACTGAGCGAGGGATCGCCCTCGCTCGCCCAAGGCGATCAGATTCCCCCCTCCTCCCCCTCCATCCCTCCATCTGGTTTCCTTTTTTGGCACCATATTACTTTCCTATTTTTGTAAATTTATGCACCTAAAGTTTATACACCTCAAGTTTACACATCTAAAGTTTAGAGACCAAAAGTTTATAAGTCAAAAGTTTATATATCCGATTCAAATTTAAATTTGAATTCAAATATTTTTTTTATATATATAATATTTCTATGCATCTAAAGTTTATACACCTAAAGTTTATAGACCTAAAGTTTATAAGTCAAAAGTTTATATACCCGTTTCAAATTTGAATTTGAATTATATCCGATTCAAATTTGAATTTGAATTCAAATATCCGATTCAAATTTGAATTTGAATTCAAATATTTTTCATTTATAGTATTTCTATACATCTAAAGTTTATAGACCTATAGTTTATATACCCGATTCAAATTTGAATTTGAATTCAATTTGAATTTGAATTTGAATTCAAATTTTTTATATATAGTATTTTTATACATAAATTTTTCTAACTTTTTGTTTTTTTTAATTTTTTTTTGGTGTACTGTAGTAGGAAGAGAAAAAGGGGAGGAGGAAGGGGAGAAGTGGGAGGAGTGCCTATAGGGGGAGCCGGGGGGAGGGGGTGGATCCGATCACTGGGCAATCGCCCATTAGCCCCCCCCTCCCCCCAAAGAAAGCATTGATACCCACTTGCTACTTGATACGGCACTAGTTGAAAGTTGGATTTTCTTTTTCACAGAAAAGTTATTATTATTACCACAAGATAGTACAAGTATCTGTTAAGTAAACTTCGAGTCTACTATGTTCTTTAGACTTTCTTAAAGTGCTCTAATATACTATCTTGCTTTCTTAAGGGTGTATTTGGTTCCCGGTCAAGTATGGATGGGATATGGCCACCAGAATTTTGTTGGATATGGCGATCCAGTTTTTTGTTTGGTTAGGTTAATATGGCGATTTAATTTTTTGTTTGGTTGGTGGGATGAAGATGGATTCCCCGTCGCTTGCACGGCCATGCCGCCGGACGCCGCCGCCCGCGCCGCTAAACCAGCCTGCAGCCTGCGCCATAGTCGGACGCTGCCGCCCGCGCTGCCGGATGCCGCCGCCAGCGTCGCCGAACCCTACCCCGCGCGTCGTCACACCTCCGCCACCGGACACCGCCTCCCTTGCGCGCCGCCGGACGCCACCAGCCGTGTCGCCTGAGGAGTTAGATTGAGATGGGATACACACCGGTGAGAAAAACGAAAGGACGGGAGAGGAGAGGAATCGGAGATGGAAGAGGTGAGCGTATTCTCTCTTTTTTTTCTTCACATGCGTGTTGCCCGTCCCGGGCCGCCTCGTCCGGCCGATTTGGCCGGATGCACCCATCCAGTATCTACAAGGAATATTCTCTAGGTGATGACCATATCCCACTCCCACCCATCAACCAAACACCTTTAAAAATTGGGTGGCCATCTCCTAACCAGGCAAATCCCACCATCCAAACGCACCCTAAAGTGCTCGCTGGACTATTCTGAAACAAATCCTAAGTGTTTCTGCATCAGCTCTCCGTAAGTTGCACTTGAAAATAAGGCTACTCAAGATAACTGGTAGTGATTATCTGACCTGATTGCCATGATTTGGTGAGCTAACTGGTGGTTATAGGAACACTTGTTCCTCGTAGCCTGCCCAGTATCTGATCTACATTAACTTTACAAGCTAACTTATGATTATAGGGACACCTGTTCCTTTTAGGACGCCCAGTATATGAGCTACATGAGCTTTTAGGGTATGTTTGGCATGGCAATAATAACACTTAAATTCTAGTGGAAAGCGTAGATTTTAGGTTAAAATGAAGTGATTTAATCTCTATCTTTTGCCTAATATATAATTAAACAGTTGTCTCGTCCTAATAGAAGCAGGCCTAATGCAGGACACCACTAATATTAGACCCGCCTTGCCTCAATGCACACCGTAATAGTTCAATATGGAGTACTCCCACTGATTTTTA
Source organism: Oryza meridionalis (assembly GCA_000338895.3). Lineage (NCBI taxonomy): Eukaryota > Viridiplantae > Streptophyta > Magnoliopsida > Poales > Poaceae > Oryza > Oryza meridionalis. The sequence goes on along the minus strand of CM002529.2, from coordinate 4,055,312 downwards.
ATATATGATGTTGTTCACTTTAAATATATGTTTGATTATTCATCTTAATAAAAAAAATGTGCAGACATAAAAATTATAAATCATGCTTAATCAACCTATAATGATAAATCAAGTCATAACAAATAAATGATAATTACATGTATTTTTTAATAGGATGAATGAACAAACCTATAAAAAAATAATGACATTATATGTTAAAAACAGAGGTAGTACTAAATAACGCAATTTATATCTCATAATGTCTCATCACTTTATGTTTTTGGATGTTGTGTTAAAACTATATCTCATACAAGAGACAAGTTCTCCAGATTTTCTCCCTCTTCTCATTAAGTGCTAGGATTTTAGTTTAGAGCAAGTTTAATAGTATAGCCAACTACTAACTCTAAATCATGTGTAATATCAATTTATACAATAGTTATCTATAAATATATTTTACACCATTAATATTAATATCTAGTCTCACGAGTTCATGTTGTAATTGGTTATAAATATGTAGTATGTTTCTCTTCTGTTTTATTTTCTCTATATGTGTTTATAGTTAGTTTATAGTTTATTATTGTACCTGCTTTTACGTGACAATGTAATTAGTGGAGCTAATTAAAACAAAGCAAACCCAGCTTGGAGTATTGCTTGTATTGGCCGAAATGAATCTGGCTGAATTTATTATGACGGGCTTGTCTGGCTAAGCCGAGGAGATGCAACCATGCGTGCTTGGAACTCTGGATACATGGGAGATTAGTTTAATCTCTCATTAATGTCTCAACCAGATTTGATTTAGCTGCAGTTAATGCAGAGCTAGACCTAAAAACTGTCACCACCACACCACTCGTCCATTCGTTTTGGCTCTACAAGAAGAATGTGTCGAGCAGTTAATGCTGGCAGCTGACTTCGCGCCACTTTCCCCCACCCCACCACTCCCCGTGCACTCCTGTTTGTCTCCTGATTTGTTTATTAATCTCCCATCAGACACCAACTGATCCTCACTAATCAAGTCATCAAAACTAATTAATCATCTCAGGATAATGTGGGTACTAAGGTTGATGCTGAGCATTAGTATCAATTCGTAGTTTTGCATGTTAATTGCATCGTTATGGGAAAAAAATAGTAGGGTGGCTAAAAACAATCTTGCAAACTGGTCATAATCCGGTGATTAATTAGCTAGGTGATTATCCTGATATTTTTTAGATCTCTAGCAGCCAGGTCCATTTTTCACTTTATGGAAGAACCCAAATGTAGTATGGTGAGCAAATGTATTCTGCTAAACAAGCAAAGGCATAGGATCCTCGTTGTTAACAGCAAGCTGATTGATAAATAATCATATCACTTTAGGTGATATTAGAACCTTGATTAGAGCCGCACTTGGCGCTGATATTCTAATGGTGAATGAATAATCCTCTTGCTAATTGTGATTCACAATATTTTTTAACAGTTCACAGTTCACTCTCTCGCCTATGAAACTCTGAATCTTCTGCAACTGCTGATAACTGATCACATGTACATTTACACTTCATCGGATGCCGAATGACTGCATTAATCGATCTTGAGTTCTCCAGCGTTGACTCGCTTCGCATTGCACACGAGCGCACGGAGAGGAGCACGTGTGGCCAGTATGCGCATATGTCGTCGCACGTGTGCACGCACACTAGACAGCCATGGATTTAAGGCCAAGCTGCATGAAGCATTCACCACCATTGCTCTCGGCATGTTGCTCTCTTTTAAGGACAAACATAACAATGGATTAGTGCGGCACGCTTCCTGAACTTCCAAATAATATTACGGTTTTCATTACAAAATTTATATAAGAAATTTTTAAGAAACTAATTTAGATCATTTTTCAACTTCATAATATAATTCATTCGTTTAATAATGTGATTACAAAATCATTGAGCTATTTAGGGGGGAGGGGGGAAGAGGCCTTTAACCCTGGATTTTTTTAATTTAATAATGAAATCCACTGCCCCATACCATACACAATCAGTTCAATTTTCGTGGAAACTATGAATATTTACATCCACAGGAGAAAAATAAATATAAAAAAATGCACCAGTTCTAAAGTTTGTCGTGGCATGATTAATTATATTACGTGCCAGGAACAGTGCAGCATTTAAAACATTCAAACATTTTTTGTGTTCATTTTGTAGCTACATGGCTCACACACACCAGCTGTACGTGAGTATATGTCAACCGTTTTAAACAAAGTCCATGAAAATTAATGTAGCGCCGATTATAAAATCGCTCTGAACTGCCGCACGAACTGAGATTAATCTCCCTATTTTTTAAGAGAAAATTTGAGGCCTAAATCGCCATTATAAAACCTAGCTTACGACACCCTGTGCAGCTGTGCTCTGCTGCCTAATTAGCAAGCAGCTTGTCAGCTTCAGCTAAGCTAAGCTTTGCCTCCATGCAGCCGAGCAGCCGCGACACGGTCGCCGGCGGCGGCGGCGGCGAGGGGACGCAGGATGACTTCTTCGACCAGATGCTCTCCACGCTGCCGTCGGCGTGGGCCGACCTGGGGGGCGGCGGCGGCGGCGCGGCGGGGAAGTCGCCGTGGGAGGTCGATCCGGCAGCGGCGGCGGCGCCGCAGGTGTTCGACGAGTCGGCGATGCTCGCGTCCCGCCTCCGGCATCACCAGATCGGTGGTGGCGGCGGCGGGGGAGACAAGCCGGTGATGCTGCAGCTGAGCGAGCTGCACCGGCAGGCCGCCGGCGGCGGCGGCGGCGGCGGCGAGGAGGACGGGAGCGGCGCGTTCTCGCCGCTGCCGCTGTTCACGGACCGGACGAACGTGCCGCCGCGGGAGGAGATGGAGGGCGGCTTCAAGTCGCCCAATGCCGCCGCCGTGCGTGCTCCCACGTTCTTGGAAACGCTCGTCTCCTTCCTTACCACCATCTTCTCCTTCTCCTCCGACGAGATTTCTCTTTCATGTGCAGGGAGGCGAGCACGCGCTGTTCAACGGGTTCGGCGTGCACGGCGGCGGCGGCGCCGGGCAGCCGCCGTTCGGCCAGGTAAGCAAGCCGATCGCTCAAGAACTTGCCATTGTTATTAATCTCTAGGACTCAACATCAAGATCGTCCTCTTCGTTGTTTCAAGGGAGGATCAATGTCGGGGCAGAGCTTCGGAGGGCCGGCGGCGAGCGGAGGCACGGCGCCGGTCACCTCCTCCGGCGGCGGCGGCGGCGGCGGTGGCACGGCGCCGCCGCGGCAGCAGCGGGTGCGCGCGAGGAGAGGGCAAGCCACCGACCCACACAGCATCGCCGAACGTGTATGCATGCTTGCCTGCCACTCTCTGCCCACCACCAACTCAATCTCCTCTCTGGCATTCTGTGAACTTCATTAGTATTTTAAAATTAGTAGTAGTACTAGAATTCTAGACATGTTTACTCACGACAGCAGAAAATGCTTGATCTGCCTCGTGCTTAAATCTGACAGATCAAATCAGCTACGTCAAACCTGTCACTGTTCACGAAATCATCCTACAATTATTACTGCCTCTTTCAAGTTTCAACAAACAAATAAATGGAACTTGAGCAACATTTCCATTTTTCTTCTGAACTTTTTGTGTATTGTTCATGTTATTTTCAGCTTCGGAGGGAGAGGATAGCGGAGCGGATGAAATCGCTGCAGGAGCTAGTCCCAAACGCCAACAAGGTCACATCCCAAAACTCTCATCTCTTCTCAAATACTCCCTCCGTTTCACAATATATAGATATAGATGTTAATGAATCTAAACACATACATATGTCTATATTCATTAACATATAAATAAATGTGGGTAATGCTAGAAAGTCTTACATTGTGAAACGGATGGAGTATTACATTCCGGTAGAATTAATCATGGATATGGCCATATGGGCATTGCATTGTCAAGAAGAATTTTCTTTGTTTGCTTTTTCTGAACTAAAGAACAGTCCAACTGATAGAAATGGAGCGCAGTGAATGAGCGCACACGGGCGCATTCGTGCCCAATTTTGTCATCGTTTTTCTTGACAATCACAAGGCCTGAATGAATACAAGGAATCACCAGTCTAAAAAAATGCAAGGAATCGATCGATCACATGATTTTTAGGCTCGATAATGTTTAGCAGTTGATCTTGATGAAGAAAAATGAGGTGATTGAGCGGAGTTCTTTGATTTGATTTTGCTTGCAGACGGACAAGGCGTCGATGCTGGACGAGATCATCGACTACGTCAAGTTCTTGCAGCTCCAAGTCAAGGTGATCATCAATCGAGTTCGTGTTTTGAGCTCAGTGAGCTAGGATCGATCAGACATGTCACCGTGACTGCTTTTGACACCGCAGGTTCTCAGCATGAGCCGGCTCGGCGGCGCCGCCGGCATGGCGCCGCTGGTGGCGAGCATGTCGTCGGAGGTAAGCAAGCAAGCAATTCTCACCGACGACACGGCGAGCCTTTGCCGCCGTCGCGTGTAGTTTCCGGCTCTGAGAGATGCGACGTCGTGCGTCCGTGCAGGGGAACAGCAACGGGAGCAGCAATGGCGGCGGCGGCAAGGCGAGCAAGGGCGGCACCGGCGGCGAGGGAGGCGGCGGCGGCGGAGGAGGAGGAGGTGGCACCGGTGGTGGGATGCGGGTGACGGAGCAGCAGGTGGCGAAGATGATGGAGGAGGACATGGGCACGGCGATGCAGTACCTGCAGGGGAAGGGGCTCTGCCTGATGCCGATCTCCCTCGCCTCCGCCATCTCGTCGGCGACCTCGTCGGCGTCGCTCCTCTCCCGCCCGTCCATCCGCCACGCCGGCGCCGTGCCGCCGCAGACGATGCTCGACGCCGCCGGCCCGACCTCGCCGGCGGCGATGTCTAACGGCGATGACCCCCGGCACGCAAAGGCGGACGGCGGCGCCGGCGGGACGCAGTGATCGAAGCTGTCCGGCCGTGGCGACGAAGATTACTGTATCATCGTTGTATACTCCTTTTTCTTTCTGTTTTTTTTTTCCTTATCTTAATCATTTGTTAAAGAGAAGACGAAATGATGCTGAATTCTATATACCACTTTAAGTTATTTATCATACACGCAGCGATCAGAACTTAGAAGCAGATTAAAACATCATGAGTTGTCCATTTATATCTTAATAAAGAAAAGAGTAAATTTTAAAAAACTGCAACTGTTGATAAAACTATCAGTTTACTACAACATTAACGACATGTTTCAGTTTGCTACAACAATAGCGTGAGAAATTATCATAAAACTGTAATTTTCTTATTATATGCTGCTACAATTGTCACCTATATATAATGTAGCAGCATATAACGTAAAAGTTGTAGTTTTGTGATAATTTTCTACGCTATTGTATACGGTGAAAGCATTATTGATTTTGGCGCCGCTGCGCTGACTAATGGCAACCGATGGATACAGTGATGATCAGTGCTGTGTTCGCATGTTCAGTTGCCTCCGCACGGATAACGAAACGGTATATTAGCGTGTGATTAATTAAGTATTAATTATTTTTTAAAAAAACGATTAATTTGATTTTTTTAAACAACTTTCGTATAGAAACTTTTTTTAAAAAAATATACCGTTTAATAGTTTAAAAAACGTACGTGTGGAAAATAAGGAAGATGGTTTGGGAACATGGGGTTGCAACACACAGCCCAAGATGTGCAGGCTACTATGGTTGGCTGGTTGGCTGCACGTCGTCGAGAAGATCGTCCGTCGTGATCGGTCGGTTGGCTCAGCTAAACAAATGCACTGCAGAATATACAGCCGGGCCGTTTCGGACTTTTGAACGTGGATGTTGATCCAATAGAAGAGGCTTCTATAATGTTGCTTTCTTCATGATGCGGTCACTAATATGTGAGGCCTATTTTCCTAATAAAAAACTAATCTAGATGGAGATATAAAACGATCAAAATAATGAATTTAGATAAAACTTATGTCGTCCAGATTCATTATTCTTGACGGTATCACATCACATCATTATTTAGATTGGTTTATTTTGAAATGGAGAGATGACGTATCAATGATCACATCGGTCTGAATTTATCAGAGGATCTCAATACTGATCCGATTGTTTGGTACCGACAGACATTTTGTGTTCCTGTGATGCAGACACAGAAAGTCCGAGCAATACGTCAATTTCAACAGCCCAAAAAAGCCGAGAATGATTAGAGCCGGGCGTCCGGTGCGGGGGAGCCGGATCAGGCGCTCCCCCGCGCACCCCTCCCCCCACGTGCACACCTATTGGCCCCACTCACTTCTCTCTCCTATTTTTCATAAAAGATGTTTCACCTAGTGTAATTACAATGTTTCACTATTTATAGATCTAATGTTGCAGTGAATTAAAATACTTTTTTGCAACAAAAAAAACCCACATATTTTGAAAACTCTCTGTTAAGGGAATTTGGTTTATTTTTTGTTCCACCAAAAATGTTTCACCTAGTGTACTCATAATGTTTCACTATATATAGATTTAATATTGCAGTGAACGAAACATTCAATTGCAACAAAAAAACCTATATATTTTGGAAACTCTCTATTAAGGGAATTTGGTTTATTATTTGTTCCACCAAAAATGTTTCACCTAGTGTACTCACAATGTTTCACTATGTATATATCTAATGTTGCAATGAACGAAACATTTCATTGCAACAAAAAAACCCACATATTTTGGAAACCCCCTATTAAGGGAATTTGGTTTATTTTTTTTCCACCGAAAAGTGTTTCACCTAGTGTACTAACAATGTTTCACTGTCTACAGATCTAATGTTGTAGTGAACTAAAACATTCTTTCGCTATTTGCTGATACATTGTTTTTATATAAGGTAAAACAACACCCGATTTAAACGAGTGAAATATTTTCGATCTACTCAGTGAAACAATTTCGATATACCTGGTGGAATATCGTGCAACATTTAAAAATAATTCAATAATAAGCTATTTTTTTCGTTGAAATATATCCATGTGTGGTCTTATTTTGAATATTTAATTACAATGAATTTAATGATACAATCAAATCATGATTTGAATAAGTAATTTAGAAAAAAAAATCAGTTTAAAATAGTTTTACACATGCGCCCGATTTTGCTTCCAGCCGATCAGGCGCCAAGCCGTAGGTTCTCCCCCAAAAAAAGCCCAGTCAGTCTCGGAATTGGACAAACCGAGCAGGCCGCTTCGCTCCCGGCCCAATAAAATGCGGCCCAACCACGAAGCCGCCACTCCTCCTACGCAAGGTCGGTTTCCTTTGGTCCTTTCAGATCTCTCTCTCTCGTCTCCTCCTCTCCGCGTCCATCTCCTCTCCCCGTCTCGATTCCCCACCAGCGGCGAAACCCTAACCCTAGCGCGGCCACCACCATGGAGAAGCGCGCGACCACCTCCAGGGCGGTGGTGCTCCGCCTCGACGACCTCTCCCTACCGGCGCGCCGCCTCACCGTGCCGTCCCGCCTCCCGGTCTCCCACCTCCTCCGCGCGCTGCCGCAGCCGTTGCTCGAGTCGTCGTCGTCGTCGTCGTCGTCGTCGGCGTCGTTCTACCTCACCGCCGATGGCCGCCCGCTCCCGCTGTCCGCGCCCGTGGCGTCGCTCCCGCCGTCGGGTTCGGTCCAGCTCCGCCTCCGCGCGCTCCGCGGCGGTGGCGGCGACGGCGGCGCCACGGGCGCCGAGTCCCGCGACTGCTACCTCTCCATGTACCTCGCGAAGAAGCCCGACAAGGCCGACCCCAACGAGGCGCGGCTCTCCCGCTTCACCTGCTGTGCGCTCTCCGGCGAGCCGCTCGCCGCGCCCGCCGTCGCCGATCGCCTGGGTAACCTCTTCAACAAGGAGGCCCTCGTCGAGGCGCTCCTCCACAAGCGCCTCCCCAAGGCGCTCTCGCACATCAGGGGTCTCAAGGACATGATCCCCATCCACCTGCATCCTAAGCCTGATGCCGATGCGGCTGGTGAGGAGGTCCGGTTCCAGTGCCCGGTCACCGGGCTCGACTTCAATGGGAAGTACCAATTCCTCGCGCTTCGCAAGTGTGGCCATGTGCTCAGCGTGAAGGCTCTCAAGGAGGTGAAGACCTCGGCGTGCTTGGTCTGCCACAAGGAGTTTGATGATGCGGACAAGATGCCGCTCAACGGAACCGAGGACGAGGTTGCGGCATTGAGGCTGAGGATGGAGGAGGAGAGGGGGAAGGTGAAGGAGAAGAAGGAGAAGAAGGTGGGAAATGGGCTAAGTGGGAGTAAGCATGCTGCTGCTGCCGTGATGGCAGGGGCTGAGAAGCTTGAAAATGGGAAGAAGGGGGAGGCTCCCTCTACGAAGCGGTTCAAGGCCGGAGACCATGCACCAGCATATGCCAACAAAGAAGTGTATGCATCGATTTTTACTTCCTCCAAGAAGTCAGATTTCAAGGAGACATACTCATGCCGATCACTTCCCCTCGGAAGGAACTGAAGCGATCTTCTATTGAGAGATGGTAATGGCTTGGAGGTGAACATCCTGCACTGATTTGCTTCATAGCATGGTTCACCTGCAGGTTTCTTCATTGTAATTTTAGCTGTTGGTGTTCTTTATCTTTGATTACTGATGTGGGGCTCTGTGTTTCCATTGTGAATTAAATTATACTACCCATGCTTGTTTCCTATGCTTGTTGGTGTTTCCTATGGCTCGGTCACTTTCCTATGCTTGTTGCTTGTTTCCTCTGTTTAATTTAGTTTAAATTAAATTTAGTTTAATTTAGTATAAATTAAATTAAATTAAATTAAACATAGGAAATTCTTTATGCTTCTGTTTTAAATAACCACCCACTGTGAATTAAATTAAACTAGGAAATCATAGCTAGTTTATTATTCCTTTAAGTACGTTGTACCTTTCCAAGTTTTATGGGGCTGCTATAAGAATTCTACTGTTTGCATTGAAAAGTTCTGTTGTGCAAGAATCTGACACTGAAAAATCCTACTATTTCTGTACAAACATGGAAAGATTGTTGATGCGATCTCCTAGCTTATTCATAGGAATATCACACCCAGATTTGTTTCAAGTTGAGATGGAGCGTTTCTCAATCTGTACCTTTTATACCCTCTCAATTATCTTGAATTCATTTCAACTGCACTCATGAAAAGCGGTTTCAGGATTAATACGCATGTGCATCATCAATCTGAGAGAGCATGTGTATATAACTGCTGTTCACACCTATTTTGAAGTGGAACTACAGAATTATCCATAGGTGTAGATTGTAAGGAATAATTAAACACTGTTGATTATTGACTTCAAAAGTAGCCAAGAGATGTTGTGTAGTTCCAGAGATTCAAAGTTTCAGAACACCATTTGAGATGACAAAAAAGGTCTGTTGATTTGTGTAAGAAAACTAATATTAGAGCATGTTCGTGTCGTGGAACCTTCGTATATCATGACGATGCATAATTCTGCACGAAACTCTTATGTTATGCAGTTGATGTAGGAGTAAAATTTAGTTTCCTTGGCTACAAACGTGTGCATAGTGGTTTTTACCTCTTCAGCTGACATGCCATTTTGTTTGTGATAATTATATGGCTTGTGGTTTTAGATGCATGCTTAGTCCTGTTGTTGGTCTGTTGCATTTTCATTATATTGTTGACCACGATAGATCAAGTGTCAGATAGTTCAGTGTTGTGTCTCGCTTACTCATGATATAGAATGAGAGGTATGTGATGGAGTTAGGCATCTTATGGTGGAGCATATGTGGCATTTGTCATGTGGCCTACGTCAAGCCACTTGAGATCCGCTTAAACAGAAAAGTGGCTATGATTTTTTCCAACATAGAAAGAACTAAGGAGGCTGATGTGCAGATGGCTTCTGCTAGTGAGTATGGCATTATTGAAGCTGCATGACTAATCAAAAGTTCTAGGTTGTGAGCATGTCCTTAATTTCAGTGATGAAAAGTATTTATGAGCCATTTCTCTATTTATTCATCAGATGGGCAGATGGCTGCTGCTGACGAGGATGGTCATTGATAATTACACAAGTTTACAGGGAAATATTGATGGATGGAGGGCATATGTTCCAAGAAAAGTATATGCAATGAGTTTATATAGAGTTGCATCGTATGTAAATTGTGTGTTATTGCTGTGTGGTGAATAACTGAATATTGTGTATTTTGTTTACCTTGCCAATACATCTTCAGTAGGTAGTTTTGATACCATTAAATAGATGGTGAAGGGTGTGCTTTAGGAGTGTACGGACTGGACAAAATTCAGCAAACACATCTACAGAACCTCAGGAGAACGTCTGGAGTTAAGTTTTGATGTGTTGGAAAAGGAAAATCTGCAAATAATGTGCACAGTACTGTTGTTGTATCTCTTCCTGTTGTTTCATTTAGTGGCATCTTTACTCTTTCATGCCAAAAATGGTGTCCTACTGCCTACCTGCAGGCCAATATATTTTCTTCTGTTCCCTTTCACACTGTCTTGCATCGTATATTTTCATTTGTGTTATATTTTATTTTTGACATATTCTACAGAGCAACTCTCGGTTCTCTTTTCACATGTTGCACTGAACCAGAGGGCCAAGACTACCAGGTTGTAGAGCTTGAGTTCATAAACGTAGCAAAGTCTTCAGCAGCAGAGCAAAACGCATAGAGGATACAACTGACTTTACGTGTCGGAGCACTTCAAATTTGATTTCTACTTGTGTGCAAGGCCATGTAGAGTATGAAGTGTGAACTATGGCCTTGCGATCTACCCTAACGTTATGAATCCTGGCTAGAATATCAAACTAATAATGTATGAGTAATGCCCAACATTGCCCATCCTTGGGTAATACTTTGAGCAACTAAAGGCCATAAAGGCACATCTCGCAAAATATAACCTCAATATTAGAAAAAGAAAAGAAAAAGTCTCTACATGTTTCCTTAAAAAGGAATACCTACCCATTACATAGTTGAAACAATCAGTTGGCAAGATTTTCTAGCTTCATCAATTGTTATGCAAAAAAGTTCTACACAATATTGAACCTACGTAGGTAATGATAAAAGCTCGTCTAAACTCCAAAGTTGTCACCTTCTAAAAGTTTTATGTAGTCGTTTCTAGGTGCTTCTTGAGACAAAACTTACCTTATTTTAGTTATTGTAATATAGTTTTACTCACCTCTATGTCAAATACAACTACCCTAGACACAAATGGGCTCATCCGCTCATAACACTCTTAAAGACATAGAGGCTAGTGGTAAACTATTTACCTCACTATATTTTTATTGCTAGCATAAAGGTTTGTGGAAGAAGTTACGCGCCCACGGTTCTACTGCCACACCGCTTCCCTTTGTTGTTGATTTATTAGTTGCTCTCTAAGTGAAGCTTGACACCATCGTCATGGAAAGATATGTGTAGTTTCAATGTCCTTTTTAAGAAATATATTGCCTTATTGTTAACTACTCATTGTGCTCATTATGAATCCTCGTATTTCTTTTTCCTTAAAAAAAAATCCCCGCTACATCCTCTTTCCATCCCCCGACCTCTCAAGTACTAATATATGTTGGTCAGATCATCGTGTTGTTTTATCACACTATGTTTCATGTTGGAATTGCAAGAATTATCATCCATAATTTGATGGAATAATACGTCTCAACGCCATACGTATACATAGTGATTGTAAATGTATATATTTATTTCTTCTTCCTTTTTTCCAACTAGGAAGGACAACACTGTTAACGGAATGGGCATGCCAACTATTTTACGTGGTTTAGTTTTTCTTATATAATACCCATATGTATCCTATCTATATTACTTCTAAAAGACAATAGTGGTCATGGTGGTGGGTTTGCCACCACACTAACATGTGAGCCGTGATGTGAGAGTGCTCTGCTAGTTCTTTTCTATACTTGTGTGGAGTAGTTGTGTAGTCTTTAGCTACTTTTGTTTCGGTAGACTAACTATAGTATTTTTGTTTTGCTTGTAAGATGAAGAATCTTGTTTCAACCAAGTAGAATTTAATATTTGTTCAATAAGGATACAATTTTTTGCTATTTTGAATAATCCACTCAACGCGCGGGTATTTGCCTAGTAGTGATTAAAAATATATATGCTTATTTATTTATTTTCTCATAGGAAGAGCAACAGGATATCGATAAAAAATCTGGGCAACGTTTTTCATGTGGTTTAGTTTTTCTTAACGGAACAATCATATGTATCCTGTAATGATTAAAAGTTTGGTAAGGTCACAAACAAAAGACCAACAATCTTCGCCTTACCTTACCAAAGGTTGATAATACCAAAATTTGGTAATTGTTTTTTCAATGAAGCGAACAAGCCCATAATTTTTTCTATTCTAGTTTTTCTCAATTAAATTATTTCCATAAGGGTCAACATGTTTTTTTTTAGGTGGAGCAATTTACTTATGTACATGATGGAACCGAATTTAACGTGCGATGGGAAGGGTTGTGGACCAGTGATGCTTCCCCCGCATGAATTATCATTCCTAGTTTGATTGAATAGTTTTATGCTATGAACTTACTACATATGCATATGCCATAGTGATTACAAATACTATATTGTTATTTCTAATTTTTTTTCTTAACTAGGAGGGGCAACATGATCTCGTAAAGGGCGGCCAAAGGTTTCGCATGGTTTAGTTTTTTTTCCTATCCTAGATTTTCTCAATGGAACGGTTTCCATGCGGGTCAACTGGTTCTTTTGGTGGAGCGGTTTTTTATGTAAGAGAACAAAACTTTGATAGAATGAGAGGGGTTAAGGGATAGATGAAACTCCCATTCTAAAATAATAATAATACGGAGAATACATCTTTCAAGGCATGTTCTATTTACTCGCCTTAACATTTATCATATTTATTTCTGGACAACCACCCAATATAACAAACCTCGATAACAATTAATACACCCATGAAAAAAAGAGCATCAACAACTTTTACTTTTTGATAACTTCACACCAGATAAACAAGATTTCCAATCTTGCAACTGTACCAAACACCATAGAAATAAATTTCCACAAAAAGGTCCATGATTCCCAAACAAGCCCAGAAACCCATAAATCCTACTCCTTACAACAATCCAGTCGCAATTTGTCTATATCCCAGGACCTAATCGCAAAACCGCCACTGCCCCTGGACATCCCCTGCCGCAGTGGCCGTTACCACGGCCTCCCTCCTCCCCCTCCTCCTCTCTCCGAGTCCGAGAGCACACGCAGAGAAAGAGAAAGAGAGAGACGCGTCCCCTCGCCGCCCGCCTCCTCCACCGCCCACACGAGGGGCACGCGCCTCGCCGCCGCCGCCTCCCCCCACCCTCGCCGTCACTACCTTCCATTTCCGCCGCCTCCTCTCCACGCGCCACCTCACCCTCCCCCTCCCCCACGCGGCGGTATAAGTACGCCCACCTCTCCCTACCCCCCAAAAACCACCAAACCCTAGCCCCCCCAACTCCGAGGCGGCGCGGCGCGGCGCGGCGAGAGGGGTGGGTGGTTTTAGGGTTTTGATCCGGAAGGGAGTTGCGGGGGGCGGCGGCGGGATGAGCAGCCTGGTGGAGCGGCTGCGGGTGCGGTCGGAGAAGCGGCCGCTGTACACGCTCGATGAGTCCGACGACGACCTCCCGCCGCGCGGCGGGGGCGGGAAGGGGAGGGATCGGCACAGCGATGGCCCCACCGAGCGGATCGAGCGGGAGGACGCGGTATGGCGGCCGATCAGGGGGCCCTGATTCTCTTCTCTTCTGTTTTTGGTCTCAGTTGCTCTGATTTTTGAAGCTGCTACTACCGAATTAGCTCTGATTTCTGTGGTTTTTGTGGAATTGGCTGCTGCCATGCTAGGATTTTAGCTTCTGGTTTTGGGGAATTTGATGGCTGCCTTGCTAAGGTAGTCGGTTGTGAAATGGCTTAATTGCTGAGAAGCGGGAGGATTAGTTTAGGGATTTGGCGGTGATAGGTTAAGCTTGGCTGGCTGGTGTTTGAGAAAGTCAGTGGGTGATTTGGTTGAATGAGTTTGTTGCTTGGTACCGATGGGGTACTGAAATTTGAATTTAGGCCTGATCTGTCTGCTACGTTAAGCAGCTACTAATTCGGGATTATGAAAAAAATACAGTCTCTAGTGTGCATCCTGAGAAATATATGATGCCTTAGTATACCAAGTTTAATTGTTGGATGATAAGAGGTGATGACGGTGTTTCTAACTGTCCTTGTCGTGATAGCTAAACTTACATTATTTTGTTGGTTCAAAGATTTTATCATAAACTAGAAGAGTTGGAAATTTGCTGAGATTTGTAAGAAAATTAATTCAATCTGTTTTTAAACAAAAGGGAGCATGTCAATATCATCATTCTCATTTCCGTTTTTCCTCGTTTGGTGATTTTGTACTTGGCTTTTTATTTCTCATATGTGTAGTGGAGCTTCAGTTTTTCGGGGCTTGGTTTCTTAACTTCCTGTAATTTTCATATGCTTATGTATTTCTTGATATATCTATTTTCAGTTTAATGGTCCTGTATTTATTTGTTGTTATTCACCTGTGTGTGCAGAAAGAAGATGCTTGCCAGAAATGTGGAGAAAATGACAATCTAGTATCATGTTCAACTTGTACTTATGCATTTCACAGGAAATGTTTGGTTCCTCGCTTAAATATCACATCTGATAAATGGAGCTGCCCTGAATGTGTATGCATTTCCCTTCTTCAGTAGACTCCGTTCCACTTAATGATTGACACCGCTGGTAACAAAGCACCTCATTTGTTATTTTCAGGTTAGCCCTCTTACAGAAATGGAAAAGATATTAGACTGTGAAGAAACAAAACCTGATGCTTCTGAAGAGACTAGTTCTTCTGAGTCCGGATCAAAGAAGAAACCTGTCAAACGATATCTTATAAAATGGAAAGGAATATCACACCTTCACTGCACTTGGTACTTATCTATTCAATAGCTCAATGCAAAATTGTGTTGCATACTGCTTCTGCTCTATTAACGTTGACTCATAAAAATAGGGTTTCAGAAAGTGAATATTTGGAAACTGCCAAGATATACCCCCGGCTGAAAACTAGACTCAATAACTTCCATAAGCAAATGGATTCAACGGATAAGTCTGATGATGACTATTCTGCAATTAGACCTGAGTGGACTACTGTTGACAGGATCCTTGCTACCAGGTATGGATACAACGAACAAAGCTATCCGAGGCTTGATCTTTTTACCTTGTATAGTTGTGACAATAGAAGGGATGTGATTTACTGGCTGATAATTAGTTGCTTTTGTTGCTATTAATATTATGATAATATAACCAGCTAGACCAGCCTTTCTTTGGTAACTGACACATGCATGTAGCTTTGTGTTAGGTTAATAGTTATTACTGTTACTGTGGATGCATATATTGATGCTGTTAGTGGTAATATGTACTCCATTTATAATGTTTACCACGATAGTTAGCCTATTACTCAACGACAAACTTTCCAATTGAAGGTAATTTGATACCGTGTGAAAACCCTATTGCTGTCATGTTATTCCTCAATTAAATGTGGTAACGAGAAATAATAACATCATTCCACTTTACTTTCATAGTGCCGTCAGGTTAGTTTCACCAATCTTAGTGTTCACTTATTATCTTCTTTACACCCATCAATTTTTAGCAAAGGCTGACTGTATGATTGTCTTTTTTTTTTAAATATTTTGTGAAAAAAAAGAAAAAGCTCTACTGGTGAAAGGGAGTACTATGTGAAATGGAAGGAACTAACATACGACGAATGTACTTGGGAAAATGACTCCGACATTGCAGTCTTTCAGCCTCAGATTGAACGCTTCAATGAGATTCAGTCCAGGAGGAAGAAGTCTACTGACAAGTGCAAGAGTGTCACTCGTGAGATACGTCAATATAAGGAGAGCCCGAAGTTTCTCTCTGGTGGTATGCTGCATTTAAAACACGAATAATTCCTGGGAATTAAATTTTTATTTCTAATTGACTACATATTTCCTTGTTTTTTATTTTGCATTTTTTACATGAAGGGACACTACATCCCTACCAGCTTGAAGGGTTAAACTTCTTACGCTATTCTTGGTACCATAATAAACGTGTAATACTTGGGGACGAGATGGGTCTTGGTAAGCGATTTTTACTGTTAAGAATGAAAGTGTTTTATGGTATGCTGTATTGGGGTCTTGACCAAGTGAGTGCACTCTATCACTACAAAAACAATGCAGGTAAAACGATACAGAGTATTGCCTTTTTGGGCTCTTTATTTGTGGACAAGCTTGGTCCTCATCTGGTCGTTGCACCCCTTTCAACCTTGCGAAATTGGGAGCGTGAATTTGCAACTTGGGCACCTCAAATGAATGTTGTACGTGGATTATACTAATTCATAATGTTGTACGTGGATTATACTAACTCATAATTCTTTCGACTTATTTTTTTTCTTCATGTTTGCCAGGTAATGTATTTTGGATCTGCAGCTTCTCGTGAAATTATTAGGAAGTATGAATTTTACTACCCCAAAGAGAAACCTAAGAAGCTTAAGAAAAAGAAATCATCTCCATCTAATGAAGACAAGAAACAATCAAGAATAAAATTTGATGTCCTTTTGACATCTTATGAGATGATCAATATGGATTCTACTGTTCTAAAAACCATAGAATGGGAATGCATGGTACTTCTTTTGCCATCTCCCTTTCTATACGCTTCAATTCTCTGGAGAATGTTTAAATTGCTCTTAAGTTCTGATTGACTTTTCTCCAATTGGTAATGCTTTATTGCAGATTGTGGATGAGGGGCATCGTTTGAAGAACAAAGATTCCAAGTTGTTCGGTCAACTTAAAGAGTATCATACTAAGCATCGTGTTCTCTTAACGGGAACCCCAGTTCAGGTTACTGCTTTATATTCATTGACTAAAAACCTTCATTGTTGGTTTTCTTAGCTTAATGGAAAATTAAATGTTGAAAGCTACTTATAGTTAGTTCTTTTGAGGTTTCAATACTGCTTTGAACCTTTAGGCTCTGATTTCTGGCAGTGTATAGTCCGTATTTTTTTACTCGCTGTTTCCAAAATATGGAAATAGTCAGGAGTTTTTAGAGCTGTATCTCCACAGTGGGACTTAAGGACATTAGTAGATAATAGGAACTTGCTTGATAAACAGCTGTCGGCTTTTGCAAACAAATATCAATTGCTTTTTTGACCTATACATTCATCACATGGATCGAAATGTAATGATTAAACACTGTACCTTTGCAATTAAAAAAGAAACTAATCCTTGACCCTGTGATGGCATATATCATGGCATTATTCACTGCAGATATAGTATGAATAACACCTTAATTTGCATATGCATGTGATATTATGCCATCTTTCTTGCTAGAAACAGTAACCCTCAGCTTTGATCCATTAGTTATTCGATTTATTAGTTAACACCATTTTATGGTTAATTGATTTCTTATATGCACTGTTCCTTGTATTAAACTATTGAATTTTCCAGTTTCGCGTTAAAGTTGATATCCTATCTTTCTTTTTTCCCAGAACAACCTGGATGAACTTTTCATGCTTATGCACTTCCTTGAGGGTGACAGTGTAAGATTTTATACTTTTCGATGCTAACATTTTATTAATTTAATTCATGAAACTGTTGCTCATTAGGTCTTCCTTACGGTGCCTGTTCAAGGACTTGACAGTAATGTGGTCATTGATAGACAATTTCCTAGCTTTTAGCATATGCTCATTGACCAATATTCCACTGAACAGTTTTTGTTACGTTTATTCTTGTTATGTTTGTTTATTTTATGTTCTGTTTCCTCTGGTCTCTCAGTTTTCATTTAATTAATTGCTGGACAAATTAAATTAAAATCGCGTTATTGAAGTGCGTTGCCATGATTGTGATAGTTTTTTTGGGGCAAGCCAAACAGCTTACTTTTTATTGTCGCAATTGTGGGTTACTGTTGATATTTCGTTTCAGAGTGTAAATAATATTGAGGTAGCTGTCACGGTTTTGTACCTTTTGTGCTTATATATTGTCAGCTTCTGGGGAAAACTATAAGTTGATACTGGCAGAAGCCATAAATTAAGAGTTTTTTCTGGTGGTGAAATTGATCTCTGGAGTATAAAAATCATTATTTTGGCAGGCACAAGCAGAACATAATTAGGTTAGCATTTAGATAGTAAAAAGACATTAAACTGTTCTGCGAATAATCATAGTATAAGCTTATGCTTCCTTCACTCATCTTTCTGGCTATTTTGAATTGGGTATGTTTTCCCCATATTCTTTCTGTTTGGCGAAAATACCTTTGTCGCACATCTTCATGGATACGCAATGCATTGCATATTCTTGATCCAACCTTTTATAGTGTTGAAATTTCCATTCTATTCTTTTATCATCTAATATTACAACATTTCATTTGTAGTTTGGTAGTATAGCTGATCTCCAAGAGGAATTCAAGGACATAAACCAGGACAAACAAGTTGAGAAGCTCCATGGAATGCTGAAGCCGCATCTTCTTCGGCGTATGAATTTACTTAACATTTTTTTTCCTGTTAGGTGTATGGTTTGGCTTGTCAAGATGGTTTTTCTTTTGCACATGCATGTAATATGCAACTTCATCTTACATTAGGGACAAATGGTGAACATAAAAGATCTATCTATGTTAGATAGATCATCAGAAAAATTTTGAGTCTCGACTTTCTACATTTTTGCATTTATTAGTGTAACTTGCATAACTGTGAACTGTGGCTGTTTTTCCAAATCCTTTTTGTTACCATGTGCGCCTTTTACAATTGAGTGCAGTCTTTTTTTTTTTCAGAGTCTATTATGGGATAAATTTCGTTTGGTAAACTGAAAAATACTACTGAATAGATGCTGTTACCATTTTTAGACACTTAAAGTTCTGTCTGAGACTCGAGTTATTTTAGCTAACAAAAATTGCAACCTATTGCCTTTTGTGCTCAAATAGGATTCAAGAAAGATGTTATGAAAGAACTTCCTCCGAAAAAGGAGCTGATTTTACGTGTTGAGCTTACAAGCAAACAAAAAGAGTACTATAAAGCAATTCTCACCAAGAATTATGAAGTGTTAACTCGTCGTAGTGGCGGACATGTAATATTTTTATTCCCACGTTGTATTAATGTCTTATATCTTGGCCTGCTATGGATAATTTTTTCCTGTTTGATTCCAGGTTTCACTTATTAATGTTGTAATGGAACTACGCAAACTTTGTTGCCATGCATTCATGACAGATGAACCCGAAGAGCCTGCCAATTCAGAAGAAGCTTTAAGGTGCACAAATTGCTTTTTAACCTGCTATTTTATTTTGATACCGATTGGTCTGAGTATTTCGATACTGATTCTGTTAGTTATTAGGGTTTGCCGTTGTTCTTTTACATGATGCCTTCGATACTATAACTGGAAATTAAAATTGCACACAGATTTTCTGATGTCATTAACATTTTAATTCCACTACCAGCTTTTTATTACTTTCAAACACATATTGATGCAGAGGTACTGGAGTTCTCTGATATCTCTTGCTGTTATCTTTTCATTTCACGTCTTAACAAACACAATGCCATATTTGAAGTTGTTGACATCTGGTAATGTTGTTGTTCTATTGCATGTCATAAAGAAAGTTGTACTGAAAAAATGCATGCAATTTACCACCAATTGTCTAGGTTTTAGTTCAGTGCTATGAAGGTCTGTTTTGTAGTAGTTGGCTTTTTTTGTGATTGAGTTGTAATTCTGGACCCATATTCTAGAATGCACATATGATTGATATTTCAGATTGTTTATTTACACTTATATCATTCCTATGTTAAACTAGATTGACCGATCAAGTTTATGCCATTTTCCAGGGCAGTTTAGATCTACCGATTAGACTTTAGGTTCTATATTTCTTTCTTTTGGAATTACCATCTTTTACTCCCTTGATTTTGCAGGAGGCTTTTAGAATCTTCTGGAAAAATGGAGCTGCTTGACAAGATGATGGTGAAACTGAAAGAGCAGGGTCACAGGGTTCTTATTTATTCACAGTTCCAGCACATGTTGGACTTACTTGAGGATTATTTAAGCTACCGGGTATTTAACTATCATCCTGTAGAGACTATTGTTAACTATGCAGGTTAATGTATTTGATATACCACATTTTTAATGTCTCATGTTTCAGAAATGGAGTTATGAGCGTATTGATGGAAAAATAGGTGGTGCTGAGAGGCAGATACGAATTGATCGCTTCAATGCTAAAAATTCTACTAGGTTTTGCTTTCTTCTTTCAACCAGAGCTGGTGGTCTTGGTATAAATCTGGCAACTGCCGATACTGTAATTATTTATGACAGGTGAAACAATTTGTAATTAGAAAAAGAAGGAACACAATGTTTTGAGTTTACTTTAACCTATCATTTCCATTTACATTCAGTGATTGGAATCCTCATGCTGATTTACAAGCTATGGCGAGAGCCCATCGCTTAGGGCAGACAAGCAAGGTATTTTATCTTAAGCTCTTATCTATTTGATTGTTGATTTTTGTTAACTCTTGTCCTAGCTTTTAACGATAAATTATGTTAAATTAATTTTCTTCTGCAGGTTATGATATATAGGCTTGTTAGTCGTGGTACAATTGAGGAGCGGATGATGCAACTTACAAAGAAAAAAATGGTTCTGGAGCACTTAGTTGTTGGGCGACTCACGAAAGGCACTAATATTGTCCAGGTAATATTGTTGCTTTGATTTAGAATGATTTGTATGTAGGGGTTTTAGAAAGTACCAACGTTGGTGGTTAATGCAGTTGTTAGATAAATTGTTTCTCTTGACATAATTGCATTACCCTAACAATTAGATTCTTTGGTCCTTGAGCTTATTTGGTCATGCTGTGGTGTATACATTTATGCTTTATAGGCTTGGTTTGCAAGGGGATTCTTGTTTGTTCAGCTGATCGTAGAAAACTATTCTTTGCTTCAAAGTTCTTATGGATTAGTCTAGTTAACATGATATATTACCTGGGTGGGTGATCAGTGATGAATTTTTTTGTGCAATGTTATTTGACGGGACCTTTCATTGTAGTATCAAATCCATTATTTTGCTGCACTTGTGAATCCCCTGTTGTACTAATTTCGCACGGCAAATAAGATGCATGACTCTTGTCCTTTTTCAGGAGGAGTTGGATGATATTATTCGGCATGGCTCAAAGGAACTTTTTGACGATGAAAATGATGAAGCCGGAAAATCTTGCCAAATCCATTATGATGATGCTGCGATTGATAGGTACACAATTTCATCATTTTTAACTTGGATAACATTTAGTGTGAAGTAATTTAAACTACTCCCAAAACTTTGAATTTAGTGATTTTCATCAATCTAGCAAATTTTTTTTTATTTCAGTCATTATAGTGAAGGGGTATATATAATACTGAACACTACCATCTAGGTGTATTCCCGTAGAAACTAGAAAGTAAGCAAAATAGTTATTTTTATTATATAAGTTTGTGTTACTCTTAATTTCCCTGTTCTATTCTCACACAATCTATGATACATGTTCTGCCTATGTTCTGAAAAAATTGTGAAACAGTTTGCCTTTTTTTTCCTTGCCAATTCGTGGTGGTATTCTGTAGGACCTGACATTGTAAAATCACCATTGCTTGATGACACCTTTTTGATTTTTCTGTGTACTGGCCTGACAGATTATTGGACCGTGACCAAGCTGATGGGGAAGAGCCTGTGGAAGATGAAGAAGAAGACGAATTTCTAAAAGGATTCAAGGTACTGTGCATGAGGAGCTCATTTTAGTTATTCTTACGAGATGCCTGCTGTCACCTCTATTTTGGCAGTAATCTGTATATTTATGAGATAATGAAGGATCATCATGCATGTTGCTTTTTCCTTGGAAAAAACCAAAAGTAAACATAAATTTGGACTAGCCTCTTGTTTTAAGGTTGATGCTAAGCCAATACATTTGGTGGTTGTCAGTTGTCATATATCGTGAAACAAACACACCTAATGAGGTAATGTGGTTCTGCATACACTGTACGACTTTACATCAGCTTGTTAATTTTACCATTCTTTATCTTTCATGCTGTACAACTTTTGGTCCATTTATTATCAAAGTATCATGTAATATAACTATTATAAAGAATCACCTTTTCTCTTTGTGTTTTGCTTTGTTGTTGGCATATTCTACCAATCAACATACAGTTCTCATTTTTCAAGTAACTGTTTGCAGGTTGCTAACTTTGAGTACATAGATGAAGCTAAGGCTTTAGCTGCAAAAGAGGAGGAGGCACGCAAAAAGGCCGAAGCTGAAGCTGCAAACTCTGACAGAGCAAATTTTTGGGATAAATTATTGAAGGACAGATACGATGTACAAAAAGTTGAAGAGCATACTACTATGGGAAAAGGAAAAAGGAGCCGCAAACAGGTAACCAGTCCTATATGTTATCTATATGTTATCCTCATTAACTTTTGCTTTTATATGCATTGTTTATCTGCGGATCAACAACCGATGGGATTTTATCAAGGGTATACTGAGACCTGTTGCCAACTTACACTTATTTCAAAAAATAAGATCATTGAATGAACACCATATAACAACTATGGTTTGTAATTCCAAACTAGGCAAGAAACCTGGAGCTGAATGCACCATTTGTGTTTATTTACCAATATACTCCCTCCGTCCCAGAATATAAGCATTTTGGGACTTCGACAGAGTCTTCGAGATGCTACTTTGACCAACAATATCTACAAAAATATAATGTTTTAAATAAAAAGAGTTGCATATTATGGCAGTTTCATTAATGATAAATCTAATAACATCAATTTTACATTATCGATTTTTTTTATTTTCTTGCTATTAATAGTCAAAGTTTAAAATGGTTGACTTGACACTATGCTAAAAATGCTTATATTTTGGGCCGGAGGGAGTATATTCTATTTTACTCGATTTTTTTAGTGCTGGATAAATATACTAATAAAATCTATGTGTAGATGGCTGCTGCTGATGAGGACGACATTACCGGCCTGCATGACATGAGTTCTGAAGATGATGATTACTCTTATGATGATGATGTGTCAGATAACGACACAAGTTTACAATCAGGCCTTGCTGGGAGGAGGGGCCCATATTCCAAGAAAAAACAACGTAGTAATTTTATCATGTACTGTTGTTGCATGGTGAATGTTGTGCATTTATTTACCTTTCTAATCAACTTTCACTAGGTAATGTTGATTCACTTCCATTCATGGAGGGCGAAGGACGGGCTTTGAGAGTTTATGGGTTCAACCAAATTCAGCGAACACAATTCCTTCAAACGCTTATGAGGTTAGTTGGAATATTGGCTTAAAATTCTACTTTTTGAATAAATAAAAATCTAATGAGAACTCGTCCTGCTTTTGTTAACTTGCTCATTTAACTTTAGTAAACTCTAACCCTCTTTAATAGCTCAGTGGCCATGCTTGGGCAGTAAAGCAGGATATTGGACAGAATGGTTTTGTAAGGGCTTTAGATAAGAGCGGTAAAGCAGGGCACACATGGTAGTTTGCTGGTTCTGTTATATTTTTTTTTGGAGTGAAAGAATCTACTGTATTTTCTTATGTACATATTTTCTTTGTGTTGTTCTATAGTCTTCTCATATTGCTTAGCATAATTTGTTGGTGGCAAGCTTTTGTTTCCAAATAATTGTTTCCGTCCAAGATCGTGCACTCACACATGATCCGAGGACATACTAATCTGGTCCAGATTGTTCCCCAAATAATTGTTTGTCGTTCATTCTCTGAAGTACCCCCTCCATTCTTAACCCAGCCCAGATTATTCCCCAAATAAGATGTTGCTTTAGAAATTGTGCAGTCAAACCATGAAAATCTTAACTCACTAATATATGCCAAAAAATATATATAATTCAAGATTTGATATGTGAAGATGCCATTGATAGATTTACAATGATTTTTTTTCATGTTATATAATATTTTTTTCTGATTACATGTTTAGAAGAAGAATGACTAAACATTTTCATTTGAGGCTTTGTTGATGTACTGAACGACAAATAAGAATGGATGGAGTAATAGTACTGTTGGAAGGTCATAAATGCATGACAGATTGATGTATTGATAAGTAATTCCCCCTTTTAATTTGCAGATATGGTTTTCAGAACTACGATTGGAAGGAATTTACTCCTCGATTGAAGGGGAAAAGTGTTGAGGAAATCCAGAGGTAGGTGTATTGACTGTTTTGTTCATTTCAATGCCTTCTTTGGATCACTTTTTTGTTTTTTACATGGTTGGAAAATAATTATAGGAAATTTTCTTAAAAAAATTGTATTAATCCAATTTCAAGTTTTCTGTAGCCAATACTTAATTAATCACGTGCTAATGAGCCACCCTGTCTTGCGTGCGCGGGAGAGAAGTTCCTTACCTTCTCTCCCGATCACACCAATAGACTTGGCATTCAGGTTCGTTATGCAAAGTGGCTGTAGGTCTTCTGTTTGTAAACTATAATTATATCAACACCAGAAATACGAATAATCTTAACATTGCACTATATAGTAACTTGGATTGCAAAGATGTAGTGCTATAAGAAATTTTCTTTTTTTAGTAGGACTACTCAGCTAATGTAGGAAATGTACATCATGTAGATGGGAGTCATTCCACAGAAATACAGAATGCAAATGGCAATTAGCTTCCTTGCAACTAATTAGGAATGGAAAAAGTCCATATACCCCCCTAAACTTTGGATAAAACTTCGTCTGACACCTTGAACTTTAAAATTGCACATCCAAACTCCCCGAACTTTGCAATACTGTTCATATTACCCCCCTGAACTTCAATTGGCACACTGTTTAGCACACAAATGGAAGGCCCATCTTATCTTTTTTTGGTTGTTGTAGTTTATTCCAGAGCTATCTAATGTTTCTAAGAAATGGACCTTAAACAGTATGACTGATTTTTGTTTTCAAGTCCGGAGTTCAAATTTCATTCTCTGGTTTCTCCAAGCTTTGCTAGAAAAAAAATTGATTATAGGCACATGCATGTAACCCATGTCGAACAAAATAACATGGAGAATGCTAAGTGTTAAAAATTATTAGCTGGATGTTAACTTACTAGTCGAGTGCCACACCCACTTATTTGCTTTCTACTTTTAGCTGCTTCTATAATACCGTGCCTATTTGTCATGGTTCCTGCAGATATGCTGAACTTGTCATGATCCATCTTCTTGAGGACATCAATGACTCAGGATATTATGCAGGTAAATTTAGCTTAATGGTGATTATGTCCATCTCTAATTCTATATCCACATTTTAAATCTCCATATGCATGAATATAGATGGCGTGCCAAAGGAAATGCGCACAGATGAGACATTGGTCAGGCTAGCCAACATATCACTTGTGGAAGAGAAGGTATCTATTACCAACAAGATAGAACATTCATAACCTTTCTATGGTATAACGCATGCATTATCTTTTTCTCTTTTTTTCTTTTTGGTTTCAGGTGGCTGCCATGGAACAAGGAAAAATAACAAAACTCTTTCCCAGCTATTTGTTATATGAATTTCCTAGCTTAGTTGGTGGAAGAGTATGGAAAGCGGAACAGGATCTACTGTTGCTGAAAGCATTAATAAAGTATGCATATATTTGGCAATATTAGTTTGCTACAATAACCATAGTTAAATTACTCTTTGTTTTATGTAACTAGCCGAGGGGCCAGCACAAGATTTCTGGCTGTGCTAATTCTTGAACATTGGTTTTTGGATTTCAGTTGAGTGTATTAGACCTTGCCCAGTCAACAGTTGAGAACATAGGGTCACCTGTTGGGCTATATGTTTATATGTTTTAGTATATATGACAAGAAAAAGATGCAATGTGTACATACCATTTTAATTCTTTGCATAAGATAACACCAAACATGAACCATAAAAAGTATTTAGTTTTATCTAGTATATTCTTGTATTGATTATAGATTTTTAATAGTTCTGCCATGGGTGTAGCTGGTTAGCGTTCTAGGTCCGCGCTTTGAGCTTCCAAGTTTGTTGTTCTGGGTTTTCTTTTGGTAAGTTCTACTACAACATAGAGAGTGTTTGTATCAACTAGGCTATCCCCAGGTCACATGAAACCAGATGAACAGTCTATTCCTTGTTTTAATTGGTTTGACATTGGCTGATTACACAAAAGATCCAGTAGTATAGACCAGGCTAGGTAATATTTCAGACTTCAGTTCCCCTCTACTATAAGTTTTCCTTCTGCTTAAAATAAACTAACGATCTGATCCATGTCCTGCTCACATTATTGAACAGACAAATGGTATTTCTTTATAAAATTAACGAGAGCCGGATGGCTGCATGGTGCCAATGCATGCAGATCCACTTTGTTCGCATATTGAAGAAACACTTCTGCTATCTACTCTTAGTTTCTTGTTCATTCAGTGGTCCTTAATTGCTTCTCTTGGGGGGTTATAAGTATATTGAGAACCAATAAGAATGATAATTATGGTTAATAATCGCAAACAATGTTGTTGGGCGACGGCTAAGAAATAAATTGAGGGGGCAATAGAAAAAAATCTGTAACTTTCTCTAGTACCGTACTTCCGTGCTGATGAGAATAGTGCCATGTGTTTGTTTTCATTTATAGCCACTTTTCCTTTTGCATGGTTGGTTGGCTATATTCTGAGGAACACTATGTTTAATGAAGCAATTATGAATTTGAGATGTGATAGCATAAATTTGGATCAGGAGGTAATTCCTATTAATGTTTTAGCTCATCATAATGTAGATTCTTCGATGTAGTAGGGTTAAGATTGTACGGCGGCAAATGTATTAAAGGAAGGAGTGCATTAACATTAATGCTTAGTGTCTATTATCCTCATGATATATGCATTCTCTAGATGGTATTCCATTCCTATTCTTACTTTGTAGCATAGTTAAGTGTCCAAAGTTACCATATAAGGTATTAACATATATTTTCCCTTCATTAGGCATGGGTATGCAAGGTGGCAATATATATCAGATGACAGAGATAATGGGATTTTTGAGGCTGCACGACAAGAGCTGAGGCTTCCTACTGCTAATGAACTGATTAATTCTCACTCAAACAATGAGACAAACGTTAGTGTGTGCGCACATAACTTTTTTCTACAAAAGTTATAGGATTTCTGCTTGACTAAAGGATGCGGTTCATTTCATTTTCTGGGATCTCTGACAGGGAAATCTGGAAAGCACACAAGAAGGCCAGTCGAACCCAACGAGCATGATCCATTACAGGGATACACAGAGAAAGATAGTTGAGTTTATTAGAAAGAGATACCATCTTTTGGAGAGATGTTTGAATCTTGAATACGCTGTGGTATGCCTGTGACCTATTTCCTTAAATACAGCACCCAAAGCTCACACGGGTGGTAACACTAAGATTATTGGTTTTAGGATGTATAACATGCAATTTTTGGTATTTTGCAGATTAAAACAAAAACCCCTGTTCCTGATGATCTCGCTGAACAAGATTTTCCTGGTGGTCATAGACCGGCCGTTCCAGACTACAGTGAAATGCTGAGAGAATTGCCTGTCCTTGAACCTATTTGTAAGTTGTCCCTTGTTCCCTAGATCACCCAAACATATCTACACAGGAACACGCAGCCACGCTTGTTTGTGTGTGGAGTTGTGGACACATGCCTTTTCTTATCTTAGTCATGCGCTCTCTTATGGTTTATACTCCCTCCGTTTCATATCATAGTCGTTTGACTATTTTCCTAGTCAAACTTTATTAAGTTTGACCAAGTTTATAGAAAAAAATAGCAACATCTAAAATATCAAATTAGTTTCATTAAATCTAACATTGAATATATTTTGATAATATGCTTGTTTTGTGTTGAAAATACTAGTTATTTTACTATAAACTAGGTCGAACTTAAAGAAGTTTGAATAGAAAAAAAGTAAAACGACTTATAATATGAAATGGAGGGAGTATGTTTTATTTGACATTCTGAATAATTAATTCAATCACTGAGTGGTGCCGTTACAATGTAGTAGAAGAATATTTGCCGTGATGAAACCACTTGTTTGGTTAGTGAATAGCAGTAGTATGTGTCTCGTTACTGTTTGGGCGCAAGCTGACAACCTGTTGAGTAGTTGTCGCCATGTGACGGAATAAGGTCTTTGTTGTAACTGATATAGGTGGATCTGCTGGTACTGATAGTCTAAAAGTATACAAGACAGAAAAATGTCTGCCATTCTTGTTAACAAATAGAATAGTCATAGCAATGCTTGAAAAATTTGTGAGGACTGTATACATGTATTATTGCTTATTGCTTACTAGATATGTCCCAAAAATGAGAACTTCAAAAGTAGAAAAATAGAAAATTTAGCCAAACGTATCAGCTGGTTTCCTGGAACATGTTCCTTGGTGTGAACTCTGCTCAATTTGTGTTTAAGCATGCTAAAGTCATATCCCTTAGTAATTCTGACACCAATCCTGTTGAACTGTCACATATTGCACGTTTATGTTTGAAACAATAGGTTTCTTGTTTGATGAAAATTCAACCATCCAGTGCTTCTGCTACTGTTTGTAATCTTTGTCCTATCCTATTTCATTGCATGTTCCATGTCAAAAGAAAAAATCATTGCATGTTTCAATTTACTACGGAAGCTATATTTTGGGATGGAGAGAGTAGTTTCTTTCCTCGTGAGCTTTTAGTACTCGTAATAGAGCGCTCATCCATTGGAAACAATGCTTGATCAGTATGGCTTGTTCATCAGGCTGTTATCATCGAGTGGAGAACTAGAGCCGTACAAATAACAAGTACTATTAATGATCATGGAAGTTACTGCAACTTAACTAAATTTGCACAGATGATGTAAATGTATTTGAATTAACCCAAAACAAGTTCATGTGGTCTGGTTGCTTATGTGGAATCTGGGCATTTGCTTTCAGCTAGTGCTAGTTTTCTAGTAGGATGTAGAAATGGCCAAAATGGTAGTGTCATCAAGATATATGAAATTTAATTGTTTTTTGTAACAACATCTCTTTTTTCTTTATAATGCGAGTTATGGTAACTCTCCTCTTTCCTGCAGCCAAAGAAGTGGCGCCTGAAGGCACAACTGATCAGTCACAAGTTTCCCATCTTTACAACAAGGTACTTATGGAACAAAGTTTCTTTTTTGAGGGGATCCTCTCAAAGAAAAGTTTTCCTATGCTAACTCTGGCCTGAAAATTTTCTTGAGTGACAACTTCCTATCTATCTATGGTATGCAGATGTGCTTTGTCCTTGAAGACAGTGCTGTTCCTGCGCTCAACTCGCATTTCGGTGACAAGGCAGCTTCCTCCGGTTTAGCCAATAGCCTCCATAAGTTTGAAGCTGTATGCGAAGACGTTAGTCGCATCTTGAGATCCCATGAAAATGGTACCACTCCCAAAGAGGAAGTTATGCTAGATGCAAGCTCCAAAGAGACCACGTCTCCAAAAGATCCAGCAACCGAGGTGCCTTCGTCAGCTTCCAAAGAAGCTACGCCTCCAGTACAAGATCCAGTCATAGAGGCAGTGAAGGAGGAGCCACCCACTGTTAAGGCGGAGGATAAAATGGAAATCGATAGTTAATTTGTAGGAATCATAACGATAATATCGAACCGTTTTCTTCTAATCTAATCGCTAAACTGGCTGTAGCTTTTACCATATTACAAGTTGTAAGCTAAAAAAAATCACTCTAAGCTAGTCTCATCCTGTAGAGGCCTGGACATCTCCAGGCCTGAGATGAACGATTACCATCAAATTTGTCGTACTAAAGGTTACCAGGTTTTGCTAGCTCCTGCCTCGCTGCATCTGTTAAATGTTTAACTCTTCACTGGCGAATAGGTCACTTGACTGGTTTGCCTTCAGGATGATTAGGCCCATTTTAATGATCCTACTGCTAAAGCTGTGTTGCTAATTGTGGCATTGTGATGTGATGATCCCAACGCTATAAAGCCGTGTTGCTGATTGCGATTACGACGTAAACATCAGGAGGACCGTAGGGACAGGACAATCATGAGATGCCGTGATTTAGTACTTGGGTCGGAGGCCTCACCCCGAGATCCACACGGGATATTAACCCTATTTTAATTCGATCATCATCGATAGTCCGTCCTCATCCGTGTGCCATTAAGACGGTGGCCTCCATCGTCGAGCTGCCAACATCTTCAGGACGAGAGAGAGAGAGAGAGAGAGAGAGCCGGCCATGGAGGTGGAAGCGGCGCGTCGGAGCAAGCGGCCGCCGTGGAGTCGCACGGTAGCCGTGCAGGTGGCGCTCTGCGTCGCGATGTACGCGGCCTTCAGCCTCGGCGAGCCGCGGCTCCACCGGAATCGGGGCCGCGGCGGCGGCGGCGGCGGCGTGGAGGCTTCGCTGGGTCGTGGCGGACGCGGCGGCGTGTCCTTCCTCAGCGTCGCCGGCGGCGCGCGGCCGGCCGCCGAGCAGGCCCGCCTCCTACGGCAGGTGCGCGCGTTCCCTCCCTTTCTCTCTCTCCACGTCGTGTTTGGTTTTCCCTCTCTCTCTCTCTCTCTCTCCGCTCTGGTCCACGCCGATTGTGATGTTGTTCTTCGCGATGGCATAGTTTCCCGTCGTTTCGCGGTGCGCTGGATCCATCCACGAAACCTCCATGAGAGAGAGGCTGCACTGCACGGCGACCAACCGCGCCGTGAATTCGTAGTGCTATCGCCAACTTGCCATTTGCGTACAATCTGGCGCGTCTGCTGCTACACTGCACGGAAATGTGTCTCCGTCACAACAGAACTGTGGCAATGCTAATGATCACTCTCTGATTACTTGCCTTTGACATTCAAACAGTAATTAATTGGCATATCTATTACTAGGCAAGATTAGTATTACGGATCAAATCTTTGGCTAACATATGGACGAGCTTTTCTGGGAGCCTGTGCTCTGTCATCACCCAATTGAGTTTCATTTGGCCATTTGGGTAGGGCTGTTTGGCCATTGAGGAAGATACTGTTGCGTGTATCTTTCTGTTTTGCGATTTGCTTGCAGGAGAGAATTGATGAACAGACTTTCTTCGCAGTTCTAAGTTCTACCGGTATCATGGCACGCTAGTATTCTTGCACTCAGGTGGTGGCCAACGTATTTGCATTTGCAGATCTAGGACTGGTATACAATGTAGTACTACTACGTATCTTATTAGCTTTGACCGGATTTACTTTGGATGACGGCACATGCAGCATGTTCGTCCGCCCGTCAGATGTGCATGTGCCTCCTAACTCCTAAACCTGATCTAAGCTCCGACCGGCAGAGAGTTCGCCTCACGCTCGATTAATGATTGCCCAGAAAGTGACGGATCATATCTGTTTTTCTACTAACCTGTTATTACAACGTGTTGTGTTGGTATCAAAGGAAGTGACAGAAATTCCATGTGAACTGCATGATGCTGTTCATTGACAACAACGTTTTCCCCTTCTCTTGAAAAGAAAAAAAATGAATAGCAGAAGAATTGTTCTAATAGCCTACTCTGCATTTGCTTTTCTAATCATACTGTTTTCTGTGAAGATGGAGAGCATAGCAAAGGCCTATAAAGTCAAGTTTGTGGTGGATGTTGCTCAGCTAGGGGAGGAAGACCCACTTTGGCAAAATGTAAGCAACTAACTTGTTCTGACAGTACACTAAGTAGTAATAGGTACAATGGAGTTTTGAGCTGGTCCAAGTAATTCAACCAAGGGTGTGTTTAGTTCACGTCAAAATTGGAAGTTTGGTTGAAATTGGAATGATGTGACGGAAAAGTTGGAAGTTTATGTGTGTAGAAAAGTTTTGATGTGATGGAAAAGTTTGAAGTTTGAAGAAAAAATTTGGAACTAAACTCGGCCCAAATGTTCTGAAGTTCCTTCTTTTTGATTCTTTCAGGGTTCCCTGTACTTCCAGGCTCTGAAGATCCCCTGGTATGCTTGTTGTTTCCGCTTTCTTGCTAGCTTACTCGTCATTGATAAATTTAACAATGGCAGTATGGTTATATGGTTGCATTCTTATGGGTGTGTTCGGCACCCCCTTTTCCCAACCGATTTCCCTCGTTTTCCGCGCGCACGCTTTTCAAACTGCTAAACCGTGTGCTTTTTGCAAAAAGTTTCTATACGAAAGTTGCTTAAAAAATCGAATTAATCCATTTTTGAAAAAAATAGCTAATACTTAATTAATCACGCGCTAATGGACCGCTCCGTTTTCCGAGAGTACTGTTCCCGGATGGGAACTGGAAATGGCGAACACAGCCATATGCACATTACAACGTGTAAAACTTCATCTTTTTCAGGTATTCCACTACATCATCCCATGGGCAGATCATTGGTAATTTTCTGAAGAGAGTGATGATGCCATATGATCAAAGTCTAGAAATTATTGGTATGGACACAGGGTCTTTACAGGTATTATTTTTATTTCTCAACATTTTTTAGTTTCTTATGCTAGGCAGCCTTATCTGACAAACAATACTATTCACTGATTATGTTAGCATCAAGAGCAATAGTGGTTAACTGATTATTCTATCTTTTCTTAATGGCCTCTAATTTGCATCCCCGATTGTAAGTCCAATGTACTAACTATTTCAACACCTCCTTGCAAACGCGCCTACTAGTTCTTTCCATTTTTCTAATATTCTTTACTAGTGTTGTTTTTATTCGTGTTTAGAACTTTGTAAATAACTTGGACACAATCTATACTCCTTTAAAAGAAGATAGTGGTGGTGGCAGTGAATCTGCCACCCCACCTACTCCCATTGTAAATTTTGCAAACTACCCTTTGAACTTCTTAATGTTAAGAAACAATCAAATCTAAATGTATAGCCATATATAAGATCAAATTAAGGTTACTATTATTCCCTATAGAAAAATGATGGGTAACATCATAACACTTCATGATAAATATATTTATTTTTATGTATTTTAGGCAATATAATGTATATTTTCCCGTAGCAAAGCACGGGTATTTAGCTATAAACAATATGACTGTAGTTATAAATTTGATTCTGTTCGTAACTGCATATGTTTTAGGAAACTATTCATGATGGGAAAATAAGAGCTTCTAGTAGGGAACAGATTAAATGGCTAGAGCAATCAATAGCGGCAACCAGCAGTAACTGGTG
Source organism: Oryza meridionalis (assembly GCA_000338895.3). Classification (NCBI taxonomy): domain Eukaryota; kingdom Viridiplantae; phylum Streptophyta; class Magnoliopsida; order Poales; family Poaceae; genus Oryza; species Oryza meridionalis. The sequence continues at coordinate 4,022,398 of CM002529.2, read as the reverse complement.
AGTGTTCACTACTGGTTATAAAATTTTGTGTGTTATTGTTGAAGCTGTTTCCAACGGATCTGCAGCATAAAATTTTAGCGTAAAATTTTCTGGAATGGAAATGCAAACTCCCAACATGCATATATACTATACAAATGAACTGTTTAGTAGCATACATAAGCGACATCATGTTTATATTGTGGTATGTTTATAGTATTAGAATGTTAGCCTTGACATCATGCTTCACACCTAGGACCTCTTAAGCATATATGCTGGTTTCAATGGGTGGTAAAAGTAACAACAGTGTACTTTAAGACAGGAAAATAGTTGTTGGATATGATCCATTCTTTGTTTGTGCTGAGGCGCACACACTGGAAACAACAAAGTTCTATGAGCCTATTCAACGTATTTTTGCAAAATATGGAGTGGTAAGTGGTAACTCCCATTCCCTCTACTTTTTTGCTGATGATCTTAGAGCTTCACATTGATGATATAGCATGTACTCCCTCCATTTTGAGTTTTTGCTTGCACTCTTTGACCACTCGTTTTATTCAAAAAATTTAGAATTATTATTAATTTTTTTGTAACTTACTTTATTATCTAAAGTACTTTAAGCACAACTTTTCGTTTTTTATATTTGCACAAATTTTTTGAATAAAACGAGTGGTCAAACAGTACAAACAAAAACTCAAAATCCCTTATATTATGGGACGGAGGGAGTAATTGATTCCTATATGATACAGCATGCATATATTAGCACGGGAGGTCATTGTGGTTACTTCCGTCGAGACAATTCAATGCTGTATATTGGAAATCCCAGCCCTGATGACCTTACAAGCTCAGATGGTTTCATCCTGCATATAGTCAACCTTCTTGAGATGGTGAGTTTGTGGCTTCATACTGACGCGCTCTCCTTTTCTTCTATCTCGGGTATCAATTTGCATCAGAATTTCCATCCAACTTCTTTGGATATTTTGGCAGGAGTCCCTTTTGATAAATTTAGAAGGCAAGGTGGTTGAAAGATTTGTAGTAAATCATCATCGACTAGAAGCCTTGTAAATTGTATGCCTTCAAATTTCTAGCTCATGATCTCAGCATTCCTGGATTAAATCTTGCCAGTATATCACAAACCACACAGATTCGTATTGAATTGCATCCGATTTGTATTTGCTATCTCTTTAGGCGTTCAGATTCTGTAGCAAATTCAGTCTTTTTTTCCGTCAATTGCAAATAATCCTTTTCAGAGTATTGGTTTATCTCAGTTTTGTCTGGCTGGCACTACTGTATATCCTGGCTAATTATGTATTGCTTGGTATATATACAGCAATTAACTAATTATCATCAATCTATCCTTCTGCAGAACTGAGTATTCGAAATGCATCAGAAAAATGATCTAAAAACAATCCAAATCCAAGATATGCATAAACCTGCAGAAGCTGCCGCTTTGTTTTATCAACAAAAGCAACAGCGCAAAATTTTACTCTACCCTTCGAACAACTCCGATAGCTGGCGCTCCAGCTCCTCGACAGTGCGCGCGGCGGCGGGCGTCTCAACCTCCTCGAGACACCGGCGATACGCCGGCACGACGTGCTCCGACACGGTTCGCCGGAGCACGCGGCGGAGCACCGGGCTGGGCACCTTCCAGCATCTCTGCGCGCTGCAGGCGTTCTCCAGCGCCGAGTTGAACGCCGCCAGCGGGTCTCGCCGCCGCCGGAGCACGCTCACGGCGGCCGGCTTTGTCGCCGCGGCGGCGAGGCGAGACACGACGGGCGCCCACGACGCGTCGAGGTAGCTCTTGACGTAGCCCTCCATGCGCTCCTCCCGGGCGCGCGCCCATCCCGGCGGCAGGAACATGGCGAGGTCGGAGCGCACGGCGCGGCGCACGATGGCGTGCGTGTTGTTCAGCATGAACACCTGCCTCAGCCCCGGGAACGCGAGCTCGCCGGACTTCTCCTCGAGCACGGCCTCCAGGCGCGAGATCAGGTCGGCCACTAGGCCTCCCTCGCCGCCGGGCGCGAGAGCCGGCGTCGTCGCTGTCTCGTCGCCGTCGCCGCCGGCGAGGACGAGGTAGAGGGAGACGCGGTTGCGCAGCATGCAGCGGAAGTAGCCCATCCAGAACCCGACGCAGGGGTGCGCCTCGCCGCCCTGCGGCATCCGCCACGGGTAGTGCGACCGTATGGACGCCGGGAGGCCGCGCACGCAGCGGCGGGCGGCGTCCACCAGCGCGGCGAGCGCCGCGTCGGCCGCGGCGGTGCTCCAGGAGAACATCCTCGCGAGGCCCGGGTACGCCTCCGACACCGGCACGTACACGTCGAGCGCCGCGAGCAGCGCCGACGGCGAGGCCCCGAGCGCCGCGACGGCCGTGGCCAGCCTCAGCATCGCGCCGGCGCTCGCGGACGCCAGCTCGCCGAGCGCGGCGAGCTGCGCCGCCGCGGCGTCGTTGGCCGGGTTGCGCGCCTCCCGGTGCCGGAGGCGGAACACGCGGTCCATGGTGCTCAGCGCCTGCGCCCACACCCTCACCCTCCTCCCGACCTCCCGCCGCGGGAGGCGGCCGCCGCCGCCGCCGCCGCCGGCGGCGGCGTCCATCTCCAGCACCCAGCCGACGTCGAACCCGGCGAGCCACCGACCCAGCGCCTGGGCGCGCGGCGCGGCGGCGGGGGACGCGAAGGCCGGGAGGAGACGCGCCATGCGCTGCATGTGCACGTCGATGTCGGAGAGCACGGACAGCGACGTCGGAGAGATCGGGTGGAAGCCGACGCCGGCGAGCGCCGGCACAGAGGCGGAGGTGGAGGGAAGCTCGCGCGCGTCCGGGAATAGCTCGTCGGCGGCGCTGCTGCTGCTGCAGCTGGATCCGTCGCTGTCGGACGGGCCGGAGACCGACGCCGGGCTGCTCCCGCCGCTGCTGGAACCGTCGCCGCCGACGACGTCGGAGACCTCGAAGCGCGCGTGCATGATGGCCATGGCGGGCGCCGGGCGGTGAGGTGACGTGAGCACGCACGTGAGTCGCGCGTGCTCAGGCGTTTACATGGAGCGGAAGTCTAGTAGCTGATTGGAAGTAGGGATCAAGTCACGGCGGCGGAAGAAAGAAGGAGACGGTAGCGCGCGCGTCGTCGCCATCGCCGTCGCGCGCGCGGGGCAGCTACTTTCTTGAGCCATCTCAGGCTTTGACTCGTTCACTACGCGTCGTCCGTCTTGGCTTTCCTCGCATTTACGCGTTGTATATATTTACTTTGCAGATAATCCATGGATCACTCTAGCTGTGTCTCAGACACTCAGCCTCTCAGGATATTTTTTTTAACAGTGAGAGGCGTACGTAGTAACGCCAACAGGGGTTTCTACACACCGGACCGGTAAAATATTTTTACAGTTATAAACTCTTATCTCCGTTCTAAAATATAAGGCTATGACCAACGTTTACTATGTGGGTCAAGGCTATACAAGGAAGCTTATTTCTTCAATAGAGGCAATATCCATAGGTGGGCCCTATTCAATATCACTATTACAAAAATCATCTTTCGTGGTGGCTATTTTGGATTTTTGCTGGCGAAATTTGGAGCCGCCACGAAGCAAAGGCCAGTGAAGATCAAAATCTTCGCTACGGTTATTGACCACTACTGATAATTCAATTTCACTGGCGGTCGTCTTAAGCCAGCCGCCAGCAAAAATCCATTTTCACTGGCGGCTGTGTTAAATCGGCCGCAAGTGAAAATCTATTTTGAGCCCAAAAAGAAACACCCATGCAGCTGCACAACCGCCAGCGAAAATACCCATGCAGCTACCGATTGATTCATTAATTTCAAAATTTAAATCCGCATCTAGATTCGTTGCTCATTTCCAAATTCAAACACGAAATACACAAGACAAAATTTGCTACAGGACATCCAAAATACGTGTAATTAGCTGGAGGACACCGTAAAAACGTGTATTTGTTGTAGGGCACCGTAAATACGATGACGCCGGGAGGGAGACGAGCGCCGCGCCACCGCCGCCGCACTTAGCGCGCCGCTCATCGCCGAGCTGAGCACGCAGATGAGCGCCGACGGTCGGCAGCGCGCGGCGGCGTGGCTGCACGTAAACCCCCCTCCTGAACGTGGTCAGCACCGCGGCCGCGGCCGCGGATCGCCGCTCCGCCACCCGGACTGTCTGGGAAGAAGGAGAGGGAGAGGGAGAGGGGACTTCCATGTGGGGCCCACGTTGGAGTCATTTGAGCCAAGGGCAAACTTGTCTTTAATCATTGTTTCTCTCTCCTTTTCCTCTAAAAATAATAAAATAATGCTACGGGTGTCCAACAGCCAATTATCAATTTTTTACGATGCCCTACACCAAATACACGTTTTTACGGTGTCTTCCAGCTAATTACATGTTTTTTAGATGTCCTGTAGCAAATTTTGCCAATACAAAATCGTCATTAGCACAGATCAAACATCATTTACACAGATCAAAACATGTGCATCATCTGGAACAACATGTAAAAAAAAAAATTCAAATCTAACAGCACGGTCGGAGAGGAGGGAGCGGTGGGAGCACGGTCGACGGCGTCGAGGTCGGAGAGGAGGGATCCGGGCAGCACGGTCGACGGCGTCGACGTCGGTGCCACCCTCCCCGTGATCTGACGACGGTGGATCCGGCCTCCCCGCGGCCTGGCGGCAGTGGATCCGGCCTCCCCTTGCACCCGAGCTCCGCCAGCGGCCGTGCCCGAGCTCTGCCCGCGCTAGCGCCAGAGAGCCGCCGCTCGCTCCCGAGCGCCGCCGCACCCGCGCCAGAGATCTGCCTGTGCCCGCGCCCGAGAGCCGCCGCCCACTCCCGAGCGCCGCCGCCTGCTCCCGAGCTCGCCGCTGCGTTCGCCGCGCACTCTGTGGAGGGAGAAAGGGTTGGAGGGAGAGAGGGAGTGGAGGCAGGAGGAGGAGAGAGGGTTGGAGGGAGGAGGGAGTGGAGGATAAGGACGAGGCTGGTGTGGGGGCGTTGATTTTATAGCGTTAAATTTTATTTCGCTGACGGTGCTATTACCTGCCGCCAACGAAAATCAGACGCCAGCGAAAATCCGATTTTTTATGATGGGCCTCTTAGCGCCGCCGCCAGCGAAAATAGAGCTATTTTTTATGGCGGGCCTCTTAGCGTGGCCGCCAGCGAAAACCAATTTTCGCTGGCGGTCCGTAACCCCTTACCCCTCGTTATATTTGTAGTGGCGGTTTTTGCCTATAACCACCAGCGAAAATTATAGTGCAACACTATGAAAAACCGTTTTTTAGTAGTGTGTAAAGCTGCACAACCGAGAGCCCTCGAGCTACACAACACGAGCCACGGCTCGAACCCTTGCCTTAGAGCGGCGCCTCACGCAGGGGTGCACGGCGTGGGCAGGAGGTTCAAGCCTCCTCGCAGACGCTTGCTCTTAGCTGCTTTTTGACCTCGCGTCCAATGTGGGAGGCTAGAGGTAAGTGCCACTTCTTTCCGTTGGCCATAGCCTAAGAAGTTTTAGGATTGGACACGGTTTTTAAGAAATTGGGTAAAATTAAATGGTAGAAGATTGTGATTGGTTAAGAAGTGGAGGTATGTGAAGAAATCGAATAGTGAAGGGTTGTGATTGATTGAGAAACAAATGTTGGTGGAGAAGTTTTTATATTTTGAGAAAATTCTAAAGGCTAAAAGCTACAATATTTTAGGACCGATAGAGTACATATTTATACCATGTAGGACACACTAACCAATTTAAATTGGATAAGACTACTGCATGGGTCAGCTAAGGAACCCCGATAATTTAGCATAAGGATCTCTCATAATTTTCGTTCTAGATACATCACGGGGAGTAAATAATTATCCTCAGAAGACCAGGATTACTTCTCGAATAGTTGATTTTTCTCATTTCTTGCATCGTCCATTCGATCAAATATCCATCAACCTCAACCTGGAAGACGTAAAGAGGTTGGAGAAAACAGAAACCATGAACGAAAGAGACAAACAAACAAAAAAAAAATGCTTCCACACAAATAACCGATAAGCTGACAGATCGCAACGAGGCACCATGTCCATGTGCTAGTGTTGGTAAGGTCTTGGAGTCAATAGTTTGTCGTGATGGATAGCATGATATTTTTACCAAAGCAAAGGCCAAACAACAATCTTTGTAAGTTTTTTTTGGTACAAAAGAATATTTGTAAGTTTTGTAGAAAACGCAGAGGATATGTCATCTGTCCCTGTCTAGGATACGATTTATGTGGTGTTTGAATCTCCTAAACATAAAGATAAAAATAAAGATTAATTGTTTCATACAAAACGAGGTGGTAATAACGTGTGATTAATTGAGTTTTAATTATTACAAACTTGAAAAATAAATTAATCTGATATTTTAGACCAACTTTTATATAGAAAATTTTTGCACGAAACGCACCGTTTAACAGTTTGAAAAGCGTACCACGAATATCCAAAACTTTATCCACTCTTGTAGTGGAAGTGAACGGGGCCTTAGGCTGTGTTCGTCAGCCTGTGTTCCCAGCTCTTCTCCCTCGTGTTCCGTGCGCATGTTATCTAAACTATTAAACGATGTATTTTTTTACAAAAAAGTTTTTATACGAAGGTTGCTTAAAAAAATATATTGATCCATTTTTGAAAAAAAAGCTAATATATAATTAATTACATAATAATGGACCGTTCCGTGTGCATAATATTTATTCCCATCTCCTCCTAACGAACTCAGCCTTAGGTGTGCCTTAGGTGTAGTTTTCATATTTTTTAATTATTAAATTGTGTGTTTTGTAAAGAAATTTATAGGAAAGTTGTTGTAGAAAAAACATATTAGTTTATTTTTTTTAAAAAAATAATACATAATTAATTATGCACTGGTCAGTCACCCTATTTCCTATGCACGAGAAGACAACATTAGAAATAAACCGTTTAGCAGTTTGAAAAACATGCAGACATGCATGTTGTGCCACGTGTACAATCATGACGTGTGAAACGGTCCCTAACACTTGAGGAAATCTAACTATAGCACGTACGGATCGTAATTCCACGAGCATCCATATAACTGAAATTCATCTCAGTTAATTGGAGATCGTATCTCGTTTCTTTTACACCTTGACATTTCTATCGCTGCTGGGCTACTGGCTGATTAAATATCATGAATACCGTTACATGTGTTCTCTGAACCGTTGGCAGTATTAAGAAAAATATTTTTTTAAAAAAATATTTCCTGATATATATTTTTCTATTTTGGCATATAAAATGGGTAAAACGCATCGAGGTGTTCTGTTAGAAAAAGCTCAGCTTTTTGCTGCTCTGCCATGTACATAGATTGCGCTCTCTTTTTGACAGATCACCATGAGGAAGGTGGAAGAAGCTAGAAAGTGGAGACTCTGTTGCTGCTACTTGTTGATCCTATTCCCTCTGGTAAGGAACAACTCTTGAATGGCTTTTCTAGATCTTGTAGCCTATCTGCCTTTTGATTTCATTTGTTTGTAGAAGCTAGGATATTCACATGCATATATATTGTTTACGATGTAGTATCCGCAAAAATACGCGGAAAATATTTTGGTCAGTGTGCGTACGTAGCCTTCTAGTCACTTCCTATCCACCCACACCCCATATCCATAAAGACGTACAAATAACACTATTTTTGAATTCTTTGGAAATACTATAGTGAGTATATAACACTTTACACGTTGAGAGATAGGATCCCGACATATTAAATGAAAAACTAACTAATGTGATGATTTGTTTTTGACTTTTCTTTAAAGAGGATAGGAGTGTTATCATTTACCAATCATCAGTCGACATCTTTTGATGTCCATGTGATTTTTTTCGTGTCGGTGTAGAGGACACTAGATCCGAATCGTTAATTACTATTAGCTAATACAGGGAAAATCTGAAGAATATTGAAATTATGCAGTTTATCCTCAATTTCATCTTCCTCATATGCAGGCCGTGATTGCAATATTTATGACAATCACAATAGTCACCTTCTGCTCCACTACGATGTACATGACAGAGGTGATGGCTTGATGAGTGAGGCCACCAAGCGCATTATGGACTCAGTGTTGATGCACCTCACCAGCAAATGCAACCACTTCTTGAAGCAATTTGCTCGGTTTTCACCATTGCCAACACCTTGCACGTTGAGGGCAACATGGCTTCCTTTTCTCATGTACACCCTCCGTCCCAAAAAATCAACTTCTAGGGACAAACATAGATAAATGGTTATTTAGATTCATCCCTAGAAATTGTCTTTTTTTTATGGAGAGAGAATGCACTTGTGATGATCTCTAGCGTAATCTCGACGCCAAAAGACACATTATAGAATATTGCAAAGTTTTGTAGTGTCTATTCTCAAGTTAAAAAATACATATACCAGTGGACACTCTGATGACACTATCATGGAGAAAGCTCATGCATGATACAAGAACAAGTTAAATGATAAACCTTTCACCTTAGAGTATATGTAGAGAGAGCTCAAGGATTAACTGGAGAGACTCGATGAAATAGACATGTCTGTGAAGACATGGACTATCTGCATGTAGCATTATCAAAAAGAGGATGGCAAGAATAAGAGCACTAAGATTTCTGAGTCAGGAGCTTACACATCATCATCAAATCAAGATACTGAAGAAGAATCATCAACAAAGAGAAGCACTCTAATGAACATAAGAAAGCAAAAGAGAGGCTAAAAGGGAAGGGAAAAGCGCAAAATTATGTAATTCAGATCTGTTCTTTTTTTTTTTATGAATAACTAATCAACAACCTGAACTAATTTAGTACTAGTCTCTGCAACTGCAGATTCAATCACAAGATACACATATATGCGGCGAAAGACGCAAAAGTCGGCGAGAAATTAGAGGTCTCACGTGTCGTTGGGAGTTAATCGTGGCGAGAGAGCGGAAGCCAGGAATCGAAACCTTAGCTGATACCATGTGAGACCAATGAACGTGGAGCGATATCGATTGATCACGAAATCACTGGCTTATTCATCTCAAACCGGCTTATAGAATCACAACCGGAAGAGGAAAGAGAGAGGAATTAATCCGCAAAGAAAATGCTAAGCGAGAGTATGTATCAAAATAAATATATATTACCTGCATGAAATATAACTCTTAACAGTTTGCATCAAAATATCAAATGAATCCAGCCACATGCATAGAACTTGCCTCGATCGAGCAACAAAATCATGACATCAACTACCTCTAATACCATCATCCAATCATTCAATCACATATCAACAGGGAGGTAGGAGATGATCATACTACCTGCTTCTCTGCTTTCATATGCACGATCGAGGCGGTGGCTGCTAGCTTCTGACGACGAACTGCAGAGAGCATGATGCAGCAATGGCGCCATTCGCCTCTGTTGCTCGTCGATGCAGCCGCACGCGGCACGCCCGTGCCACACGTGTGGAGAGAGAGATGCTATTGGGACCCACTTTATTTTCTACTACGTCCACAACCATTGTGGAGTTTATCACAACTAATGCCACCCGTGGTGGGTCCCACACGTATGTACTACAACCAAGTGTTAAAATTTGCCTCAATTAATTGGAGATCGTAGTGTATATGGTTTCTTTTACACCTTGACATTTCTAGCGTTGTTGGGCTACTGGCGGATTAAATATCATGAAAACCACTATACATGAATACCACCAAACGTATTCTCCAAACCGTTGGCGGTATTGAGAAAAATATTTTTTTAAAAAAAAATATTAAAAAAAATATTTCCTAATATATATTTTCCTATTTGGCATGTATAAAATGGTAGTACAATGCATCAAGGTGTTGTGTCATAAAAAGCTCATCTTTCCTACTGCTCTCCCAAGTACACAGATTGTGCTCTCTTTTGACCATGAGGGAGGTAGAAGAAGTTAGCAAATGGAGACGCCGTTGCTGCTACTTCTGGATCCTATTCCCGTTGGTAAGAAACAACTCTTGAATGGCCTTTTTTCTGGGTCTTATAGGCTATCTCCCTTTTGATTTCATATATATGTGGAGGCTGGAATATTCATATGAATATATATTGTTTATGATGAAGTATCTGCAGAGATACGCGGGAAACATTTGTTATCCGCGTGTGTAGCATCCTCATCACTCTCCGCCTAGGCGCCCATCCACCCACACACCATATCCTCAAAGGCACGCAATAACGCTATTTTAAAATTCTTTGGATGTACTATAGTGAGTATATAACGTTAAGAGATAGGATCCCGACATATTAAATGTAAAAATATATATTTCAACGATTTGTTTTGGACTTTCCTTTAAAGAGGGCAGGAGCGTTACCAATCCTCAATCGATATCTGTCGGTATCCGTGTGCTTTTTTCCGTGTCATTTAGGGGACTATAAATCCAGATTGTCAATAAGTATAGCTAACGCAGGGAAAATCCGAAGAATACTGAAATTATGCGGTTTATCCTCAATTTTATCTTTCTCATACATTCTCATATATGTGCAGGCTGTGATTGCAACATGCATGACAATCACAGTAGTCACCTTCTGCTCCACTACGATGTACATGACAGAGGTGATGGGTGAGGCTACCAAAGGCGCCATGGATTCGGCTTTGATGCACCTCGCCGGCAACATGCGACCTCTTCTTGAAGCAAATCGCTCAGTTTTCACCATTGCCAACACCTTGCATGTTCAGGGCAACATGACTTCCTTTTCTCATGTATGTACCTGTCATTTTTTTATCCTTATTTTTAGTTTTTTTTTAAGAAACACACAAGAAATTAAAACCGTGTTTTATTAATTTTCTTGCGGTGACTAACCTTGATATAAATGGTATTCTTGTCGATTTCATATAACGGGGAGATCTCCTTTTTAAAATAAGAATCTCAGTGAGTTTTCTTGTCTGTGTATATATGAATAGCAAATATCAGCAAGTGATATCTGCACTGATTCAGTATATTAATGCTGCTTAAACTCTTCATGTTTCCAATATCATTATATCTTTATTTTTTTTTATTTTGCACTAGAAATAAAAATAATATTATGTAAGCAACAACATTACTGCAAAATTTACACTCAAATGTCGTTTTGTAATCGTGTACTGCATGGTTGTCCGTGTCTGACTGCCAGGTGGGACCCAAGCTGTTCTTGGCCTTCTCCATGCAGCCGCTGCTCGCTCAAATCTCCTACGCCGCCGTCGATGGCGCCGCCTTCGCCTACTACCGCGCCGGCGGCGGCGACGGCGAGGCGAGAGCGATGTTCGCGAGGCCGAACGGCACGTGGTTCACCCAGGCGGTTGATCCGGCGACCGGCCGGCTCGTCGGGAACGCCACGGCGGCGGCGCCGGCGCCGCACCAGCAGCTGCCGCCCAACGTGACGCAGCTCCTGCTCGACGGCTCGGGCGGCGGCGGCGGCAGCGGCGCGTCTCTCGCCGACGGGTGGGCACGCCCCGGCGTGCGGATGCTGTTCCTCTCGGCCCCGGTCGGCGGCGGCGGCGCGGTCTCCGCCGCCGTGGCCGTCGACGACGTCGTGCTCCGTGGCGCCGCCGGCCTTAGGCAGCTCCGTGACCTGGGCATGTACTACGCGGTCGCCGGCAACGGCGGCGCCACCGCCGCACCGGCGCCGGCGGCATATAGATCTTTGCTCGGCGACGGCGACGGCGACGGCGCCGCGGCGGAGGAGATGGCGTTGTTCTCGAGCGTGAAGTGCACCGCGTCCGCCATTGACGCGTCGCCCAAGCTCGACGTGCACGGTGTCAAGTCTGACAAGTACAGATTCGCGTGCACCAACTTTGACATATCCGGAGTACAAATGGTGCGTGGGGCAATTTAATTTAATTTAATTTAATCTGATTTCTATCTACCTGTATTACATTGATCTGCCTCATTAATTAAGTGCATAGCCGCTGCTTAATTTACTTTTTGAAATAAACTGGCTAAGGGTATATAAGATGGTCATTAATGGAGGGCGCGCCGCTCTTAGCCTTATTAATTAGAAATATTTGTTAATATGGAAAAAAGAAAGATGGGACTATGGGAGACAGAGCACTTTACATCGACTATTAGCCTCTATAAAACGAAAACATGGTTGCATTTGGTGAAAAAAAAATAGTGATGAAAAAAATATGTATCGAGAACTAATGGTTGGAGTTTTTGTTATCTTAGCTCTAATACGAACATGGTCTCTACTAAATAATCTTATATTATACGTATATCCTACCATTGAACATTCCCTAATGTTTCAAACCTGTTATATTTTCGAACTTTCAAATATGTTAGAAATTCACTTCAGCATAATACTGTAAGCAAACTAAACTGGTGCCAAACCTGCAGCTTTGGCATATATACCAAGGGTATATATATAGTAATATACGGTAAAGAGATCTGGAAGACGAGATATCATATACTTAATTTGATTGATTTCCTTTCCTTAATGCAGATATCATCTCCATATTTCCATAACAACAAATTCAAATTTCATAAAATTTCATACGTGTCCTAGCTGCAGCGCACGTCCATGCACACATGCATGCTTCGATGATTTCTCGAGCTAGTCTAGCTAATTAACCCATGCTCTGGATCGGCTCGTGCGTGCATGCGTTGCAGGGTTTCAGGGTGGTGCTCCGGAAGAGCGCGATGGTGGGCGTGTTCCGGCGGGGCGGCGTGACGATGGTGGCGGTGGCGTGCGCCGCGGCGGCGGCGGCGACGGTGGCGTGCGTGCTGATGGCGCGGGCGCTGCGGCGGGCGGTGGCGAGGGAGGCGGCGCTGGGCGCCGACCTCGCCCGGCACAGGGACGCGCTCCGGCAGGCGGAGCGCAAGAGCATGAACAAGAGCAACGCCTTCGCCAGCGCCAGCCACGACATCCGCTCCGCGCTCGCCGCCGTCGCCGGGCTCGTCGAGGTGTCGCGCCCCGAGGCCGCCGCCACCAACAACCCCAACATCGTCGACAACCTCAACCAGATGGAGCTCTGCACCAACAAGCTGCTTGGTAAGCACAACAAAAAAAAAATAATGATCGTATTTAGTGGCGGATCTAGAATTTTTTTGAGCCTAGGCAAGAATATATTATCGCTGATAATTTAGATTGTAAAGCTAGTATTATCTTGAACATAATTGCTACTCCAGTACTCCCTCCATTAAAAAAAAAGACAAATCATAAGTTTCTGTGTCCAACGTTTGACCGTCCGTCTTATTTAAAAAAATTATAAAAAATATTAAAAAGATAAGTCACGAATAAAGTATCAATCATGTTTTATCATCTAACAACAATGAAAATACTAATTATAAAAAAAATTCATATAAGACGGACAGTCAAACGTTAGACACGAAAATCTAGGGTTTGTCTTTTTTTGGATGGAGGGAGTAAGTGTATTGTTTGGTCTCTGTAGCTACAGTTGGATGGTTTGGTCCTTATTTCCTCGTTTCTGTTTATTCATCTAATTAATCTCCATTATAACTTACGAGACAGAGTGATTAAGTATATAATTAATGAGTAATATGCTGCATATGCAATTGGAGCAGTGTTGTTGTACGCATGGAGCCAGGGCAATTGCCCGTGGGTGGCCGGGCGCTGCCTCCGCCACGTATTGTTTTTCTTTTGTTGTTACTGTTTTATGCTTTCTTGTGTTGCCGACAAGATTTTGTTTGTTTGTTGCTCCATTGTCAATTGGGTACTTTAGCTCTATGGTTTGTGAAGGTTTTAATTCAGTTTTTGAGGAGAAGTGCTAAAGTGTACTCCCTCCATCCCAAAATATAAGGGATTTTAGGTGGATGAGACGTATCCTAGTACTATGAATCTGGGACAAGAAGCCTGTCCAGATTCGTAGTACTAGGATATATCACATCCACCAAAATCCTTATATTTTAGAACGGAGAGAGAGTATAATTTGCTATCAGTCTCTAGATTGTTGGAATCATGAGAACATGTCATTGGACCTGTTTTGAGTCAAACTTAAAGATTTTAAACATCAATATATTTTGTTAAATTGGACTTGCTACGTACTTTTGTTTCTTGTGATTTTTTTCTCTTATTTTAATTTTTTTCGCTGGGCCTGGTCTATTAGTTTTGTCTTTTGATTTTTTTTATGCCATTTGCATATCTTGATCATAGTATATATTATAGTCAAGCAGCTGATGTCCTTGATATGCAGCTGTAAGCATTTGGGAGCAGACACTAGTACAAATCCTTCTATCTGTGACGGGCTCTAATATGCTTAGAAATAGCGGGCCGTCACAAGGAAGTCATCTCAATCGGGCCAAAAAGTGCCCGATTGAGATATGGTCATACAGACATGTTAGATGGGCATAAAACTTAAACCCGTCACGGATGACACCTTTCAGTGACGGGCTGTAGTTTAGGCGCGATTGAGATAACATTCCATATCTCAAACTGGTCATCTGTGACGGGCCGCAACTTTAGGCCCGATTGAGATAACATTCCGTATCTCAAACGGGCCTCAAGTTGTGGCCCGTCACGGATGGCACCATCCGTGACGGGCCACAACTTGAGGCCCGTTTGAGATAACAACTAGGCCCGTCACAGATGACTCATCAGTGACGGGCTATATACTTAATCTCTATCGGGCATTAACTAAAGCCCGTCACCGATGACTATTTTTCCATTTTTCATATGAAATGTTTATATTTGTAAGTTGACTATAGCAAAATAATTAAGTGCAGTATAATAATTCATTTTATGAGTCAAAATAATTTTACGGGTAGTAAATGATTTCAAATGGAAAAAATGTCAACAACAAAGTTGTATAACTTATTAAGATTTACAACTTTTAGTTTGGTCATTTTTCTATATAACATTTTTTTAACAGTTTGAATTTGAATTTGAAAATATGACAACTTCAAACAACATTTTCAAATACTAAATGATTTCAATTGAAAAAGTCATCAACAACAAAGTTGAATAACTCATCAACATCTAAAACTTCTATTTTTGTTATTTCTTCATCCGACGAAATGTTAGTAATATTATTCACAAATTTTACATATATGTGTTATAGTTTATAAAACCAGATAAGAGATATGTCAGTTTTGTAAACAATGTTACTATCACTTTGTCGTATGAAGAAATGACCAAAATAAAAGTTTTAGATCTTGATGAGTTATTCAACTTTGTTGTTGATGACTTTTTCAGTTGATATCATTTAGTATTTGAAAATGTTGTTTGAAGTTGTCATATTTTCAAATTCAAATTCAAACGGTTCAAAAAATGTTATATAGAAAAATGACCAAAATAAAAGTTATAAATCTTGATGAGTTATACAACTTTTTTGTTGATGACTTTTTCAGTTGAAGTCGTTCACTGATCTAAAATTTTATTTGAACTTTTCAAACTTTGAATTTCAAATTTCGAATTGTTTAAATAGAGTCAGATGGAGAAATGACCAAATTAAAAATTTTGCACCTCGATGAGTTCTACAACTTTGGTTTTAGTGAATTTTCCATTTGAAATCATTTAATAACTCCAATTTGACATCCTGGCCTAGGACTTAATAGGATTAATAGTAATACTCGTACCAACAAGTTACAACTAGTTTTCCGGAAGCCAATCTCCAAAGAACTTTGATGTTAAGCGTGCTTGGCCGGATGCACACGAGTGAGGGAAGGGCTAGCCAAAAAAAATTATTTATTTTTGGATTATACTCATCTGTGACGGGCATTAACTATAGTAGTTAATGCCCGTCACAGATGGCTATAGTTAATGCCCGTCACAGATGGCTCATCTGTGACAGGCTATAGTTGATGCCCGTCACAGATAAGGGTCATCTGTGACAGGCGCTAGTTGTGGCCCGATTGAGATAGGTTATCCATGACGGACTATAGTTTGACTGGTCGTCTGGGTCAAAGCTATCGGTGACGGGCTTTAATTAGGGCTCGATTGAGATAGATTCATCCGTGACGGCCGTTTACCCGATTAAGATAACTCTTCACATCTGTGACTTCCTGTGATGGACGTCGTGCCCGATTGAGATGGGGTTTACCGCCCAATTGAGATGATGGTATCCCTTCTAGTAAGAAATTCTAGTAATATCCTGGAAATTATTTATTAGTTTTTAGTTTTTACTAGTACTATTACATCCAAACGGACCATACATGCCTAGCACTCCAGGTAGGTTAGCTTCGCTAACTCATTTTTAAGATTTTTACACTGTCAAAGTGTGCTTGCTTGGCTACTCGATGAGTTATAAGCCATAGGTAAATTTGAATTTTAGAACTTATTTTTAGAGCTGCATTATAGGCCTTTAAAGTCGTATCCTAAAATCATTTTTGGTTGCTTAGGTCACATGTTTTGGGAATTTATCATATCCTGTTACAACTTATTTTACAACATATTTATGTTTTAAAACTTGCATGTAATAAGTAATATGTAATTTGCATGCATGTAAAATAACTGTAAATTCAATGTTTTGTTCTTTTGCACCAGTGAATGTATATACACATATAAATATATTATCTTTGTTAGGAGTATGTTCTAAGTCTTTGTTAGGAGTAATTTTGTTGGACCTATCAATATATGTCCTCATGACTGACTTGATGTAACTTTTGCAGATATACTGAACTCAATACTAGACATAACTAAGGTAGAATCAGGGAAGGTGCAGCTGGAGGAAGTGGAGTTCAACATGGCAGCCGTTTTGGAAGAATCCGTGGACATGGCGAATGTTGTCGGCATCAACAAAAGGATCGAAGTGATCTGGGATCCCTGCGATTTCTCCGTCATGAAATGCGACAACATCATTGGTGATAGTAAGAGATTCAAGCAGATCCTTGACAACCTTCTTGGCAATGCGATGAAATTCACACAAGAAGGTCATGTAATTCTCCGGGCTTGGGCCA
Organism: Oryza meridionalis; assembly: GCA_000338895.3. Taxonomy (NCBI): domain Eukaryota; kingdom Viridiplantae; phylum Streptophyta; class Magnoliopsida; order Poales; family Poaceae; genus Oryza; species Oryza meridionalis. Next base: position 4,005,647 of record CM002529.2, on the reverse strand, counting down.
ATAGGCCGATTGCGAGGGGTTCGATAGGTGCTCCTTCGAGATTTGCTTATCGAAGTCTCGAGAACAATTTCTTCAGCTTCTTCTTTGGAGCAAAGGAAGACAGAGTCTCGCAGAATTCTTTCAATCCTTTGCAGAATGATCCCAACTCGGTTGAGTTTTACTTTGAGGTAGTTGATACTGGCATTGGGATCCCCAAGGAGAAGAGAGAGTCTGTGTTTGAGAACTATGTTCAGGTGAAAGAAGGGCATGGAGGCACTGGTCTTGGACTTGGAATCGTGCAATCCTTTGTAAGTTTTATCTTTTTTATCCTACACCTCTCAAATATGCAAGCCACATGTTCATTTTTAGTTGAAGTCCTTGAATATTTACTAGCAAAATTTATACATGCATATATATGATGTATTGGATATATGAAAAGTATGTTTCAAAAAATAATCTGAAAAGTATATGTTACTGAATTTATCATTAAAATACATTATATACTAAAATAGATACAAGTTTTGTGAAGGGTCGAAAAGATACTTTGCCAGTCGAAGGATCCAACAGTCTACAAAATCCAGAGCAAAAATTGGATTGTCCACATTTAGATGACATGGCACGTTATTGTTTTGAGAAAGATTAGTTTTTTCACTACTTTAGATTGCTAATATTCTTTTATTGACAGGTTCGTCTGATGGGAGGAGAGATAAGTATCAAAGAAAAGGAACCAGGGGAGAGAGGAACATGCTTTGGGTTCAATGTTCTTCTGAAGACTAGTGGAAACCAAGCAGCTGAAGAAGATATAGAGGAAGGGCCATCAACAGTGAGTGAATTAGACATCCGAGCCGCAGTGTTCAGGGAGACTAACTGCTTCAAGGGTTGGCATTGCATCCTCTTTGTTCATGGTGATGAGACCAGAAGAGTCTTGCAAGCTTGGATGGAGAGCATTGGGATGAAAGTTTGGATGGTCCCAGGAGTTGAGTCCATCTCTTCTACATTGGAGAAGGCGCGATCCTCCTGCGACGATTGCGATGCCGATCGATGCTTCAGCTCCAAGGAGATGGTCAGCCAGGTTCTTCCAACTACATTGAGGAACAATAATATCATGGCACGCAATCTTGGAGAGCATCATCCACTTGGCATGCTTCTCATTGTTGATGTGTCAAATGGGCAGCTTGAGAATATTCAGAGACAGGCAAGAGATTTTACCCAAATGAGGAGTCAAGTTCCATGCAAATTTGTCTGCTTGACTGATCTGAGGACCTCTTATAAAGATTTTAGAAGGTTTGAGGAGATGAGCTGCGATCTCATATTGCGAAAACCGGTGCACGGGTCTCGGTTGTACTCTCTACTTATGACTCTAAGAGATGTCCAGTCCTCGCCTATGCACAGATCATCTCTTGTTGGCCATGAGAATTCTGTCACTAGGCATCAAAATTCTGCAAATATTGTTGCATTAGCTGAAGTTGGACGCTTGGATCTGGGGCTAAAAACTGAAGAAGATAGGCCATTGGATGGCATGCATGTATTGCTGGTTGAAGACACTTTGGTGCTACAAACTATTCAGAGAAAGATGTTGAACCAACTAGGAGCAACAGTTGAATTGGCAGGGGATGGAGCTAAGGCTGTGGATATGTTCAGAGATGCTATTGAGAGAGCAAGTGTTTCAGAAGAGCATAGTGTGCCCTTGCCCTATGATGTCATCTTCATGGATTGCCAGGTTTGTTTCACCTTCTAGCAACACAAATCTGCTCTTATCATTTCAACTACTTACCTTAGCTTGTTTTGTTCTTTCTATGCTAATTACAGTGATACTTCTCATTGTTTGATACTAAAAAAAATATCATGCATATAATGCTTGGCTTATTGTGATAATGACATTACTAGTAACAATTTGTTGTTTCAGATGCCGCGAATGGATGGCTATGAAGCAACTAGGCGCATCCGCGGGGAAGAAAGCCGCTACGGAATTCGCACTCCGATCATTGCACTGACTGCTCATTCTATGGAGGATGATCTTCAGAAGGCTATTGATGTTGGGATGGATCTACACATGACAAAGCCGATAGAGAGGAGAAGAATAGTAGAAGCTGTTCATGGTGTCTGCAATCGCAAAAACTGATTGATGTTTACACAACACCTCGTATCGCGAAGGACTCAAAGAAGATGTGATTCCATTGAGTAGGATGATGATAATTACATCATGTAGTTAGCATCTGAAGTTAGTGATTTTTGAGTATTCCAGTGAGCATTGGAATCGATCTTTGAACTAAAATGTTTACCTTTTACCAAGATTGAACCATAATGTTGTAGCAAACTTGGATGGTTAAAGACTTCCCTTTTGATTTATCTATGCCATGGTGAGTTTCCATATTTTTTCAGTCTGAGAAAGTGCAGCAAACACTAGATGTGGTTGCTTGGTTAGAAACAAACACAGATAAATTTGACTAGAGAAGGCGCTGACATTACAGCATTATATTTTCTTCTTATCTTGATCTAACCATACTCACTTCCATAGCCAACCCTAGAGAAGAGATAAAGCAAGATTACAAGCCACTACTGTCCCTAGATCCTAGTATACACAAAGCCTGGATGAAGTAGCACAGATCAGGCAGCACAGCTGACTCTTTTAGATTATGCAAAATCTTAGGTGTCCGAAATGATGGATTCATATGCAGGCACCAAGTGGAAAAAGGTCACAGCCCAATTCATTGTCCATGAATGGGAGATCATCCTTCTCCTGCATTGGAATTAGAATTAAGGCTTCAGTAAACCATCATTTTTTTCAGAAGAAAATATACAAAAGGTAAAGTCCCATGGAGATTAGGCAAGTTAGTACCAAGTTAAATATGGCTCAAGAACATTTCTATAATATAAAACAAGATGGAAAATGCACATATGGTACTGCTAGGCATATCCTTTTTTATGTGTAGGTTACAACTATTTACAGCTTAATATTTAGAGTGGCCTATGTTCTTTGTGCTTCAATACAGTGGAGTCAATTTAAGTTACTCAGTAAGAAGGAAGAGCATATTCATGTAGATAAATATTTATAATTATATGGGGGAAAAGGAAAGGAAAATTAGAGGTTCATACCACTTTGATTATGGAATTGAGAAGACCATCAAAATTGCAGCCACTAGAATTAAACCCACCCTGCAGCTTTGAACTACCCAAGTCATATGTATTCTTCTGCTTCATTTTCTCTTCTGATGTTCTTGTGTCAAACTTCATTTGCGGAAGTATTGACGCACTTGCATTTGTCTGGTCAGCCAAATGGGCACCAATATTATGGTTAAAACTTCCGCTGTCCAATCTTTGGTTTTGAGTATTATGAATTTGAGTATCACTTGGCAGTTGAGTGCTTGGCATTGAACTCCATATAATTTTTGAGCTCTGTATATGATCTTGTTTCTGTCCATCCATTTTCTGCAAAGAATTGCTTGCACCTCCGAACTGCAAGAAGTCTGAATGTCTTGCAGTATCAAGAGGGAGAATTATAGTATTGCCAGAAGAACTAGCTCCAGTTTTGGCATTTTTGGCTAATGCAAGATTGTCAGAAGGGGAGACAAGCATGCTAACTGAAAATTTCCCCTGCTGGCCAATATCTCTCTGTGAAGCTGCCAAGCTAGTATCTAGCTTTGTTGCAACAGCGCCATCAAATGAACTGTGCAATGGTAACCTGTCAGCGGAAAATCCACCATCTATTGGAAGAGCACCCTGCTGGGATATACTAGAATCTCCCAAATTGGTGGAAACCCCAAGAGTCCTCTCAAGAAGTGCTGAACTTGAAGGCGGTATCCGTATCGATGGTGGCATGCTAACTTTGGCTTGTTTGCACTCCAAGAGTTCTTGTGGTGGCAATGAACTGCTTGGAACTCTTTGGAGTGTGCTGGACAAAGTGTTGGTCAGAGCACTCCCAGAAAAGACATCAGACAGACCATTACTCTCTTGATGAATCCAGTTCTGTTGAAGCTGAGGTTGCCCGATCGCCGTGGTCAAGCTTTGTGCTAGATTTGCCTGCTGGTTTTCTTCCAAGCAATGGCCAATTGTGACATTTCCTGTAGCAGTCTGAATTGTGCTGGAGGGAGCAGCAAGCTCCTGAAGTCCGAAAGCCGCGGCGGCGCTAGTTCGGGTTAGCAGGCCATATGGATTGAAAGATGGAAGAGCAGCAGAAGGTGCAAAAGGTTGATAGCTCTGGAGTCCTTCAAATGCTCCCATATGCAAGAAGGAGGGATCTCTGCCTCCAAAGGCAGCAACAATGCTGGCCTGTTGTGATGCTACAGCACTTAGTCTCTTGAGGTAAAGCCTGTATTTCTGCATGCCACATGAAAATCAACTGATTAGATATGGACTTGAGTATTTAAACAGCAAATTGTTTAGTATATGTCATATTAGATGTCTCCACATTCTTGCATTTCAACAGTTTAAGAAAATCTAATTGCACATGAAGAGCAAAGATAAAATGGTGGAGCCTCATTCAATTTATTTTGTATGACACCATAAAATTCTAGCTAGCCATGAAAGTAGTAGAAAACTAAGCTCTGATCTTACCACTCTTAGCTGTATCAACACTAGATAAAGGGTGATGAGAAACAAACAGTATTTAAGAGTCATGTTTTACAGCAAATTTATGAGAAGGAGCCAGAGGATCAGATCAACAGGATTATATTTATAGGTGTGTGACTTGTCAAAGTTGACAAGAATTTTTCAAGTCGAAGAAAATGTTAGTAAGAATTTAGTGAAAAAAAATATGATGTAAACATCTGAATATTGCATATTCAGATACAGATGACCAAAATATATGCAAGTTTCAGTTCAGTGGCAACTCAACCAAACCCTCTCTGCTGTTTGGATTCAGAGAAAATCAGAGAAAAATGAGCCCCCTCTTCCCTCCCCTCCCCAAATCTCGCTGCCCGCTGCAATCCCATTGCCGGAGCCCCTGCGCCGCCACCTCCAAGTGTTCTCCGCGGATGCCGCCGCCGTCCCGCTGCCATGGCGAGCGACAAGGCCTATCTTCTGGATCTTCTCCTAGAGTGAAGTTCTACCACTGGTCTATGGCTGTGCTGCCTGTGCATATGCTTTTTGTGTGGTCGTGTGTGTTCAGGTGCACATCCGTGCAGACTCCTCCATTTCATTGATGAAATCAAATGGTAGATCAAGCTTTGATTCGATGGTGTTCATCGGGATCGATGATAATTTTGCATCAGGGAATGTGTGAATCAATCCTGATCTGAAGTTTGTTGTACTACATTTTTGTGCAGGTTGAGTAAATGATGTGATAAAATGGTGAGTTTTTCAGAGTTCAGACAGCCATGTGGTGTGGAGTCTTGAATTCTTGATGCTGTGCAGCATCAGCATTTGCAACATGTATAATGATAAGAGATTTTCTGTCACTTTGTGCAGGCCTGATGAATGAATGATGGACGGCCTCATAAACTGAAGTAAAAAACGCATCAACAACTGAAGGTACAGAAGAACATGTAAAGGATGATGGTTGAGCAAAATTCAAGAGCTCTCATGAATGGATAAAAAGAAAAGAAAAAAAAAAGGCACCCAGATAATTTTGTCATGGAAGTAAATGCTATACCTGTAGATGACTTGCAACATTTTCCCTGGTGAGTTTCTCCACATTCATAAGCTCAAGAATTCTTTTTGGTACAGCTTCTGCATCAACAGTGAGGTAAAAAAAAAGGACACAAACATAAATGAGTTTGCTGCAAACCTGCAAGGACATTTACAGAAAGGCAAAAAAGTGGGGTGGGGGGTGCTTTCTTACTGTCAATTCCAATCTGGTTGACAGCGGCAACAAATTTTCGGTGCAGCTCAACTGACCATACAACTCTGGGCTTCTTTGCAGCTGAGGGCTCATCATTTTCCTGATAATCATTATCATCGCCTTCGTCGTCGTCCTCGCCGTGCAGTTCTTTCCTTTTCCTGTTGGACCTCCCATTTTGATCAGAAGAACCACAGGTAGGTTGGTATGGTCCATGATCAGTATCCGCGCTTTGCGGCTTATTGCATTCTTTGGAGAAATCAAGATTGTTTCGCTCGCGATTACCGAACTTCCTCCTAACAACATGCTGCCATATGTTCCTAAGTTCTTCGATTCGGACCGGTTTTAGAAGATAGTCACAGGCACCATGAGTTATCCCCTTCATCACAGTTTTTGTCTCTCCATTTACTGATAACACTGCAGGCATTATACCCGATTAGCATCTCCATTTCTTTTGCTCAAATTCAGCTAAGACATTTTTACACAACAGCTGATCCTTCCTATCTAGAACACTGTTTGTACTAGGGGAAAAAATGAAAATCTGAACTTACTGATGACTGGGAGATCCATTTCAAGCCCCACAAGCTCAAGGAGCTTAAATCCGTCCATGTCGGGCATGTGGACATCACTGATGACAAGATCGAACATGTCCCTGTTCTCCCTGAGTAACTTCAACGCAGTAATAGCCTGGTTGGTTGATGTTACTGTTAAAAATCACCATAAGAGAGCTCTTATCAGTGCACCATAGTAGGCATATTGCATTGCATTTATAAGATATACAGAAGTTCTAAAATGTGCCAAGTACTAATAAATTCAGAGAAAACACTAGTGCCAGTATCAGTGACATTTCAGATTTCTAAGAAAGCTACAGTACTCCAATACAACAATGAACAATGCAAGCAGAAGCAAAAGAACAACACTGTCCTTAACATGCAGAATCGAACAAAAAAACCAGCAAGTTGAACATCATGGATAGCTGATAATGGAAGTACAATTAGCTGCGGTTACTGTAAATACTGACCATGATATTGGCAGCGCCGGAGGAGGGTCTCAAGAACCTTGAGGCACACCGGGTCATCGTCGACGGCGAGGACCCGCATGCCGACGGGGAATTGATCCCTCTCCCTCCCCATCAATCCCTTCCTCTCCTCCATCCTCAAAGCACCCAGAAGCATCCCAATTTAACCCCAATTCAAGGCAGGAGCCCAAGAACAAGCCTGACGAACTAGCAACTGCCAGCTGAAACTGAAACTGAAGCACCTAAAAACCTACCCAATCGGTTCAATTTCAGGCAAGAAAACCTGAAACCTAATACAAGATGAGGCCTCCCAAATTGAGCCAATTCCCAGCAAGAAACAGAGCAATCCTGAGAAGCTGGAAGCAAAAAAGAGCTAAGAAATGGAAAACTTTCCTCAAACCTCTAATAGGCTGGGACTACAGAACACGAGAGGAAAATCCAAAGCCTAATGAAAAGATACCAAGCACCTACTGCCAAAAACAAAACACCTGAAAAAAGAAAAGATCAGAGGAAGAGAAAAAAGAGAAGGGACAAAAGAAAAACAGTAGTAGGTGGATTTGGACCGGGTGGAGATGATGAAGATGAGATGAGATTAGATTGGAGAGACTTCAAGAACAAGCCCTCATCTTACTCCATCATTATTGATGGCAAGAAGAGGTTGGAAAGCAAGAGGTGAGAGCAGCCAAGAAAGAAAGAGATGGCAAGGAAACAAAAGGCAGAGACAGCGACCTTCCCAGGTGACCAATCAAGCAAGCAAAGCCAGCCACTGTCCTAACTACACCTCAGCTCAACCACACCACACAACTACACAAGGAGAAAGAACAGCAAGAAAGAACACCAGCAGCAGAAATTGTTCTTGCAATCTTTACTTTCTTGGAGGTGAAAGTAGTAGTAGTAGTAGTGGTAGTAGCAGTAGCAAAGCTGAAGCTACTAGCAGAAAGAGCTAGCTGAGCTAGAGCAAGGTGAGTGAGGTTGGAAAGGAATGTCTTGCTGGGTGGCTGATTTATAAAGGGTCAGAATGAGGGGGGCATGGGGATGAGTGGACTGATGACTGGTGACAAGGCAACAAGGCTGCATATGATACAATGTCCTGTTGCTAAGTGTGGACCTCACACCCCCCACAAGCTTCCAATTTAATGTCAGCTTGAGACTTTTGTGAATGTGGCTCTAGTTTCCACCACTACACTACACTACAACTACACTCTGCATTTTTTGTTTGTAGTACACCTTAGTGTGTGGAAAAGGCAAATTCCTATTAGGAAAGAGATTAGAGGACATGCATGATGCTGTTTGTATTTGATTACAGAAGAAAACTGAAGTTTGTTGATTTATCTCATTGAGAAATCATGGTGGTGAAATGTTAAAAAAAGAAGAAGAAGAAATCATGGTGGTGATCTTGACTTCTTTTTCATGACATTTCAGTCTAGCTTAACATTTTGTCTGGCTGACAATGTGGAAAAATCATCCTTGGTTTACTAATCAAAATTTCTATCTCAAGTCGGAATTTGGAATTTTGCCACATTTCTGTTCCAATTTGGTAGAAAAGGGTTGATGAAATGTCAGAGCAATCTTCTGTCTATTTATATACGACATTGAACAGTGATTTGTAAGGTATTGTGATCTTCAGTTGCAGAAATGGAAATAGAGGTGCTGCCCTGTTACTCACAAAAATAAATAAATGAATTATGAAATTTAAACAAAGACAATTCATTCAATTAGGGCCTTGTTTAGTTCCAAACTTTTTCTTCAAACTTCCAACTTTTCCATCACATCAAAACTTTTCTACACAAATAAACTTCCAACTTTTCCATCACATCATTCCAATTTCAACCAAACTTCTAATTTTGGCGTGAACTAAACACACCCTAGGTGGACACACAATGACACAAAACAAAATTCTCAAATTGTATTTCTGCTCTAAAACATACAAAGTACTGTATTTCAGGATCAAAATCTTTTCAAGAAACAAAAACTGAAACGATGTTGCCGTATCAAAGCGTGATGATACAAGTACTACACCCAGATCGACAAATTAATCTGCTGATGATACTTTTCTTTGTACTACTATTACAGTAACTTGTATTATTACTGCAGAGAGGGGGATGAATGTTCTGGGGTGTACCACCCAGTAGGATCTCAGGGATTAAAAACTGGGGATCTCTTTCGCAGGTGATTAAAAAAAAACCATGAGCAGCTGGAAGCTTCGTACGTACCGAATCTGGTGGTTATATATCCGTCGATCTCATCACAGTTTATAGTTTGTTAATGCGACTGTCTACTCGGTTGATCTTTTAATTGATTGCTACAGCTGCAGAGATGCAGTGTTCTTGTGCGTGCTCAAATATTGGCTAGCAGTTTGAATGCTGGTGTGAAGTTGTCTGGTGCTGTTCAACCTTTTTGAAACGTGGTTTCTGTTCAAAATCTTGTACAATAAAGCTATATGGAATTCGTATCAGGGGTAGTGATGATCATTGATCAATGCGGCGCAGACTTGCTTTCTTCTGTAGATTTGAATTGATTTGGAGTTGAGAACTGAAGGTAGCAAATTAAGCTCCCCTCTCTCTGTTTTTATACTGAAATTACTAGTACAGAGTTTGAAACATTTCAAATGCAAAACCTTTGCAAAAGGAATATATATATAGACCGCCTGAGAAATGAATGCGAAAATAAACCAGCAGATAGGGAGTATCCAGCGAATTGAAACAGCAGCACATTCATCATAACACCACGAAATTATTCAGCACATGTAGCGGCAATCAATTCAATGCTCGATCGAGCTCGTCTTGTCTTGTGTCCAAACTCCAAACTCGAATCCAAAAATCATCAGCAAGCTAGCTAGCTAGCCTTGGCTGACAGGTGGGTCCCGTCCAGAGAACGCTGGAATTCACCACATGGACTCGCCACGAGAACGGTCCCGAATACTTATATCGCAGCCCCCAATTCATTGCGAAATCATGTCGATTTTGATCGATCGATTCGATTCGATGCTGCTGCTGCTGCTGCTCCTGTAGCTTCTTCAGTTTTCTGCTCCCAGATCTGCCGCGCGGCGTCAGGTGCGGCGTCGTCTCCGTCGTCGTCGTCCTCCGACGACGACGATTCCGGCGTGCGATCGATGGCGCGGTTTGGATCATTGGATGGATGGTACGTGAGTTGGTGAGTACAGCGTGCGATGGATGGGATGGGATGGGATGCATTTACGCGCGGATACGCGTGATCGCCGGCTGTCGATCCCCGAATCACCCTGATATATCGATGCATATATGCAGTTAATGTGGCGATCGATCATGCAAGCGCGCGTTGTAATATCGATCGTACTATTAGTAGTATCGAGCGCACGCACGATTGCACGAACGCCCGGAAGGAAGGGGGCTAGACGATCGAGGCGGTAATAAGTTGTCGCTGGCTTGTAGTTGTAGGTATAGCTTGCTCCCTCGTATATGTGTACATAGTGCAGAATTCACATAGCTTAGCTAGACTTTCTAGAATTCATATATGTGTGTCTAATATGAATTAGCTGGGTGACCCGCGCAGCTGCGCGGCTAGCACTCATATAAAATCATTTATTTTTTAATATAATTTTACTTAAAATTTATTAAATAGCTATCTCGTTGTCTTAAGGATTTGATTGACCAAACCTTATTATCCTCGTGTTTCTACTTTTTTAGTCTTTAAAAGTCACACGAGTTGCTACCCTTACTTCTGTCACCCCTTCTTTATTTACTTGTTTGATCTACCATTATCTTTGCAACATTTAAAAATTAGACCTTATGGTTTGTAGAGTTTATTTTCTTGTTAGGTTTTATTTTTATAATTTTTAGAAGTCCCGTCAAACGTTGTCACTATACTTATCTACGGCATGTCCGATGCCTCCTCTCTTTATTGTCATTGGGATTTTAAAAATTGATTATAATTATCGTTTGGGTTTACTTTTTTACTTTCTAGAAGTCCTGCCAAACAGTCAGCGACTTTGTCACTGTATTTCTCTACGGCTCACCCATTGCTTCCTCTCTGTATTGTCATTGAGATTTTTAAATCGAGCATGATTATTATTATTTTTTTACTTTTTAGAAGTCCCGATACTTTAAAAGTTGGACCTTGTAGTTATTATAGTTTGTTGTCCCGTCGAACGCTACCACTATACTCCTCTATAGTCTAACTGCTGCCTCCTCTCTTTATTGTTGTTGGGTTTATTTTTTACTTTCTAGAAATCCTGCCAAATCATCAGCGGCTGTCACTGTACTCCTCTACGGCTCGCCCGCTGTCTCCCTCTTTAATGTCATTGAGATTTCAAAATCAAACATGATTATCATTAGTGTTTATTTAATTAATCTCGTGTTGTACCCTGTATGAACTATTCTTTCAATATACTTCATTTTGATTTTTAATTTTAATTATTTCTAAATTATTCCTATTAGAAATCTTCATTATTATTGTGATTTTAAAAATCGAACCTGATCATTCTTTGGTTTTCTTTTTTAAATAGTTTGTAGAAGTTTCTCTAGCCATCATTGCCCATCTCCTTTGCCACTCTAGTCTTGTCCTCTTAATAATACAATACAATTCATTTTATCTTTTATTCTATATGGTAGTTTTCTTCCAATATTTTTTATTTCTGATTTTAGTTATTTTTAATTGTATTCATATTTGAACTTTTATTTTTTTTCTATTTTGAATTTTCTTTTATTTTTATTTCGAATTTAATTTATCTCATGTTATTCTCTAGATTGACAGTTAATTATTTAAATATTATATTATTTTATTTTTAATTTTAGTTATTTTTAAATTGTATTCCCACTTAAACTCTATTTTTCCCTTTCCCTCTGATTAATGTGATAATTTTTATTTCACAGTTATTTATAAATTTATTCCTATTTGAAATTTTATTTTTCTTTTTTTAATTTCGTAATTTATGTTATTTTTTATTTTAAATTTCAGTTATTTATAAATCATATTCATACTTGAATACAATTAATGCGGATTTTTTAAAAATAACTAAATACTATTTAAAAATGAGCTTGCCAGTTGGCAGTCCTTGTCCGATGGGGAATTCAAATAGATGGATTCTTGTTTTGTTTTCGAGTATTTTTATATTTTTCTAGTATTTTTACATCTTGTGCGTAGGATTTGTCCGGTACTTATTTCTGGGCAATCAATCTCAACCGTTATAACATACTCCCTCCGTCAAAAAAAGGTAAACCTCTTATGTCCAGATTCATAGTCAGGGTTTTGCCTTTTTTTTTTGACGGAGTTAGTATGTCCACCATGAATTGGTGCAGATTTTTTTCTTTACTTATTATTAATTTGGTAATTTCTAGATATCCTTATATAATATTTGGATATATTATTAATTGTATGAGCCATTGCTACCTGTAGCGGGCAGACTACCAAGCAAGAGGATTGATTTTCCTTTTTTACTGAGCTTCTCTGATTTTTTTTTTAAAAAAAAGAACTTGTTAGCTGTCACTTGTCAGCCTTGCCCGATTGAAACTTGATAGTCCGAATAGAACTGGACTTTTTATTTTTTGCTGCGTAGTTTCTTTTACAAAGTTTGAGTAGGACTCTTACTTTTATATTTGTCCAATCAATCTCAATGGTTAAATTATAGATCTATCATAGTTCAACGGTATAAATTTTTCTCTTTTTTTTTTGATTAATATGGTAATTTCTAGCCTCCACAGCGACCTTCTTTCAAGGCTGTTTTAATAATATAACTAGCTGGGTGGCCAGCGTAATTGCGCGGCTAGCATCAATATAAAATTATCTATTTTTTAACATAATTTTTCTTGAAATTTATTAAATAGATATCTCATCGTCTTAAGATTTTCAAAGACCAAACCTTATCATCCCTATGTTTCTAATTTTATATTTTTAAAAGTCACAGCAGTTACTAACGTTTACTTCTATTATCCCTTCTTTATTTGCTTGCTCGATCGATCTACCACTACTTCTATTCATTCTCTTTAGAACCTTTAAAAATTGGAGATTATAGCTTTTAGAGTTTATTGTCTCATTGGGTTTTGGTTTTTATAATGTTTAGAAGTCTCGTTAAATGCTGTCACTATACTCCTCTACGGCTCGTTAACTGCCTTCTCTCTTTATTGTTATTGGCATTTTAAAAATCAAACGTTTGCCTTCATTTTTTACATTCTAGAAGTTTTGCCAAACCGTCAACGGCTTTGCCACTGTACTCTTTTGTGGCTCGCCCGATGCCTCCCATCTTTTGTCATTGAGATTTTAAAATCGAACATGATTATTATTAGTTTTTTTTTTACTTTTTAAAAGTTTCGAACCTTTAAAAATTGGACCATATAGTTTTTAGAGTTTACTTTCTCGTTGAGTTTTATTTTTATAATATTTAGAAGTCCCGTCAAACGCGCTGCTACTATACTTCTATTTGGCCCGTCCGTCCGCTGCCTCATCTTTTTATTATTATTGAGATTTTAAAAATTGAACATAATTATCATTTTGGGTTCATTTTTTTTTACTTTTTAGAAGTCCCGCTAAACCATCCACAGCTTTACCACTGTACTCCTCTATGGCTGCACGTTGCCTCCTCTCTTTGTTGTGAGATAGTAAAATCAAACGTGATTATCATTGTTATTTATTTTTTACCTTTTACGCGTCCCGCCAACTGCCTTGACTGTGTTGGTTAACGGCCTGCCCGTCATCCCTCGTTTTAATCATAATTGGGATTCTACTTAGAGTTTTGTTATGTTAGTAGTTTTTAGATGCCTAATCAACCGTCACCACTCTACTCTTTACATGCATGTTACTTCTCCCCTCTTTATTATCATCTATCATTTGTCATCATTGTGTTCTATATGTACTTTTTTTTTGAAAATTCCATATTTTCATTCCGATATGTTTTAATTACAAAATTATATTCCTACTTGAACTCTTGTAGTTATTTTTCTATTTTCAAAATTTATTTTATTTGTTATTCTAATTTTTAATTAATCTCGTTATGTGTTCTGGATGGTCTCTTCTTTCAATAGTCTTTTTTTATTACAAATTTTGGTTATTTATAAATTGTATTCCTAGTTGAACTCTTTTTTTTTTCAAATTTCAGAATTTATTATATTTTTCTTTTTTTCCAATGGTTAATGTGGTAACTTCTAGCATCCGGATTGAGTTTTTATTACATTTGTGTTTTGAATTTAAAGGATTTTTTCAAGAATATGCAAAAGAAACATAGAAACAATCTAAATCTGGTGATAATGCATATGTTCTTTTGCTAGTTTTTAGTGTGCCCATTATTTTTTTTTGCCAATTATTTGTTTCTTTTTATGCCTGGTGCCCTGGTATTTATTGGAAGGCGTAAATCACTTTTAAAAACAATGATAGGATTATACGCGCGCGGTACATCTATTTTACTGCTGCCTCGCATGAAACCTGCTCTAGTTCTGTTTCCTTTTGCTAAGTTATGTTCCTTTCCAAAATAGAGTCTGGTGTCCTGATGCTACTACTATAAGCCATACTCAATCTGAGTTGTATCATACTAACATGTCCGTTTCTATAGTGTTTATGTGGAACAACAGCATATTTCCAAAATTTTACTCATTAAATCTCAACCCTTGAGATCTAGATTTACTATGATCTAGTGGTCTATATTTTTCTCTTTTTCTCCGATTAATGTGGAAATTTCTAGCCCCCACAGCGAACGTGGTGCCTCCTTTCAAAGCTGTTTTAATAATATAATAGATAGATATGGGCAATGTTAGAAAGTCTTATAACCTGAAACGGGGGGAGTATAAGAGTACTGCTATAAGTTGTTATGCAGCCATAAATCAATTAAAGTAGAGCATGTTTATATATATGTGTTACAACTATTTGCAGTCATAAATCAAATTCAGTCATACGTTAGTCCGATGGTTGGGCCGTATGAATAGCTAAGCCAAATGGGCATATTTGGATTGGAGGAATTCCACTTGAATTTTTGATGAAGTGAACTTTTTCGTGTAAAATTCTTGTGTTTTGAGTTCACGGAAAATTCAAGAGAGGGGAAAGGTGTGTGCGTGTGGGGTGGGGGAGGGGAGCGGGGAGAGGTGCAAAACTTGCCTTTTTCGCATTTGGATATGCTTTGAGAAATACATGTAGGATAAGAGAAGAGAATAAAAATAAAAAGGCGCACGCAGGAGACAGGGTTCAAACCCATGACGCACTCCACCACTGACTTGCGTGACTTTTTGTAAGTTATAATATAATTACATCCAACTTAAATCATAGTTACATGAGAGTAATAATTAATGGATATTTTTAAAGTTACCATTGTACCATGGGACTATCTATACACCATTTGATACAAACCATTAGAAATTTTGTAAATTCCGGACCACTTGATTGGTTTAAGATTTGTACATGGCAACCAAGCCCTGAAACCCCGTCCTCATCCCCTTTCTCCTAAACTCAATTTTTTATGTTAGAAAAATAATGGTGGTAATGAAAACGGAGAGGTAAATTAAACTAAAAGAATTGATCATGAACCAGTGTGCGCCGACCAACTTGCGCTAATTAAATACAGCCACCCATGATTTGAATACCGATGGATATACAGAGTTGTACGCACGTACATATATATGCATTCATCTACGTGTGTGGTAGATTAATTATATTGTGCGTACGGCACCACTACATCTACTGGAGCTGATCGAATTTCTCGATATATCAAATCAAATCAAAGGTACTACGGTGTGCTCCGTTCACCCGACACCAAGAACGTGTCTTGCAGCATCACGGCCGGCTCAGTCCAAGAGGGTACGAACCACCCAACGGATGGACGGATCAGATTCAATCAATCTCCCCTTCGTTACGTATATGCTCCCCATCCACCACCCAAGCACGTTATGTACGATATTTTTTCTTTTTAAGATAATAGAAATGGTTTACACATCTTCGATCTTTGCTGATCATAGGCACATATAGCCAATAAATTTTAGAGTTAGAAATATAAAAATATATATATCGAGTGATGGGATGAGTTATTCTCAACATTTGCAAGAAAGAAATGATCAGCTAGATTGAAAGCTGACACACATTGTATATATAGATTCTAGCAAGCAATTTACGATTAGAAAAAACATGATACACGCAAGGATATATATATATATATATATCGTTATCGGATAGATCTTAAGCCTAAAC
Organism: Oryza meridionalis; assembly: GCA_000338895.3. NCBI lineage: Eukaryota > Viridiplantae > Streptophyta > Magnoliopsida > Poales > Poaceae > Oryza > Oryza meridionalis. The sequence goes on along the minus strand of CM002529.2, from coordinate 3,989,733 downwards.
TTAACTCAAATAGTAATAAATAAAAAAGGCAAATTCAACGTATAAACATTATAGTACATACTATTTATCCATATTTATCCTTTTTTCCCCCAATGTGCAGATCGAGTTTGGAGTTGAATTTTATAACGTAAAGGGAAAAAGTACGAATTACCCCCCAAACTATCGTGGTCGTCCGAATTATCCCCTTGAACTACAAAACCGCGCATTCTTCACCCCCAATTATACAAACCGGACAAATTACCCCCCTCGACCCAATCCGCGAGGGAGGCAACGGCAGGAAGTGTTGTAACCGCGAGCTCCACTTCCACCACCCTCAGCCGCCGCCTCCGCATCACCGTCCGATGCCGCCGCAGCTCCGCGCTGAGGCCGCCGCCCCTGCTGCCGCAGCTCCGCGCCTAGGCCGTGCGGCGACGCGGCGGCAGCACCACCACCGGCGGTGCCTCCATCGCTCCCGCCGCCCTCAGCCGCCGCCCCCGCCTGCCGCTGACCGTGAGAGAGAGAGGAAGAGTGAGACAGAGAGTGAGTGAGAGAGAGCGTATGACAGGTGGATCCCATTTTTTTTTATATATAGAATGTTGACTGGACTGCCACGCATACGCCACGTCGACCAAAACCACCCCGGATTGGGTTGAGGGGGGTAATTCATCCGGTTTGTATAGTTAGGGGTGAAGAATGTCCGGTTTTGTGGTTTAGGGGGGTAATTCGGACGATCGCGATAGCTAGGGGGGCTAATTCGTACTTTTTCCTGAAGGAAAAAATACTATTATACTTTATGTGTTGTAAAAAGAATAGATTTCAACACGACCATTTACATATTGAAGTTAAAAAAGAAAATATAATATACTCGAAGGAATATCTCTCCGAGAGATTAAAAAACCAAGGACCTCATCTTTTCATTTATGCTTATGCTTATCAGTTAAATTTTAAATTTTCACCCTTAAATTTAGAGCTGATTTTGAGGGTTTTTTTATCGAGTTTGTTTTTCAACCTTTGTTTTTAGATCGCTAAGAATATATATATAAAATTTTTATTTATAAATTACTTTTCGGTTTACAGATATGCCGTTTCGATGGCTCCGCAATTCTATTGCAGGCGCGCGCACCACTGCCTGCAAGGCTGAAAGGAGATACATCTCGTGATCATCAATGCCCATCCCTGCACAAAATGTTTCGTTTTGCTACCACACAGCTGCTTGCAGATATTGCCAGCGACGATAGATATTATCCATCAAGCACGTACCTGTGGTAGTACACAGCGTGGCAAGATCTACAACCATATAGCTAGCTAGACAAGATAGATAGATAGATATATATATATATATATATATATATATATATATATATATATATATATATATACTCTCCCCGCCAAAAAAAACTTAATTTTTTGGGTTCTATGTCCAATGTTTGATCGTCCGTCTTATATAAAATTTTCTTATGATTAGTATTTTTATTATTGTTAGATGATAAAACATGAATAATACTTTATGTATGATTTATCTTTTAAATTTTTTTTATAATTGTTTCAAATAAGATAGACGGTCAAACGTCAGACATGGAAACTCAGAAATTGAGTTTTTTTTAAGACGGAGGAAGTATGCTGTTGTATGAATAAATATATATATTGCCTGGATTTTTCGGGTACGTACACGTAGGTACGTGCATATGCATATACTGCGGCATTATGCAGATAGATTTGGCTGCAAACGACAACGTGTGTTCTGCACTGGGCTGCTGGGCTGCCTGCCTGCTACGACGACATGTAAGTGATATTGGGTATTTAATTTGGGGCACGCCACTTGCTACTATGTACATATACTGTAGTAGTAGTAAGTATAGTACATACATACATACATACATACATACATATATATATATATATATATATATATATATATATATATATATATATATATATTTCAACTCTACTACGAATATTCGCCACTGTAGTTCGGTTAATCTCGTACATCCATCGATCGACAAGATTAATTGTGTATATTTTGTATGTGTGTACTCCGGTGAAAAATAAAAAGGCCGGCCGGTTTGGTTATAAAAATGAAGATTAATTAACGGAAAGAAGGAAATTGATTCCAAAGAATAATAGATCGACAAAAAAATTTAGAAAATTAAAAGTCGGCGCAATATCTTCCCCTTATTCTCCTCATAAGGCGAGAAGAAAATATGTATCCTAACGAAACAAAGTACGCATGCCTTATACTTTGATAACGAGCAATCATTTCTTACACTCTCTAGTACAGATCTAATTATTTGTAACGGCTGAAGAATATCAAATGTAACGGCTCGGCTCACATTTGTAATGGTTCTCTATGATGAGCCGTTACAGATGACCCCTTATCTGTAACGACTCCAAACCTATAGCCGTTACAGATGTTAGGTTCACATCTATAACACTCTCTATGACAAGTCGTTACGATGAGAAGTATTATCTGTAGCGGCTAAAGATTAGAATACCTATATGTAACGGCCATCTATGCTGCCCGTTATAGATGAATAAGTTCGTAACAATTCTCGATAGCCCGTTATAGATGCCCATCGCAGATGTAAGAATCTATGCTAATGACTGCACCATTTTATCGGAATGTGAAAATTAGCGACTACGAGTTAACCCGTAATTAAGTGTGTCCTCTATATACTATCACAAATTAACATGTCTTAAAAATTACTAGCTAGTAAGCTAATCTTACATATACCGATGTTTTACATTCGCTGTAAATCAGTAAATATGGATATATATGTATACCGAGATGGTTTTTGAACTGCTGGTACGTAGGGCTACCTAGCTACCAATGTATGTAGGGCTAAAAAGCTGCAAATACAGTTGAGCAACGGCAGAACAACAGGTCGTGCCGGGCCGCCTCCGATCCGGTCGATCGAGATATAGTTAATTACACAGTAGAGGACCACGTATGTACAATTCAGCCGATCGACCAACCCCAGCCTGTTTAATTTGTACGCATATATATGATGGCACACGTACATATGATGATGTACGTGCATGCAATATGCTTGCATGCAATGTACGTGCACGTAGATACGCGTGGCCCCTCTCCTTCGATTCCCTGTATCCTTGTATCAGAACGGTATGTCTCCAGTATAGATGGTATTAATCTTATCGCATTATTAATACCATGTTAAATAGTATAGGTTAATATTTTCTCTCTAATGCGCTTGAATGTGAGGTTGGCTTAAGCTTTTTTATTGCACGTGAAATGAGACGATCGAGTATACATTTGAAACTATTACGTACAAACATGAAAAATAAATTTATTCGAAATTTATTTGATTTTAAAGAAGAACTCCTATGTATATAAAAGTATTTATAAAAACATATCGTTTAACCATTCGGTAAACATGATAAAATGAGAAAATGACCAATCCTATAACACACCTTAGAACTCAGCATTAACTAAACGGTTTAATATTTTTTTCTCTCTCTAGTGTTGCTAGCATCAGTGCTAGCATTTAGTAGGCCTAGCTAGCAAAATCAATAATGCGGAATCGATGTATCTATCAATTTACAAAACCGATGGAAATCGCGAAATTCAGACTTTCTGGACCAAGTTAAAAACACAAACAACTTGGTTTTTTGGTAAGTTAAAAAATGAATTTTAAATTTTTGACAAGATTTGTTCAGATTTAATGTTGTTAGTTTATCAAAGGTTTTCATGAAATTCGCAGATAGCGCTCGTGAGCAGTTTTTATCTGTATTGGGATTGTGAATCTGGATGTTTGTACACGCATCGGTGCTAGCATTTTTTTAGATAAAATTCTTTAAATGCCCTTAAAATTTCAGTTAATCTCTTATGCGCCCCTAAGTTTTGCTCACTTTCTTGTATGCCCCTGAATTTTTTTTAATCCCTTCCATGCCCATTCCGTTAGTTGACGGTTGGTTGACCGTTTGATTTCTACGAAAAGGTTTAATTTTGCCCTCATGTATGGAAGAAAAACACATAAATGGATAAACAATATCGTTAAAAGTGTACAAGTTTGTTGTATACGACTTTCTATATTCATGAATTTGTTGCGCGAGGTATTATTCACAGAAAAATAATATTTATATAGATAATGATAAAAAAATATGTTTTTGTTATTTATTAACAAAGTATATGTAACATTTTTTATGGTTTATTTATAGTACAACAGATTTTTCCACTCGCTTTGTATCTTATAAAAAAGAAATGCTATCCAAATCTAAATTATTGTGTTTATCATTTTAAAAATGCTACACATAATTTTTAATATATATTAAATTTTAATGTATAATACATCCTCATACAAGAAACTTATAAATATAGTAACACAACAAATTACTATATTTCTAAAGTAGGATTCCACAAAATTTTATATTTTATATGTCGGAAAAACGACTAACTTTTTCACACCTACTTAACAGGCAACTAACAGCCAATTGACAAAAGGTGTGTGGAAGGTATTAAAATCAAAATTCAGAGGCATACAAGACGGAGTGAACAATACTTAAGGGCATTGAAGGAATCGGCTAAACTTTCAAGAGTATAGAAAGAATTTTCTCCATTAATATTTTTATCTAGCTAGCTAGTGTGAAGAATTGATGCTACACACTATACATGGCCTATTGGCCTTATAGGGTTGCGTTGCGATAGATTTATAAGCCGCAGCCCGCAGCGCATGCCAACTTTAAATTTCATATTTTGTTTCTAATATTAACTCCTGCTTTCTTTTTATTTGTCACCAAATTTAATTTGTACTTTGCGCGGCCTGCAGCGCTGCACACCCAACAACACGCACGTACTAGTATATATATGTACGCATTGCACGTAGGCCAAATGGTATATTTGCACGTACATGTACGCTCGTACGATAGCTAGTGATCCAGCGAGGCATGTCGCGTACTATACCATGCATATACTTATTTTCTGTCCCATTTTTTCCAAGTGAAAAAATTGCAGGCTCCTGTAGCTCAATTAGGCCGGTCAATAAATACACTGACACGGGTAGTAAAAGCTCTCGTCAGAGAACAGATATATTATTATTTTACGTTTATACGATCGATATATATGATGTGTGTTTGCAGCGCGCATGTATCCCCATCGATGATCTATACATGCGTGGCGTTACGTATATACTCCCTCCGTCCCAAAATATTTAACGTCGTTGACTTTTTAAATATATTTGATCGTTCATCTTATTAAAAAAATTAAAGTAATTATTAATTCTTTTTCTATCATTTGATTTATTGTTAAATATACTTTTATATATACATCTAGTTTTACATATTTCATAAAAGTTTCTGAATAAGACAAATGGTCAAATATGTTTAAAAATATCAACGGTGTTAAACATTTAGTGAAGGAGGGAGTACGTACGTACGTGTGAATTAATGTGCGTATTGTGTTTCGATTGGCAGTTGGCGACTGTACCCAGATTCCTCTCATTCGAGCGTAATTGTATACGTGTACAGTATACTATACCGTCGTCTATACGTCCAGTTGCTTAATTTTATCTATTGTATTAATTCATATGAACGCACGTACTTATATACGTATGTACCAGGATTGGAGTACTGAATAGTGTCAGATGAGTTCATTGTATATCCATACACACAGGTATTAATTATTGACATATATCGACCAAAGTCAATTAATACACCAAATATTGTTGTGGCCTGGGAAGTACGTGCTCCCATGATATGCTGGAACAGGGGAGTATCATCTATCTAGATTCACAGAGCGTGGTTTTCACTTTTCAAGTATTTGAATTTAAGTGTAGGTCCGAGAAGGACATAAGTACTTTTCTTATTAGTCGCAACCAAAATTTAAATTTTAAAACTTTTAGAGTTGATTTGATTTTTTTTTCATCATATTTTTTAGCATTGGCTTTTACATCGCTAACAGCGTATATATAATATATATAAAGTTTTACCCCCATTAATTTTTAGTTGCTAATAAGTGTTGTGGTAATTAATGATGAATATTCCTACAATCCTCCTCATGCTACTCTGTCTGTTTTTAAATATATGCCATTGTGATTTTTGAGATGACGTATAAGCATTCGTTCTATTAAAAAATAGTATAAATATAAAAAATAAATCATGATTAAAGTAAATGTAATGATAAAATAATCACAACGGCATAAATGGTACTGATATTTTTTTAATATGACGAATAGTCAAATATCAAGTTTAAAAGTCAACCAACGCGTATATATAACACCTCATTGGTGATGCTCCATTAGTGTAACCCCACCCCCCCCCACCCCGTGCCGCACGCGTCCTCTCCCAACACACATGTGCCTAGTATCACTAAGAACCTGCACTAATGAGTGTCCTCGGTAGTTTGGAAATCGGCGCCGCTATTATCAAGTCTTACCCGTAATGATTTTTATTATAAACCAGCACTAGTGAAGATTCATCAGTTACTTTAGGTAAACCGACACTGATAGGAGGAACTAGCGAGTCAAACCATATCTCAAGCCAAGTCAACAGCCCATGAGCCCATCTCCCCTCATTGACCTATCTCATTCTCTCCCGGGGCATTTAACTACTTTGCCACTCTTAAATTTGGTGTTTAACTATTTGCTACTCGTATGTCAATTATGCATGGGACCTCATGTGTCTAAGACATATGGGTCCAGGTAGCAAATAGTTAATTACAATAGTTAAATATATCCCATTCCCTTCTCCATTTTTTCTCAATCTCTCCAACTAGTGAGGACGCCTGACCTAGCTTATGACGTCAATCAGCTTAGGGATGACAACGGCAAGGCCAATGAGCCCACAAGTAGCGGTGGCCTCCAACCTCATTGCCCTACATCTCTCCGTTGTCGACGCCCTCCTTGATATATATAGGTGCCAACGGCAAGTTCCTCCTGGAGCATCAATGTAGGCAGCGACCTCCTTGTTCACTATCTCCTCTTCTTCCTCCATCTCTACTAGGGTTTCCCCTCATGCTAGCAACCTGGTCCATGGTGGAGAAGGTCGCATGGGGGCAAAATCCAGCGTCCCCCCTCCCCCCCCCCAGCTAAGGCCTACAATCTGGCCCTCTTACCGCCTCTTCCACCATAATGAGGAGAAGGCGAGGGAAGGGCGAGCAGGAGGAGGAGGTGGGCCCAACCTGAAGACGATGATGATGACCAGAGGAGTGTATAGGCCAGAGGATCCACGGACCCCCAGACCGAAGAAAAGGGAGATCGACGGCCGTGGTGGTGCGCTAGGTTCTGCAGTTGTGGTGGTGCATGCATCGATTAGTTTTTATCTGTGATGTTGATTTTGATTTCTCAGTTGTTGATATGTGCATATTGATTTGTGAATGTGTACATGATGTGTATTGATATGTGAAATGTTGATGCTGATTTGGATTTGATGATATGGACATTTGGTATTGATCTGGGCATTCATCTATATATTGATTTGAACGAGCTGGCTTGATTCAGTCTTTTTCTTTGCAGCTCGTCAACCTCATAAGTGCTATTCCTAAATTAACCGGCAGTGATGAGGGGGCACTCATCGATGCTCCTAAGTGTGTTATTGTTCCGGTCATGGACCCGGCACAAATGAGAGTTAATTAACAACGGGTTGTTTTATGTAGCAGCGTTATATATTTAAAATTAAATGGGGGATAGTTATAATATTTTTTTTCTTTTTTGCTTTTTTAATAGAAACCTAGTTTGCAATGAGACCCTCTTAATTTGAGGAAAGCAATTTTGGACATACACTACAAGAATCCGTAATTTTCTTGGCGGCCAAGTGATTTCTTTGGCGGAAAAACAGCCGCCAAGTTTACATATATATTTTTGGCGGTTCTAACTACCTGCCAAGCATATAATTCAGTAGAATTTGCTATCTTATAATATTCCCTCTGTCCCAATGCAAGTGCAACCTTGTACAGATGTAACATATCCTATACGATGAACATGTAATTGTCCAGATTCGTATTCCTATAATATATCATATTCGTACTAGATTGCACTTATATTTAGATAGAGTGAGCACCATGCATGACAACTTACTATTTGCCCTCTGAGAAAGTCTTTTTTTTCTTTTTCTTCTTTTTATGGTGGAAGGATTGTAGAAGTTGTCGCTTACTCTTTGAAGTTTCTACACGCATACAACTTTTCTTTTTTAAAAAAAATTACATAATACAACGCAGATACTCACAACTTCAGACATTAAACATTTCATCAGAGAGGAACAAAACGAGGCACCTATATGCATGTTTTTTTCCTAACTGAAACACGCACGTGTTAGACGTGCGCTAAAAGCACCTGTTCTTCTATACAGACACGTCATTAACTAGTGTAGTGTACCGGTCTCTGGATGATCCAACGGCCAGAAATCGCATCCTACATATGCACGGATGAGTAATGTACTTGCTAAATCGATCATATCTGACGCTAGCTGAGGTGTATGTATATATATATATATATATATATATATATATATATATATATATATATATATAGACACACACACACACATTTCATCTCATCACCAATTAATCAACCACTACCCTTTGTTGTTGAGCCCTTGTTTGATCATCTCCTCTCCTGTCTCCAAATGCTTTAATTTAATGTATGAACAAAGCTAAATAAAGCTTCCATATGACTGATGGCCTGCAGTGCATGCAGGCGATATGCCCAGGCTTTTTGATCGATTCATCAACACACACAGTACACGTACACGTACGTTGAATATATATATATCAAAGGTGATCGAATCAACACCACGATGATTAGCGGTTGATAGATCCTGATATGATCCGATATGATACTGTCCGTTCGTGCGTACCCTGCACTTACCTGAGATTTGCATCAGCAAAACTACTGATCTCATGCATAAAGCTAAAAAAAGCTTTCAACAATATTTTTCAGTCGTGCATGCACAGCAGCTAGCACAGAGATCAGCTAATCAACGATCAATCTTGAATATATACATACTTCTTTAAATATAGAAGGAATACGCCATATAAAATTTAATTAGGAGAGCTAGTAACACTTGCATGCATCTACCTATCGACGGTTGAGATGTGTACGTGCGTACGTATGGCTTTCTGATCGGAGCTATATATATATATGCCTAACGATAAACCGTACAAAACTTTAAAAACAAAAAAGAAATTATTTTTAAATAAAACTTCTCTACGATAAAAAAAAGCCACCTTAAATCAATTAAAAAGTTCCAAAACTTAAAGTTTGGCAATGATCGATCATCCCTGGGATTACAATCGAGCTGCGGATCATGCAACCACAAGAAAATTTACTGCGGATCAGTGCAACCACAAGCGAAACTACTATATTTGTTCCAAGATATTGCTACTTAGGATGAGATATGTTAATATTTTAAGACGGAGAAAGTACGGATCAGTGCAACCACAAAGGAAACTATCATATTCGTTCTAAAATGTTACTACCTAGGATGAGGATGTGTCAATATTTTAAGACGGAGAAAATAATAGTACTCCCTCCATCCTAGAATATAAGGAGTTTTAGAGTTGGACACGGTTATTAAAAAAGTAGGTTGAAGTAGATAATAAAGAGTTGTGATTGGATGAGTAGTGGAGGTAGGTAGAAAAAGTAAATGGTGGAGGGTTGTGATTAGTTGGGAAGAAAATGTTGGTGGAGAAGTTGTTATATTTTGGGACAAATCTTAAGGGCTAAAATTTGTTATATTTTACAACGGAGAGATATCAAACCAGATTTATTAATGGACATGACCACATAAAAAACCTAAGATCGCGAGCTACTGGACTAGTCCTAGTAGCAGTGTGGAGTAGAGTGTGAGTGTGTAACTGCAGCTAGCAGCGAGCAAGTCTAATAGTATAGCTAACAATTAGTTCCAATTTATTTATAACTAATCTAATAATTTATTTATACAATAATTATATATTACACTATTAATATCTGATTCCAGCTGTCATACATATACTGTGTCTTGGAGCACGTGCTATAGCTGGTTACAAATCTGTAGTCCGCTGCTCTTTTCTCTTCTTATTTATGTCTTTAATATATGTTTGCAGCTCTTTTATAGACTGCTATTGTACCTGCTCTAAGGTAGCAGTAGCACGCGCGGGCGCGGGCAAGAGGACACGCATTGATGGACGACGGCGAGAATGCATTGGCGCGCGCGGCAGTGGCATTGACGCCGGCCGGACCACGCAATCCGCGACACGATCTTTGCATCATTTAACTCCACACCCCCCCCCCCCCCTCCCCCTCTCCCCAACCTGGCCGCCTCGACGTCGCGCGTCCCCCGCGGCCACCGTGTCGTGTGCTTGAAAAAAAATGAATACACCCGACCGTCCTGTGTATGTACCCCCAACCGCATCGCCACGTGCGCACGCTGATACGTGGGCCACACATGCATTTACTCCCTCCAAAAATTCACAGTAACATCGTTAATTTTTAGAGCCGGGTATATTCATAGTCCCATAATTAAATTATTTTTTTAGACGTACGGTGGCCTAGGGACCCCCTTTTAATTGAAAGCCAAATGGTATAGTTCAGCTGGGGATACCAGCGTACATGTAGGACAAACTTCACACGAGGAGGAACAAGTGATCAACGAGCAACCCAACATTAACACATAGGAAACACCTCAAAAAAAACTAAGGGTATGTTTAGTTCACGCTAAAATTGAAAGTTTGGTTGAAATTGTAACAATATGACGGAAAAATTGAAAGTTTACGTGTGTAGGAAAGTTTTGATATGATGAAAAAATTAAAAGTTTAAAGAAAAAATTTGCAACTAAACAAAGCCTAAATAGAGCGATCACAAAAGGGCTCAGCGCAAACACAGTGGCCAAGATCCGCGTAGCTCTAACAGCTATAGCTCTAAAATTAACCCACTCCCACTCTTGGGGGCCTCAGGATCGATCAACACCATCTGCTTCATCCTTTCTACAAGCGCTTCCATCTTGATTCCTTCCTCAAGTCTATATAGCTTCCTCCACTGCAAAAGATTAGAGGTAATTTGAAAAGGTATAGTCAGTGGGGAGTAAACCAGTTTTCCTCTGAAGATCATATTATTTCTGGTTGTCCAGAATTCCAACAAACAGCAGCCAATAAACTCAAAGTAAACTCTAATAGAAATTTGGTTAGTGTCACCCTTGCAAAGAAGAAATAACTCCTCAAAATTCCTAGGGTTGGTATTCCAATTTAAAGTGTCCCTGCAAATGCACCATATCAGTCCCATAAATCAATGGATTATAATTTTTGAAACCATTACAATTTAACTTACAAATTTTAAATCCAGCGAGGATCTGTAATCTAATCTAGAGTTGTGTAGGAGTACCAAACAAAACCTAAATTAGTTTCATTAAATTTATCTGTGAATCTAGTGTTGGAAGTGCTACTATGTTTTTTTCTATAAAATTTAATTAATTAAACTTGGAAAGGTTTGATTAAGAAAAAGTAAAAAAAAAGTATCTTATAATATGGAATTGAGGTGGTAGAGCAGTGAGGTTGTGTACTATAAAATTATTTCGCTTGGAAATTATTGTTTTTTTTCATTTTTTTGAATTTAGAGAAATAATCAAATTCAATAGAAAATTATTCAGGCTGAAATTACCGCAATTAATTTCTAAAATTTCAGATTCTCCAGTGCCCTCAGCATATTTTTGCATACCAAAATACGTAAACCCTGGTACTTACGCATCCATGATCCATATGTAGTCCATGCATCGCTGACATGTGGGCCACGCATGGCAGTTGCTAATCTAAAGCAAAGCTAAGCTACGAACGGCGAGGCTGTATACCTGCTCGGCTGCAATAACTTGGGATCCTGCCAAGTTTAATTCCAGTTGATACTGTTTCTGCAATCCACAAAGCGTATGATGGTGATTACATTAATGTGTTACTACGACTTTCAACTTACGACGACGACGACGACGATATGATGCGTCCTTTTTTGGTCCTCGTCGCCGGCAATCATGGTCGCACAGTAATTAACACAGTGGTGTGTAGTGGCTAAAAGCTGCATATGTCATGTTATCTCTCTGAAAAAGGCTGGCTGTTATTATGATCTTAGCAGCTATAGTAGCTCTGACTGAGTAATGATCCGTAAAAACATAATGATCCAAGCAGCTACGAGACGCGTGAACCGGTTAAAGAATGTTCGGTTCTTTGTCTTGTTGACTGGTAATCTCAGTCCAAATATTTCCGCTGCAGAGGAGAGTTAATTACTATAGTACTAATTAATAGTAGTAGTAATAGTAGATTGTTTTGCTTGGACCAGCTATATAGCCGACCAGGCATGCATACGCACTGATGCACCGAATTAACCTGGGTGATCTATTGGGGAAACGCCAAGAGGAACTCTCTGCATTCACAGATAATACAGATTGTTCTAATGCTGTACGTGTGCCTTAATTTTGTTTTGGCATGTAATGTCTAAAAATGCAGAGGTCGTGTTTGGTATCTTTGATACAGTCTCTAATTCGCATTTTCGTAATTTTTGTTTCCGTGCGAACTGCGAAGATAATATTATGGTGGCCTTCCATCGTTTACCCCGTGGTTTATAAGCTATAGCAAAATTTTAAATTTTAAAATGTTTTTGGGCTTTTGTATCGTAGTTTACCGAAGAGGCTGTTCTGTGGAAGGAAGCTGGGCTCCTCCCGGATTGGGGTAGCTGTCTTCTTGGTTGCTAAACTGATGACGCGAGATATAGGCCCTACTGTATGTTTTAATCCTGTTCTTTGTTCTTCTGTTTGTTGTTGTTATTTAAAACTCCTCCAATTCTTAATACAAATGATGTGCAATCCTTTTGCGCACTCTCGAAAATAGTTTAATATTTAGTGTTCATTTTCAAATCGCAAAAGAAAGTTTCATCAATACATTATTTTGTAGTTGCTAATAAGCTGTAGGACAAATGATGAATGTCATTTTTTTCCCCTCGACTGCATGAACTAAAACATGACTTGCATTTTGGATCAGAGGTGGTATGATACTTTTTGTAGCGTTTTTATGCTATGTGCATCAATGTTGTATGATTTAGATGGTACAGTAGCCCAAGGGTACCAGTGTATGCCTACATTACAAGTTTTTCAAATTGCCTGCCAAGTTTTGTTTCCATGATTGGAAAAGTTTACTTTTCTCTTTGCTGTTTGTTTCTGAATCGAATCCATCATCCATGGATTTCACTGTGACTGAGGGTTGCGGAATTAAGTTGTGTACATTTTGGGCTATAGGCTTTTTAATTAGTCCCCTGTCCCCTGCCTGGGTGAAGATGCTGTGCTTGGATTTGATCTTGATGCCAAGTCTAGTACTGCCTCAGTACACATCTTAAATGACATGGTAGTAGTAGTAGTATTCATCTATAGGCTAGCCAACTCTCCTGGTGAAAGCTTTTTTTATGAAGTTGTGAGTAGTAGCTGTAACTGCATGCATAGACTACGAGTTTAACTACACAATAGTATCACCACTACTAGTAACTGCAATACAGTAGCATTGGCTTCTAACTCGCAATGCTGTATTGTTGTTGCTGCGTGTTCTGTTGCTCTGGGATCTGCACATTTCTGGGCCATTATTGTGAATCTCTTGCAATGAAGCAAAACTGTGTCATTATACTGTTCCAATATAGTAGCAGTACAGATTTACAAGGACACTGGTTTGGAGTGAGGCTCCATGCTTTTTTCTGCACACATGGTAGAGGTCAGTAAATTTCCTGTAAAAAAAAAATATGTAACAGCCTTCTGATCTATAAGAATCCAGGCCAATCCAAAAAGCAGGAAATCAAATCTCACTTGTGCATGATAGTGCAAATAGAGTGTTTATTGTTATATCGATTGGTTTGGTACTGTACCAGCTAATGAGCAGGTTAACCATAAAACATAGGGACAATTACAAATTTATCACTACTTTGAATCGTTATTACAAAATTGCCACTAGAAAATTGCAAAAATACCACTAGAACTGTCATTCGAGTGGCATCCCTGCAATATTGAAAAAACCAGTGGCAAATTTGCAAATGCCCCTAAAACATACTACTGTTTCCATTAGAATTTCTCACTTGTACTAGTATAAATTTTTCTTATTAATTTCTGTCACAAAAAATACTGCTGTTTCCATTAGAATTTCTGAATGCCATGCATGTGTGATTGGTTGGGCTAACCATCCCAATTTAACCAATATCGTTAGTTAGCCCTTCCAAAAGTAACTGAAAAGATTGTTTGTACAATTGCACATCTCAAAATTGCTTTCTTTTCCTGTAAATGGACGCTTAATGACAAATCGCTCGTGTATAACTTCCATCAAAAGACGAATCTATGACATTTCAAAATGGGAAAGTCCCTGTTAACCGGATATGCTCAAGGGTGCGCTTTAGACCATACTGAAGAACAGCTCGGTTGCCAGCTCTAAAACCATCTCCATAGGCCATAGAGGTATCTGACTCAATTTGGTGCTTGAAAAAATCACCAAGCTTTCGCTCAAACTGAGATCTTCCCCCCTTTTTCGATGATGTGGATGCTGATGAGGATGAAGACGTTGAAGCACCATTACTGCCTGATCCTGCAATGATCTCTGACTCAATCCACATGTGAGCAAGAACTTGGCATATGCCCTCTTCTACGTCTGGACTAAGTGTGCGGTATCCTGCAAGTAGATATGCATTATAGCATGAAATGTCCATATACATTTTTTAAGTAAACGAGAGAGTGATGACAGTGGCAAGCTAATGCAAACTCTTCCTCATACAGAATAGGACTTAAGTACTGAATCGTTCTCTGCAGTGTGGATTATCACTCTTTTCTCTATTATTCAGCACCTTCCTTAGATAACAGATTTGTTAATATCACTAGTGTTGATTTCATATTCAGCGGTGGACAGCACGTGATGATGTGACTAGCTTGTATTTGGTACTCAGATTTACAAGATTAATAGTAGTGTTGATTGTTTTGTCATTGCCAATATACTCATTATTAGTGGGCATATAACGGAGGATTGCCAACAATTTACATGGTAACTCCCTTAGTTCACCCGCTCGTGGACTTGTACAATCTTGAAAGCAAGATGACCAAGTTTCTAGCGAAGAATATCTAAGAGGTTAGTTTTAGTTGCTATATTCTTGGTTCAGGTACTCACTCATATACTACATGGCAAATTGGCAATCTCAGCCACAATGCAAAATCCTGGCCCTGGCAGGCAATCACCCTCACCAGAATAGCTAGAGTCATTCTAAGTGAGAAGTAAACCACAGTTTTCTGTAAGAATCTTGAACCATGATCTTTTTAGTCTTTACCACAACCAAAGACGGTGAAAGTTCAATGCTCTAGATTACCAATGTGTTGTACTTGTACACCCAACAAGAGTAGAACAATTAGTACACTAAAAAGAGTAGAAGAATTCCATTGATGTATGAGCAGTTTACATTGATTTGTGGCAGCTCAATTGCTTTTACTAACCTGTTTGTCTTTGAACAAACATGTACTATTTAATTGAAAATAAAAGATCCTTTTCTCTTCTCTGACTTCTCATGTGTTATTTTATTATGATGTTTGTCCAAGAATGAAAATGAGAATTAAAAATTACCTTTAAGTCGCAACCACGCATGCATCATCTCATGAGCTAAAATTGAACCTGTCAACAATCTGCAAGAACAATAACACATAAAAATACCGACAATGTACTTCATGAGGTCCCAATACAGAAGAACCAAATGATAACACAACGGCTAATTTGCATATTGTACTGGAGAAGCTACAGTGACAAGGCACAAGAGTAATATCTATTCTCATTAACTCTGTAGAATCAGCATGCAGTCCAGAATATCTTCAGCGAATCCATAACTTTTTTTTAGAAGAATGAACCCATCAATATATTTCTCCAACACAGAAAGAAATATTATTTCGAATTAGTTATAAATTAGAATATTCCTCCCTAGTTTTTGTTGATATTAAAAGCGTAGCAAGTAGCAACAAGGTAACAATGACATTATGAAACGGATAATAAGTGGTTCACCTTGGGAGACCATAAAGAATGAGAATTGCAGTCACTTCACATCGCCGAGTCAACCTATATGGCTCCGTTATCATTTCCATAACTTTATTTCCAGCCATTCTTGGTCTCCTCAATATCTAAAATATTTTTTAAAAAAATGCTCAAATTCAGTCAGAAGTCAGAACACAGCAGACCAATACAATTGAAATAGAATTTAAATTATAAAAAGATCCATTCATCTCATGCTCAGAATAGTTCTCACCGTGCTGACAGTTTGCTCTTCTGATAAGCATAAACCTCGTGTTTCTGGAAGATGGTGGTGGCCCTGGTTTCCACAGGAAACAAAATATTTACTAACATTAGTATAGTGAAAAACAGGAGAATCATGGATTGTCCAGCTTTGGTCAACATACAGTCTTCTCTCCTTCCATGGCTTCATTTAAAGCCTGTCTTTCTACAAGAAGCAAGGGAACTTGTTGTTCCACTTTCATATTTAGGCCTTCATAAAATTCCTGTATTTCAAGATAAAGAGGCTGGCACTCGCTCGTATCCATAACTGCAGAATCAAGGCACTCCAGGCAGAGTTTGCGACCGTCGTCCAGCAATACATATCTTGATTCCCTTGGCTGATAAGAGCACAAGCCATTTTTTAATGAACTGATCAAAATTTTGCAATAGCAACATATCTGACCAAGTATGCTGAATCAGATTTATAAATTCAAAACATGGTAATTGAACGTACCTCCATTCTTTCACAACTACAGCATCTTGGAGTACCGTCCACCTCATGTGATGGACAGTATTTTTGTAACCAGAAAGGATGTGCTCTATATTCAATAAGGCCATTCATATTTGTAGGAATCTGAATAAGAAGGAACTGTAAGATGGCACATTTAAAAAAACAAAAAGAAATTGTCAGCTGTTACTTAACATATGTTAACAACTTTCACATGTCAATTATTTGTTGCCCCATGACTAGCGCTTTTCAAATGCAAACATGACCAATCAGCTATCCACATGTTTCAAGGCTTTCACGATTGTAATAGAAAATGAGAAAAAGTGAATATGCATGTTAATCATATATCAGCAACAGTAAACATTGCAATCATGATGGCATGTGGAGTAAAAGTTTCCTCATTTAACAACAGCATGGTATGTCAGTTCGGAGGAAGCTTTGATAGTACTAGGTATGAAAATATAGAACAAAAGGAGCCGTCTTATGCAAACAGATAAGAGCAAAGTAATGAAGCGACTCTTACAAATTGCATGCAGACATCACATTTTGGGTGAAAGCGCTCCTTGTAGCATGTTTTATGGTATGGATGGTTTCCCGACATGGAGAACTGCATAGTCATATATTGGTTGACTATAAGCATAGAAACATTACTCTTGCAGACATGGATAACTGCTTAATAAGTAAACAAAGGAGTTACCTCATAGTCATATATTGGTTGATTACAAGCATGACAGCGAAAACATTCTGGATGCCAAACAGCTCCCATGCAACTAAGGAAACGCCCATGACCAATCTCACTGTGACATCCAGCACAAGTCCTGAGGAAATAAGCATATATATTAAGAAATAGTAAGAGTAAAAGTAACTCACAGTATCCCATTCTCGCTTACCAATTACCATCCCCAAGTATCAATGCAGCTCTTTCTTGCATTTTAACTTTTGGGTAACAAATTATACACTAATCACTTTTTTGCTTTATGACACTGTAAAGAACATATCTTGAGTGCTTCTGGTAAAGGTATAATGGCACCCTGCAGATTTTGCAGGACTTCAAAACATGCATGCAATAGTGCAACCATAGGCCGCAGTCACTGCAAGTTTAATCAATGAACCCAAAAAAGGGGTGATTTCTTCTATGGTTGACTCCTAAATACCATAATGGGTGATCTCTGTGCTTGCTGTGGCTGTGGTGCAGCTGCCAGCTGCAGCAAATCTCAGATTTAGCAGTGTCTGTGGCTACAACAGCTAGCACGACCGATAACCTAGATAGTTTGGAACCTTCTTCACAGGGGTAAAAGAAATATTTACAAAAACTGAATTTGGCAAAACTGAGGTCCACAGTTTTCAAACTCGCATAAAAGCTGCTTAGCTGTACACCTTAGCTCTACAGAATTGTATCAAACAAAACTAGGGAGATTGCCTTTGACCTCTTTAGTTCATATGCAAACTTACACTGATAATCTGGTACATAAGTTTTAAATCAAGACACACCCACTAAAATATATCTGTGAACCCCTTACACAAAAATGTGATATCCAGGGAATGAATTGTTAAAGTCAGCACACTGCAGGGCAATACAAAAACAAACAAAAAGTGGTGTTTTAAAAAACAGTAGCACATAGTCTGTATGGTTCAGGACTTAATTTATTATACTACTTTATGGTGAATACTCGTATAAGTAGTGATGTGGCACTTCAACATCAATGAACCCGAAATAGCATGTCCACATAAAGTATCTACTACAAAGTATCCAGTTATACTAAAGTAAGAGAAATGAAAATGAACCTGAATCCAGAAGAAAACATAAATGGCAGTGGTTGATACATATTGCCACCATTGGCATTGCCATTTTCACGAGCACAAGGGGGCGATTCAACATTCAAACTTTCCTGGATAGCTCTTGCAAGTTGTTCATCCTCCTCCAAATGCATGTCCTTTTCTAGATGGGTGAAAAAAAATGAAACAAAAAGTACTGCATGTTAAATGCATGAATTCGTCGATCATAGACACAAAATACCATGATGTTGACAGGTAGCTCCAAACAGCATTTTATATAATACTTCCAGATGCACTTTTATTACTTGGGCACAGTTCTAATCCAAACATTTGGTACAGAAGTATATACAAAATGTGTTAGAATTTCAATGGTTACTCTCATTGAGAAGAGGATGGCACTCGAGATGGGGCAATTTTCTGGTTTTCTTCATTCACAAACACAAAAGCCATACCTTCCCGAGGGAGGTTGGATACATATATATAGCCATAGCTGGCTGGTGGCTGCTAGCTAATTGCTGCCCACACTAGTCTAAAATTTGAACGCAATGCTGTCCTAGAGAGCATCCAAACTGAATAAAGCATAAAGGAGATGCTAGATGCTGTCCTAGGGATGCTAAAAGTAAAACCGAAAAATGCTAACAGCAAAACTGAAAGGATGCTGTCCTAAAAGGGAAAAACAACCTAAAAGCAAGAGAAGGACCACAAGGACCAAAGACCACAAGGCTTATTCCATCATTCTCCCCCTAAGTCTTGTGCGTCGTCTTGTGGGAAAGTTGGGCCATCCCGATCCTGGAGCAGAGCTCGAGGAACTTGATCCTCCCAAGAGGCTTGGTGAGCAAGTCCGCAAGCTGGTCCTTGGTGTTGATGTAGCTCGCCTTGATGCTCCCTTCCTCCAAGTAGCTTCGGATGAAGTGGTACCTCACCCGGATGTGCTTGCTCCGTTCGTGGAAAACGGGGTTCTTTGCCAGGGCCAGAGCGGACTTGCTGTCCACCCTGAGCTCTACTGCTCCAGTGTCTCTGCCGAGGAGATCACCAAGCAGTCGAGCAAGCCAGAGCGCCTGGGTCGAAGCGGCGGATGCCGCCATGTACTCGGCCTCGCAGCTGGACAGGGCCACCACCTGCTGCTTGACCGACTGCCAGCTAACGAGGCACTCGCCGAAGAAGAAGAGAATCCCGCTCGTGCTCTTGCTGGTGTCGATGTCGCCGGCGTGGTCGCTGTCGCTGTACCCGACGAAGTGTGCCTTGCCAGGACACCTCGGGTAGTAGAGACCGTGGTCGAGAGTCCCCGCAACGTAGCGGATGATCCTCTTCACAGCCTGCTGGTGCTCCGTCGTCGGTTGCTGCATGAACCGACTGACGTAGCCGACGGAGAAGGCCAAGTCCGGCCGTGTGTGGGTGAGGTAGCGAAGGCTCCCCACAAGACGCCGGTACTGTGTAGCATCCACCTCCTCCGCCGTGCTGTCACGGCTCAGCTTCAGTCTCTCCTCCATCGGAGTGAGAGCTGGGTTGCAATCGGTGAGCCCAGCCAGCTCAACGACGCGCTTAGCATAGGCGGTCTGTCGAAGCGTGATTCCGGAGTCGTCCTGGTGCACTTCGATCCCCAGGTAGAAGGAGAGAGGCCCCAGATCACTCATCTGGAAGGTGGCCTTCATCTCCTTCTTGAACGTCGCCACCTCCGCATCCTTGGTGCCAGTGATCACCAAGTCGTCGACGTAGACACCCACCAGCAAGGCATTTCCCCCATTGCCCCGCCGGTAGATGGCCGCCTCGTGCGGGCTTTGCTCGAAGCCCATCCCCTTGAGCGTGGAATCCAACTTGGCATTCCACGCCCTCGGTGCCTGCCGCAAGCCGTAGAGGGCCTTGTGCAGGCGTAGCACCTTGCCCTCCTTGCCGGGGAGCACGAATCCCGGCGGCTGGTGCACGTAGACCTCCTCCTTCAAGTCGCCGTTCAGAAACGCCGACTTGACGTCCATGTGATGGACACCCCAGCCTTCCTGAGCAGCCAGCGCAAGGAGGAGTCGCACGGACTCCATCCGTGCCACGGGAGCGAAGGCATCGTCGTAGTCGATCCCCTCCTGCTGCACGAAGCCGCGTGCCACCAAGCGAGCCTTGTGCTTGACGATGGCTCCGGCTTCATCCCTCTTCAGCTTGAACACCCACTTAAGGGTGATCGCGCGGTGACCATGAGGGAGGTCAGCAAGCTCCCAGGTGCGGTTCTCCTGAACCGCGTCCATTTCCGACTGCATCGCGGCACGCCATGCCGCGTGTTTCTCGGCCTCTGCAAAAGACCGAGGC
This sequence comes from Oryza meridionalis, assembly GCA_000338895.3. Taxonomy (NCBI): domain Eukaryota; kingdom Viridiplantae; phylum Streptophyta; class Magnoliopsida; order Poales; family Poaceae; genus Oryza; species Oryza meridionalis. The sequence continues at coordinate 3,968,998 of CM002529.2, read as the reverse complement.
TCACCGTCGTCGCACGCAAGGTGCAACTGCGCCTCCAGGTTGTGAGGCACCAGTCCCGGCACCGGCTGGTCGCCGAGAAGATCCTCCATCGTACGGTACCGTAGTTGCTCGCCGTCGTGGTACGCGTCGAGGCGCTCCCCGTCGTGGGAGAGCGGAGTAACGAACTCCACCGGGCTGCGCTCAACACGAGCTGGCGTCGGAGTAGACGTGCCCGGAGGAGTGGCTGTTGGTGCTGGAGCGCGTGGGGACACCGGCTGGGGTGGTGTCGACGAAGAGCTCGTCGTAGTCGAAGTCGTGGCCCGAGGGTGTGTTGGTGTTAGAGTCGGTGGAGGCTCGGGGACTGGGGTAGACACGCTCGGTGAAGAAGAGCTGCCTACTCCCCCAGCTCCCTCGAAGTGGACGTACTCGATGGTGAAGTCGTCGTACGTCGGAGTCGAACCATCATCCACCGCCTTGTCCCATACCCACCCTCGCCCTTCGTCGAACACTACGTCGCGCACTGTGCGCACACGCTGTGTCTCCGGGTCGAGGATGCGGTAGGCCTTCGAGCCCTCCGCGTAGCCGATGAACGCCCCTGGGGTGCTCCTGTCGTCGAGCTTACCGATGTGGCCAAGCTCCTTGGCGAACGCGAGGCAGCCGAAGACCCGTAGGTGGGAGACCGCCGGTTTGTGCCCATGCCAAGCCTCGTACGGTGTCCTGCCATCGAGGGCCTTGGTAGGCGAGCGATTGAGGATGTAGACGGCTGTCACCACCGCCTCCCCCCAGAAGATGGCCGGCATCCCCCTCTGCTTGAGAAGAGCCCGAGCCATCCCCACAACCGTCTGGTTGCGCCGCTCGACGACGCCGTTCTGCTGCGGGCTGTACGGCGCGGTGTAGTGGCGCTGAATGCCCTCATCAGCGCAGTACGACGCGAATTCAGCCGCTGTGAATTCGCCGCCGTTGTCGGTGCGCAGCACGCGCAGCTTGCGGCCGCACTCCGCCTCTGCAGCGGCCTGCGCGCGCCTGATGGCATCCGCAGCCTCTCCCTTGCTGCCGAGGACCATCACCCACATGTAGCGGGAGAGGTCATCGACGAGCAGCAGGAAGTAACGTCGTCCTCCTGGTGTGGCCGGTGTCACTGGGCCACACAAGTCCCCGTGCATGAGCTCGAGCCACTGCTTGGCTCGGAAGCTCGTCTGCTGGGGAAAGGGGAGCCGCCGCTGCTTCGTTACCACGCAGACGTCGCAGAGCTGCTCCACGTGGTCAAGGCACGGCATGCCTCGCACCATCTCCTTGGCACTGAGGCGCTTCAGGGCCTCGAAGTGGAGGTGCCCGAAGCGCTCGTGCCACTGCCATGCCTCGTCGTCCCGACGAGCGGCGAGGCAAACTGGTTGTGCGACCTGCGCGCTGAGGATGTAGAGTCGATTAGTGCCTCTGGTTACCTTGGCAAGAAGGCGACGACGGCGATCCCAAATCCTCATGAGTCCGTCCTCGACCAACACGCGTGAGCCGTTCTCATCCAGCTGTCCCACGCTGATGATAGAATTCCTCAACGCGGGGATGTAGTAGACTCCGGTGAGCAGCCTGTGCTCACCGGACTTGGCAGTGAAGGTGACGGAGCCAACGCCCTTGATCTCTACGCCGGAGGCGTCCCCAAACTTGACGGAGCCTCGGACGCTGGGGTCGAACTCGGTGAAGAACTCCCGTCGGCCGGTCATGTGATGGGTGGCGCCGGTGTCGAGGTACCACCCATCAGCCTTGTCGTTGCTGGAGCCGTTGCAGAGGGAGACGAGTACCTTCGGCTCATCAAGGTGGAGGAAAGCCGCTGCGGCCGGTGCCGCTGGAGGAAGCTCGATACTTGCGTGTGCCAGTAGCAGAGCCGGCTCTTCCTCCTCCACCTGTGCGACGTGGGCCTGGCCACGTCGTGGCTGTCGACAGTCTTTGGCCCAATGGCCAAGCTTGCCACAGTTGCGGCAGGTGTCGTCTCGTGCCGGCTTATGGTTGCCGGCGGCGCCGCCCTGGGCGCCTCTGCGAGCGCCACCCTCGGCACGTCTTCGCGCCCACCGTAGCTGGACACCTCCGCGTGCCTTGCGCGGCTTGCGGCCGCCTGTCGAGGGAGAAGACTCCCCCTTCCTTCCGTCACCCTGAGAGGCCTCCCACTGCTCCCGAGTGAGATGGAGCTTCCCGCCAATGGTGATAGGCCCTGAGAGAGGCTGTGGCTCATCATCGTCGACGACCTTGAGGCGACCCAACGCCTCCTCGATCGACATCGTGGAGAGGTCCAGCAGAGACTCGATCGAGCGAGCGATCTGCCTGTACTTCTCTGGGACGCAGCGGAAGAGCTTCTCGACAGCTCTCTCCTCGTCGTAGGTGTCGTCGCCGTACTGCACCATCTTCTGCAAAAGAGTGTTGAGACGGAGGTCAAAGTCATCAACATCCTCACCTGGCTTGAAGGCCAGGTTCTCCCACTCCTTGCGGAGTGCCTGCAGTGTGGACTTGCGGGCGCGGTCGCTGCCGATGCGTGCCGCAGCGATGGCGTCCCAAGCCTCCTTGGCAGTCCGCTTCTGGGAAAGCGAGAACTGCATCTCGGGCGGGACTGCAGCGATGAGGGCATCCAGTGCCCGCCGATCCTCGTCGTAGTCGACGTCGCCGTACCGGACTGCCTCCCACATGTGCCGCACCTGGAGCCTCACCCTCATCACCGCGGCCCACTCGATGTAGTTGGTTTTGGTGAGGGTAGGCCACCCACCGCCGGGACCAAAGTCCCTGACCACCGTCTGGACGCCGTGGTGACCATGGCGCCGGTCAAGGGAGGGAGAGCCGCGCTGCCTGCGAGGACCGCGCGCGGGCTCCGGGCTGCCGCCGGCATGGCCGCGCCCGTCTGGGTTCCCGTCGGCGGGCGCGCGGTCCCTTGGGCCACCGCCGCCGCCGTGGGGGTGGGCTGCTGCCCACCGCTCTGCCCGCTCCCGCGCCCTTCCTCTTGCCAGCTCCTCAAGCTCCCTGTCGGCGGTGATGTCGCCGGCGATGGAGCCGTTGATGCTGCTGCGCAAGGTCTCAACCTCTACCTCCGCCGCACGTGCCGCATCTTCCGCCGCCTCTGCCTCCGCCTCCGCCCTGGCTACTGCCAACTCCGCTGCCGCCAGTCTGGCCGCCCTCGCTGCTGCTGCAGCGGTCTGAGCCGTTGCTCGCCTGCGCTCCTCTGCTGCGGCGAGCTCGGCGTCCTGCTGACGCCGAGTGCTCGAGGCGACCGAACGCCGAGACCGAACGTCGGACATGGCGCGCCTCCGGGGGGCTGCTGTGTGGAGAGGGGTAAGGGAAAGGGGAAGGAGAAGCAGCTAGTGCTGCTGTTGCTGCTGGCTGAGTGCTCAACCGAGCTTGGGAAGGGGTGGAACAAGAGATGTTTAGCCTACAGGAAAGTGTTGCTCTGATACCAGATGTTAGAATTTCAATGGTTACTCTCATTGAGAAGAGGATGGCACTCGAGATGGGGCAATTTTCTGGTTTTCTTCATTCACAAACACAAAAGCCATACCTTCCCGAGGGAGGTTGGATACATATATATAGCCATAGCTGGCTGGTGGCTGCTAGCTAATTGCTGCCCACACTAGTCTAAAATTTGAACGCAATGCTGTCCTAGAGAGCATCCAAACTGAATAAAGCATAAAGGAGATGCTAGATGCTGTCCTAGGGATGCTAAAAGTAAAACCGAAAAATGCTAACAGCAAAACTGAAAGGATGCTGTCCTAAAAGGGAAAAACAACCTAAAAGCAAGAGAAGGACCACAAGGACCAAAGACCACAAGGCTTATTCCATCAAAATGTTCACTCTGATTTTCGATTTTTACATCTAGAACCGGAGAACTCGCACCAAATATTTCACCAACACATAACAAAAAGTAGCCACAGTTCAACATGTATAATTCTCATGAAAGAATAACACATATATAATTTTTTTTTCTCACAATGGATCTGTTTATGCTTTGCTGTTGAGTATGGAACATACTATTCGATATTGTGACTCAAAAGAAAAATAATGTTGGCCTAGTACTTGTATAAATGTGAAACTAAAAAAAAGATCAACCAAGTTCAGAAACAAAGAATGTGAAGAAACTTATCGTAAACATGGACTCCACATGAACATAATATATCATCGGCAATGAACTAGCTCCAAAAATTTTATGATAGGTGTGGAAATAAGCACAAGGGGCTCTCTTAAAAGTTAAAACACTAAGCACTTTGACTGATGTCACTGCATAAAAATGATATGAAGGAACAGCTGCTGGAAATAAAGAGGCGGGCAAATGTCAGCCTTTTTAGCCGGTAAGCAACCAAACAGCAGAAGTACTATTATTAGTTACCATACTAACCTATTGCCTTTGCCTTTCTTTGTTCCTCCTCTAATAGAGAGAGTGATATAGCACGGGCGATATCTTCATTGTCAAATTCTGACGGAACATCCTAAATTGAATTTGAAAATAGATCAGCTACATAGTCAAAATATGTAGGTTCCCATTCTTTTTAAGCACTAAATAACAGATACTACTACAATGGTATATAAGCTCATTATATTTGGAAGCAATTAGTGTCATCCTGAACCTAGAGGGATATATGCACAAAAAATCAGTGGTATAGTTTTTGTTAATTCACAATGGTCAATTACCAAATCACTTGAAACTCAACCAACAAAACCACATAACAATATTACAGATAAGAAAAAATATGTTTATATGACATACTAAGCAAGATAGTAATGTGAAGCGATGATGTATTTTTCGACAGGGAAAATTGCATTTGTGCACCTTCAAATTCAGAGATTAGTATAGTACAGATTTACACCCACAGAACTGGTAATAGCGTTATGCTGTGCATACAAAGGAAGACATAAAACACACAGAATTGTTCTCCTAACCAGGGTAAAAATTTTCTTGTTTTGTACAAGAGCATGAAGATGTAGTTACATTTCACACTGCTGGTGAGCATGAGAAGTTTGCAAGAGTCGCAATTGTGATTACATGAGGTGCAGGACTGGTTGGGCTCGTTGCCTCAACTTCACAACAATCTACATCGTCAATGACAAGTTGACGGAGATCTGTAGCCAACAATTGCAAGTCGAGTTGACCAAATGTGGACTCTTGCGGGTACACCATCTAAATTTTTCTCCCATTCTTAATGAAATTGGTCAGCCAATCTTTGGCCGACCCGGCAAAAAAAAAAACATTTCCCATCAAAAGCAACAGTTTCTAGTTTTCTATGTCCATATCAGTAATGGCAAAACTTTGTGTATGGATGTAGTCAACACTCAAGAGGGATAATGATCTATCCTCAACTGTTAATAATAAAAATATTTTAGAATATGGTTGCATAATTAGAACATGATGGTAGTTTTTCCCCACATCTATTGGTATTTCTTTTATGCTCAGAATCGCAGTACATTGTCTACAGTTTAATGGACAAACAGTCAAAGACCAAAATTTTGATTGTGAACATGCCGCAATGGCATATGTTATAGAACACAGGGAGAAACAAAGTGAGATTCAATACTCTATACTAGGGTGTAATCCAAGCTTTTTGGAGCTCATTTCAAATGAATCTCCTTTGGCTATCCTAGTTTTATAAGAATGCACTTTTACCCTTACACGAAGATAACCGTAGAACAATTAATGAGCTCTTACTCCCGAGAGGGAAATGTATAACACAGAAGAACTTACCGTCACAACTGCGGAATTAGAGGGTCCATTCCATATCGTCTCCTCCGCGGGTTTGCTGTGGTATTGCCCTTCCGAGATTTTGTGGGTTGAACCTCTAAAAAATTTGGTCAACCAACCCATAGTGCTCCAAATGGCAATGCTGGAAGGGACACTTTTATCTGCAATCAATCCAAGATGTTAGAATACCACAATATAACACAAGAAAAACTTCAAGCAAGGGATCAACACCAGAGAATCATAACTAGTTACCAAAGTTAGCCAAGTTAGCAGATCGATTGCAGGTCCAGCCGTTTGAGTACCCTCCTCGCTCAGGCCCCTAAACCAGAAACCTCCTAACCTCACAGGAATGGTTAACAGGATGGATCGGAGATCAAGCAATGATTCTCACAGACCCCCACTGGGTTTTCTATCGCTAGCAGCGTCGCATTAGAACGTAAGCCTGGAATGGCTCAAAAAAAAATGCAGGTTCTCCGGCATCAGGCGGAGATTACGAGCGGCGGCAAGATCGAGAGGGGGGACACACGCTCCGCGTCTCTATCGTGGGGAAGGGGACGAAATGCCAATGCCCACCACCACCACCCGCGTCGGTGCTAAAATTGCGCGGAGAAAACGAAGGGTGGGGCTCCGATCACCTGATCACCGCGTCACCCGCGCCCCTCCCGCGGACGGGACCGCCGGCGATCCGCCACCGGCCTTGCTCGACCACCCCCACCACCACCACCGAAAACCCGACAACGAAACGAAAGCAAGCTACGACCGACGACGACGACGGCGGCGGCGGTGGCGCTCCGCGCGCCCGCCGTGCCCGTACGCGTGCGCGCGCGGCGGCGGCGGCGACCGCGCGAGGCGAGCGGGCTTGGCGTGGGGTGGTGGATTCGGGGTGGGATTGCGGGATTTGGGAATCTGTCTCGCCCCCTCGCTGCTGCTTTGCCTTGCTTTTTGTGGCACGGCAGGAGGAGGCAGGTGACCCGCTCCCCCGTAACACCGCGGGGAAGTGGGGGGTTAATCCATCTGTTTGCAGCTTGGTAACCGTGTAATAATGCTGCCTTTAAAAAAGGAAAAAATTTAAAAAATAACTTTAAAATGTGTTTGAGTATAGAGAAGAAAATGGTGAGAAAACATGAATTTGAGAGGATTTGAACTTAGGCCAATGCATTACTAGCAGCTATCCTATCACCGAGCTACACACCAGTGCATTACTCCCTCTAACTTGATGCTAGATCCATTTCGGGAAGTAAATACGACCATTTAATTGAATGAGAGTTTTTATATATCGAATAAATATCTGAATAGATATAAATAAAGTAGTGTAACTATATATTTAAAATCAAAATACCCACGTCATAAGAAATGACTCGACAGCGTACATCCTTAAAGTTGTCATCTGTTTTTTTCCCCTTTCAAAAAGTCAAATATGCAGTTTTGCACGGAACCTATTTGCTTATCGGATTGGTTATATTTGTTTTTGGCTCCGGTTGCGTTTTTTTCAGGGTTTTCCGGAGGAACCCGACGACGGACGGACGGACGGACCACCGCCGTCACCGCGTGAGACGAAAGAGGGACACGAAACCGGCGCCGGGAGGCGAGAGAGAGCTCACGCGGAGAAGCAAGCGACGAGTAGTCGTGTTGACGCCGGCAGCGCGTACAGGAGGAAATGGTGGTACGTGGTAGCGATTGAGCGCTACGATTGGACTTTGAACTTAGGCATGGTGCTGTTTGATTTTGTCACCAGTTTGAATTTTCCATGTGCAATCTTCCAACGACCATTTTTTTTTTCTAATGTGTAGTAGTGGTGTAGAGACGAGTTTCTGAAGGAAATTTGACCCACTTTGGCTGTTTACTGAAATTAAAGGCAGTTCTCATGTAAGCATGACAGAAAACCTTGGTGTTAGAATTTAGTGAGCAAAGAACACGATTACATAGGGTGCTGGTGCAGGCAAACCATCAGCAAATTTACATTGCATTACTTCACTCCACGGACATTTTGACAGTGCGTCTTGTACTTCTGTATTGCGAAATTCGGATCATAGTAGTATCACATTTACATTCATGTACGGAGTACTTAGTTTCGGTACCAGTTTGTGGAAGTCATATGTGCTCACGTGGTTGCTTGTACAAGACTAATTCCTGCTCAAGCTCCGTCCTGGCATCACCCACCGTCACCCAGACCTCGGAGATTTTCTCAACGGCGCCTTCAAAGAGATCAACAATGGTGAACGCCCGCGATGTCGGAGCCATCAGTCCTAATCCTTCGAGCCCAATCTGCTCGCTTGTGGAGATTGCAGGCTGGCTACTTGATTGCGCATGTTTCACTCTCGGCACAACGGCGCCGTTCAGATATATAGTGCGGTTAGCTCCAAAGGCAATCATCTTCCGAAGGCCTCTCCCATAGGCGAGGCTCTTGTGCATGTGACCAAACACGACCAGCGGGATCGAAACTCCGGTTTCTCTTTGCAGATCAGATATGGCTTGCTCCAGATCTGCGGAAGTTCTTGTCTAAGATGACATATTAAGCAACTGTACAAGTGGAGGTATCATCGATGGGATATCAGACCTGGATCACCATGATCACCACCACCGGCAACCCAGTCTCGCCCACAAATATCGTCCATTCTTGAGCCTAGACCTGTGTAACCATAATTTAATGTAGGCATGTTACAGCATATGTGTGCAAGTGCAAGTATATGTAGTTTGCTAGTTTGAACGTTCAGACACCTGTTGGCCCATTGTGTGCCAGTAATATGACAACATGCTCCTTTGGTGCATTTGTAGCAGCATCATATATCTTCTTTGCACTTTCAGCCATATCATTGACACCATACCTACATAATAATCGTAGGATCAAATAAACGATGGTAGACAAGTTTCCAATTATGAATAAGAGTAAGAGTTCACCAAGTAAAAAAAGGTAGCAGTATTGTGTCTGTCTTATGCACTTTGTTTTACAAGGTGGGCTAACCATCCCTGACTACACCACCAAAATAATAATTTAACTATAGTTTCACACTTCTTATTACAGTGTGCTATGTTTATTTTATCATTACCAATATATACTGCGCTGATCGACAAGAGTCAGGTCAAAGCATAATCACCTACTCCACCAATATCCTTACCACTGTAGCTCGGTAGTATGCAATAAGAAACCAACCCGGTGAAGCAACTAAGAATGACAGCTATCAACAATATATATCATCAAACTCTAAAATAGTGTTCACTACCTAATACAGTAGTGCTACAGATGAGAACGAAGTAAAAGTTGGTAACTCTACTGTTTATTGTACCATTCACCCATCATTTCACGAGTTCACATACATCTTTTGCTTCTAAATTCAATATGAAAAGAAGGGAAGGTAAAAATGACTTGTAGACCAAAATGACAAGGATATACCAAACTAGCCTTATCTTTAGGAAAAGTATGCTGCAGCTCATTTCTCTTATGCCTTATCTAAATTACTGCATGTTTCACATGAACCTTGTAACTATTTTTTGGATACTGTGGATCATTAGGTCTATTTTACATAAATCTATTATTAATAGCAGTAGTATTTTTTCAGTAGAGCCCTCTTCTACTGTTTCATGGAAAGGAAAGGACAACTAAGGACTCCTTAGTAAGGAGAAGTATATACCAAAGAAAACTAATAAACATGTGTATCTATTGGTTAGCATGTCTCTTACCAACCATTTTGACAGAAGCTTTGGTCTAAATATCCTATTACCCCCACAGGAAAATGGTCGTCCACCAACAACACTCAGCTTTATTGTTGGAAAATCCAAACATTTGTACCCAACATGCTGCTCACCAAGGCTGAAATTGGCAACAAAAAATAACAACAGAAAATTACTTGCCGCAAGGTCTGCAAAAATAGTACCAGAATCTGGTGAAGACAAGTTATAACCCAGAATCATCCTGAATTGCCACGGCTTAACTAAAAATCATGGAATAATCAGGCCAAAATTTCCTGAGAATCACATTTTTTCCAGCAATTACTAGCACAGTTTTAAACAACTCACTTCTTCGTGGATTTAAGTGTAGTATCAGCTTCTTTTATTTCTTTCAAAAAAAAAAGAGAAGCAAATCATGAAATGACCTAGCAACAGTGCTAAAAATCAAAGTAATACTTATTTAGTGCTCTGATGCAACTGAAAAACTTTAAATAATGCAAGTTTTCCTTCAAAATAACCACAATTCTGCAACTCATATAATACATTCATTGGCATTTCTTACAATAGAAATTCATCAAATGCTAGTGTTAATCATAACACTGTTGTATTAAACATAAAAGCATATTCACATTAAAGGAGGAACATCTTACCTCTCCAGCTGAAGCCGGACACGATCTACCTTCCTGAATGCCAACCAAGGATACAACGATTTCATCATTTCATCAAATATCAGTGCATTTATGTTGAACACTATCCTTGTCAGATGAAAGAATTATTCTTACTTCTCTGAAAACTGATACGTGTGCCAACAGTCATGATTCCCAAGAATAGCTGCTTTGGGGAGCTGAAGATCTGAAATGCTTTTAACAAGTTGAACATTCTCGTTGCCATAATCACCTGCCATAAATGGAGGACAGCAAACAGGAGATGTAAGGAATAAGCATTTAAAGTGTAACTTCAGAAAGTAATGAGTATATTATGTAGTACAGATATAATAGGGCAAAGGGCGCACCTGTAAAAAGTACCAAATCTGGCTGCATTCACACGGAGAGAAAGTTAGATCTTCTGGGAATAAGAAACATAAGGTTATAGAAAATAAATGTAGTACGGATATTTTTCTATCAAAATCCAGTGTCATTTTGGCAGCTGGACTGTACATCAGTACATGTTGATGGCAGGCATACAAAAAGGCGTAGAACATGAATAAAGAAAAGGACAGACTGCACTTCAGATGATCTTATATCATAAAACTAGAGACATGCTACAACAATCAGATGTGAATAACTTAATGCAATACACAGATACAGTTGACTGAATTTATCTGGATTTGCAATACCTGGAGAAAATGTAGGGCTTTTGAGTCTTCCTCAAGGGTCCAATCATTATGCTGCAATGTTCAGCACATCACAACAGCCAATTAGTGCATTGTTCTCATCAAGAGGATATTATAATCCCTTGAGCCATAATTGATGTTATAACCAAGTCAAGCATGCAAATAAAGTAAAAGCCATCATATTCCTCTTAGTACAAGAAGTAAAGTACATCTCAACAGGAAAGCGAGCTAAGAGATTTCAAACCCACAAGATCAACAAAGCATGGTATCAAAACACACTATCCTAGTGACTGGTTCAAGCCACAATATGGTGTCACTCCGCTAAAACCTCACTCCCTGCATCTTCTCTCCAAGAAGACATTTTACAGTTTTGGCTTTTCACATTGTAGTTCACAAAAAAAAAAACTATCTCTGCATTTGTCCCTTCAGATGGAAGTCAAAGCTTTATCCCTCATGAACCTCTTCGCACCTCACCTCCATCCAAACTACTATTACTACAATCAAACGCCACCTTAAACGCAAACCCCCACACAGCCACACTGATGAATCACACTCATCATGCACTCCTCTCACAGCATCTCAAGATCGGAGCTAAACTGAGCTAAGAAAGTCAACAAGTATAGATGCCTCAGTTTTTTTCTTCTTTTTTTGGGGGAAATTGGTAGTAGAATGCTTCCGTTCCCAAAGCCATCTCCCTCTTACTCCGAATCCCCTATGCTACGCCACACGAAACCCACCGAGAATCGCAAGGCCGCACCAGCACCCATGTCTGGCCTTGGCCCCCCATCCCAGGCACGCCGCAAAGAAGAGATGGATGAAGAGATTAAGGAGGGGGTTACCACGTCGCCGACGACCGCGACGCGGACCCGGCCGCGTCCGGCGCCGGCGCTGGCCATGCTCCTGCGGCCGGGCCTGGGCGGCGGCGAGGAAAGAGGAGGAAGAAGAGGATTAGCGGAGGCGCGCGCGGCGGCGGCTGCTGCTGCTCCCGCTGCCGGCCACGACGGAGTGGGAGGGGAGGAGCGAGACCGTAGCAGTGCGGGCCTCACCATTTCTTTCTTCGCCCTTTATTTTTTTTCTTTTCTTTTTCCCTCTCGAGATGGGGGCGTGTGCTGCCACATGACACGACACCTGGCTCCTGACGTCGCGCGGCAGCGGTTGGGTGGTGAGGTGCTCAACACGCCTCCCTTTTGAGGTTGGCAGTCCAACTGTAAAAACTTTACGAACTACTCAGGACTTATCTTTATTCAGACACTAATTTAAAATATTAAATATATACTATTTACAAAACTAATAACATAAATAAAAACTAATTTGCGAGACAATTTTTTTAAGTCTAATTAATTCATAATTAGAGAATGTTTACTGTAGCATTACATAGGCTAATCATAGATTAATTAGGCTTAAAAGATTCGTCTCGCGAATTAGTCCAAGATTATGAATGGTTTTTATTAATAGTATATGTTTAATATTTATAATTAGTGTTCAAACATCCGATGTGATAGGGACTTAAAAGTTTTAATCCCATCTAAACAGGGTCTCTGACATTAAGTCAAATTGACTTAAATTTAATTAAGTTTATAAAATAATAGTAGCATTTTCAACCCAAGACAAATTTATTATAAAAATATATTTAATTATTAATTTGATGAAACTAATTTAGTATTATAAATATTATTATATTTGTCTATAAATTTAGTTAAACTTGAAACAGTTTGACTTCGATCAAGTCTTATAACCTGAAACAGAGGGAGTACAAGGGTCTGTTTGTATCCCTTGTAAAATTTTTCACCTTGTTATATCGAATCGTGGATTATTAAATATAAACAAAAAAACAACCAATTACACAGATTGCGTGTAAAATTGTGAGACGAATCTTTTAAGCCTAGTTGTTCCATGATTTGACAATGTGATGCTACAGTAAATATTTGCTAATGACGGATTAATTAGGCTTAATAAATTCGTCTCGCAGTTTATAGGCGGAATCTATAATTTGTTTTTGTTATTAGTCTACGTTTAATACTTTAGATATGTGTCCATATATCCGATGTGACACGCTAAAACTTTTCACCCCTAGATCTAAACACAGTCTAAATAAGGTTGTGTTTACGATGATATGGATGATATGTGTTATGAGAACTTCTATCATAAAAATAATGGTACTATATTTAAGTGTGTTATCAATATTACGCGTTTTTTTGACTATTTTAGTACGGTGCACCGGTGTCACCAGACACCATGAGCGTACTGTGATTTTTACTACAATTATTATTGTTCATATGATGTTTTACATGAGATGAAGACCTAATAGAGTGGACTACCTTAACTACTAGTCTAGATTCACCCCATTTTTAAAACCGGTTATAACCGCGTTTACAGACGGTACAATAAAGTAAGCACACAATAAGCCATCAATTTTAAATAAACTTATAATAATTTAAATTTTGGATAAATTTATATGGTTTCTCACGTTTTACTGTGATTGTCGCCGAGACGTGGTTGGCTGCAAAAGTTTCAAAATCACCATGGATCATATAGTAAAAATACGCGGCTTAGTTTGTTTTGTCGACACAGTACTAGACACGATATAAAAATGAGATATAACTTGAATGTATCTATGTGCTTGTAACTGATATGCACAGGTGCATGAAGCAACCTCAAATTAGACAACACGTACATTTGCATAGGACAAAGGACCGGTTCAATGTGATAACCAAACATGATAACACAGATAGCAGGTTCACCTTCGCTTCTCTTGGGTTGGCCTGGACAAGATGTTGTCATAATTGCTAACTCCCAAGTCCTTTCTAGTTAAAATTGTTTACTGAAATTCTATTGGTACAATAAAAAACATATACATACACATGTCACATTGGGCTTGAAAATTGAAGCCCCTAGAAAAGAGTAGCAATGGAGCTCCTAATTATTTTCTTACAAAAGAAATGCACACCACAACCACATCTAATGCCTCCTTGGAACCTAGGAATTTGGTTCTGTATGAGTATTGAACCAATTGCTATGGAAGTCCTTAAAATTTAATTTAAAATTAATGCATTAAGAAGAGACTTATATTTTTAGGACACTACTCAAATAGACATATATTATCTCATATAAAATTAAAATTATAAGTTGACAAAATAGTTAATATGTTTCAATGGTTGACCATAATACTCGCTCGCAATTGTTCAAATAAATGAGCCCTTATGAAATAGAGGATTGATTTAGTAGTATTTCTAGCAAAACTATAAGTTCTAGCAACATCATGTGTCTCTCTAAATAAGGCATGTCCATGCAAAGCTTGCATGCAACTATTAAATCTAGCCATTTGTTTCAAAGTCAAGCGACCTCCTCAATATCTCAGAGACCATATGAGAAAATGATAAGAAGTTCTCTCTGTCTATTTGTTTTTTCTAACACAATATGCATGGTCAATTAGGCAACGTAGCTCTTATATCGTTTTTAGCATGAAAACATGCCAAATTTTCTATACCCATAACTATTTCACGATTTTCTTACATTCATAATCATTATATATCGCCAGTACATTAGGCCCAGCAAGATGAATAATGCCATCTAGTTTTCCACGGCTCCGATGACTGCCACGTGTCCAGTTCCTCCAAAGCAGCCATCCTCAGCCGTTTGATTCGCGTATAAATAGCCACGGGCACCCGAGCCCACCGCCTATTTCACCACCCGCTTCCCCTCCCACCCTCCCCCATTTGTTCCACCACCAGCTAGACGGCGAGACGAAGCGGAGGCGGAGGCGGACCACCCCGCGGCCTCTCGCTTTAAGGTTCGTGCTCTCTCTCTCTCTCTCTCCTCCGCGGAATCCACCCCGGCGCTAACGCTGGACCAAATGCAGGAGGAAACCCTAGAGGAAGCGAGTTGGTGGAGGCGGCGGGGGAGGCGCGATGACGGGGCCGCGGGGTGGCGGCGGGGAGGACCCGCCGCGGACGTCGTCGGGCGCGGCGGCGTCGGCCTCGGCATCATCCGGCGTGCCGAACGAGCCGCTGACCCCGACGTCGATGCTCATGTCGGGGCAGCAGGCCGGGCTGAACCGGCGCGGGTCGAGGAGCGCGGCGATGGCGACGTTCTCCATGGAGGTGTTCGACAACGAGGTGGTGCCGTCCACGCTGAGCAGCATCGCCCCGATCCTCCGCGTCGCCGCCGAGATCGAGCCCGAGCGACCCCGCGTTGCCTACCTCTGTATGTTCGGATGTTCCACGCTGGAACCATTTTTGTGTGCCTTTTTTTTTTTGGGGGGGGGGGATTTTTGGTGATTTTAAGGCCTAGATTGGTGCATTTTGGTGTTTAGGGGAGTTGGAATGCGGCAAGCAGCTCGAAATATTTTTTTCATGGCGTTTGATGGATGTTGCGAAGCCTGTGAAGTAGCGTGTGCCTGGGTGGTTTTGTGCTTGCAATTCTGTCGCAACGATTGCGTTCAGATTCATCCGGCGTGTGTTTCTCCGCGCATATCCTGGCTTTGCGGAGTTAGATTTCGAATTTGACCCCCACTTTTTTTTTTCTGGAATCCATTTTTGGATAAGGTTCGCTCACGAATGCATGACATGTTCATCTCAGAACACCCTTGTTTTGTTTCGTTTGATTTTTTTTTGTTTCAAGGGTGTTTGTTTGGTTCGAATCATAGGGTAGCTTAACTTGTTCGATCGGTTTGCTTTGGAATTGTATCAACCAGCTCGAGTGGGTAATTCGGATGTCACGCTTATTACTGCTAGTACTTACTGGAAGAACTAGAGGGATTTTCTAGCTTTCTTCTGGGTTTATTTTGATCTGTTCCGGACCTTCTGGTCTGAATATAGGTCGGTTTTACGCGTTTGAGAAGGCGCACCGGCTGGATCAGAACTCCGTCGGCCGTGGCGTCCGGCAGTTTAAGACGGCTCTGCTCCAACGGCTGGAGAAGGTGACACACATCTCTCCCTTCATATTTTTCGCATGATTTGGCAGCTTAGCGTACGTTGTGTTTCATCTGTTAGTTCTGTTCAGTATGGTTAAGTTCGCGCATGTTAGCTTGCTATTTTGCCTTTCCCGAACTTTGGCCTGCGTGATTTGCCTAGTGTGAAATCAATGTTATCTTAACTTCTCATCATTTATATAAGAGCTTTGTTTGGTAATAAGTCTACTTAATGCAAGTAATATAAAAAATAGCTTAATTTAGTTGTCAAAATGATCATATAAAACAAATAGGCAAAACATACACAATTGAAGTCATGCATGGTACGTTTTTACCCAATTTTGCTTGTATACGGCATTATGTATTTGATGTTATATACGAAAAACTAACCTTATTGGAATTCTAATTCAGTAGAAACTAGGTCAGGTGATAATAATAACAGCTGGTGATCAAATTGGGATGAATTAGCTTAATCCCACTAACACATTGGAGATGAGATGAAACAAGCATGCAAAATGAATTCATTGAACAACCTGCTACACAAAGCACAATTTTCCAGAACCAGAATGACGTGTGATGCTGTTTTTTCTTTTGTTTCAGATGAGATGTTTTATGTTCTAATTAACTTCTGGTAATTGAGCATGACCAAAATTTATTTATTATGCTTGTAATCCTTTTTCAGTAATGCGACGAACCGCTTGGAGTACCTTTTTTTTTTTTTGAAAATCTGATATATTGTCGATCATGATTTTGAGTCGATACATCATTTTCACATGGTATTATTTTCCATTTGCACTGATCATGTATTCATTAGCTTGATTTCCACCCAAATTATTTGAGTTCAGGGCTTGTTTGGTTGGCAGTCATAAGTTGCCACAAAGCTTAGTCGTGCAACAACTTTTAAGTCTAATGTTTGGTCCATTGCTATAAATCTTCACTTGGAATCTTATGCAACCCGCAGGATAACAGTCCCAGTCTCGCGAAACGCGTGAAGAAGACCGATGCCCGCGAAATTGAGAGCTTCTACCAGCAGTACTACGAGAACTACGTCCGTGCCCTCGACAAAGGGGAACAAGCCGACAGGTAATTCCTTAACTGTGCTCCAGGTCTATAATGAATCCACTCCCTTTCTTGACATATCCAGTCCCATGCCAATGTCACCTGCAGGGCTCAACTTGGTAAGGCCTACCAGACAGCCGGAGTTCTCTTCGAGGTTCTCTGCGCTGTCAACAAGAATGAGAAGGTCGAGGAAGTTAATCCGGAGGTTCGTATTCAACATCTACTCAAATTACGGTCGTTCTTTGTCAACGAAAATCTAGGTCTTCTCAAATGCAATGAGCTTCTCTAATTCCCAATGTGCAGATTGTTCGCCTGCACCGGGATGTGCAAGAGAAGAAAGACATCTACACGCCATTCAATATCCTTCCTCTTGATGCCGCCAGTGCATCTCAGTCCATCATGCAGATGGAGGAGGTATGCACAATTCACAATAACGGTATCTGAAAAACAATGGAACCGTGTACTGGTTCAGTGAATGAAACTGGCGTGCTAACTGATTTGGAGCCTTAACAGATCAAAGCAGCAGTTGCAGCGCTGCGGAACACGCGGGGCTTGACCTGGCCTTCCACATTTGAGCCAGAAAGACAGAAGGGGGGTGATCTTGATTTGCTGGATTGGTTGAGAGCTATGTTTGGCTTTCAGGTTTGCTAGTTATTCCACACGAGTCAATTTCAATTTGTCAATTCTGTTCCTAAGTTAACACCAGCTTATCTTCTTGTGTGCAGAGGGACAGCGTGAGAAATCAAAGGGAGCATTTAATTCTCCTCCTTGCTAATGTGCACATAAGACTTGAGCCAAAGCCAGAGCCACTTAGCAAGGCATGTTCCTTTGCCACTTTTTACTTTGCTGATTTGACTATATGGATATCAATGTGGATAATGAAGTAAGAAGCCTGGGATCAGTATGTATTCATTGTCTGACTTTATTCATTCTAGTAAACAAAAGCCTCAGCCTTTGATCAAAACAATTTTGTTTCTTTTATAATGATTTAGTATATTCAATCAGCTGGGATTTGGAGTAACCTCTTGCAAAATTTGTGCCGGCAGTATTGCCTTCTTTCACATTCCAAAAGTTATCACTGCAAAATTCAATTGATTGAACTGATTAGGTGCATGTCTGTCAAATGTGCAGCTAAATAATGCTAAATACATCCTTCATTTCCTGTGCCACATTCCTTCTTTTGTTTCCTCTATAATTGACTGGAGCTTTTCTTTCAACCCTGAAACAGCTTGATGATCGGGCTGTTGATGAGGTGATGGCTAAGCTATTCAGCAATTACAGGAAGTGGTGCAACTTTTTGTCACGAAAGCATAGTTTGAGGTACAAAAAATCCCTTACCTTTGTTTTCTAAATAGAACTGTTATTATTCTCTTATTGTACATTGTTATGATGATTTCACAACTGCAGAAGTCCTCAAGGTGCACAACCACAGGAAATTCAACAACGAAATATTTTGTTTCTAGGTCTTTATCTTCTCATTTGGGGTGAAGCTGCAAACATCCGGTTTATGCCAGAGTGCCTTTGCTACATCTTTCACAATGTAAGTCACACCTTTTTGGGTAAAAAAAAAAAGTAAGGTGCACCATTTTAACATATTAAGTATCAAAGCTTAATGCTATTAACATTATCATGTATATAATTAGATGGCGTATGAGTTGAATGGGCTGCTTGCTGGAAATGTTAGTATTGTGACGGGTGAAAATATCAGGCCATCTTATGGTGGGGATGAAGAAGCTTTCTTGAAGAAAGTAGTCACACCTATCTATCGTGTCATAAAAAAGGTATTTGATCCATCAGAAATCATGCAAAATGGAAAAAAAAGGTTTCTTCAATACTAATGATTGTGGCGGTTTGCAGGAATCAGGAAAAAGCAAACACGGAAAAACACCACACTCAGCGTGGTGCAATTACGATGATCTAAACGAGTACTTCTGGTCTGTTTACAATCTTATCTTTTGTACACATTGCCAACATTTTTCATTTTCTATAATTCCTAACCTATTTCATTCAGGACAACTGATGGTTTCTCGTTGGGTTGGCCAATGCGGGATGATGGTGATTTTTTCAAATCTGTGCATGATTCAAGGCCTGTAACAACGGTAGAAATTTTATCCATCTGTCAATTTCTCTTGGCATGTTTGATTGGGATTGACAAAACATTATTTATAGGCTGGAAGCTCATCACAAAAGGGTTCTACTAAAAGCACAGGGAAGATGAATTTTGTTGAAACAAGAACATTTTGGCACATCTTCCGTAGTTTTGACAGAATGTGGACCTTCTATCTGTTGGCTCTGCAGGTACTAACTGAAAATTTTTATATGATTTTTTCATCTTAGTTATTGTTTCACAGTCTTGAGCAGCAATCTTCTAATGATTAAATTGAACAGGCAATGCTGATTTTTGCTTGGAGCGATTATACACTATCTCAAATTCTTCAGAAGGACCTTTTATATTCTCTATCAAGTATATTTGTCACAGCAGCATTTCTACAGTTCCTCCAAAGTATGGTCCACATCTCAGCTGCTTGCCTTTTTTTATTGCATGAATTTGTCACCTGAAACAGCTACGCTTTAATACGTCAGGTGACAAATTGCCTTCTTGCTAATGTTGCCACAGGCATTGGAATATTAGCTTCTTTATTGTGTCTTTGTACTTGTTTTGTTTTGATACATATGGATTTTTAGGCAGAAAATGTGCACTAGTTTTGTTTTGTTCACAATGCTAAGTGAGCATCTGTTGATGAAACTAGTACCCTTTCCGATGTGCACATTGCATAGAGAGAGCTTCTCTCTCTCTCTCTCTGAAGACACTTGTCGGGTTCAAAACCGGTCCACCTGAATTATATTCTTGAAAAATAATCAAGTACTGGCTAGGCAAAACTGTGAACTTGGCAAAGTATTACCAAGGGGGAGGAGGAGAGTGCTGTTCTTCCAATAGACAAACCTTGCTTGTTCATCTCCTTCTTCAGTTGACCCTTTTACTGACCAAATTTTATGCCTTCTATACTTTTTTGAAACTTTATCAGTTCTTTTTCATTTCTATTAAGGCAACCTTTCTATTTAGATCAGTCATGTACTAATGTTCTTGAGATGGTGTTGAGTTGGCAGCCCCTATTACAAAATGTAACTGATCTTTTATTTAATTGATGGCAGGCATTTTAGACTTTGTTCTGAACTTCCCTGGTCATCATAAATGCAAGTTCCTTGATGCCATGAGAAATATTCTGAAGATAATAGCTAGTGCTGCGTGGGCTGTGATCCTTCCATTTTTCTACATTAGCACCGCATCTAAAGTCAATTTACCAATTAAAGATCTGGATAAATGGTTTCAATATGTTAAAGGAGTTCCACCTCTATATATCCTAGCTGTGGCAGTGTACCTGATACCTAATATCCTAAGTGCAGCACTCTTCCTGTTACCATGTTTCCGGAGGTGGATAGAAAACTCAGATTGGCGTATTGTTAGGTTGCTTCTGTGGTGGTCTCAGGTATTCACAGCAGACTTCTTTTTCAATTTTCTTTTCTGTTCTGTTAGATGTTCATTTCGAAATTTCTACTATGAGAAAATAGTTTCTTTACCTAATCTATTGTTTGGTACTAGTAGGATGGAACATAATTTTGAGGGATTGGATTTGAACACATAATCTCATATGTTCTTCCCTGTATATAGTAGCTCTGGAATTCCTCAAGTCGAATCCGTAAACTTTCATCTCTAAATACTAAGTATCAACTCTGTATTCTATCTATCCACGAATCTCATGCTGAGGCATACATTATACTTCTCATTTGTTTGAAAAAGCATGATCTTGGCAGTTTCATAGCTCTTCAAACCTTATGCAGATCGATGATCATATTCTCTAATCTCTAACAAAAGTTCATCAACTGAACATTATATTCTGTGTTTGCAAGAGCTATATAACTGAATAATAAAGATATGTATGTGTCATGAAAGTAAATGGAAGCAAAATTCCAGAGGCGCTACTGGAAATAGGAAAAAAGTTGGGAAGTAACTCAATGTAGTGAAGACAATAGGTGTATTTTGGTATGCCAACTTATAAATATGCCCAAGCAATGTGCCTTGAAGTAAAATAAATGGATGTCTTTCCTGGATATAACAACAATGAACATTTTTTTTTTGCTCCTGCTGTCTAGTATCTACATTACTCCATGTCATGTGGTTTCTTTTCTATTAGCTACACTAATTGTATAAATAACTGCAGAAACGAATTTATGTTGGCCGTGGGATGCATGAAAGCAGTGTTTCACTTTTTAAGTAAGTTAGTTTTTTTAATAGTTTGCTATTTTATCCATGAAAAAAAAACTCATTCTCTTATATGCAACTCAAAAGGTATACACTATTTTGGATCTTGCTGCTATGCTCCAAGTTTGCATTCAGTTATTTTGTCCAGGTAAATTTTACACTTGGATATTTTGGAAAGATGATTTGACAAGATGGCTCTGATGCTCATACTAATTTACAGATAAAACCTCTGATCAAGCCAACAAAGGACATAATGAATGTTCATAATATTCATTATGAGTGGCATGAATTCTTTCCAAATGGTAATCAATGTTTTTTTTTGGGGAGTGGTATTATGTATTTTTCCAAACTGATAATAGCTGTTGTCTTTTCAGCATCATATAATGTTGGTGCTGTCATGTCGCTCTGGGCTCCTGTACTCTTGGTATGAGCTTATCCAACTTCCATATTAGCTGACCACAGTGAGCAGTGGGGTCTTATTATTTTTCCGGGGTCATATTATTCATTTCCTTTTCTTTTGAACTCATGTACTAAGTCATAAATGTTCACTTGCAATGCCTTCAATTCTTGTAGGTCTATTTAATGGATACACAGATATGGTATGCCATCTTCTCTACAATATCTGGTGGTGTGTCTGGAGCACTTGGAAGACTTGGAGAAGTAATAATGAATCTTGAACTTTTACCTGTAACTAGTTGTTTTACTTTAGGAAGTCATGAACATTAGTATGTATTAGAGGCCTAGATCACCACATGGATGGGTAAGGGGCATGCTTCTGCATTAAGCACTCACATAAACCAATAGGATCTTAACTCTACAAGTCTTAAGTGCTATAGAAGAAAATAGTATTGCATTCTTTTTTATGAAAAATACCTACCATAGTCCAAACATTTTATAAATAGAGAATAGCTTTTGCAGCCTGAAAATGCCAAAAAAGTTCTGTTGGAAGAGTAACAACTAAATGTGGAAGTTGATTAATGATTAGTTTTTATTTCTCAAGGAGAACAGAGTACATTTATGTGAGTATATCTTAGACTTTGAACTTCGCTCTTTTTCATGTTAAGGCGTTAAGCTCATGACTCAAGGGCTCTGTTGCCCTATGTTAGGTGACAACTCTCTTCTATTCAAACTATATTAACAAAATAAGTTTGTTACTGTCCTTGGTTCCTTGAGGAGGTACCCAATAAGTACATGGTATTGTTGGTACCTCCCCTCTCCATAAGATGGGAGGTACTGGGTACCTCCTGAGGTAAAAA
The DNA here is from genome assembly GCA_000338895.3 of Oryza meridionalis. NCBI lineage: Eukaryota > Viridiplantae > Streptophyta > Magnoliopsida > Poales > Poaceae > Oryza > Oryza meridionalis. Next base: position 3,946,831 of record CM002529.2, on the reverse strand, counting down.
AAAACATGGTATTTCTTATTAAATAGAAGCATGGTAAAAGAGCCTACCTAAGGACCATAGAAAAGCTCCAACTCCTTTTTAACCTTGCCTATTCTTATTTAATTATGTTATAATAGTTAATCCGTATATGTAATTGAAGCCGAATGCAGTGCTGACCTAGTTTCTTATTGACTTGCAATTCTTCTATGAATCAGATACGAACATTAGGAATGCTGAGATCACGATTTCATTCTTTGCCTGGGGCCTTCAATACATTTTTGGTGCCGTCAGATAAAAGACGAAACAGGCGCTTTTCACTCTCAAAGCGCTTCGCTGAGGTCCCAAATAATAGTAACAACATTTTTTTTCATGATGGATCTTCTAAACCCTCAAATATTTATACTACAAAATTGATTGCACAGGTTTCTCCCAGCAAGAGAACTGAGGCTGCTAAGTTTGCTCAGTTGTGGAATGAAGTGATATGTAGTTTCCGGGAAGAAGATCTTATAAGTGATAAGTGAGGCCCCTGGCTCATGTTTAGGAGGAAACATGTTATCATTTGCTCATAGCAATGCGTTTAATGAACTTCTGCTATTCAGGGAAATGGACTTACTGGTGGTTCCTTATTCGTCAGACCCCAGTCTTAAACTGATGCAGTGGCCACTCTTCTTGCTTGCTAGCAAGGTTTGACAGAATAAAATTAAAGCTTCTCTTTTCTCCTCCTTACATTCTGTGTTCAATTGCATGATCGCAATTTATTTTGTGGGAAACTCTGCAGATACCTATAGCTTTAGACATGGCAGCACAATTTCGACCAAGAGATTCTGATCTTTGGAAACGTATATGCGCAGACGAGTATATGAAATGTGCTGTACTGGAATGCTACGAGTCATTCAAGCTTGTTCTTAATTTAATCGTAATTGGAGAAAATGAGAAAAGGTACATTCCTATATTTTTGCTCTTCCCACCATTCTTGTTTCTACAGTAGAAAAGGCTAATGTGAGTTGAGTAAAGAAAGAAAGCCCCTAGTACTTTTTCTGAAGTTTCCTTCCTTTTTTTTTCCCCATTTTAGTGTCAACATAATCTTGGAAACAAGTGCTTCGATACAAAACAGTGAAATTAGAGTATGCCCATTTTTTTTCTTAAAGATATCATTACCATTATTTATTACTAGGTTTTGTTTTCTATGGAACTTTGGTACTTTGGACATTAACTATTTGCTCTTTGCTTCAAAGCTTTCAATAAAGTTGGGTAACTCCTTTGGTCAGTAAACAGTTTCATTCTTATTCTTACAAAGCCAAAATTCCTTTGGTCAGAAAAATATCAGCTTTATATTGATGTGCATGCGAGCTATCATTATAATACACTGTAAGAATAGAGACTGGCCAATTGCATATGGCTTCACACCATGCTATGTCCAATTAGAGGACCTGGATGTCCAAATTGAACTAAGAAGATGCCCAAGCATCACAGCTATAAATGGAGAGGGATACCGTGACAGCTCATAATTTGTAAATGTGCAATGGCTATTACGTGGGCATTTGTGCATTCATCTTTCATGCTAGCTTTTTTTGTTTAATTTATTTTTGTTTATGCATGTTACCTTAAAAGCATGTATATCTTGGTATTTTGCTTCACCATTCTTTCCCCAGAATATGTTTTGCTTCACTTGTTTGTTCATTGACTGCTACAGGATTATTGGTATTATCATAAAAGAAATTGAAGCTAACATCGCAAAGAACACATTCCTTGCCAATTTTAGAATGAGCGCACTGCCAGTCCTGTGCAAGAAATTTGTGGAGCTTGTATCTGCCCTGGTAATACAATGTTTACTACTTCTACTGAATTGTAATACTGTATGAGAAATGCAGTGTTGTTTTGTTGTCCTTAGAACATGTCATTTGTCATGTATTGGAATATTCTAAGATTATTTTACTCACATCCACAGAAAGAAAGGGATGCCTCCAAATTTGACAATGTAGTATTGCTGCTTCAAGACATGTTAGAAGTAATAACAAGAGATATGATGGTCAATGAAATCAGGTGACACTTTTTGTACTCAATAAAACCGACTTTCTTTCTCATGGCAAACTGGTGAGTAATCTCTTATACTACGATTCGTTCACAGAGAGCTAGCTGAGTTTGGTCATGGGAACAAGGATTCTGTACCAAGAAGGCAACTTTTTGCGGGTACTGGTACAAAGCCTGCAATCGTCTTTCCACCCCCAATTTCAGCACAGTGGGATGAGCAGGTCATATCATCAATATCTTGTTTGTCTGTTATAACTAGGAAGGTGCACTAACTTCACTTGTGTGCAGATCAAGCGTCTGTACCTCCTTTTGACCGTGAAAGAATCAGCGATGGACGTGCCTACAAATCTTGAAGCCCGTCGGAGGATAGCATTTTTCACTAATTCTTTATTCATGGACATGCCACGTGCACCTAGAGTACGCAAAATGCTGTCATTCAGGTTAGTCTCATATATCAACCTGCTAATGGTACTGTTGTGTTTCTGCTTTTATTTCCATCTAAAATGAACTCTGCAGTATTTCTGTCACGTTTCACACATAGCACACTGCGTAGAGATTGTATATAGCATTTCTAGAAAATAGAATATTGAAAACACGTGTTAAAACTAAATTAACAGAACACATGGAAAATTTGGCAGCAACTAACTGATGTTTCTTCCACTGTACTCCTACTAAAATATTTAATACTTTAAAAATAATCTTGTAAAGTAAAATTTGGGTTGAGTTTTGGTGTGATCCCACCTCTTACCACTGTAGTTCCATGAGTATTTGGCCAACTGTCCTCGAACTGAATTCCTAGTGTGTGCTCACCAGGAAGGGGGAAATAGGCATTAATACCATGCAGGAATTTGCCATGAATGTTAGGTTTTTTTAGCTGAAGCCGTTGATGATGCCTGACATGAATCAAAATTGTGTTCATTGTTTATTTAAAGCTGAGTTGATCCTCAGGTTCATTTCTTAAACTTTATGCTATTATTCGATGTATTAATTATACTGTGCCCAACAAATAATGCGAGCAGCTACTGACCTGATGCCATAATTCTGTTAGGCTGCTTTCAATACTTGGAATTTCAACAAGCACTGCTTGCCTTTGTTCTGATTCATGTCAGGCAGTCCAGTTAATTTGATTCACTGTGATCTTACTATGAGTCTATGAGAGTAGCTACTCTTTAATCTGATGAAATGATATTTATAAAGTTCATTGTATTCGTCCTTATTATAGCATGTTTTCTTGATGATAACACTACTGCAAATCATTCTAATTTGTGAAATATGAAATGTACAAAACGAAGTGGTTGACCATCCTGATGCAGACCTTGTAAGCCCTGTACAACACCACCAGGCACATCAACAATGTCGAATCTAGAAAAATACACTGAATTTGCCACAAATATAAGCCTTCTATGCTTAAATTTAGCAATGTGTTTTTACAATTTTCAACAATGATTGTGCATTAGATAATTGCATATCACCCACTGTCCTTTGCAGCGTTATGACTCCATACTACAGTGAGGAAACTGTATATTCAAGGAATGACCTCGATCTGGAAAATGAAGATGGTGTCTCAATTATATTCTACCTGCAAAAGATTTTTCCAGGTCTCCACTCATGTTTTATTTTTCTTTGCACTTCTAAATATGGATACAATCACCAGGATTCTGTCCTTTACTCTTCGCTATTCTTGTTATAGATGAATGGAATAATTTTTTGGAAAGAATTGGTTGCCAAAGAGAGAGTGAAGTTTGGGGAAATGAAGAAAATGTCCTACAACTTCGTCATTGGGCTTCTCTTAGAGGGCAGACACTCTGTAGAACAGGTGAATCAAACTGGCTGTTTTATCTTACAAAATAAGGATGATTTGGTTGATTCCTTGTTAAATGCTTTTCTTGCTGTGAATAGTTAGAGGCATGATGTACTACAAGAGAGCCTTGAAGCTTCAAGCTTTTCTTGACATGGCTTCTGAGTCTGGTGAGCTTCTTCTCTCCAAGCTGAGCATTCCCTTTCTTTTTGTGCCTTCATAAATATTATTGATCTTATGCCCTGTCTTGCATGTAGAGATATTGGAAGGATATAAAGCAGTTGCAGATCCAGCAGAGGAGGAGAAGAAAAGCCAAAGATCTCTGTCATCTCAACTTGAGGCTATAGCAGACATGAAGTTTACATATGTTGCAACTTGCCAAATATACGGCAATCAGAAACAATCTGGTGATCGACGTGCAACCGATATCTTAAACTTGATGGTGAAGTGAGTCATTTTGATGATCTATTCTAAACTAATAAGATATAGTAACATTTTGCCATACTACAAGATACACCATATCTATCCCCTGGAGAAAAATGTTTTCTTCTTGGATTTTTGGAGATTATATCCCTTGGTTTACATTTATTTTGGTTGATGGCATTTAACTGACAAATGCATGATTTCTAGGAAAATATTATGCACTCTGCTTGTTCTATTAAGAATGAATATTATTTTCTTTTATGAGCAAAGTAATTTCAATCTGAACTTGAAACTGTAGTTATCCTGGTTTGCGCGTGGCATACATTGACGAAGTTGAAGAGAGAGACGGTGAAAAGGTGCAGAAGGTCTTCTATTCAGTTTTGGTAAAAGCTCTTGACAATCATGATCAGGTAATCATTTCCACAAAGTTGAATTACCTTGATGGAATTTTGATATGATGTACATCTCGATAGAGCTTATTTACTTTTGTATACTGTGAAGGAAATATACCGCATAAAATTGCCAGGACCAGCAAAATTAGGTGAAGGTAAACCAGAAAACCAGAATCATGCAATTGTCTTTACACGGGGTGAAGCTCTCCAAACAATTGATATGAACCAGGTGAATTGAATGGTTGTTCTAAAAAACTGAATAGCTATGCTGCCACTCAAGATATATCTAATCTGTTGCATTCTTAATTATTTTTAGGACAATTATTTGGAGGAAGCTTTAAAAATGCGGAATTTACTGGAGGAGTTTCACGAGAACCATGGTGTGCGCCAGCCAACAATTCTTGGTGTGCGTGAGCACATTTTCACTGGAAGGTCTGGTTGGATGCTTTGCAGTTGTTACCGAATTTCCTTCTTAAAAAAATACATATCAGTGCCTAACATCTAATATTCGTGCATTGTAGTGTGTCCTCTCTCGCGTGGTTTATGTCAAACCAGGAAACAAGCTTTGTGACAATTGGACAGAGAGTACTAGCTAATCCATTGAAGTAAGTCAGCATCAGTTTATTATGTCCTGATGAGATGAAGCGGAATCCATTAATATTATGTGGAACAATGGGATTGCGGCATGTTGGAATTAGCATCTGTAGCAACTGACTCAAAGTCAAATAAGTTATAGATGATTTTTTTGGTATTATTTCAACCGTTGAAATGCATATGGATATGTGTCTGAGATTAAGTAAATAAATTGTCAAAGATTAAATCAACCAAGTGCTATTTGTCATCTTGGCCATTAAGAAAAACATGAAGACGGTTTATAGCGTGACACAAAAGCAAAGGGAATCAAGTCTTATAGTCTTGATGTTGCATATTTGACACTTTATTTTCTGTTCAGGGTACGTTTTCACTACGGGCATCCTGATGTATTTGATAGAATTTTTCACATTACACGAGGTGGCATTAGCAAGGCTTCCTGTGGTATAAATTTAAGTGAAGACATTTTTGCTGGTATGTGATTCTCCATGTATTTCTGACTTCCCCATCTGTGCTGTCGGATACCATAGGCTTACACTTCTGTTCCAGGTTTCAACTCAACACTGAGACGTGGAAATGTCACCCACCATGAATACATTCAAGTTGGCAAAGGACGAGATGTTGGTCTTAATCAAATTTCTCTCTTTGAAGCTAAAGTGGCATGTGGTAATGGAGAGCAAACACTCAGCAGAGACATCTATCGCTTGGGTCACCGCTTTGACTTTTTCCGGATGCTGTCGTGCTATTTTACCACTGTTGGATTTTATATCAGTTCAATGGTAAGTTGGTAACTTACATTGACCTAGTAGAGTGAACACAGGACACCTTTATGCATTACATTCGTTATGATCTGCTACCATCCTTTTTATTCTCTTAAGGTTATTGTCTTAATTTTGTGTAGATGGTTGTCATAATTGTCTATGTCTTCTTGTATGGAAGACTTTACCTAGCATTAAGTGGACTCGAGTTAGCAATTATGAAGCAAGCACGAATGAGAGGTAACACTGCTCTTCAGGCGGCTATGGGGTCTCAATCTATTGTGCAGCTAGGTCTTTTGATGGCCTTACCCATGTTTATGGAGATTGGACTAGAAAGGGGTTTTAGAAGTGCCCTAGGGGATTTCATCATTATGCAGCTTCAGCTCTGCTCTGTTTTCTTCACTTTCTCCCTTGGCACAAAATCACATTACTTTGGCCGCACAATTCTGCATGGTGGTGCCAAATATAAAGCGACAGGCAGAGGCTTTGTAGTTCGCCATGTAAAATTCCCTGAAAACTATAGAATGTACTCCAGAAGCCATTTTGTCAAAGGACTTGAGCTCATGTTATTGCTAGTGGTTTATCAGATGTATGGTGATGTGGCTACAGATTCGACTGCATATATACTTCTGACATCATCAATGTGGTTCCTGGTAATCACTTGGCTGTTTGCACCATTCCTCTTCAACCCATCAGGGTTTGAGTGGCAAAAAATAGTTGATGACTGGGATGACTGGAGCAAGTGGATTAGCAGCCGTGGTGGTATTGGTGTGCCTGCTGATAAAGCTTGGGAGTCCTGGTGGGAAGAGGAGCAGGAACATTTGCAGTCTACAGGTTTTTTCGGCCGCTTATGTGAAATCATCTTGTCTCTCCGGTTCTTCATCTTCCAATATGGTATCATGTATCATCTGAATATCTCAGCTGGAAACAAAAGCATCTCTGTGAGTCCTCTGTTTTATTTCTTCAAGATATTTTACATACCTTTTGTCGTTTAGAAGCATGCTTACAAATACAAATCTATGACTTCCCTCTCAAAAATCTGATTTTGTGATTTCAGGTTTATGGTCTGTCGTGGCTGGTAATCGTTGCTGTGGTGATGGTCCTGAAGGTATCTCATTTTCTTTCTAGTGATCAAAACAAGAATGGAAAAATACATGACAGTTGATATTTCACACATAGTTAAACTTTCTTTCCCCTTTATGTTTCTGACCAGTAACTTTTCTGCAGGTGGTATCCATGGGAAGAAAGAAATTCAGTGCAGACTTCCAGCTGATGTTCCGGCTTCTTAAGCTGTTCTTGTTCATTGGATCTATTGGAACTCTGGCCATTCTTTTCACCCTTTTGCATCTAACAGTCGGTGACATATTCGCCAGCTTCCTTGCCTTTGCACCGACAGGATGGGCCATTCTTCAGGTACTTCCTCAACCATCAACATTGCACTTTTAAATAGTGTCGTCGAGTACCCCCACTGCCACCTGCTAGGTCCAGTACCAATCCATATAATTTCAGAAATGAATACAAGGCATTAACCATAGCTGTCCACTCCCCTTGTCCACTTGGGATGCTACAGTAGTTATTATTATTATTATTATTATTATTATTATTATTATTATTATTATTATTATTATTATTGATGAAATAGAGAAGCAGTGCTCCCCCCTTTCAATTTCTAGAAACACGACGGGCTACGGAGTTCAGAAAACAACCAGAAAACAGAAATTCGAACATCCAGCAAAAGCTCACAAACAATGCCATCCCATCACCTGTGGAACCTTCACCCAAACTACCAGCTAAACTAACAGAGCTACAGAAATCCAAAGTTTTTCATCCATCCATGCCTCCTGCAAACACAGCCTCAGCAGAAACTTTGTCTCCAAAACATGTACCAGGACATCAACAGATTGAACAAAAGAGGATCAGCTTCCTATCTTCCATTTCATCACTCATTCCTTTTCTTCTGTTTCTTAGAGCTTCCCTCGCCAGGTTCTTCTATTCCAGTCTGCCAGCTCCTATCCTCCAGCCATGCTTTGAGTTGTAGATGTCATTTGCTACCTGCTTTAGCAGATGGAGACCCCATTGTAGATTTCTTGTATTTGCCACCGACCTCTGCAAAATTGCCCACGAGGAGATCCGAGAGCAGATATAATGAATTAACTCAATTGGGTGTGATAATGATTCATTCTTGAAACAGGCTTTGTTCCTAGTCTTCAAAATTTCCCACAATACAGCTGCACTTCTGATCGCTATCCTTCTCTGTAAGTTTCTGTCATATTTATTTAGCCAAGCACCCAGTAAATGATGTGTTTTACATCCTTCAGGATGTAGAGGCCAGGTTTTATTTAATCCATTATCTAAAAAAAAGTAAATGATGTGTGTCATGGATAACCCCCAGATCAGAAGTGCTAGCTGTATCATATTCCAGGGCAGGTCAGGAGTAAATTTTTCCTTCCCCTTCCACCCTCTTCTCAGCAAGTTATATTTGGTTAAAAGGCTATTCTTCAGAATCAGCCATATAAATATTCTAATTTTCAAAGGCACCTTGAATTCCCAGAGATTTTTTTATGGGAAGTTCAAATGTTATAGTAGTATTGCAAAGCTCTATGAAAGAATCTTGCCGGGACCGCCGAAGTTCTATGAAAGGATCTAAAAGAGAAGCCCTATTTACTCTCAATTTCCCACACTAACACGTCTTTCTCATTATTCAGAGTACTTGTCTGGCATTGGCAGTCATTCTGCAACTTGCGTCATGATCTAACTGTAACATGTCTTAGGCGAATATGTATCTATGACCTGGCGGCTTAAACTTATCCAGTACATGTCGCCTAACTGTTTGTGTCATCGTGAGAAAAACAATTCACCGACTTCCAATCTGTTTTGTCACAGATATCTCAAGCCAGCAAGCCGGTGGTGAAGGCCTTCGGGCTATGGGGATCCGTCAAGGCCCTCTCGAGGGGATACGAGTACCTGATGGGGATCCTCATCTTCGTCCCCGTCGCCGTGCTGGCGTGGTTCCCCTTCGTCTCCGAGTTCCAGACGAGGCTGCTCTTCAACCAGGCCTTCAGCCGAGGCCTCCAGATCTCTCGCATCTTGGCAGGCGGGAAGAAGCAGAGCTGAGCCCGCACAAAGTCCACCAAGTGTCCGTACATATAAGCATGCACAGGTTTAGGCGAACAACATCACAAGAGGTTAGGTCCAGGATTGATCGTTGTACAGTGGAGAAGTTTGTTCAGGAGGCGTCGTACAGCTGCTGACTTGCTGACCCTTTCAGAAGTTCCGTTACTTTTGTACACACAGGGCGATGATTTTTTTTCTTCTTTTTAGGCATTTTCGCGTTATTACATCTCCATACCATATTATTCTTACGTCTGTTACATAGGCTGTTGCTTTGTGGAGTATTGTATAGATAGATGTTGTATGCACACAAACAGGTGCATCAAAGCATTTTCGTTGATTTAAATGCAAAGATGAGATTGTTTATTCTCTACGTCAAAAGAATATACACCATGTCACCTGAGACAATGCTGTTACTTATATCCATATTTTGAAATAGAACATGTCTCCCTTTTCTCAGCTACTAATTATTATTGTTATCCACGCCTTTGGTATCCAAGAGTACTCACCAGCCGAAAGTGTGGGCATTGTATGATACTCTACTCACTATGATAGTATTACACTACCAGTCTACTCCACCATAGATGATATATTTAAATGGAGATAAAGATCACTCACCTCACCGAAATCTGAATTCCCAAACAGGTGTTGAGTCATCCATTCCAGGGGAAGCAAACATCAATTGCTAATTTGCAATCAATACAGAACCGGTAACTAACTAATGCACCTTTCATCTTGTCCAGGCATCATGGCTAATGATCGCCTAATGGCTCACTGTAAATTAACTACACACGTGATGACTTGGCAAGTGGCTAGATTGCTCTCAGGTCAGCCGCTGTGCGTGAACGGAAGTGTTTTTGGTTTAGCAAGCAAGGGGGCGACCGGGTGCTGTTCTGCCCAATAATGATGTTTGTTTGGGATTTGCTTTAGTTGTTGATCCATCTGTGGCTTTAATCCAACAACCATGATATTGTTCCTTCTTGTGAACTCGTTTTATTCTTAACAAATTTCCCATGTAATTCTTCATCTACTAAACTCCCTTCCATCTTAACTTTCCAGCGTGTTACTGTGTTAGGACTCCTTTGAGATGTATCATTGAAAAAAAATAGAGAAATAAGAAAAAAGAAAAAACATACTCCCTCTGTTTCATATATATGTGTAGATTCATTAACATAAATATAAATGTCTAGATGTAGGTAATGCTAAAAAGTCTTATAATATGTAACAGAGAAAGTAGATAATACAAATGTAGAACAGAGTATTACAAAACATAGAAAAAATAAAGGAATGGTTGTTTAAGTAGATCATAGAAAAACATATAAATCGGTTAGAGAGACTCAAGAGTCAAGAGGTCTCTTTTATAAAAGGTTGGAGCTATTATTAACTTTCCTTCAAATCTCTTTAGAGAAAATGATGGTAGGAATCAATCTTTTGTTTTAAAGGCCTTCTTAAAATTTTTCTTTCTATAAATTTTTTAAGTTCCCTATGAATTTTCTACCAATCAAAACGCCTTATACAAAAATTTCCTCAACATACTAGTAAATGAAGCGACTCGGCCATCTGGAAAACATTTTCCGATTTCCACATACACTAGCTTTTATATATACGGAAAGTTCAGATTCACGTGTCCCGAACTGGACCTAGGATTTTTTAGGTTGCGGCGCGGAATTATTACACGTTCCAAAAATCCAAATAAAGCGAGCGCAAAATAAAAATAAAAATGTGGAGACAGCCAGAGCCGCTGGTCTCGTCTCGTCTCGGCCGGCCAGCCAGCCAAGCCAGGCTGCGCCGCGAGACAAATCCAGCAGTAGCGTAGCGCTTAGTGGAAAAAGAAAAACACACGGGCATCGCGAGGACGCCGCGCGGCGCGGGTGCGGGGCGCGACAACGACGCGCGCGACGTGCGTGCGTGCGCCCGCCCGCTCGCCCACCCACGGCGCGCCGCGCGAATGGCGCCCTTCTCCTCCTCCTCCTCGCCCTCGCCGGCGCCGGCGCTGGCAACGGCCTCCTCCTCCTCCACCGCCTCCACGCCCCGGGCCCCAAGGCAGCAGCTGCCTCGCGGCGCGTCGGCGGCGGCGTCGTCGTCGTCGTCGTCGCCGGTGTACCTCAACGTGTACGACGTCACCCCCGCCAACGGCTACGCGCGCTGGCTCGGCCTCGGCGTCTACCACTCCGGCGTCCAAGGCATGTACGCTCTCCTTTCCTCGCCTTCGATCCTGGTTCGCCACGGACGGCGCTGACACGCCGGTGTGCTATGTTTGTGGTGTGCTGCAGTTCATGGGGTGGAGTACGCGTACGGGGCGCACGACGGGGCGGGGAGCGGGATCTTCGAGGTGGCGCCGAGGAGGTGCCCGGGGTACGCCTTCCGGGAGGCGATCCTGGTGGGGACGACGGAGCTGACGCGCGCCGAGGTGCGCGCGGTCATGGCGGACCTCGCCGCGGACTTCCCCGGCGACGCCTACAACCTCGTCTCCCGCAACTGCAACCACTTCTGCGACGCCGCGTGCCGCCGCCTCGTCCGCGCCCGCATCCCGCGCTGGGTCAACCGCCTCGCCAAGATCGGGGTCGTCTTCACCTGCGTCATCCCGGGCAACGGCGCCGCGGTGCGGCGCAAGGGGGACCCCCCGGCCGGCGGCGGGAAGGCCAGCATCCGCAGTCGCTCCGCTCGCCAGGGCGCGGACGCCGCCGCGCCGCCGCGGCCCAAGACGTTCTTCCGCTCCCTCTCCGTCGGCGGCGGCGGCAAGAACGTGACGCCGCGGCCGCTCTCGACCTCGCCGACGCCGCCCGCTCCTCCGGCGTTTACTACCGCCACGTAACCGCGCCATTCCTTTACTTTTTACAGTTTCATCTCATCTTTTTGTACTCGGTAAAAAAAAAAACTTTGTGCATAAACTTAAGATTAAAATTAATCCGAGATTTGCTAGTGCCAGTGCCCTCTGGTTGGTTAATTAGGCTCTTATTAATAATTAGCTCGAGCGTTCATCTAATCTCAGTCAGTTTGCTGGATTAGTGAAGTGAATTTTGGCTTTTACTACGAGCACAATTTTACGTCGAAATCAACGACGTGCATTGTTAGGGCGAGTGATGCAATAGGAATATATTCCTCTTCTTTTCTTTGGATTTAACCACCGGCCTACGATGCAGACACCGAAAGTTGCGAATGCTGATGCTGAGGAAGAATATGTGAGTTACCAACAAAAAGAAAAAGAGAAAGAATATGTGCTTTGCTAATTCATGGGTATATCTATCTTATCATCTCAAGGGTTTAAACTTCAAAGTAACTTTTTTAATAGAAAAGAACGGTGTGAAATCCGTATCTCTTAAAAGTCTATTTGTCTGATGTCTTCTCGTTTTTCTAATTGTCTACTCTCTCTGTTCTATTTTTAAGTGTAGTTGTGGTTTTTCGTATCCAACGTTCGACCGTTCATCTTATTTAAAAAAATTATAATTTTTTAAAAAATAAGCCAATAACAATGTACTATTCATGTTTTATCAGAATATTAATTAAAAAATTTTAAATAAGACGGAAGGTCAAACGTTAGACACGGAAACCCACAACTACATTTAAAAAGGGACAGATGAAGTAGAATATCTCAAAATATTCTTTAAAAAATGATAAAATAAAGTGATATGTGATATATCACTCCACACGCATTCAATTTTAAATTTTACTTACAAGTTTATAAAAAGGAAAAAAAAGTAAATTTCTCTGATGCCGCGTTGGTGTACCGTGTTCGTGCTCGCCGTGGACCGGCGCGACCGCAAATGGGCGTTGACGGCTGAGACGTCGTCGGTGGCGGACCGAAACAGAATCCGGGCGGCCATGCATGGTCAAAATATTGACAACCATTGTCCACTACTGGAGACACGCAAAATAGGTGCACAGATCAAAGCTCGCATCGCATTTTTAGTTAGCAGAAAGTCCACGATTCTAAGTGAAAATCATTTGACTTCCGAACCCCTTCGGACACAGGAATATTCTTGGTTTTTTTTTTTAGAAATTAAGTGTGTTAAACATTAGAAATAAAGTGTACATGGATAAGTGATAGAACATTGTTAGCTGTTAGAGCTGACATGAGGGCTTCCTTAGTGGGACAGATGAATATTCTTGGTTTTTCATGTGGATTGTTCAGTTTCACGAAAATCCTCAATTAATTCTCTGATGAATAATACTTCTATTGAATTTGTTACTTCTAGCCGTTGGGGTTCAAATTATTGAGGATTCGTAAATTTGGAAGTGTCACATGTATAATCCATATTATCCGCATAAGCTGGTTAGAACAGAATTTTTAATTATCTTTTAACTTTTTAACTTTTTATTTTTATAATAAACTCTTCCAAAAAAATATTTTTAAATCGGAACCTTTTGATCAACCATCCCGCCTGACGTGGACGCTGCTAGCAATGGGCGTGCCAATCTTAACTGGCGTGACCAAAAGACCAGATTTGGTTTTGGAGTGTTTATTTTCTAAAAAATAAAAATTTAGAAGATTCAAAAAAAAGTTTTTAAAATCATTAGAGCATCCCTTAACGATAGCTTCCCAAATCAGCTCTCAAAGGGATATGTCTCATCATATATTAGATTGTTATATTTGGAACGACATAGTACTCGTAACTTATTAGAACATCCCTTAACGACAACTTCCTAGATCAAGTTTGGGATCAATTTGCTTGGAGTTGCAGATATATAAAAAAAAAAGGAGACTTGGAGTGAGAGCATTACTACGAATATTTCTCAAGAAGAAATTATAAACGTGTTTGAGATTGAGGGGCCGTTTGATGGGAGGGACACTAAAATTTTTGTGAGGGACTAGAATTAGTCCCCCCCAATCCAAATAGGGCCCTAAACTTGGGACTTCAGCTGTGTTTAGTTCTATGTCAAAATTAGAAGTTTGAAGAAATTAGAACGGCGCGATATAAAAGTTAGAAGTTTGTGTATATAAGAAAATTCGATGTAATGAAAAAGTTGAAAGTTTGAAGAAAATCTAAACAGGACCTTCTATGCATCTCTGGAGCTGCAGATATATCTTCAGGTGAGTAGGGTGGCCTGGCACTGGGCGTGGTAGTAGCTGGAACAGGGTTATGGGAGAGAAAAAGGTGCAGTGTACAATGGACAGTGCCTTTCTCCGGCTGTCTCCCTGCCGGCCGCTGGAATTATTGGGGGCAAAGGTTAGGTTGAGTGAAATCATGGAACGTGCAGTGCACCCATGCAACGGAACAGTGGGGGGGGGGGGGGGGGGGGGGGCGCAAAATTTTATGGCGAGCGGGGTTGCATTTTGCAGTGCTGGTGCCCTGCACACCCCCAACTAATTCCTGCGGGCAATAATTCTGCACCTGGCCCAGCCACCAACGTGGCTTTTCTCAAGGTTTGCAGCTTAGAATAAGGTAGTGTTTGGGAAAGAGGGACACAAAAAATTTAGTCACTCCTATATAAGGACTAAGGGTAAGGGGGTGTTTGAGAGAGAGGGGCGAGGGAGAGGGGTGTTTGAGAGAAGTTTAGCCCCTCTCTCCCAAACACCCTCTAAGTATAATATAGAGCTATAAGAAAGCTGAATGCTGGGATAGATGAGAGAGATTAAAAGAGAGATGAAAAACGAGCAGTCAGCTTAGACACATGAACCAAAAAAAAATCTATGAGACAAACAGATGATCCACTCAGCTGAGAGATAAGTTATAAATATCTATACATTCAACAGCTGGTCATATTATAGCCTTGCTCTTACGTGTGCTCTACCCACTGTAATCAAAAGCCATCTCTCTCTCTCTCGTCAGGATCTGTAATAGTACACTGCACGATCGATTGAGATCCAGTGCAGTCTATTATCACAGTCCTGCTTGCGTTGTCTATAATCTCCAAGTGATCATATAGACGCTAGCATTTGGCTGTTTGGTTCCCAACCACATTTTGCCAGGCATCATTTGCCAATAAAAATTACCTCACTTTATCCAACATGAGGCGATCAACTTTTTAGCCACAATTTACAAAGGTTGAGGGAATCTTGTCATACTTTTAGTCATTAGCACATGAAACCTAATTTATTACTCCATCTGTCCCATAATATAAGGGATTTTGACTTTTCGCTTGCACTGTTTGACCACTCGTCTTATTCAAAAAATTTGTGCAAATATAAAAAATAAAAAGTTGTGCTTAAAGTATTTTGAATAATAAAGTAAGTCACAAATAAAATAAATAATAATTCCAATTTTTTTTAAATAAGACGAATGGTTAAACAGTGCAAGCAAAAAGTCCAAATCCCTTATATTATAGGACGGAGGGAGTATAAAGGAATCTTGCCACAACTATAGTTACAACCGAATATCTATCAAGTTGATCAAATTTACCTAACCTTAGACGTAACAAAGTGTGGCTTGCAACCAAATATTCCCGCTTAGTCGCTTACTTCTCAATCTCTACTATTATAAAAATTGAAGATGTTTCCGCGATCCGTCATCCGTGTTTGAGTCGGTTTTAATTTTATGTTTTGGTTTTAATCTATATCTCTTCTCTATTATTATAAAAATTGAAAATGTTTTTGCTGGTATTTTGGTACATCATTCTTGTCTGAGTCGGTTTTTAAGATCGTTCACTTTTGGTGATACAGAAAGAATCATATAAGAAATCTATTTAAAAAAACTCGCATGCTAACTACAATCGAACTCCTAACTGCAGCTCATGATTATATATATATATATATATATATATATATATATATATATATATATATATATATATATATATATATATATATATATATATATATATATATATATATATATATATATATATATATATATATATATATATATACGAACTCCCACAGTGAATTTTATCTTAACTAAACCATATAACAAAAATAAGATTAAAATAAACTTCACCAGTTGCAACGCACGGGTATTTTTCCTAGTACATATAATGTCTAAAAAGTCTAAAATAATTTATCATCACAAATATATACTGCTATTTCTTTCAAATAACTATCTATATAAACAATTAATGTTTAGACCATATGTCCATTCCCCAGTGCAGTTTCGGTTATGTCGATTATAAACTGTAACAGTTTATTAGCTATAAAAAATAATTTATAAATAAAACAAGAGTGTTAATAATTTATAATTTATATATATCTTTATTAATTTAAAAACAAATGCCCGAAAAAAACTCTAGTTTCTCTGCCAAGCAATAAGAGTGTTAGTTCTCTGTTCTGGCCTATTGCTATGGTCTTCACGTGTTAGATTTCATGCTGAGTCTGGCTCTCATGTACTCCCTTCGTCATGAGTTCGGCTGTCATGGAAACCATCCGTTCAAAAAATTATATATTTTCGGACTTTCGAAAGTAAAGTTCTCATTTTTTTACTCCGGTTAGCACATCTTCCAAACTGCTAAATGGTATTTTTTTAAAAAAAAATGAATTATCTATACAAAAGTTTCTTAAAATCATATAAATATTTTTTCAAGTTTTTTATAAGATGTAGTAATCCTTAATTAATCATATATTAATGAGTCACTCTATTTTGCATGTACGTGGAAGATCACAACCCCTCTGAATGCACCCTGAACTTATCCAAGTTTATGGTAGGATTTTTTTTTTTGACAGAAGGGATAAGACCTTGGTTAAGGCTCCAATAAACTCTCGTGCCAGTACCCCCAGTCAAGAACTGGGAACTTTGGTGTCCACTACTACGATTGTTGGATAGAAAAGCAAAATCAGCTCAGATAGCTGGAAAAAACACCGTTCACAAGCAAATTGTAGTGGATAAGTCCTATAGCGAACACTGTAGCAATTGTGGTTCAACAATGCTGTAGCCGTGTACTGTCAGGTTTTCAAAGCCCATATCATGTTTGGAGTGGGCGACAAACCTGGACCTCAAAATCAGGTGGCCCTAAAATTTACTACATTTGATCTTTGTTAGTTCGTGTTTTGGATGTTGACACAATCTTCGGTGCCTGTTCATCATCACTTCATTTAACTATATATTTATTTTAAAAAATAAAATATAACTACGTGAAACTATTTTTCATGATAAAACTATTAAAATCATTTATATATACTGTAGTCCTTTTTTTCATTTAATAGTTGGTAAACATACCGAGGTTTCACTGCATATTTTAGGACATCAACTATTTGAGAATGGAGATACCGAGATTGTACCTTATGAAACAAAAAATATTTTGGTTATTGGCATTTTTCAAATTTAGAATTTCATTTTGCGTTTAGCATCGAGATATCAGATTCTTGAGTACGGATTTGACTCCTATATCTCGAGCGCTGAAGTTGTATTTTTTTTTTTGCAGGGAAAAGGGAATAGATTACTCAGGAATTAGATCATCTCTTACAAACTTGGAAATGAAAGAACAGTTGTTTCCGCACCAAGTGCTGGATAAGCCATCACTACGGCCCCTATTAGCCAAAGTATGACTGACCAGATTTTGGTCCCTATGAATTTTCCTGAGAAGAATTTCCCTGTTTCCAGCCAGAAGATCAACGATTTCCCTGACTAAATACGCCAGCCCTGACATCTCCTTCTCCTTCGACTGGATCATTTGCAGGCCAACGAGGCAATCTGTACACAAACTGTACTGGATCCTTAGACAACAACTCCTTTTCCTTGTGAAGAGAAACTGTGGGCAACTATGTCAAAGATCGCTCCAATTTCGGATATCACCAGATATAATCTTACTTTCCGTTTGGTAGGGTGTCCAGCATTCAGCAAAGAAGAGTAGCAATATTGTGGTGTTAGGGACAGAAAAATTACCTTGGCTGCACTTTTTGAAGAAGTTGCATACTGTATAAGTATTTGGATAGACAACAACAAGGCAGTCGCCAAAGGTCCAAAAGATGAAGTGCAGGCATTGTGTGGGACGTAGCAAATCGACCTGTTCAAGAAGCTGGTAGCTACAATTAATCTAAGAACAAATAGTAGTTCAAGAGACTGATAGTTACAATCTAAGAACAAATAGTTAGACAGGATAGCTCAGTTATTTAGCATTTAGTACAAGAAATATATGAACAGGAAGCCATCAGTTGGCCAAGAGCGATTATATGCCACACGGCTTATTAGCAACGTAAAACTTTTATACATGTATTCTTAGCGACTTAAAAGACAATGGTAAAAAGAAACTACGTTGAAAATACCCTAAAATCAACTTACTTTGAAATTATGCTGTAAATTTCGGCAGCTGCTGATGTTATAGGGGACAAAATATTATAGCAGGCATAAGTCTATTGGCAGTCCATGCTTGATATGGACAACCAACAGGGAGCCCAAATCCAACCTGACCATAGGCCCATGATTATCAATGCGGGCAACTGGGAAGTGGTGCGAGGAGCTGGCAGGAGAAAGTAATTAAAGATCTGATTAAATTGTGAACACATGATTAACCGCCGAATAGGAATGGTATATGAAATCCTGAATATGGCTGAACTGGCACCTTAAAGCAATAAAGCAAGGTTAACCTGAATTCCCATGGCTTGCCTGATATTGACACAGCACTTTGGTTTTGGGACTTGATGCTTCTTTCCATAGAAATACATGAGCAGCTGGAAAAGTTGCAACCTGAAATCCAAAGGAATTTGGTAATATTAACTGGAAGAAAAGAAAAGATTGCCGATAAACATTCAAAGAGAATGATGGTGGGTTTGCTGATTAAAGTGCCGGTTCCCTTAGGCACCAAGGGATTTCCCTTTCATATAACAAATCAAACTACCTTTATGCATATTAGAACGTTGACTGACTGAGATCTAGACATCTAGGATAAGCAAAAAATGGAGGGATTATTGTCATTGTCATCTGGAAGGTCAAGTTTTACTGACAAAATAATTGGAAAGCAAAAGTAACTTACAAGTTGTAATCTTGCCAGCAAATCTGCAACCATGAACCTGCTACCTTCGGCAATCCACAAGAGTTTAGGTTATTTGTCTGGCAATGTATCCAGTATAAGGTTAAGTTTAAAAATGTCTCGTTTGTGACAAAAACTAGCCCCTATAGAATGACTTGATTATAAAGTCGAATATATGGCAATCAGGGAGTAACCATTTCCTTCAAATACACGGTGAATCTCTATATTATTCACCACTCTAAACAAGCTAGAAGATCCATTGGAAATCCACTTTAAGTGATTTCATAAAAATATAAGTATCCTTGTCAAATTTTCCATCTCTGCATAATCTCATCAACCAATAATGTATCTGAGTGACTTCATCTGGATTCAGGAGCAATATCCTGCGCTGTCGTGCACGAAATTAGGTACTTCAACTCATTAAGTTTTCTAAGGCAGCAGAACCAATCAATAAGGATAATGTATGCCACAGCATTAGTAAAACCTTGACTATGGACCAGGCTCTTGGTTATGGAAGACTTTCTCCCTAATGCAAAGAGCCAAAGATTACGAATAAAAATGTTGAATGTCTTTGCGATTGGACGATACTTTTGTCGATCACGTACTCAGTCAAGAGCTTCAGAACAGCCATTTGCCCATATCTAACAGCCCGCTCATTAGAGTGTGTGGGCCGCAATCTCCAGAATACCATTTCAATGATGCACCCGACCCTCACTAACAAGCACACGGCATATGAAACCCCAGTCTTGGAGAAGGCAATTCGGAAGAACACTCGATGTAAAAGCCGAGGGATCCAATCCTTTCACTTAGCATAACATCCAACTGATCAAGTACTTCCTTTGCACTACCTTTCTTGCAGAGGCCATTAAGGTATATGTATTGTAGGCGACCATACTGTGCTTCCAACCGCTGGTTCTACTCCCCGTTGAAACCTGCTCTGAACAGAGTTGTAGGTGATAACATTGGGAGGACAACTAGCCCGATCCGTCACGGCCATGGCGGCAATATGCATTTAACACTGGACGTGCAAGTGTACATCACTTCTTCAGCATTCAGTCTGAGGATGCCCCATGCCTCGGCGACCTTCACTACATGCGCCACAGCCGGCAAACCCCGTGATCAGCATTGAGTTCATGGCAATGCCGGCCTCCAACCCGTGCTCCCCCCCGATCTCCAGGATGAGCTTGCAGGCGAGGCGAGGTCGAACTGCAACATCCACCCGTACGTGCAGCTTGACCATGACCATGAAGATGAGGGCCGATGACGCATGGGGGCCGGGGGGGTGCCACGTCCGACGCGAGCATTTCGTCGAACGCCTCGTGCGCATCCCCCCGCCGGCGCGCGCGAGCTCATCGAGGAGCATGCTGTGGGAGGAGCACGTCGCGCGTCGCGCGGGGCCACTGCCGTCGGTGTCGTCCACGTAGTAGTCTCGCTCCACCTGCCGCCGCAGCGGAGGCCAGGTGGTTTCCTCCGGCGCCGGTGGAGTGAGTCGGGTGGTGCTTTGGGCGTCGTCGGAGTGTTCGGGGGAGGGGGAGGAGAGCGACGGTAGAGGCGGAAGAAACCATGCGCGAGGGGTGGTCGCCAATGGAGGTGACCGACGGCGGCCGCAGCGGCGGAGGCGCCGGCGGCTAGAGGAGAGTGGTAAGGACGGTGAAGGGTGGGGGAATCAAACGCCGCCGTCCTTAAAATTTGAGGTCTCTTTGGATTTGATGAATTTTGCAGAAATTATAGGGAAATTGAACAACGGCGAAAAAGATTGAGAAAATTCGATCCGTAGCACAGGAAACAAAGTGGTACCAAAAAATAGCACAAAAAGTTTTCACTTTCAATCCATAGCATAGGCCACCGATTTTTCTTCACCACATAGCACTTCCGTCGCATTTTGAAGTAACGGCGTTAGATCGGAGTAGAGAAAATTTTCGTCGGACTCATTTGCCATTCGCTCCCCACATTTCCCACCAGGTCTTCTCTTCCACTCCCTCGTGGACGGCGGCGCGGCAACCATCGGCGTGCCGGGCGACCGCCTCGTCTCCCCGCCACTGCCGGAGCGTGGATGGATGTGGGCCGCTGTACGCCGCCGCCGCCGCCGCCGACGATGATGGCCGACGAGCACTTCTTCCCCGCCGCGCGACTACTTCTCCTCCTTCACCTCCTCGTCCGGCGCCGGCACAGGTGCGGGCGCATTGCTACCCGCCGTGGCGGCGTACAAGATGATGACGATGATGCCGCCGTGGGCTGTGCCGGCTGAACAGATGGTGATGATGGTGCCGGCGGCGGCGAAGTCCATGGCGCACTTCGACTCCGCGCTCAGCTCGCTCGTGTCGTCTCCGCAGGGCAGCGGTGATGAGATGGCGGCCATCGGGAGCATCTGCAACCACGGCGGCGCCAGCGCCAACAAATTAATCAACTAATTAATTAAATTCTAATTAGCTTTTTGCAAGTGCACTAATTCGCGCAGCTCAGCTTCGCCGAGAACTCGAGGATGAAGCAGCCATCGAGGAGCAGCATCTCCGCGAAGCCGTCGCCGTCGTCATCCAAGATGGCCGTGCTCTCGCTGTAGCAGCAGCGAGCACGCTGCTCGACGGCCCGAACCGCGTCCACAAAGTCGGAGAGCGGGACGGTGGGTGCTCGCTGGAGGAAACGGCGGAGGAAGCGCCACTTGTGCTGCTCCATGGCATGAAGCTCGTCCCGGCCGCGGTGGTAGGGCCTGATGGCTACCAGCCGGGGCTCGTACAGCTTTCTACAACTGTTGTTGTCGTCGTGACGGGAGCCGACAGGGACACGGAATGGCGTGCGGCTAGGGACGGGGATGGCAGCGGCGGGGATGGGGACGGGGATCGTCGCCGCGTCGCAGTTTGGCGACGGTGCCGTCGTCATGGGCACCGGTCCAAGAGGACGAGATGACACAGGAAGACGAAGGGTAAATGGGTCCAACAAAATTTTTCTATACTTCAATCTAATGCTGTTAACCCTAAACCTGACGGAAGTGCTATGGAGCGAAGAAAAACCGGTGGCCTGTGCTTCTAATCGAAAGCGAAAAATTTTTGTGCTATTTTTTGGCACCGCTTTTTTTCCTATGCTATGGATCGAATTTTCTCGAAAAGGAACTCTTGTTAAGATGTGCTGGTTTCTACTGAAGATTGATTGATGAAGTTAGGGCGCAAAAAAATTAAAAAAAGGACATTAGCCCATGATTAATTGAGTTTTAATTATTATAGATTTGAAAAATGGATTTGTATGATATTCTTAAGCAATTTACGCCTTGTTTAGTTCGCGAAAAGAAAATTTTTGGTGTCACATCGGATGTTTAACCGGATGTCGGAAGGGGTTTTCGGACACGAATGAAAAAACTAATTTCATAACTTGCCTGGAAACCGCGAGACGAATCTTTTGAGCCTAATTAAGTCGCCATTAGCACATGTGGGTTACTATAGCGTTTTATGGCTAATCATGGACTAATCAGGCTCAAAAGATTCGTCTTGCGATTTCCATGTAAACTATGCAATTAGTTTTTTGTTTTTATTTATATTTAATGTTCCACGCATATGTCCAAAGATTCGATGTGACGTTTTTAGGGGAAAAAATGGGAACTAAACCAGGCCTTATATACATAAAGTTTTTGTGCGAAATGTATCATTTAACAATTTGAAAACCGAGGTATACTCAGAAAGGAAACGAGGCCTAAATCGTGCATTTCAAATGAGACCTGCAATTCTCAATAGTGGTTTTGTGGAGTGAATTTATGAGATTGCCACTAAAATTAAAATGAGTGTTCTTTGGGAGGTAGGAATTGAAAAGGCGCATGAATGCGAGAAATATAGTAATGTGGAATCTTAAGGAATATAAAAATTCGGAAATTGTTCAACCATATTGTTTGGATGCTTTTATATGAATTTGGAGACAAAACAACACAAAGGAAAATTTTCCAAAAGCTTAGCTCATGTTAGATTTCCTTCAAAATTTTCATGGATTTGGTCATTTCATTCAAATTTCAAAGGGTGCATTCCTTTGTTCCAAAGGAGCATATAAGAAAATCTTCCAAAAGATACTCATCCTGCGGTTTTTTTTAAAAAAAATTAAACCTTTGTTCCAAAGGAGTCTGAGATAATTAACTGATCATCCCACCGTCTTTCCACTATCACCCTAACCCAAAAATATATTATTGGTCAATGGTTGTTGCCTTGCCGGAGTCATTAGAGATGGAGAAAACAAAATGTTGGGATACAAATCTCGGAGAGTTGGAGTCAATCCAAATGTTAGAAATTTGACCTAAATCTCTAAACAAAAATGTATTCACACATGTATAGCAATTTGGTTTAGAAGGGAAGTTGTACAAGATATTATCTTTTGCTTCACAAACAATGAAACAAAATGACTGCAAAACCCTCCTGCTCTCTGGACAAATTCAAGCAAGAATATTTGAATACAAAAAAGAAAAAAAAACTTGTACCCACGAATTTTCTCACTTGATTATCCACACAAAATTTTTCTCATCATCTTGCACGCGAATGCGGCAATCATGAATTACCAATCTCAAATTCACAAGCAAAAAATAACATATAATTTTTTTCCATACAATCCAACGCAATGCACCAACGCCATGGACGCCATGGATGCATGGCCATTAATTACCTCTTCTTCTTCGTCTTCCAGAGGTGCACGACGAGAGAGAAGCCGTCGCCGCCGTTGAGCGCCGCCTCCTCCGCCGTGGCCCAGTCGGCCACCGTCGCCACGCTCCCGGCCGACGACGCCGCGGACGTCGACGCCACCGACACCGCCGGCGACGAGTCCGACCCCGACCTGAACGGCCCCCTCCTCCACCCTCTCCTGTCGCTGTCGCTGCTGCACCAGCTCTCGGCGGCGGCGGCGCCGCCGCCGCCGCCGTGGTGGTGCTTCCTGTTGAAAGAGCTCTGCCTTAGCGCGAGCATGCCGGCGTCGCGTTCCACGTCGATCTTGGAGGTGTCCGCGACGTCGGCCGTCTCGAACCGGAGGACGAACACCGCGGCGGCGGCGTCGGCGTCGGCGGCGAAGAGCCAGCCGTGGAGGTCCCACGAGACGCGGACGCGGCCGCGCGGGAGGTCGAGCCTCTCGCTGCCGCGGAACTTCCACCGGAGCCGCCGCACCTGGAGCGCCTTCTCGCCGTCGATGGCGACCCACATGACGGCGTCCTCCACCGCGATCGACACCTCGTGCCTCCCCCCCGCGACGGCGACGGTGGTGGCGTACGCCTCGCCGCCGGCGGCGGCGACCGCGTTCTCGCGGCGGGTGAGGAGGAACCCGGCGGACGGGGCGAGCAGCGCGAGGTCGCCCGCTGCCAGCACGAGCTCCCCGTCCACGCACACGTGCAGGGAATACCTCGCCACGGGCTCCGGCCGTCGACCGGCGAGGCGGGCGCGGGACATGTCCCACGTGAACGCGACGGCGTGCCCTCCGCCGGCGAACCTCTTGCACCCTCGCCGCCGCCACGGGAGCAACGGCCGGAGCAAGAACCGGAGCGCGGGCGCGGCGCCCTCCCCGGCGAGGTGGAGCTCCGCGGCGAGGACGAGCCCGAGCTGCCCGCGCGACCACGTCAGGGTGACGGTGCCGAGGTGCGTCCAGTACACCGACGTCGCCGACGCGGCCGGCGTCGGGGACGACGACGACGAGGCGCCCGCGCCCCCGCCTCCGCGTGCGGCGAAGCAGGCGAGTGGCATGGCGCGGCGTGGCGCGGCGCGGCGGCTTCTTCTCGATCAGATTGGTTTCGTTTCGAGAGGCGATCGAGTCAGAGAGTGGCTTGGCTTAGTTGCACCAGTGCGGACGTAGTGGCGACTTGAGAGGGAGCAGGCGAAAGTTGACCGGATTTCTTTCTCTCTCTCTCTCTCCATTTTTCACATTTCTTTTTCATTTTTTTGTATTTATTTGATTTGATTTATGTCTTTGTTTATGTGTCAAACTGTCCATTTAAGCCTCGTGTATTTCCTTTTCAGATTCAGAGGATATGACCCAAGTATAGGAAAATTAGGGACTTTCTACCAATAATGTGTTGTTACTTGGGTTACTAACTCCAGTCAACAGCAACTTGTTTTTAAATTTTTATAACTCAAATGTGATGCCACTTTGACAGCAACTCCAATTTGGGTATCATATATGTTGTGAGATTGTCATAAAAGTGACAATAAGCAGAGCTAATGGACAAGTGACAACAAATACCTTCAACCTTTTCTTAAAAAAACAAAGTTTGACACCATGCTTGTGTTTTTAGATTCATCTCGGGGGAAATTTTTATAACATATAATTCACATGTTATTAAACTATATGGTTCTTTATAAAAACTAGTGATTTTAGATTTTTTTTACTTAAGACAAATCTAAAATGATAAGTACTGATTTGAAACGGAGGGAGTTTTGTAAATTAGATTTAGCGTCAGAGGCAGTTAAGAGTTTGGTCAACGGCAACAATTCCAGTGTGCTACCTGCAGACGGTCAGCGACAGTGAAGGGAACAAATGTGGTTTTCGCGCTGGCTCGTAGTATTTTTTTTAAAAAAATAACCCATCATTTTTTCTGCGAGGAAAATTAATCCATCATTAATTGAAAATGGAAGTCCAAACATCATTAATCTGAAAACAATGTCAAAAGGAGATCTTCCAAGTCAAGACTGACATAGTCGTAAGCGTGTAAAGTAATTTTCATTTTTTTGATAGAGAAAGAAGATTAATTAACTTTGTAAAGTCTAGCCAACTTTTTATGCAGTTTTCATCAGGACATCACTATCGTATCATCGCTGGTGTGGTGTGTGTTCTCAGCTATTACAAGTCTGAAGTCTCCATCGGATCAAGACCGTTGATATGGCCACGTGGTCGTCCCCAACTACTCCTATACTACTAATCTATATGGACAGTACAGTATGAAATGGAGTAGTAGTATTCAGTAGTCAGATCAATTATTCAGTATTCAGTATTGTAGTACATCATATCTACTATTCTTATATAATTGTCGCCATTAATTGTGATTATAGGCAGCCACATCACCTCATTTATTTGAGCCATCAGATCATGTCCAGTAGAGGTCCTAAACACAGCCCCTTATGTTGTTTGGTTGGCTCCGAAAGTTTGCCAAAGATTGTCACACCTCATGTAAGGCAAGTTTGACCAAGTTAGTTTATTGTTTGGTTCATAGCCACACTTGTGGCAAAATTTCTTCTCATATATTTAGGCCCCACATGTCATCAACTCAATAAAGTATGGCACAATCCAATTTCGCTAGCTAAGGTGTGGCTCACTTTTTGTAAGCCACAACTTAGGTAAGTATGGCACAAAAATATGGTGAATGGTGGCAAACTTAGTATAGCATCCAAACAGCCAGGGTCCAATAAAAAAATAAGACCCCTACTAAAGCCCCTAAAATAAAAAGGCCTCCAAATTATCCCCTCAAGCCCCGAGTCCTAGGGGCTTCCTCCGCAGCCCCTATCCACAGCAGAGACGCGCGTGAAAAAATCACACCACCGTGCGGGTACTTTTTTTCGCTCAAAATATCCTGCTAGCGCCGCAACTAGCGGCGCCTCCACGGATCTACGCCGCTCCTCCTGGCCGGCATCCTCCTCCCTGCCCGGCGCACTCCTCCCTGGTAGACCTTCTCCTGGCCGGCACGACGGCGCCCTCTTCCCCTACAGGCGTCCTCTCTAGTACCCTCCTTTCCGGCTGGCCACCTACCTACTCGCCATCATCCTCCCCAGATCCATGTTTGAAAATTTCGAATTAAAATTTGAATCATGTTGTTTGAAATTATAAATTTAAATATGGTTGAATTCCATGCACTAGAATTATTTATGTTTGAATTATTGTAGTGTTAAACTAGATGTAAACATAAATTCTATACTAAAATAAAAGAGAAAAAGAAATAAGGGCTAAGTTGGTCACCCTCTTTTGCACTCATGTGTCACCTAGCCATAAAAGCTACCTTCAAAGTAATTTTTGCACTAATCCCAACTATTCTCTCAAAACTCTATTTCAATTCTTATTATAGTAAGGACAGTCATCACACATCATCACATCCTCCATCGGCACATTTGACATTTTTTGTTTACCCACGTATAGTTTATATCTAGCTACATACACAGGTAAAAGGAAAAAAAATCAAACTATGTGAATACTACAATTATATATGCATTGTTTTTTTATTTTTGAAATTTCCAAATTAGGCACTCTCACACAGAACAAAAATCATGCTAGTCATCATTCTATTCAACCTTCCCTATTTTACACCTTCACAAATAAATCTTAATTCTTTATATAAATTCTCACCGCAACACGCGGGGCATCATCTATTATATCTATAAAGTTCATCTCACTAAATATAGTTAATATTAATTATCTCTTCTCTCATAAAGCCACATCATACTAATTATTTTTAGCATTTGGATGATCATCAATAATGTAAATTGCATCTCTTTTCTCAAAACACACCATACAATTCAATCATTTATAATCTTTGGATAATTGATCAAGGTAAAAAATATATAAGCACATGAAAGAAAATCGTATAGTAGATATTAATAAAGAAAATTTTAAAACTCACATCTATTACATCATCGCACAATTCATCCACAGCAACACGCAAGGTACCCATCTAGTTTACACCAATGTCTACTTATCTACTCCCTCTAATTCAAAATATAACAACTTATATCACTTAGATTTATCTAAAAAATAATAATATCTTCACATGTATTACCTTCTCAACCGATAACAATCTTCCATCATTTACGTACTTAGTCTTTTTGAACCAATTATATTTTTTCTATTTAATTTCACTTTTCTAATGCATGTGTTTAAACCTAAAACTTTTTATATTTCAGAACGGAGATAGTATTAAATAGGGATAAGTCCATTTTACACCCTCGAACTTTTGTGTTTGTCTAAAATACACCCTTAAACTACAGAACCGGGTATCTAACACCCTCCAACTATTAAAACCGTGCAATTTATTACATCATCGCACAATTCATCCAAAGCAACACGCAAGGTACCCATCTAGTTTACACCAATGTCTACTGATCTACTCCCTCCAATTCAAAATATAACAACTTATATCACTTAGATTTATCTAAAAAATAATAATATCTTTACATGTATTTCCTTCTCAACCGATAACAATCTTCCATCATTTACGTACTTAGTCTTTTTGAACCAATTATATTTTTTCTATTTAATTTTACTTTTCTAATGCATGTGTTTAAACCTAAAACTTTTTATATTTCAGAACGGAGATAGTATTAAATAGGGATAAGTCCATTTTACACCCTCGAACTTTTGTGTTTGTCTAAAATACACCCTTGAACTACAAAACCGGGTATCTAACACCCTCCAACTATTAAAACCGTGCAATTTACCCTCCCCCCCCCCAAAAAAAACCAAATCAAAGTGGTTTTTTGGTTACGTGGCATCTACGTGTCAATCCAAGTCAGCAAAATTATTGAAGCAAAATCCTCTCCTCTCCTCAGCCTCTCATTCTTTCCTCCTCTCACCGACTGGAGCTGCGCGGCGCGGCGGGCTGGAGCGGCGGGCTCGGCACCGGCGGCGGCGGCCTCCCATCCATGACGGCGGCGGGCACGGCGACGACAACGGGAGCGGTGGCGGCGGCGGCGGATCCATCTGCCGTGGATCCGGCCGCTAGCGACGACGACGACGGGAGCGGTGGCGGCGGCGGCGGCTGCAGCTGCGGCTAGGTCGGCCGGCGTCCAAAGGTCGCGGGGCAGCGGATCCGTCGGCCGTGGAGCCGGCCGCTGGCGACGACGACGGCGGTTGTGGTGACGCTGGATGCGGCGAGCTCGGCCGGCGGCATGGCCTAGGGAGGAGCTCGCGGCACTCGACGGCGACGGCCATGGTGCAGAGTTTGCTGGCTCGAGGAGCAGCAGGAAGAAGGAAGAAGATGGGGGCGTGGATGTCGCGGGTGTGGTTCTTGATGTTCCCGGCGAAGAAGTACAAGATCGTCGGCGGCGGCCTCGACGATGGCAAGACCACCACGCTCTACAAGCTCCATGCTGCCCAAACCAATCTCCCCCAATCCGACCTTTCTCCTCCCTGGCAGTGGCAGCAAAGGGGCTTGGAGCTCGTTGGGTGGCGTTACTAGCGGCGACGGCGGAAGGGCGTGGAGCTCGAGGGACCCCCTCCACAACAGCTCGCCACCGCCATCACCTTGGCCACCACCTATCTCGTCTGCCGATCTCAACCCGCTATGGAGGAGGGCAGATTTGTGGCAGGAAAGCGGTGGGAGAGAGCTTGCTGGGGGCTGGAGGGAGTGAGGCCAGTGGAAAACGGGATGGAGGCTGAGACAGAGGGAGCTCGTCGGCAACTTCGGCTGCTCCATTGAGATTTTCAGGGAGGAAGGGGAAAGAGCAGAGAGGAAGGAAGAAGAAGAAAGGGGTGTACTGACTAATGGGACCCCCTCTAGTCATATATTATTACGGCAACTTCGTAAATGATTGTTGATCGGAAGCCATATATTATTACAGAACAATCACTTCCGATCAGGCAAAAGGATATCTCGGTCATCATAGACACATGATACGAAATTGTTAAATATGTGATCCGAATTTTGGGCCCACAATATATTCGGATTAGTTTTCTAGTAGGAGTCTTTATTAGGTGTCTTTCTATTATCCCCTATATATACTCTTATAAGCCGTACGGGAAGGGTGACGTTCCCATTGTGATTTCCCCTACGTTTGTAATCATCTCCTCTATAGTGATCATTGCCGGTCGGCGCCCGTGGTTTTTCCCGCAAGGGTTTTCCAAGTAAAAATTTGTGTCTCCGTTGTGCATCTATTTCCATAACAAGTGGTATCAGAGCATTGGAGATCGATCTACTCCACGTCGCCGCCGTCGCCGGTTTCGCTTTCGTCATCGCCGAATCAATCTGTTCAGTGCAGTACCCCGTCGAGTCCGAGTCGCCGCCGTCCTCACACACCCGCGCGAGAAAAGCAGAAGCTGCAGCAACCGCACAGCCGTGAGGAGGAAAAAGGGCCGGCCTAATGCAACTGTAGGGCACGCGACCCGAGGAAGTCAGGACCTACATCGTTCCTATTGAGAAGGAATTTTTTGGCGATTTTTATTTGCTAAGCGCACCAAAGCTTGTGTACCAGGAAATTTACATACTTCGCTTTGTGCACACAGGAAGTGCACCCAGGTTTCGCGTTTTTGCTAGGTTTACCCTAATTTCTTTCTAGCAAATTCAGGATTAATTCCCATGGCGAGTTTGAAATATGATCTACCGCTCTTGGACCGAGACACAAGATTCTCACTTTGGCAAGTGAAGATGCGAGCTATTCTTGCAAAGCAAGACCTCGATGATGCGCTTTCTGGATTTGACAAGAGGACACAGGATTGGTCCGTTGATGAGAAGAAAAGGGATCGTAAGGCTATGTCATATATTCATCTTCATCTATCTAACAATATTTTGCAGGAGGTGCTTAAGGAGGAGACAGCCGCTGGGCTGTGGTTGAAGCTGGAACAGATATGCATGACTAAAGATCTGACCAGTAAGATGCACTTGAAGCAAAAGTTATTTTTGCACAAGTTGCAAGATGATGAGTCCGTGATGGACCATCTCTCCACTTTCAAGGAAATTGTTGCTAACCTTGAGTCTATGGAGGTAAAGTATGATGAAGAGGATTTAGGCCTTATTCTATTGTGTTCATTGCCTAGCTCATATGTAAACTTCAGGGATACTATACTTTATAGCCGTGATACTCTAACTTTGAAAGAAGTTTATGATGCTTTGTATGCCAAAGAAAAGATGAAGAAGATGGTACCCTCTGAAGGTTCAAATTCACAAGCAGAAGGCTTGGTTGTTCGGGGCAGGCAACAGGAGAAGAACACAAACATCAAATCAAGAGATAAAAGTTCAAGTAGCTACCGTGGGAGATCAAATTCCAGAGGCAGGTATAAGTCATGCAAATACTGCAAGAGAGATGGACATGATATCTCTGAGTGTTGGAAGCTACAGGACAAAGACAAGAGAACCGGAAAATATGTACCAAAAGGTAAGAAAGAAGAGGAAGGTAAAGCCGTAGTTGTTACTGATGAGAAGTCTGATGCAGAATTGCTTGTTGCTTATGTTGGTTGTGTACAAACTAGTGACCAGTGGATTCTTGATACTGCATGCACCTATCACATGTGCCCGAATAGGGATTGGTTTGCCACCTATGAAGCTGTTCAAGGTGGTACTGTTTTGATGGGTGATGATACACCATGCGAGGTTGTAGGTATTGGAACAGTTCAGATCAAGATGTTTGATGACTGTATCAGAATATTGTCAGATGTGCGGCATATTCCAAATTTGAAGAGAAGTCTCATCTCTTTATGTACTCTTGATCACAAAGGGTACAAATATTCCGGTGGAGACAGAATTTTGAAGGTAACTAAAGGCTCTCTTGTTGTGATGAAAGCTGATATTAAATCTGCCAACCTGTACCATCTGCGAGGTACAACTATATTAGGTAATGTTGCTGCAGTTTCTGATTCATTATATAATTCCGATGCTACTAATCTTTGGCATATGCGTCTTGGGCATATGAGTGAAATTGGTTTGGCAGAATTGAGCAAGCGAGGATTGCTAGATGGACAAAGTATCGGGAAGCTCAAATGTGAGTATTGCATCTTTGGCAAGCATAAGAGGGTGAAGTTCAACACATCTACACATACTACTGAAGGTATTCTTGATTATATGCATTCTGATTTATGGGGGCCTGCTCGTAAGACATCCTTTGGAGGTGCTCGTTACATGATGACTATCGTTGATGATTATTCACGAAAAGTTTGGCTTTATTTCTTGAAGCACAAATATCATATGTTTAAAGAGTGGAAAACTATGGTTGAAAGACAAACTGAAAGGAAGGTGAAAATCCTTCGTACTGACAATGGGATGGAGTTTTGTTCTAAGATATTTAAATCATATTGCAAGTCTGAAGGCATTGTGCGTCACTACACCGTTCCTCATACACCTCAACAAAACGGTGTAGCTGAGCGTATGAACAGGACAATTATATCAAAGGCCCGTTGTATATTGTCTAATGCAGGTTTGCCTAAGCAGTTTTGAGCGGAAGCCGTTTCCACTGCTTGTTATCTTATCAATCGATCACCCAGTTATGCCATTGATAAGAAGACTCCAATTGAGGTATAGTCTGGTTCCCCAGTAAATTATTCAGACTTAAGAGTATTTGGTTGTACTGCTTATGCTCATGTTGATAATGGTAAATTGGAGCCTAGAGCTATTAAGTGTATTTTTCTTGGTTATTCATCTGGTGTGAAAGGCTATAAGTTATGGTGTCCTGAAACTAAAAAGGTTGTGATTAGTAGAAACGTTGTCTTCCATGAATCAGTTATGTTACATGACAAATCTTCTACTAATGTTCCTGTTGAGAGTCAGGAGAAAGCAAGTGTGCAGGTGGAGCACTTGATCAGTTCAGAGCATGCACCAGAAAAAAAAATGTTGCTACTAACCAAGATGCACTTGTTATTGAAGATTCAGATTCTTCTATTGTTCAGTAGTCTCCAAAACGTTCTATTGCAAAAGATAAGCCCAAAAGAAATATTAGACCTCCTCAAAGATATATTGAAGAAGCGAACATAGTTGCTTATGCTTTGAGTGTAGCGGAAGAAATTGAAGGTAATGCAGAACCTTCTATATATTCTGAGGCTATTGTTTCTGATGATTGCAATAGATGGATAACTGCTATGCATGATGAGATGGAGTCACTTGAAAAGAATCATACTTGAGAATTGGTGAAGTTGCCAAAGGAGAAGAAACCTATCCGTTGCAAGTGGATCTTCAAAAGAAAGGAAGGTATATCTCCAAGTGATGAGGCAAGATACAAAGCAAGGTTAGTTGCTAAAGGTTATAGCCAGATTCCAGGTATTGATTTCAATGATGTCTTTTCCCCTGTTGTGAAGCATAGTTCAATTCGCACTTTACTCAGTATTGTTGCAATGCATGATTATGAACTAGAGCAAATGGATGTTAAGACTGCATTTTTACATGGGGAGTTAGAAGAGGACATTTATATGGAGCAATCTGAAGGTTTTGTTGTTCCTGGAAAAGAGAACCTAGTCTGTAGGTTGAAGAAATCTCTTTATGGGTTGAAGCAGTCACCTAGACAATGGTATAAGAGATTTGACTCTTTCATGCTTTCTTAGAAGTTTAGAAGATCCAATTATGATAGCTGTGTTTATCTCAAAGTTGTTGATGGTTCAGCTATATATTTGCTTCTTTATGTCGATGATATATTGATTGCTGCAAAAGACAAATTAGAGATAGCAAAGTTGAAGGCACAATTGAGTAGTGAATTTGAGATGAAGGATTTGGGTGTAGCGAAGAAAATTCTCGGTATGGAAATTACTAGAGAAAGACATTCTGGCAAGTTATATCTTAGTCAGAAAGGCTATATTGAAAAAGTTCTTCGTCGTTTCAATATGCATGATGCAAAACCAGTGAGTACTCCTTTATCTGCACATTTCAGATTATCTTCAGATTTATGTCCACAGTCAGATTATGATATTGAGTACATGTCTAGAGTTCCTTATTCAAGTGCAATTGATTCACTTATGTATGCCATAGTATGTTCTCGTCCTGACTTATCACATGCATTGAGTGTTGTCAGTAGATACATGGCTAATCCTGGCAAAGAGCATTGGAAAGCTGTTCAATAGATTTTCAGATACCTACGTGGTACATCTAGTGCTTGTTTGCAGTTTGGGAGATCTAGAGATGAACTTGTTGGTTATGTGGATTCAGATTTTGCTGGAGATTTGGATAGGAGAAGATCGCTCACAGGTTATGTTTTCACTATTGGAGGATGTGCCGTTAGTTGAAAGGCAAGTTTGCAAGCAACTGTTGCCTTGTTTACTACTGAAGCAGAGTATATGGCTATTTCTAAAGCTTGTAAGGAAGCTATTTGGCTTAGAGGTTTGTACACTGAGCTTTATGGAGTTACGTCTTACATAAATATATTTTGTGATAGTCAAAGTGCAATATGCCTTACAAAGGATCAAATGTTCCATGAAAGAACAAAGCACATTGATGTGATATATCACTTTATTCGAGGTGTGATTACTGAAGGTGATGCCAAGGTATGCAAGATAAGTACTCATGATAACCCAGCTGATATGATGACAAAGCTAGTTACTACTACTAAGTTTGAGTTTTGCTCAAGCTTGGTTGGTGTTACAGTATAGTCCTAGAGACTATTTGGCGCGCGGTGATTTTAACTACATGAGTTATTTTTTGGTGTTTGATGTTTTTTATGCTACAAGAGGAAATTCGTCTCAAGGTGGAGATTGTTAAATATGTGATCCGAATTTTGAACCCACAATATATTCGGATTAGTTTCCTAGTAGGAGTCCCTATTAGGTGTCTTTCTATTATCCCCTATATATACTCTTATAAGCCGTACGGGAAGGGGAGACGTTCTCATTGTGATTTCCCCTACGTTTATAATTATCTCCTCTATAGTGATCATTGCCGGTCGGCGTCTGTGGTTTTTTCTCGTAAAGATTTTTCACGTAAAAATTCGTGTCTTCATTGTGCATCTATTTCCATAACAGAAATTCTTAATAATATATGGCTTGGTCTATCTCTGTTGTTTCTGTTGTGTTCGTCAACTCTATCCTCCAACCACCGTCTGTGGCTGTGGGACGTGTCCATTCTTCCAAGAGATTACTACAGTATACTCCACTGACAACTAACTAGGGTAGCTCAGTTTCATTCAACAACCCGGGTAAGCAATCCTCTCATTCTTTATAAGTATACTTCTAAACCGCTGAACGGTATGTTTTATTTAAAACTTTTAATATATATATATATATATTAAGTTTATAATAGTTAATAGTTAATTAATCCCACGCTAATGATCTATCTCTTCTTTTACTGTGAAAAATCTCATCTAAATTACTGAAATGTAAGAGCCTTAAGGCTGCATTTGGATCTCCATATAGACAAGCTAATATCGTATTCTCCATGAACACGTTTTCCAAACTAATAAATAGTGCATTTCATATAAAAAATCAAATATAATTCAATTTTCAAGTTTATAATAATTAATAGTTAATTAATCGTGCACTAATTTACTCGCTCTAGTTTCCATGCCACTTAGTAGCTCAGCAGTTCTGCAGGAACGAACACATCCTAAGGGTGAGTTCGGAAGTGAGTTTGGGTTTGACAACTTTCTAATTCTCCATGAGCATGTTTCCCAAAACTGCTTTAACAATATGTTTCATGTAAAAGTTTTCTATAGAAGTTTCTTTTAAAAAAATAAATACACCTAGTTTTTAAGTTTATAATAATTAATATTCAACTAATCATACACTAATAGCTCATCTCGTTTCACGTATCTAAAAAATCTCATCCCAAGACTACAGCCGAACTCAGCCTAAGAGTATGAATGCACTGTTCTTCACTATTCTCATTTCGTGACAAAATCTCATAATCTTTTCAACAAAGCATGCCTAATCAAGCTAAGTACTCATGAGTCAATGAGTCATGACCCTTTTCTCCCTTCAGAGAAAGCAGAGACAGAAAAAGGTGAATGTATACTCAGTCGAAGACTTCAATCTGAAACTCTGAACCTTTGGTCCCATAATCTGAAACTCTGAACACTTTTATATGCAGTAATAATCATGAACGGCACGGCAGATTGAACATCAACTAATAGATGATCGTGTAAAAGATGGTGATTAACTCGATGGTTCCCGCTGGTGTGAATATCTGAAAAGTTTCGTGGCCAAATTAAACAGTGGGAGTTGGTAGTTTTGACCTCACCTGCCTTCGCTTTGCTGCTTGGTCAGTGTGGATAAATGTGATCTCCAAGCTTAACTTCCTCACGCGTGGAAAAGCACACAGCGTAAGCTGCTTACTGAATACTCAGTCAAGCACCTGGTCCAAGTAAGCAAGGTAGTACTACCAGACTACTAGTAGTAGTATTAAAAGAGTTTACTAGTAATATGCTCCATAAAAATAGTTTTGGATATTTGCAGATTGTTTAATTTTTTGATCGGACCAGTAGTTTCAAAGTTAGGAAGGTACCAGTAATATCTGTCGGTTTTATGAGTCACATCTGGATTTTTGCGTTTGTTCGGTTGAAATTTGGAGCCTTTGTTTTGTGAGCAATACTGCAATGCATTGGTTAGCCTTCTGTTTGACTGTAGTAGTGTAGTTCCCTCACTTTTCAAAAGGAAAATTCAGACGCTTGAACGAGTTCGTTCTCTCTGAATGATGCCTGCGAAGCTACATTTCGGGCCACGAAGTTGGGACCATTTATTCGGAGGAATAAGTTCACTAATCTAATCCGTGACCCTAAACTATAACCACTA
Source organism: Oryza meridionalis (assembly GCA_000338895.3). NCBI lineage: Eukaryota > Viridiplantae > Streptophyta > Magnoliopsida > Poales > Poaceae > Oryza > Oryza meridionalis. Next base: position 3,910,568 of record CM002529.2, on the reverse strand, counting down.
AATTGTTAAAACCGGTGTAATTTAACTCACTGAGTGGTTTTGGAGGGTGGTTTTGCTGACGTGACGACTACGTGGCGGTATTGACTTTGGTCTTCGTCCGACGTGACGATGACGTGGCGCTTATATAATATTAGAATTTAAAAATATACGTAGAACTCATTTATCATTCATGAAAAATATTGTGGCCCCACTGACATGTCAGCCTCTCCCCTTGACCCATTCTTCTTCCTCCTCTCTCTCCCCCCTTCTCTCTCCCTTTCTCTCCCTTTCTCCTCAGCAGGGGCGCGCCGCCGCAGCTGCGGGCGGTGGCAGCGTCGGACTCGGCGCTGGCGCTCACGGCGAGAGGGAAGTCAGGGGTGCCGGGTGCCGCGCCATCCTGCGGCGGCGCCGGCGGGATGACGACGGGGAGCGGCGCTGAAGAGACCGCGGCGGCGAGCTTCCTCGTGTGGTCTCTGTTTCTTCTCGATTTGGTTTTTCTGCTATGGTGCCCATGAAGCAGCGAGCGGCAGCGCTCCTCTAGCTCAGCCCCTAACAACCTGAAGAAGGCACTTACGTCTCCGCCGAGCATCCATCTGTACACACATAGTCTTTGTTAACGATTTATTTGCTTGTTGCTAAATTGAACTTGAGGATGGTGTTGATTCGGTAAGGGTGGAGATGGATGAGGAGATACGGAGTTTGCAGATGGGCGGGGGCATCGGGTCGGCGTTGTTGGGGGCGGAGACGGACGAGCGGCCGACGGGTGACTGCAAACATAAGGGCGGTGCCAGGAAGGTGGTTCCCGGCGAGCGGGGACGCCACGGCCACACACGTGCTGGTCCTTCCTTGGCGCGATGGCGAGCACCTCGGCGTCGTCCGTCTCCGGCACCACCGGGAGCAGCAGTACGGGGGAAGCCCACGGCGGCTGCCTCCTCCTCGGCCGTCTTCCCGTTGGTGAAGCCCATGGAGGCGGCGGCATTTCTCCCCCACCGCTGGGACTGGCATAGGTGGCGTCGGTCTCGTGGGAGGTGGAGGAGCGTGGCGTGTCTCCGGCGAGGAGGCGGTAGCAGAGCTTGGGGGGGACAAAGGTGAAGAAAAAGGGGGACTCGACACCGCTGCGATGGAAGCCGCGGCTCCGCTCAAGGATGCTATTGTCACCTGCCCGTCGCCGCCGCCGGCGGTCCACCTCCCGCCCCTGCAGACCGGCGAAAGAGAGAGGACTGACATATGGGGTCCCACACTAATTTTTTAATGACAAATGGGCCTCACATATATTTTTTAATTATAATACCACATAAGCGTCACGTGGGACGAAGACCATGTCAACATTGCCACGTCAGCGCCATGTCAGCAAAAACCGCTTTTCAAAACCGCCGAAGGAGTTGAATTGCACTGATTCGAATAGTCTGAGGAGTTGTCGTATCTGGTTTTGTGTTTCAGGGTCACGAGTCATTTTTAAGGGAGTTAAAGTGGACTTATTCCTTATTCAGACGAACAACAGTTGCGCCATCAAGACAAAGCAAAGCGAAAGTCCATTCCTACTCCCTCAACTATAGCCCGAGTCTTGTTTCGTGTAGCACAAAATTGGGTAGAAAATCTCCTGAACCATTAAAACATGATCATTTTACCTCCCTGAGCAGTTTTGATGGCGTTTTTGTACTATGTGGCGTCTTTGTGGATTGTTGATTTGGTCTTCGTCTGACGTGAAAGATATGTGGCGCTTTTGTGGAACTACAATTAAAAAAATAAAATAATTGAAATAAGTAGAATCCACATGTAGTCTTGTTAGAAAAAAAATAGAGGGCTGCTACCGCACGGGATACCGTGGAAATAGTGCACTCACAGGATAATTAAAAAAGCACCGACAACATAAAGGAGCACCCCGCATAACACGTGATTTGTCTCGATACCTAGCCACCGCCTGCTCACGGTATCGTCGCCGGAGTAGCGGCTACCTTACCTCACCGGCGTCATCGCCGAAGCAGCAGCTACCTCACTACCAAAATCCTCCTCGGTATCGCGTGCTCGGGCGATACCTCGCCGGCGTCGTCGCCCCTGAGCACCTAGAGTAGCAGCTACCTCACGCGCGATACCTCGCCAGCGTTGTTGCTCCTGAGCGCCTAGAGTAGCAGCTACCTCACCGCCAAATCCTCCTGGTACCTTGGGTAATGTACCGAGGTGGTACCTGGTACTCGACTGATACCTGATACCCTGGGTATCGAGCTGGTACCTAGGTATCAGACCTTGGTATCTAGATATTAGGGCACCTGGTACCCTGGGTATCGAGCTGGTACCTAGGTATCAGGCTTTGGTACCTGGGTATCAGATCTTGGTACCTGGGTATCAGTGTGATACCCCAAGAGAGAGGAGGAGGAGGAGTCACGGGTTGGGGAGGTCGAGCAGCGGGGTGGCGACGGAGGAAGAGGAAGAGGAAGTGACAGATCTGGTGCCTACCTTGTGCCATTCCATCACTCATTGTCGTGCCTCGCTCCAAACCGCCAAACCCGTGGCTCCATTGATGCCGCCTAAAGCAGCTCCTCATCGCTCATGTTGTGCCAAAGCACTCGCCCCCGATGGCCGCGTCCACCGCTCCCCAGCCGTAGGAGGCGCCAGCGCCGCCGAGGAGGAGGGCGGTAGCAGCGAGGAAGCCAGCGGCAAGAACGACGAAGAGGAGGAGCGGCTTGAGGAGCTTGAGGGGGAGGCTTCTCGACGGCGGCCGTCGCCCGTGGCGGTCGGGAGCCCCGCCGGCTATCATCCAGGTCGTCCGCGGGGGCTGGTGGTGATGGCACCGTCGTCGTCGTCGCCGTCGCCGTCGCTGCGGCCGTCGTCGCCGTCGCCACCGTCGTCGTCGCCTTCGTGCTCATGGGTGGTAGTCAGAGAAAGAGAGAGAGAGCGAGTGGAGGGGAAGAGACAGAGAGAGAGAGAGCGCGAGCAAGTGGAGGGGAAGAGAAGGAGATAAGGCAGTACTACTATTCCATCGCCACGGAACACCGTTAAGTAGTTTTTCTAAAAATATATATTATGGGGGCCCATATGTCATACCCTCTCTCTCCTCCCTATTATCTCCCTCCTCTCTTTCTCTCTTCTCCTTTTTTCCCGACAAGCTCGCCCCTCCGACTCCAACAACAGCTGCTACACCCTAGATCCTCCTTAAATCCCCTCCTCCCATCGCCTCCATAGACGCCAACAAGATGGATGCGACGTGGTCATCCTGCCCAACTATGGGAGCTCGAGTTGTAGCGTCAGAACTGAGGGAGGATGGAGAGGCCAGCCCCTCCAGACAGCGGCGTATCTATGAAGAAATAGCAGGGGGATTTAAACAAACTATACAAAGCTATAGCTCCTCTTTCCCATCTAAGTATGGCAAGAAAAATTAGTGGGGACTCTCATGGTACTCGTGCCAGTAGTGGAGGCTCGAACCCTGTTGCCGCCATGTTGGATCCGCCCCTGCCTCCAGATCAAGGATCATCCCAGCTGCCACCTCACTCATCCCTCGGTCCGATGATCTAAGACTATGCCTGCGGGCTTATGATGTAATAATTAGCACTAAACTCTCGTGTATGTGCATTTGGTATGTCAGCTATGAACTCGTGTGTACCAGACTACTTGATCCAGGAAAATGGTGCTGTTTACACGATTGATTCCTGTTATAAAAACGGAGGTCCACACTATCGAGATAAGATGTGTACCAAAGTGCGTGGCCAAGAACCATCGCACTCTCCTCCGTCTCTCTAATATGGATGGTGAAATGACTGGGTTTTAACAATTCGGGGAGGCTTTATACCCTACTTCCTCCGTTTCAGGTTATAAGACTTTCTAGTATTGTCCACATTCATATATATGTTAATGAATTTAGATTTATTAACATATATATGAATGTGGGATTCATTAACATATATGAATGTGGGCAATGCTAGAAAGTCTTGTAATATGAAACGGACAAAGTACTTTATAGTTGAGGAATACGAATGCTACAGTTAAGGGAGACAAAAATGGACGCTTTCGTCAATTACAACAGATCCATACCTAACCGTGATACTCGTCATGGCCCGAATATGTTGTACACGGTGGCGCCCAAATATGTTCTTGTGGTCCCTTATATTTGTGAAGGTAAAATAACACAAAACAAGCATAATTCACCATGGCTGGAATTGCCGTGGAAATCTTCAGCAAACGAAATACGAACACGCCGATACTGTCTGCCATTATCTGATCTTACAACTTTCCACTGGCCACCACCCGTTAGCGTCAGGGGAAGCAAATTCGCGGCCGTGCAGGCCCCCTATCCTATCACACTGCATTGCTGCTATAGCTGCTACAATCTGCAGCTGCAATGGCGAACGGATCGGACAATGCACCATTGATTGCTCCCCGACCAAGCCGCGGATTCTTTTGACAAACACGGCCAGAAATCTCTCATGCAGACAACATCCGCGATGATCTCTGAATCTCTTTCTCTTTTCTCTTGCACTGCACTGCAAGCCAGTGCGATTAGTGCAGAGGCCGCAATGCCCACCATCATGAGCGAGCTGAAATGAAATGAATCCATCCTCGCCGCAGCACGCCGCCCCGGCGGCCGCCATCAATGGCCCTGCATTGCATGCAATGTGAGGTTCAGAAAGTTCAGAGGTGTAACTGCTGCTGCTCTGCATGCAGGTGGATCTCCTGCGCCTGAAAATTCGTCCTTGGGATGCCGGGATCTCCTCCCACATCGATCGCGGGGGGATTCGTTGCGTTCGTACGCCTCGTGCGCTCGTCAGGGGGCTCGATCGGACCACGGTGTAGCGCATCAAAGTTGGATCTTTTCCTCTTTTTCTTTTGCCCTTTCTGCACTTGCCTGAATCTTGATCTGAATATCTGATGGACAGACACACTGGTAGAAGTTCAGAAATTGGCATGTTTGCAATATCGGCCTGATCGCCTCGCAAAATTTTTCACCATGTCACATCGAATGTTTGGACACATATATGGAGTATTAAATATAGGCAAAAAGAAAAACTAATTAATCGCAAGACGAATCTTTTAAGCCTAATTACTCTATGATCTGACAATGTGGTGCAACACTAAACATTTGCTAATGACAGATTAATTAGGCTTAATAAATTCGTCTTGCAATTTACAGGCGGAATCTGTAATTGTTTTGTTATTAGTCTACGTTTAATATTTTAAATGTGTGTCCGTATATCCGATGTGACACGTCAAAACTTTTCACTCCTGTATTTAAATACAGCCTATATCAATATCGATTTTATCCTCTGTCAGGGTTGGTGGTTGATTGGATTTGGATCCAATGTGGGGGGAGGTTGGGGTTTTAGTGGACAGAAATGCCTTGAAAATTTTGCGAAACTGGGATGGTTTTCGCTGACTTTTGGGTTGAATTGGTATGGACCGGTAATTGCCACTCTCTTGTCGCTGTTGTTATCAGCTTTATTTATTAGTACGCCATTTGCTTGGCTTTGATTTGTGCTCTCTTGGACTTATGAGAGATCCCATTTTAAAGCACGTGCAGTTATACTGTAAACACCCTGGATGAAGAGTGTGTAAGATTATACCATTTTCTTTTCTGATGCAAATACAGATTTTACCTTAATTTCCGTTAGCATGTTCTTCAAACTACTAACGGATGCGATCCGTGCGAAAACTTTTCATATAGAAATTATTTTCAAATATCAAATATATTCATATGTTAAATTTGTAATGATTAAAACGTAATTAATCATATGCTAATAGCTTTATCATTCTACATGCGTTAACTTAATCTTTATCTTCATAAATTTTAAACACCATCACCTGTTTTTTAAAAATGTCATTACCAGATTCATCATAAAAAATACTTTCAAACAAATATATTTTATTATATACCTCACAATATAATATTTTTCTAAAAAAAATTAGCGACGCATAGTGTGGCGTGTCAAAAGTGTGCTGGAGACTACGTAGCTGTTCGTTTGGCGACTAAACCTCATTTTACCGAAAATGTGGCATATGCTACGTAGCTGTTTGGATGCCCACCTCAATTTACCATAGTTTTGTACCAAAGGTGTGGCAAGATGTAAATTGTGTGGCTCAAAATTTGATGGCCACACTTGTGGCAAACTTTGGCTAAGAAAATGGTCTATGACTAGTGGGACCAAAAGAGTAGAAAGTGTGGCATGCCAAAGTTATAGAAACAAACCAAACACTAGCCATATTTGGTCAAACTAACCTACCTCAAGTGTGGCAAAATGTGGCACCAACCAAACAGGCCCTTAATTGGTCATAGAGTATGACAACGTTAAAGAAAGAAAATTGAGTGTATAACATACGAGTGAGTCTAAGGCCTAGTAAAGGGTGATATGTCGCAACTATAGCAACCAACCAAATAAATTGAGAATGGAATCTCTCCGGACTATAATTATAATTGTAACAATTATAGCAACTAGTAAAATGTGGCATATCGAATTCTCTTCATCTGCAATCTATGTAGCTGAGTAACTCCAGACTTTTTTAACACCCCCTACTATATATTTTTGTATGAATGAAAAATTCAGGTGGGAATCTCTCCCCTCCGATGAATTATTAAAAATAATTGAGGCACACCTAAGTTTTAACACGCCAACCTTTGGCGCTCAACCAAACAAACCTTACGTGCACATGGAAATCTAATAACCTAGATGAATATCCCGTCGTGTTGTTGAAGAAAATTAAGTTGCATAATATTTACAAATAAGATGTAATTTGATTATCAAAACTAAAATAATTTGATACAATTTTGAGCCTATAAATAATTGAGATTACATGTTTTTAAGAGAGAAGAAAGAAGAGACAATTTGGACCATAGATCTATCATCTAAAGGCTAAAAATAATTAGGGTGATGTGGCTTAATGAGATAAAAGAGAAATAACATTAACTACACTTAGTGGGGATGACCTATATAAGTATATAAGATAAGAGTAGTAGTAATAAAAATATAAACCAACTTATCACCATGGGAGCATGAAAAGGCTTGAAGATGAAATTAAGCACATGACACTAATTAAAGTAGCAGAACAAAAATGAAGGTCTCAACTCCCAACCCTATTATGCTCTAAATGATGCTACCGTATACACAAGCTGCTCCAGAACTCACTGTGACCAAACTAACCTCGATCAGAGTTCTTCCTCACATAGCTTACTAAACTAAAATAAATAAAAATAAAAGAGAAGAGAGAGAGAGAGAGAGAGAGAGAGAGAGAGAGAAACAGGAGATAGAGCAGAGAAGAACAGGTAGATGAACAGGGCACATCAGCAGGAGATCTCCATGGAGAAGTTGGAGTCGAGGAGCTCCTCGATCATCTGGTCCACGTACTGCTCCTCGAGGAACCCGCCGCTCCACTCCGCCGTCGCCGCCGCATTGCCCAATGCGCCGGCGGCGGGAAGGGACGGAATCACGGCGCGCGACGACGCGGCGGCGGAGGAGGAGGAGTCGTCGTCGTTGCTGTTGCCGCGCTGCGCGGCCTGCACGGAGGCGAGGTTGAAGCGGTGGAGCTTGGCGACGAGCGCCGCGGAGAGGAACGACGAGGAGGCGGTGGCGCTGTGCGGCGGCGGCGGCGGCGCGGCCTCGTCGGCGACGTCGTGGTGGGGGAAGTTGGTGCGCACGCGCGGGCCGCACATGATCCGCGCCGCCTCGTCGTAGGCGCGCGCCGCGTCCTCCGCCGTCTCGAACGTGCCCAGCCAGATCCTCGTCTTCCTGCACACACACACGGCCGAGCCGAGCGCCATGAGCCAACCAAGAAGGCAAGAATCTCGCCATGGCGCCAAGAAACCAAGCTACACGAAACAAGCAAGCAAGAAATCGGGAGGAAGGGTGGCGAGCTATATGAATTACAGGAGCGGGTGGCGGATCTCGGAGACCCATGAGCCCCAGTGGCGCTGCCGCACGCCGCGATACCGCTGCTGCGGCCGCGCCATTGCCGACGTCCTCGAGCTCGGCGACGGATTGCGCGTGGTCGCGGCGAGAGAGAGAGAGCGCGCGCGCTCGCGGCGGGAGAGTGAGGAGTGAGCTCGAGGTTGAGGAGGAGTGAGGTCGAGGTGATCAGTGTGGTGAGGCGAGCCATGGGGGCAGTATAAATAGGGAGGGAAGTGAAGCAGAAAGAGTAGCGAGTTCAGTTCAATTCAATTCGCGGCTTGTTTGAATTCAAAGCAACCCAGCTCCAGCGTGGGGCCCACCTCTGTGCCTGATCAGTCTATGATTCCTGGGGCCCACCTGGGTCGAGCCAAATTTGTTCCCTCTGATTTGTACTCCCTTTGACACTCCTCCCTCTCTTAGAAAATGTTGGCATTTCTATTGCTTGCGTATAAGTATTTTTAGAGTTGGACATAGTTATTAAGAAATTTGGTATAATTAAATGGGGGAGTGTTGTGATTGGAGAAAAATTAGAGGTAGGTGTGAAAATTGAATGGTGGAGGATTGTGATTAGTTGAGAAGAGAATGTTAACGGAGAAGTTGTTATATTTTGGGATAAATTCTAAAGGTTAGAAGTGGTTATATTTTGGGACGGAGGGAGTAATTAGCAAGGACTAAGAATGAAGTGAAAAAAAAAATCCCTTTCAGACATCTTATTGGTTAAATTTTGAATTTTGACTTGCTCAGATTCCCCTCCTGAGCACATGATAGGTTGAAAATACCTGAATTTCCGTGGATTGAAATCAATGTCTCGAAAATACTCATATTGTGTAATGTTTCAAAAAAAAAATACTCATATTGTGTATAAAATTTGGATCCTACAAATATTTATATTTAGAAACGGAAGGAGTACTTAGCTTAGCTTTTGTTTGCCATTTTCCCTTTTTGTTTACTTATTGGTAGAAAGTTTGATTATAAAAAGATAGAGGACATGCAGAAGTCAAGGCTAGTGTCTGACAATATTCCCTTAGAACATCCAAATCATGGCATTGCATTATCCAGTGAAAGTATTCACCTAATCCAGTGACCTATAGTAAGGGAAGAATGAGGTTATAATAATTAATCTAGTTTATTTAGTTCAGGCCTAACTCTAGATTTATCCACAGTGCAACCATGTTAGTTCAGTTATAATGTCATATGGTAGGTAAACCAGAGAAAACTAATGTATGCTCTCAGGAAAAAAGAGAGCATGCTACTAAGCTCTGAACTTCGGATTCCCCACAAGAACCCAAACTAGCCTACAAGCATTTTCTTGTGCAATGGTACTACCACTGAAGTTTTTATTATATATAAAACTCTCTGTTTTCATCCTCGTCATGGTTAGGGTAATCTTTTTTACAATGAAAGTACAACTCTCAGTCTCTGCATTAGGGTTCCTTTGAAACGTGGGATAGGAAAAACATAGCAATAGGAACAAACATGAATCAAGTGTCATGAGTAGCCGAATCATATAGGAAACGAAGATACCGGTAATTTGGTAGAGAAGATGTTTGGTTACTTCAAAGGAAAACCACAAGAATTTTGAATGAAATACTTCATTCGAATGGATAATAGTAGATAAAAGACAAGATATTAAGATACATGTTGCCTTGGACTTTACGAAGGAAATGCAAACATGATGAGCTTTGATGTAATAATGTTTGGAATCATCCAATTCCTACATTCTAAAGGGCTTTCATTAAAATTCCTATGAAAATCCTTGGTTCCTAAGGAGGCCCTTAATGGGAATGCACGCAACTATATCTTTTCAGATGATGGATGCTCTATTGATCTCAACATAAAATACATCGAAATGATATAACTCGTACTAAAAACACTCTTGACTCTTGCATAACTAAGATCCAAGTAGCCAATAACTCACAATAATATGCTAGGATCATTCTTGTTCAGATTTGTAAGTTGATTCTTTTTGGGGGCAGATAGTGTAACTAAAGATAATCTAGTTAAACCAAATTGTGAAAAGCTCAATTAGCCCATTACATCATCCTAGCTACTACTAGAATAGATGATGATCACACCCAAGCCAACCAACCAGTTGCAATGGCTAGCTAGATGTTGAGATAACCTTATTGGGCTGCTAACAATGTAGCTGGTTGGCACCATCCATGGAGCCAGAGTGTCACCTTGGGAAGAGCAGGGTCTGCATGCACTGATCTGCACCTTGGGAAGAGCATGCAGATGGAACTAAACTGAACCCAAGCCCTCCCCCAAAAGACAAAAAACCTTGCAAATATTGCAATGGCTGCTGCGCCTGCTGAGGCATGATCAGTCATCACTCATGCATTGCCTTTGCCTATCATGTCTGCCTCCTGCTTGTGCAGCTGTATGTGCATCTTCAGCATCAGTTCAGAACTCTGCAATTGTCTGAAGCTCTGAGTTCTTGCATGTGCGCGCGCGCGCGCTGTGTGTCATTGAACCCGATGGCTGTGCTGTGGCCATATGCATATGCATGCACCGTATCCACCCCACAATCTTGGCTCGTCCCTTCTCATGTTGGACGCTAGCGTGGTGTTTTAGCAAATTAAGGGTCCATTTGAGGAGCTTAAGATTCTGGAAAATAGCCAGTGAGAAGCTACATGATGAGAATTTAAAAGGCTGGGTTTTTTCAATTTCTAGTTTATAGTTTATTTTCTGAATTTTACAACTACAATTTCTCATAATATGATGAGGAGCTAGCTGACGAGAATATGAAAGCTATTTTATCAACTTCTGACTTCTAGTTTATTTTCTAGATTCTATAACTACATTTTCTTAAAATACTAGCATATTGTCCATGAGTTGCAATGGAATTTAAATTAGTTAAATAAAATTATCATTAACATATTATTACCATCTCTTAAATGTTCTATATATTTGTTACTGACATGTGGATTCTTTAGTCCCACACCATTCTTTTTTCTTTCTATAAAAAGTAGAGAGTTGGTGGGAGTAATTGACATGTCTTTTTTTTTCTAAAAGAAAGTTGGAAGTTGGTGGCAGGGTTGGTGACAGAATCACCACCACTACTCCCTTTTATAAAGAGTAGAGTATTGATAGGTGAAATTTTGAACTGTTTAGAAGAATTGAACAATCTAGAAGAATCTATGGTTATCTTAAGCTCTCTAAAAGAGGATCTAAATGGGCTCAACCAGCTGTGAATTTTTATCGTTATTTTAGCTGATCGTAATGAAGAGGAAGTTGGGAGTTTGTCCATTCATGCTAGAACTTATTGGCTACATGCTTAACGACAGAGGCTGGGGATGTAAATAATTTTACTATCTAAAAAAATCAGCTGCTAATGCATATTGCAGGCCATTAATTCTAATCAGGGATCAGTACAATGTGCAATGCACATACATGCTGCTACCATGTACAGTGTTATGCTGGGTTTTTCCTGATGATCAGTGTGAGTCAGGGCATGGGCACTGACCAGGGGTTGTTTTGGAGGCTCATGGTTGAGACACTAAACTATACTGTTGTGCCATGTGGGTTCTAAATAGTAGTGTTCTTAGGTGACAGTGAGAGTAGCTAGTCTATCTAATCACTGCTGATAGAATTTGGAACCCTTCCTCCATGCTGGTTAACTCTGATGATTAATTGTTTATCAATCCTCTGACAAATGACCTAATAACCATATTGTCTCCTCTGCAGCTTCCATGCTTGAATTGGCATCCATTCACTGATTCACATACTATATGCATTGAACCTCGCAAGAATTGGACATCACAACTACTAGTTATACACATATAGATAATAGGGAAAGAGCTTAATCTAATGAGCTTCACAACATGGCAGCACATGCTGTTCAAGCCCAGCCAATTAAAAACAAATCTGTACTGAACCTTTACTGCAACAACAATCTGCTGATGCGCACATAGTTCCTCTCTTGAATGATAAGCTTACAAAACGAGAATTTTATGGCTCTGCTCAGCCACAGTCCCAAACTGTTCTTACTGGGAGTCTGTCATGGTCGAAAGGACAAGGCCACAGGCAAGAACCGATCGATCGGCCGGCCAATGCTGCAATCCTGCATGCATGAACACGAACACTGACAGTATCTATCCGTGATCCGCCTAACCGGAACAGAGAAAAGTTCAGAAACAGAAAAAAAAAAAGTTCAGAGAAACAGGTTATCAGTATGGTTCTTGCGGCGGCTACGTGGCTGCACGGCGGCTCGTCAGGCCGGCCCCTACGCCGGCAATGGGGGAGGAGGAGGAGGAAGACGACGACGACGGTGACCGTGATGATGGATGGATGGTCAGATCAGGTCAGTGATTGGATTGGATTGGATTGTGTTGGATTTGGATTGGTTGGGTTCAGAGTTTAGGAGTAGAGAGAAGCAAAGATCCGAGTACAAATCTTGGCCATGATCCGCACGATCTGTGGCGCTGTGGCTACACAAACATCACTGTGTTAGTAGCTTTGCATGCATCGCTAGATGCTACCATGCTGATGAAATCTTGTCACTCACTCACTCACTCACTCACCATGCTGCTGCTAAGCTAAAAAGCTTAGCTAGCTATGGAGCATAGAAAATTAACATGGCATGTTCTTGTGAAGGATTACTACGTTTCCATGCCATGTGCTGCCTAATCTTTACTACTAAAGAAGGTTTCAGAATAAAAAGAGAAAAAATACAGTACATGAACAATGGAAGCTAGCAGGGTGTTGCTACCTGCTACCTAACACATGATTCACTGGAAGAGTTGCTGACCAAAGTCCCAAACTAATTAAGGATTCTTTCTACAGCATATATTTTGATATTTCATTATCTAGATCTTGATATCTTAACACATTATATGTGTTAATTATCTATATGCTTGAGAAAGGCCCAGAGTCTTCCCGGCTAGCAACGCAAGCTGTGAGCTAGCCGGTCCGGGTTCGAGCCTCACCCCCTCCTTAATTCAAAATCAATCTAGTCCTTCCTAAATTGGTCCTATTTTTTTATATGCTTCATTTTACCCAAAAAAACAGCTTCATTTTACTCTCTATAGTTGCAAACACTGTACATTGCCTGAAATTTTATTGGGAAGCAGGCAGAGGATTACATGTCAGTTCTGTACATGGGTCAAATGGCGTTGGTCACTCTGATCATCTCTGCACTGGATTGCGATCCGTGTTTAATGTTGATGTCGTTTGGCCCCCCTCCTCACACGGAATATGAGCTTATTATCTGACGATTGTGAAATTGCGAATCTGACGCTCTTTTTTGAGAATACGATGATATGTTGTTGCATCCGAGTTCAATTCAGTTGGCAGATTAAAACTAGCTGAATGCCTCAAAACCTCTCAAATTGTCGGCAACATGTGTGTATCAGTATCATCATGCAGTGCAAATCTTTAATCAAGTAGTAGTGGTATCCTTTTTCTTTCTCTCAATTCAGTAATTAAAATGCCTTTCATGCTGTTTAATTAAATATAATAACTCTCGGATCACAATCTATTGTCTTAATAAAGTAATACAACTCTCAGCAAAATGCAGTGCAAATCTTTAATCAACTAGTATCCTTTTTTTTTTCCTTCTCAATTCAGCAAAATGCCTTGCATGCTGTTTTAATTAAATATAACTCTCAAGATCACAATTGATATGATTCAATGAGCACGATCACAAATTCAGGATCATGGCAACCTAGCTTACCTTGTTTTTGGAGGCTTTTTCTTCTTCTTCTGAATTGGAATATTTCTAGGTATAATGTAGCAAATAAAAACATGCAAGGAACATACCAACATGGACTGCCAAGTGGTTAAGAAACGATCTGACATTGCAAGTGGCCTGATTAGACATGCAAACAAACAGTATTTACACGTGTCGCTTAATCTTGGTCGGCACATGAACAGCGCTTAAATTTTTTAATTAATCTCTGAAGAAGGTCAGGTCTCCTCTGACACTGGCAAAGGGCAGCATCCGAAAACCCCATGTGACCATGATTGCGAGATGTCGATGAATCATAAGACGATGTTAGTGGCCAATGAGATTGCAGAATAATTCAGGGCGTGCCACGTGTCCCTAATCAGCATCAAGAGTTTGAGTACAGCAGAGATGGTGTTATATCTTGTGTCTGATCTGTACTTCCTCCTTATTTCCCGATAACTTGTATGTCGGCGAGCAGGGATGCAAGTATGCAACTGGACCGACTCATTGCTGATGCATCTTATCATCAATTAGGATTGGAGGAATTTTAGACATTTTCTTTCTCGTGGATATTTACGCCTTTCTTGACCTCTTTTATGTGAAAACGCTTGTAGTGCAGTGGTAGAGCCTTCAGTATCAGGGACACCGACCAAGCTAGGGTTTTGCGAAAAAAAAAGAAAGAAAGAAAAACGAAAAACACTAAGAAAGAAAAACGAAAAACACTCTTGTTGGTAGAAGTGTGCTCATATGGCTTGTTTGGCAACTCGAGGGAAGGGAAGTGGTAGTTTACATGAGAAAATTAATGGTGAGATTAAGATGAGAATTTGATTTTTAATTCCAAGGGATTTTTCTCGACTCGTAGGTCTGAGTTTTTTTAATGGAACACATGAGTTCTACCTTTTTTTTTTTTTACAAATTTTATCCATTCCAAATGGAGGGGCTAATGTTTGTAGCGTGGATCTTTTATATTTTGTTCCAAAGGATTGGTCAAAGAACTTAAACAGCAAAGGATGAAAAAAAATCCTAATTTAAGAGAAAGAGTTACAGATGTATAGACAGCGCCTTTTTTTTATTTACTGGTTGTCTGTGGTGTTCATTATTATTTCATCTTTTTGGAGAAAAATTCGTTTATTTGGCATGACATGAAGAAAACCTAAGTATTCTTAGGCCCAAAGTTAGTCCTATGCTTATATTTAGCCCATCTAAACGAGGCCATGAATGAACGGAATTTCCGGCCCACGGACCATCTAATCAGGCCTGACGTGAGCCCATTAGGCCCATCTGGCCCATCTGGCCCGCAGCTCATCTGCATATAAATCCTCAAGGCCCCGTAATGCTGCGGCTTCTCCGTTCCAAGGGTTTCCTCGCGCCGCCGCCGCCGCCATGGTACGCACCTTTGTTCATCTCTCCTGCCGCTCTTCTCGTCTCTGGATTTTCTTCCCTCTCTGATTGATTGATTGGTTTGGTGTTTGCCTCCTCCACCGGCGCAGCCGTCGCACAAGACGTTCCAGATCAAGAAGAAGCTGGCGAAGAAGATGCGCCAGAACCGCCCCATCCCGTACTGGATCCGCATGCGCACCGACAACACCATCAGGTAATCTCCGCCGTCGCTGCCTTGAATCCGATCCGTCTATGGAAGGGAGAGACGCTACTTTTCCGATCCGATCCCTGAGCTGCTGGTTGTGTGTGCTTGATGGTGTCCTTCAGGTACAACGCGAAGCGCAGGCACTGGCGCCGCACCAAGCTCGGGTTCTGAGCTGGGGGAGGAGAGGAGGACGAGGCGCCGGACGCCGCTGCCCTGGGAAGAAGAAGCAGCTAGGGCTTATGAGTTGCGTCGTGTTCGTTTTGAGGTTTTGCCTGTCCTGAAGAGACTATCAGTAGCTGTGTGTATCTTGGAGCATCGTAATTTTGCTGATTAAAGAACCACTTTCTTATCCTGCCTGAAGTTGTCTGAATTTTATCTGAGCTGCAGTGGATTGATCAGTTGAACTCCCTTGTTAGCCTAATCTGAATATCTGATTATCTGCCTATTGCTTGAATCCATTTCTGCTTTAGTTTTTGGTACTGTAAATAGCTACACCGTTTAGGGTGTAGATGAATGACCTGTTGAGGTTTTGGTAGGGAATTGGGCTGGTGAGTTTCTCTAAACTTTTGCCCTTGATTTAGCAGTGACCTGCTGTAGCCAATTGTAGTCACAGGGGATGCATGTTTGTTCTTAGTCAGAGAGCAAAGAACCTTTGATAGCATTTCTACAGGGACAATAGGAATCTTTGGAGGATTTAACTTCCGAAGCACAGCTGCTTCTACTCCAGTGAGTTTAACCAATTGGACATTTCTGGAGTTGTAGGGAATTTGTCACTAGATTGATGAATGATGATTGAATTTCCAGAAAAATACCATGAGCTGGTTGAATACATGCTGGTTTCTCCCAAGTATTTAAGTTTTTTTAGTTGCACCTTTCTAATGCTGCAATCCAGTTTGAAGCTAGTAAAAACTTCACCCTGCCTATTGCTTGAATCCATTTCTGCTGTAGCTTTTAGTACCGTAAACAGTTGCACCATTTAGGATGTAGGATGAGATAGCTGCTGAGATGTTGGTTGGTTTAGGTTGGGTTAATTTAACCGTGACCTGCTGTACCCATTTGTAATCACAAAGGGCACATAAGTTCTTCCTTGTTGGTTAATTTGTGTGCTGCATCACTTTGGAGGAGACATGCTTATACTTCAATGAGTTATAAACCAATGGGATCTTAGGACAATGATGCTTTTGCATGCTTCTAAATATCAGTCTTCATGTAGGCCTCCTTGGAGCAATATTGTTCGATCGTGTGCTCTTTTGATGTTGGCATGATATGTTTGCTAAGTTGGTGCCCGTTTTGCAAGAAAAATAAAATGCTGCCCCTGTCCTTTCTGGGTGTATGTTGTTTCTGTCCCCTTGTTGCAGAGTTCTTTTGCTTTCATGCTTCCTACGAATTGGTGAGTTAAGAGGGACTCCCTTTTGTGGTACCTGTTTAGATTCCAACTTTTTTCTTCAAACTTCCAACTTTTTCTTTCCTACACAGACAAATTTCCAACTTTTCTGTCACATCGTTTTAATTTCTTCAAACTACTAATTTTAGCGTGGAACTGAACACTTAGCCTTTTGTGTGTGTAGGAAAGTTCGATGTGACGGAAAAGTTGGAATCTAAACAGGGCCTAAGTTAGTTTAACATTTTCCAAAGTTTGTTAAGTTTGATTAAGTTTTTAGCAATATCTAAAACATCAAATTAGTTTTCATTAAAACTAACATTGAATATATTGTGAAAATATGTTTGTTTTGTGTTGAAAATGCCACTATGTTTTTCTATAAATCGATCAAACTAAGAAATTTGATTAGGAAATAAAATGCAAAAACGTACTGAGGGAAAATTTAGCAAAAATCTAACATTGAATATATTGTGAAAATATGTTTGTTTTGTGTTGAAAATGCCACTATGTTTTTCTATAAAATCGATCAAACTTAAGAAATTTGATTAGGAAAGAAAATGCAAAAACGTACTGAGGGAGTAAAATTTAGCAAAAATATGGTACTATCGTGAATTCCGAGCGATCATCGCTGACTCCAGTGAATTTCTAAACCTGAAAGGCAAGCAGGTTTGTTTTCCCTCCTTTTTCCTAGGAGAGACTATGGATTTGGCACCAGATATTTTCTTTACCCCATATTTTCTAAAAAATTAGGTGTAATTCTACCCACACGATACTTGTGCATAGACTACTCTCCCTCTCTCTTTCCTTACTGTATAACCACCTTTTTTAACAAACTTTTCTCTCTTAAATTATTTATATGATTTGTAATCTGATCACACGATTATATTTGTTACGATTAAATCTTTAAAACAAGATCTTTATTATCACACATGAAACACGTGATACATTCAGTCGTAACTAGTTGTAACTATTCAATCATCGCAAAATAAAACGTGCAACTTTTGTAAATGACCTAGTGTAACATTAGAAAATAAAAATATTCTCTGAAACTTCCAAATAATACCATATGTAATATTAATAAAAACCATTGCAAAAATAAAAATAAAAATATGAAACATGGTCAACTTTTAGTTGAAACATTATCTTCTCACCTTTGAAACATAAAAAATCAATTTTTCAAAACCTATATATTTTTTTCGTCAAAATATAATCATGCGAGCTACTGTTGTAAAGATTTATTTGTAATAAATACAACGATGTAATCGGATATTAGATCAAATAAATATTTTAAAAGAAAAAATGGTTTGAAATTTAAATTTAAGGAGCCCTTTGAATCACAGGAATGAAAAAACAAAGGAATAAAAAACACAGGATTCTAACAGGAATGGAAGTGTAAAACAGAGAATTACAAAATACAGGAATGACAGTTTGATTGGACTGTTTGATTGGACTGTAGGAAAAATATAGGAATTGGATAAAAAAGATAGACTTAAAAAAAATTCCAAGAGTTTTGAGCTCTTGCTAAGTTTCCTTTAAAATATCATAGTATTGTCCATTTCATAGGAATATCAAAGGATTAGATATGATACAATCCTTTGATTTAAAGGCAGTCATAAGAATTTTTCCTATAGCAATAAAATCCTCTAAATACCCTGTATTTTTCATTCAAATCAAATGGCCCTAAAACATATTATATCTTACATGCAATTGTACCCCTCTCACTATATTACGTCAGTGTTTTTTTTTTTTTGGTCTTGCTGTCTTGCATGTATGCAGTACTGTTGCTAGAGCCGATCTTCTTGCTGTCTTGCATGTATGCAGTATTTTCTCCCCATTTTCCCGCGGAATCCTGGGCCTCACAACGCCGCGTCGTGGCGAAGTCGCGACACGTGCGGCGCTCGAGCGCCGGTGCGCGCAGGCGGAGGCGCCCCGCGAAGCTCGCTCGGTCGCCCATGGCGGAAACCGGAAAAGACCCTATAAGACGCCCCGCGCGACCGCCATTGCCTCGCCGTCTTCCGCCCCGCCCCGCCCCTCCCCTCCACCCACGCGGAGAAGGAGAGGAGGAGAGGAGAGGAGAGAGGGAGGCAGCTGCTCGCCCGCCGCCGCCCCTCCCTCCGTGCCCGCGCCGCCCACCCCGCCGCCGGGCACCGGCCACCATCGTCTACATCATCTTCCCAATAAACCCCCATGGCGTCCTCCCTCTCCCTCGACGACATCAACGACGACTCCGTCGACCTGGTACGCACGCACGCCATGTGTTCGTCCATCGTCCTCCTCCTCCTCGTCAGCGTCTAATGTTGTAAATGTTGTGATGTGCAGTCGAAGGCGCCGGTGGCGGAGGTGTTCCAGAAGCTGAAATGCGACCGGAAGGGGCTCACCGGAGCGGAGGGAGAGAGCCGGCTGCGGCTGTACGGGCCGAACAAGCTGGAGGAGAAGAAGGAGAGCAAGCTTCTCAAGTTCTTGGGCTTCATGTGGAACCCGCTGTCGTGGGTCATGGAGATCGCCGCCATCATGGCCATCGTCCTCGCCAACGGCGGCGGCCGCCCGCCCGACTGGCAGGACTTCGTCGGGATCGTCTCCCTGCTCATCATCAACTCCACCATCTCCTACATCGAGGAGGCCAACGCCGGCGACGCCGCCGCCGCGCTCATGGCCGGCTTGGCTCCCAAGACCAAGCTGCTCAGGGATGGCAGGTGGGAGGAGCAGGAGGCGGCGATCTTGGTCCCCGGCGACATCATCAGCATCAAGCTCGGAGACATCATCCCCGCCGACGCGAGGCTGCTCGAGGGCGACCCGCTCAAGATCGACCAGTCGGCGCTCACCGGCGAGTCGTTGCCGGTGAACAAGCACCCGGGGCAGGAGGTGTTCTCGGGCTCCACGGTGAAGCAGGGCGAGATCGAGGCCGTCGTCATCGCCACCGGCGTGCGCACCTTCTTCGGCAAGGCGGCGCACCTCGTCGACAGCACCAACAACGTCGGCCACTTCCAGCAGGTGCTCACCGCCATCGGCAACTTCTGCATCATCTCCATCGGCGCCGGCATGGCGGTCGAGGTGCTCGTCATGTACCCGATCCAGCACCGCGCCTA
Organism: Oryza meridionalis; assembly: GCA_000338895.3. Lineage (NCBI taxonomy): Eukaryota > Viridiplantae > Streptophyta > Magnoliopsida > Poales > Poaceae > Oryza > Oryza meridionalis. The sequence continues at coordinate 3,891,001 of CM002529.2, read as the reverse complement.
CCGCGACGGCATCGACAACCTCCTCGTCCTCCTCATCGGCGGCATCCCCATCGCCATGCCCACCGTGCTCTCCGTCACCATGGCCATCGGCTCCCACCGCCTGTCGCAGCAGGGCGCCATCACCAAGCGCATGACGGCCATCGAGGAGATGGCCGGCATGGACGTGCTCTGCAGCGACAAGACCGGCACGCTCACGCTCAACAAGCTCACCGTCGACAAGACCCTCATCGAGGTGTGCTCCAAGGGCGTCGACAAGGACATGGTCCTCCTCTACGCCGCCAGGGCGTCGCGCGTCGAGAACCAGGACGCCATTGACACCTGCATCGTGAACATGCTCGACGACCCCAAGGAGGCACGCGCGGGGATCCAGGAGGTGCACTTCCTCCCCTTCAACCCCGTCGACAAGCGCACCGCCATCACCTACATCGACGGCAATGGCGACTGGCACAGGGTGAGCAAGGGCGCGCCGGAGCAGATCATCGAGCTCTGCAACATGGCCGCCGACGCCGAGAAGAAGGTCCACGCCCTGATCGACAGCTACGCCGACCGGGGGCTCCGGTCGCTCGGCGTGTCGTACCAGCAGGTGCCGGAGAAGAGCAAGGACAGCGGCGGCGACCCGTGGCAGTTCATCGGGCTGCTGCCGCTGTTCGACCCGCCGAGGCACGACAGCGCGGAGACCATCCGCCGCGCGCTCCACCTCGGCGTCAACGTCAAGATGATCACCGGCGACCAGCTCGCCATCGCCAAGGAGACGGGGCGGCGGCTCGGGATGGGCACAAACATGTACCCGTCGACCACCCTCCTCGGCGACAAGAACAACCAGGTGAACGGCCTCCCCATCGACGAGCTGATCGAGCGCGCCGACGGGTTCGCCGGCGTGTTCCCGGAGCACAAGTACGAGATCGTGAAGCGGCTGCAGGAGATGAGCCACATCTGCGGCATGACCGGCGACGGCGTGAACGACGCGCCGGCGCTGAAGAAGGCGGACATCGGGATCGCCGTGGACGACGCGACGGACGCCGCCCGGAGCGCGTCGGACATCGTGCTGACGGAGCCCGGGCTGAGCGTGATCGTCAGCGCGGTGCTCACCTCCCGCGCCATCTTCCAGCGGATGAAGAACTACACCATCTACGCGGTGTCCATCACCATCCGCATCGTCCTCGGCTTCCTCCTCATCGCCATCATCTGGAAGTTCGACTTCGCCCCGTTCATGGTGCTCATCATCGCCATCCTCAACGACGGCACCATCATGACCATCTCCAAGGATCGGGTGAAGCCGTCGCCGACCCCCGATTCTTGGAAGCTCAACGAGATCTTCCTCACGGGGGTGGTGCTCGGCACCTACATGGCATTGGTCACCGTGCTCTTCTTCTACCTCGCGCACGACACGGACTTCTTCACGGAGGTGTTCGGGGTGAGGTCGATCAGGGAGAGCGAGAGGGAGCTCATGGCGGCGCTCTACCTGCAGGTGAGCATCATCAGCCAGGCGCTCATCTTCGTGACGAGGTCGAGGAGCTGGTCGTTCGTCGAGAGGCCGGGGTTCTTGCTGCTCTTCGCCTTCTTCGCGGCGCAGATGGTGGCCACGGCGATCGCCGTGTACGCGCGCTGGGATTTCTGCCGGATCCAGGGGATCGGGTGGCGGTGGGGCGGCGCCGTGTGGCAGTTCAGCGTCGTCACCTACCTCCCGCTCGACGTCCTCAAGTTCATCATCCGCTACGCCCTCACCGGCGGCAAGGCCGGGGACAGCGCCCAGAAAAAGGCAAGCTCGCCGCCGCCGACCTCTCAACCTTAGATAGACTTGGAGATGGATTTTTTTTTCTTTTTTTTTCTTTTTTTTCCCTCGAGCGGGGGAGGACATCCCCTCGTTTTGTTTTATGTATGTATGATGTTTAAAAGGTTATTAAAAAATTTGAAAAAATATTTAGTAAGATAGATTAATATGTGATATGTTATTCTATAAACATGTAAATTCGAATTCAACTTAATTAGAAACGAAAATAACAAATTTGACTAGGAATTACATGTTCTATTTAGAGTCAAATTTATTTTTTTTTAGTAAATTTCACAAAAGTACATATACTTAGGCTAAATTATCACAAAACTACATATTTAAAGTGATGTATTACGAAACTATAGATTTAATATTTAATGCTAAGTATCGTAAAACTATGGATTTAATTATAAAATTATAAAAAAATACAGATTTTAGAGTTCAAATCCTTAACACCAATGCTAAGTTTGAGTTATAAATGTCTTGGTTTTATAATTAAATTGATATTATATCTATAGTTTTATGATAACTTTCTTACTATGTACTCCATCAATCCCAAAATAAGCGCAGCCATGAATTTTTCATGTCCAACTTTGATCGTTTGTCTTATTTTTAATTTTTTTTATTAGTATTTTTTATTATTATTAAATTATAAAACATGAATAATACTTTATGCGTGACTTATGTTTTTTAGTTTTTTCAAAACAAAAATCAAATAAGACAAACGATTAAAATTGGACACAAAAACTCATGGCTACGCTTATTTTGGGACGGATGGAGTACGTAGTTTTACAATATTTCACCTTAATAAATGTATAGTTCTATGATAAATTTAGCGGTAAATATATAGTTTGTGATAAATCATGTTAAATCTATAGTTTTGTGATAATTTAACCAAACTACTTGTAGTTTTGTGAAATTTAGGGGCTGTTCAGATTGATGCTATTTTCAACCATATCATTTTTTAATAAAATTGCCAGACACTCATTTTCTTGATAAAGTTGTCAAAAAAAATACCTATATTTAGTTTGTTGCCAAGCTTTCATAAATACATAAGAAATCCAGCCAAAATTTTAGCAATATTGCCAACTTGCTAAAATTTTGTCATTATCAAAATTTAATAAGGTTTATTTTAGCTACAATCTGAATAGGCCCTTGTATACGTTGAATTTGAACATATATGTACATATCATATATTGATCTAACTTACTGTTTTTTTAAAACAAAAAATTGCTAACTTTTAAGCGACATGACAAAACGAGGAGACGTAGCGTTTCCTATAGTTTTCGCCATGATCGTTGCGAACGCTATTGATGATGATGGTTGTGTGTGGCATGCGTCGTCTCCAGTGAGGGAATCCTGGGTGTTTGTCTCGCGCACACGGCGTTCACGACACAAGGAGGAGGAGCTCACCAGCCCCGCCGCCACCGCCGCCGCCGCCGCCGACTCCGACCTCCTCGCCGCCGGCAAGGAGGAGCTCTCCGAGCAGGCCGCCAAGCGCGCCGAGGTCGCAAAGGTATATAGGCAAACCCTTAGAAAACCTTAAGCCATCCTCTCCTCCGGCCGGCCAGCCGGCTGGCCGGAGACGGGGAAGACGACGACTGAGCCGGCGGCTGTTGCATGCATTGCAGATCGACTCGGTGGTGAAGCTGAACGCCGGTGGCCGGAGAGCTTGTTCATGTTGCCGTAAGCGTACGTCTCGTGTTTGCGTGGTTTTGAGCGGGAATGAGCTTGTGAAAAAAAAAAAAGAACAAAAAAAAATTCAGTCCATCTGCTGGTATATACATATTTCATCTGTTCAGTTTTTCAGTACATATATCTTGTCAACTGTGTATATTTGTGCATGTCTATATATACCCTATATACAAGTGTTCAGAGATGGTGTGGTGTTCAGTTAAAATTTGCAAATTGTGTAGATATATATCTTACCAACAATGCTGACTCCATGGCTTCATCAACTAAAAAAAATACAGGGTTTATTGAAAATGAACAGAGTTTGCGAGCATTCAAAACTCGCAACTTCATTCCCTGAAGTTTACAGAAGAGATTATTCGAATACTTTGTAAGAAGTGTACAAATTGATGGCCGGAAAAATAACGAAAATGCTTCTCTTCGAACGTCCGATCAGATAGAAAATATCAAACACCTACAACCAGCTCACTCCTTATTACTTAATTTCTTCTTTCTCTCTGTTGACGTCAAATCAGGTCTGTGGATTGGATGAACCCCTGTAACATACATGTCTAGCTGTTTCTTTTCATTCTTTCCTCCTCTCTTTAAATATTTTTTTCTCCTAAATTACTTATCCGATATACAAACCTATCACACCGTTGTATTCGTTGCAATTAAATCTTTACAACAAAATATCACATGATTATACAAACCGTTAAAACAAAATGTTTCATACGTGATAGTGATATGTTTCAATACGTGTCTTCAGCGTGTTTCATAAAATTCCTTAAACTACCCGCTACTACTCTCTCTCCACCTCATGCATGCATACATGCATGTATTTTAGCAAGCTTCAAAATGATTTTTCTCTTAAATTACTTATTTAATCTATGATCCGATTACACCGTTGTATTCGTTGTAATTAAATCTTTACAACAAGATATCACATGATTATATTTTGATAAAAGAAAAAACATATGTTTCAAACCGTTAATACTTGTTGTTTCATATGTGACAGCGGCATGTTTCGACGTGTATTTTCATCATGTTTCATAAAATATTTAAATGTTTCAGTTGCTATTTTTCTGTTTCACCATATATAACTTAATGTTTCACTTGTTGATCAACTGCAACATTTGACCGTACAATCTTTTTTTAATTTTTAAAATGTTTCACATAGTGTACTCGTAATATTTCACTATATATAGATCAAATATTGCAGTGAATTAAAACGTCCTTTCACTATTCGCTGAAACATTATTTTCATATAAGGTGAAACAGCGTCCGATGAAACATTTTCGATCTACTTAGCGAAACAATTCCGATATACTTAGCGCAACGACGTGCAATATTTAAAAATAATTCAATAATAAGCTAAAATATTTTTTCGTCGGATTATATTCATGTGTGGTCTTGTTTTAAAGATTTAATTGCAACGGATTTAATGGTATAATTAGATCATGATTTGGATAAATATTTTAAGAGAAAAAATAGTTTAAAACTAGCTTAATTCATGTATGATGCATAGCTGACGCAAGCTGCATGATGGATGGTTGATTGGACAGTCGCGCCAGACGTCCGATTTTTTCGTCAAGCGCCGTACGTCCGACGCGACAACACTCAAATAGTGTTCAACTACAGTACTAAAAATCTAAGATGTCAGGTGAAGATTAGTGGGCCTGAACTATGTTTCCTGAAATGAGAGATAAGCTGCTTATTGTGAGATGGCGTCTGAAAATATCCAGGCATTTGAGATGCTCACTGGGAACTCCTATGGCAGGCATCGCTACTCCACTGAATTCTTTGTTTCTTACGTTATAGCTCATGCCATGCGGATTGACCCAGATTAGCTTCATATTTCTATATGCTGTAGCACTTTATCTGACATTCCAAAACAGGAACAGGATAGCACTAAGGATCAGTTTGACTACCACCATCCTCCAAGTTCCTTTGCTTATTTCAAGTTCTAAGGTTCTTTCCAGCAAGTGAATTCAGGAGGTATTAGGTTTTCGTCGCAGGAAATTACAGCCTTGGCAGTAAGCTTTCCAGCCAAACCATGGAACAGAAGACCCCTGGCACCAAGGCCACCAACTAGCCAAAAACTACAGTTGCTCCTCTTGCTTATCACATCATTCAAACAACCCAACAGCGGCAATGATCCGTTGGCTGTCAGTGGAGGCATTGCTCTTATCCCAGCCCTTGCTTGTACAAATTTCCATTTAGTTATTCCTGGATAAACAGCAGAGGCTTTTGGGAGCAGCTCTTCCATTGCATTGAGAGCTTCATCATCAGATACAGATGAAGAATAGTTTTCTGACTTCCACTGCCAAGTCGACCCAATGGAAACGGTACGAGGACCTTGGAATGCCAGCCAAGCATCAGATAAGATTGAAGGACTTTGACTGCCATATGTTTCTCTGCAGGAATGAAACACACCAATTAGATAATCCCAGTTGATGCTGTAATGACTTAAGTTCAATTCTTAAACACAAAGAATTTCCCTTACATTGTATCTGATGGCAACTGGAATTCAGCTATGACTCCTCGGCATGTTCTAAGAGGTATCTTATTTGTGAGTTCTGGAAGTGAGTTAGCTCTGGCACCAAGGCAGATAATTACTGAATCATAATCACCTGCAGATGTTTGATAGGATCTTTAGGTTAGAAGAAGTCCATACTGAAGCAGCTTCAGTGAACCATACAAGTGTTGCATTTTAACATTTTTCTTAACAGATGTCACTGAAATTAACAATTGTAGATTGACAAGAACAAATCTTTGCTTTTGCTTCAGGAGTAGACACTGTGTGCACTTTATTCAGTTTAATGTTAATGGAAAAGCCAAAATTGAAAGCATGGTATAACGAGGTCCATGTTTGTCCTTGCTCAATCAGGTGATTGAGCGAGAATTTACCTGCCAATTGCTGTAGATCATCGACGTGTTCGTTGTACAGCTTGCACTCTTTCTGTTCGCTGGATGATAATGATGCTTCATCAGACATATTTTGGCATGCGAAGAACAAAGCCTGCAGAGCCCCCAAGAATGGGTATCAAGAATAGATGACAAATCATTGACAACGAGACAGCGTGAAGGAGCACACCACCTGTAAATATTTCTTAGGGTTGATGTTCAGCGCTAATGGCATGTAAACTGCAAAGTTCAACGGAACACATAACCCAGGGATCAGACACTGTGCCTCGTCTGAATCAAGAACTTGAAGGCTGCAACTCTGGAGGGAACTCTGAGCATTCTAACTTGGATAGGTCGAAGCAGTCAAGATCGTACACCAGAAACAAAAAAGGAAGCACCTGAGCATATCAGCACAATCTTAATTCAGCAGTACCTCCAGCAATATGTCAGCAGTTTTCTCGCTTGTAGGTGGCCGTATAATTCCCCTGCTCAGTTCAGTTAAACCACTTCTCATAATGTGCACACACAAATACATCAGCCCACAAAAGACATGCCAAACAGAAGCAATAAGTAAATCCATAACAAGTCTATCTACAAAGAACAAGGAATTGCCTTCTCCAGATAAGGGTCTCATCTTGGCTAGCTCCATCTGCCCAGGCAGCTCCATTCGCTTGCTCCGCGCAACTCACTAGATCCATACACTCTTTCCAGAATTCAGCACCCTTCCATAGAAGCTTCACTGCAGTTAACGAAAACTCAATTTGCGCATCACGCATTCACACTAATCATAAGCTGGAACTAAATGGCTCAACTAGTAGTTGCATAATAAGTTGGTTAAATCATAATTTGCAATGCTTCAGGTGATGGGAGATGGGAGACCTTTAGGTGAGTACGGGTGGAGAAGCCCCCCGGAAACGCCCGATGCGCCACCGCCGATGCCGTTCTCGTCGTAGATGTCGACGCGCACGCGGGAACCCTTGGGGCTATGCTGGAATCAACCAGAAATTTTCGAAAGCGTCGGCTCAGGAGGTGATTCCAGTGGCAGGTAGCTCGTCTGAGAAGCAGAAGATGAGGATAGGAGAAGGGTGGAGGACCTTGAGGAGGTGCCAGGCGACGGAGAGCCCCGCGAACCCGGCGCCGAGGACGGCGTAGCGGAGAGGGCGGCCGCCGCCGCCGCGGCCCGCGGCGGCGGCTGTCGAGTAGGCTGCGGCTGCTGCGGTGGCCGCCGATGTCACGGCTCTCCTGGAGCAGGAGACAAGGTTGGGGAGGGCGCGGGGAGGCAGGGAAGACGGCGGCGGCGGCATGGCGTCTCCGGCGGTGGTGGAGAAGAAAGCGGCGGCCTACTGAGGCCGTGGGGAGAGGATGCGGCGCCGCGGCGAGGGATTCTGCTGGGCCGAGTGGCTTGAGGCCCATGGCCCATGTAGCATACCTAATCACCTTTGTTTATGAAACTTTACGACCAGCATGGTAAATGTACCAGGTTTAGCATTCTGGTAGTGGCAAAATGAACAAGCAAGCATTGATGATTAATTACGACAGTAGGGATAATATAGACAGCAAAAGCTGGATACAAATTCTCACTGAATGAATACATACAGCATCAGAAATTCAGAATCTGTTCCAAATTACAAGGGGGGCTTAATACCATGACTTGTAAGCATCTGGTACTAATCTGACGAATTCTCGCCCGAATCTACTGGGGATATGTCGGTGGACCACAAAAAGAAATGCATCAAACCCAACTGCTCCTCAGTCTTCAGCAGTAGAAGGGCTTGGTGCTTCAGCGTATCGAACCACCAGAATTATATGCCCTAGGGCTTCTTAAAGGTTCTTCAGCTAGAATGAAAGAGAACTCTCTCTGGTGCCTTCTCATGATCCCTACCTCATCATGTTTCTCCACTTATCTTTCAAGTCCATCTACAAGATACAACAGGCAATTACTTTATGAAAAAAACATTAAAAAAAAGGGACTTAATATGATATACTGATATCCAGATGCTCACCGCTTTTCGACCAATAAAAACATCAGGATTGTTGGTTAAAATATCTTTCCAATTGCCGTTACCATACCTTCACATGAAAAGAAAAACCACGCACATAGAAATGGTTAGCACAATATAACAGTTGCAGAAATTGTGTGTATAGAGGCAATCCAAACGGCAATATGTAGAACAAGAAAGTTAAACCAAACTAACAACAGATTACAACAGCAAGACAAAAAGAACATACTGTTCAACACCCTTTCTTAATGTTTCCTCTTCTAACGCGCACCACTTCCTTGCCTTTCTACGCTTCGCTTTGTTATCTGCCGGTTGCAGAGGAGAAAATGTTGTTCTCCTTGGGCTAGGCAACTGCGGTCTATGTATCGGTGAACGTGAGCCGTCAGGATCAGGTGAGTCCTCCCACTGCAAACAAGCGCCTTTTGAGCAACATGTCCAAAATCTAATGCTTTTGAGTTATGCTACAAAGCTATCTACATACTAACAGAAAGCTTTATAATGTCTACAACACTAAGTCGATGTTAATTCTAATTTATAATAAATTTTACTTCTTGATATGCAATCGGCTAGTCTTGTCTCCATGGAGAAACCAGAAACACTATATTCTAGAAAAGTATATTAAGGATCTAAAGGATTCATCAATCTAATTTCAGTACTCATGCATGCAATGTAGGATGAATAAATTCCAGATCCTACATGTTTGTTATAAAGCAGCTTCTACAAGAAAGCATGAGTCCTCCAGACTATCACAAAGCAGAAAAACAAAAGGCTTAAAAGCAGAGACATCGAGAACAGTTTATATTCAGAAAACCATGGGTGTTATGAATTGTGGCATTGAAGGACACTGAGTATACTTTCTAGTAAAAAGGGGTAATCAAGATGCGCAACAATTATCACAAAATCAATCAAAAAGAGTGAAACATGGACCATTCTCAAAAAGGCAAATAATGACAAATACATGAAGAAAGCTCACCTGAAACGTCCTTGCTGTTGGATTCCAATCCATAAGGCTGGCTGCTGTGCCTTTCCTTGGAGCATCCAAATTGTCCGCAGGAGCACTTGGACCAGCGATGTCACAAGCCGTTGGCTGATTACTAACTTCTCCCGCATTTAGATTGACTGCTTTATCCATCCTTGCAGCCAGTACCTCATCTGCTGCTGCCTTTGCAGCTGGAAGTGGGTCCTCTACTACACTATGAAGGTTAGCACAGCTTGATTTAAGGGCGTCCATCACCTTATGAACTTCTGGTGTCGAAATTTGATTTCCTTGATGGATAGTTTCTCCAAGTTTGCCCTCAATTTCACGTGCTCTTTGTTCCCCAGCTGAAGGTTCCAATGTGCACAATAAGCTATAAAACGTTTTAAAAAAATTGAAGCTAACTGCTCGAGCAAAAGGATTGATGGACAAAGACATGCAGAAACAATTCCAAAACATAGGGGGAGCAACTACTCACCAAATAACAACAGCTCAAGTAAAATGTACCCACACTAATGATGTATGCAAAATTGCAAACCAGAACAGATATTATGTGAGAGATTAAAATTGCATAGCTTGGCCTGCTGTATACAATAATCTAGTAGTAAGAGGATATAGCAGTTCCAAAGGCAACATTTTGAACACAGATTTATAGACCTAAATGAACATGAGCTCTAAATTCTTGCCCATAGTTCCTATTTTCAATTAACAGAAGCAGAAGGAAGCCCTGTATGGTACTTCCATGAAATGAAGCACAGGTAAATCACAAAGCAAGAATCAAACTCTACTGGCTATATAGAGCGGGCAAAGGTCCAAACTAGGATGTTTCTACTCACTGATTTGTACCGCAACATCTAAATAATTCAACCATACAATGTAATTGTGACCTAACAAACTGCACGAAACTTCAAGGATTACTAAATGCACAATGTACATATTTTTACAGAATAACAGTTCCATCTGAATTACTACTCCTTCAAGATAAGGTCTATCTCCTTGCTACTCCTGGGATAAAAAAACACTACTGTTCTTTGTTCATCCAGTTTAATAAACTCTAAAAGCCACTACTAGTATCTCTATTTGCTGATAAATTCTGTTATTTTACGCGCCAAGCTACCGCAAATATATGCCGCGATAAGATTCTTACCGAGCAAGCGATACTTGGCTCGGGTGACCTCATCTGCGGCCCTCCATGTCTCAATGGCGCCATCCCCAACAATCCTCTCCGCCGCCATCTCCAGCCGGGACTGCCCAATCGCCGCCCACTCGGCGGCGAGGAGCTCCCTCAACCGCTCCTCCGCCGCGGCCCGGTCGCCCCAGAGCCCCCTCAGCACGGTCTGCGAGAAGGAATTCCCCACGGCGGCCTCGAACTGGTCCGCCACGGCATCGGCCTCGTCGGAGGCGAGCGCGGCGGCCCCACCCTCCTCGACCGCGCGGCGCGCGCGGCCGCCGGGGCGCGCGAAGAGGGCCCCCGCCGCGGCGTCGAAGTCGGGCGCGGAGACGGCGAGGTAGGCCGCGACGGCGAGGTGGGCGGCGGCGGCGGGGGCGGGGACGGCGGGGGAAGGGGAGGGGAGGGAGGCGAGGAGCTGGAGCGAGTCGAGGGCGGCGGGGGAGACCGGATCAGCGGCGAGGCGGCGGAGGAGGGATGCCCTGAGGAGGCGCGGGGTGGGGCGGGACGGGAAGGGGAGCGCCGCGAGCGCCGCGTTGGCGGCGGCGGCGGGGATGGAGGGGTCGCCGACCACGTGGTCCAGGAGCAGGGACGCGTCCTCCGGCGTCAGCCGCGGCATCGCTCGCCGCCTTCCCTTCCCTTCCCTTCCCTTCCGGCGTGGCGTTGCGTTGCCGGCGAGTTGGTTTGGGTTTCGCGCGCGCGCGGCGGCGGCGGCGGCGGCGCGGGAGATTTGGGGTGGTTTCAGGCGAGGTGGGAGGAGGAGACGGCCGGGGAGCGAAGCGACGCGCCGTGCACGAGAACGGTGGAACGTTTTTGGGCCGGGCCTAGGAGGCAGAGGGGGAATGAGATTTCAGCTCAGATGGGCCGGAGACAAGAAAAAAAAAGCTTTAGCATTTTCTTTGTGTTTGGATCGTGCATTTGTGCTGTTACGTACCACCCGAAATTGCTAATTAGCGCAGACGCGCTAGCTAGCTAACTTGCGTGCGTTTTTATGCCCACATCCTCACGTACGGCTGTTCCGGGCCTTCCAGCCCATTTTGTTTTTTTTTTCCACAGGAAACGATGCAGACATACGTGTGCACCGCACGGTAACGTAATTAGTTTTTAATCATCATTGTTCTAATTATCGTTATCGTTCTAATTATTTTTTTCTTTTTTAATGGGTTGTTTCTTGTACTAAGATTTAAAAAATCCTTACGTGAAATTTGAACATTTTTCAGTTCAAATTTTAAAAACTTTCATCCCGAATTTTAAAAACTTTCAACTCAAATTTGAAAACATTCGACCCGAATCTTGAAAACTTTCAACTCGAATTTGAAAACTTTCGATTCGAATCTTGAAAACTTTCAAATCAAAATTTGAAAACTTTCAACTCAGATTTAAAACTTTCAATCCAAATTTAAAAACTTTTAACCCAGATTTGAAAACTTTTAAGTCAAATTTGAAAACTTTCAACTCAAAATTTGAAACCGCTCTAGGCTTAGACCATCCTTCGTCAGTGCTTCCTGCGCTTCTGATTATGGAGCAACTTTCAACTCAAATCTAAAAAATTTCAAGTCAATATAAAAAAACTTTCAATTCTACATTTGTAAATAGGTATGCAAAATATTGGAAAAAATTGGGAATAAACATAAAAAAATTGTCGGAGGAGTCAAAATCAGAAAGAAAGTGCGAAAAAAGACAAAATAAAAAAGGAATCGGAAAAAAGTGCGAAAAAAAGAAAAAAAATCAAAAATCAAAAAGGGCGCGTGGGGATGGCCCAGTTGCTGGCGCGTAAGCGCGCGCTAGGATCCCCCCGTACTACCTCCATCTTAAAATATATCCTAGAGTTTTCATCGATTGCCCATATATATTTCCTAATAAACCAAATGGCTTATTATATAATAAAATTTAATCTATAGATAAAAATTTTATATATTTGTTCGTAGCGACTTAAAAGCTAAAGCTAAAAAGAAATTGCGTTGAAAATATCTTAAAATCATGTTCAAAAATTCAAATTTTTTACTTTTGATTTAGCTTATTATGCTAACCGATGGGGTTCCTAGTACTGATATGGCGCATCACTTACTAGATTAGGGCCCCTTTGAATCGCAGGAATGAGAAAACATAGGAATAGGAAAAACGCAGGATTTTAATAGGAATGTAAGTGTAAAATAGAGTAGGGGTGGGCATTCGGTTAGACCGAGAAATTCGGTTCGGTTTTTCGGTTTTTTTGAAAATTCGGTCTTGAGAATCTTAAGACCGATCGTGTCGACCTTTGATGTCGCGATTCCGGTATTTGCATGGTATGGGGATCGTTGGTACCAGGGTATACGCGAGACTGAGTTAAAAGAGATGGAGACGAGGATTTTTATACAGGTTCGGGTCCCTGAATTGTCAGGTAATAACCCTACATCCTGTTGGCCGATGCCGGTATTGCTCTTATTCATCTGGATCACACAAGTACAATATTTGGGGTAGCCTATCTAACTGTTGTCGACATGGCGGTCTGAAGGTCTGACTCGTAGTCGACAACAGGGTAGTCTTCCTCCTCAAGTTCGTGCCCGGTGAGATCAGAGACAGCGCAATGTCTCTCCTATCAGTATCCGGAGATATCGTAGGGGACTAGCCGTGCCTATCTCCGAAGTCGATATCCGGCGTCTTGTCTTGGCGTATGTTGGCTTGTATGTTGATCTTCTGTCTTGATCTATTGTTCCGTAGATTGTGGTGGGTATGTCTTCCATGGTGGGTGTCTTGTGTCCCCTCTCCTCTTAGGGGGCCTTGTATTTATACCCCTAGGTGTCCCCTTGTCCAAGTAGAACTAGGGAAACCAATATGGATACAACCCGAGTAGTCCTTGTCATTTCCATGTAGAATTTTGGTTGTCTTTCCTTATCCGGAACTCCTCCTATATCCACAGGTTGTTTCCGTATAGGACATGGTATGTGGTGGGTCCTGCCGAGATTTAGTCGACTACTATTAGGTATGTGGTATCCATAACCCTGATAACCCTGATAGTAGCCCCCGACTTCGATGCAAATGAACGAATTCATATTCTCAACCGCGCGCAGACCTTGGAGTAACTGTTATCGTGCCCATGTCACCGTTCTCGGTGAGTTCAGAGATAACGTTAGACTTCCTTTATTAGCCTCGTGCGGACACCTAAAGGGTTTGTCTGAGTCAATCTCCGACGTCAACCAAGAAAGTACGAAGCATACGACTAAGTCTCCCGTCTTGTTGTAATCGAGAATTTGGATTGAAATCAAGAAATTTTATCTCGGCGGGTACACCATCTCTTCATTCCATATTCCTTGTCGAGATCCACCAACCGTTCTCGAGTAATCGAGTAGGCGTAGAGTCTGTGACGGAGCCTTGTCGACATTTGTCGTACTCGCCTTAGTCGATCTTGGTGTAGAACCATAGAGACATGGAGCCTTTGATAATATCGAATAGAATTTTCCTGAAATCAGTACTCAGAAAAGAATATTAGATAAAAATAGCCCCCGAGCGAATGCTCAAAGGGTGACAAGTTATAATATGTATGGAAAACCGAAAATGAATTAAACTTACAGACCAGTGTTTTGTATATGAGCGTCTACTCTTTTACCGACTTCGATCAATCAGTTTGTTGAGTTATACACTCTCCCTAGCCCTCAGCCTTATCGTCGGAGAATCGTTCTCGGAGGATAAGGCTCTTGGACCTTTGACTTGCCTCGATTGAACAAGCACTGATCCTAGCCCCCAGCCGTGAGGTTGGAAAATCCATTTCCGATTACACGGCTTGGTTAATACGCACGGCGAGAACTCTTACATGACCAGATCTTATATGGTCTTTCGTCTCTGAAGGATCCGACAAAGCCTTATCCGCTCTGGGCGTCCCCAGCCGAAGTTCCCTTAGGTTCCTCAGAGGCTTTGTCAAGACGGCGTAAGGGGACATTAGGATAGGTTTCAACGCCAGGTGTCTTTTGTGGTAAGGGATCTCTGGGTAAAACACTTGACGATATTGTGCACCTGATATCAACTTTGTTGAAGTAGAGATAATGGGCAATCGCTACACCTCTGATCAAGAACTAGGTAGTAGTCGTAACTCAACCACTAGAAGTAAATGTACGAGAGATCGCTACAATTGACTGGTTGAGGACCAGTGAGTAGGTGTCTCTCGATCATTTGAAGTCGTGGTGTGAGGACTGCTGCGTTATTGCTGTAGTCATACCTCGACCATCTGAGGTTGCGGTGCGAGAGATTGCTATGTACTGGTTCGAGTAGAATAATCTCTCGAACACCAATGGAGGTTGCAGTGCGGGAGATTGCTACGTACTGGTTCGAGAACCAGCGAACGAGTAGAATCATCTCTTGAATACCAATGGAAGTTGCGGTGCGGGAGATTGCTACGTACTGGTTCGAGAACCAGCGAACGAGTAGAATCATCTCTCGAACACCAATGGAAGTTGCGGTGCGGGAGATTGCTACATACTGGTTCGAGAACCTGCGAGCGAGTAGAATCATCTCTCGAACACCAATGGAAGTTGCGGTGTGAGAGATTGCTACGTACTAGTTCGAGAACCAGCGAGCGAGTAGGATCATCTCTCGAACACCAATGAAAGTTTCGGTGTGAGAGATTGCTACGTACTGGTTCGAGAACCAGCGAGCGAGTAGGATCTTCTCTTCGAACACCAATGGAAGTTGCGGTGTAAGAGATTGCTACGTACTGGTTCGAGAACCAGCGAGCGAGTAGGATCATCTCTTCGAACACCAATGGAAGTTGCGGTGTGAGAGATTGCTACGTACTGGTTCGAGAACCAACGAGCGAGTAAGATCATCTCTTCGAACACCAATGGAAGTTGCGGTGTGAGAGATGGCTACGTACTGGTTCGAGAACCAGCGAGCGAGTAGAATCATCTCTCGAACACCAATGGAAGTGCTAGAGTTGGTTTATTACATGCGTATCTCATGTGGCCATCATGACTCACACACCTAACTTATAGCATATCCGGATGTCTGTTCGCAATCATGTCGGGTGATCAAGCCGACAACGTTCACGAGGAATTATCCGTTAACAACCTTTTCTCGAGCAATCCAGCCATGGCCGGTGCTATGAGATAGTTCGTCGGTCTTCGTTGGTAGGTTGGGCGCGACGACTCTGCATTTGTGGAGATCGTTCTCGATAATGCGGTGTACTTGACCACAACCTACTCGAGTGCTCAATTGTTCCTGAAAAATATTTTCTAGAAGACAAGACATATAGCAAAGAATATCGAGTATGTACTCAAAAAACTGCATGGATGTTCTAGCATTATCAGGATATAACGAGCAGAAAATATCAGACATTATGTAGACTGTAAACAAGCATGATTTATACAGAAGAAAACAGAGCGAGCCCCCAGAGTTAGATCGTAGTCGATTTAACATCGGGGACACCCGCGCAACAGATATTGTATAAAAAGCATGCTCTAGGTAAACATAATAAATTATTGATCTGACAATGCTGTATAAGTCTGAAAAATGGGTACGATAAATTGCATATAAAATATTGCGTACCTTTGTAGATATATGCCGGATGTATCTACGAAATTAGTAGATTAATTTAAAAAATCAATCTACTAAATACCTTGATTTGCATGCCCGACATACTATCAATAGAAGATATATGTATGCATGCAGTAGACCTGGACGTCAATATCTTGCTGTCTTGGAAGAGCAATGCCACCTGTCACATGCATACACGTGTCTAGGCGTGTGTACGTGACATGGTTAGGCAAGCACACTTGGTTGACCAATTCGGGCTAGGACATGGCAAGTTGGCGACGCAGCGGCGCTTGTTCTCGAAGAATTTCACGCGGCATGATTCGAGGTATATTGGTTGGTGGGAATCGGCGTCGTGTCCGGCCTATGCACAGCCAGCCAATACCTCACACCAATTGATGTCGTGCACGAGGAGGAATTGATATTGGATCGGTTTTGGAAGCTGTCGATACTGAAGATTCTCCACGGCGGCGATGACTTGATGAAGCTTGGTCGATCTCGCCGGATCGAATATTTGATGACGATGGTTCCGATCTTGTTGGACGACATACTCCGGTCGGGTTAGATCTCCCCATAACTGAAGTTGTCGAGTAGCTTGTTGTTGGAGAATCCATCTCTTAAACCCATCTCGTCGAAATCCTGAAGCACTAAAATCCCCCTACCTGGCGCGCAACTGTCGATGTTTGATGTCGCGATTCCGGTATTTGCATGGTATGGGGATCGTTGGTACCAGGGTATACGCGAGACTGAGGTAAAAGAGATGGATACAATCCGAGTGGTCCTTGTCGTTTCCATGTAGAACTCTGGTTGTCTTTCCTTATCCGGAACTCCTCCTATATCCGCAGGTTGTTTCCGTATAGGACATGGTATGTGGTGGGTCCTGCCGAGATTTAGTCGACTACTATTAGGTATGTGGTATCCATAACCTTGACAGATCGGTCTCCAACAAAACTCAAGACCGAGAAAATCGGTCTTCGGTTAGTTCGGTTCGGTCTCGGTCATAGACCGAACTAACCGTGAAAAAAGTTTAACAACAAAAAAAATTGATACAGATTGATGAATCAAGCAATTAGACCATACATAACACACTGCAAATTGATGTCACCAGCGAATCGAGCACTATTTAGACAAAAAAGAAGCAAATCGAACACGATTTAGAAAAGAAATCGGCAAATCGAACACATCTGGCGCAGTCGCACAGCCACTTCAGCTTCGGAGGGAGGAGGAGGGCGGGCGGAGGCGGAGGTGGAGGCGGTGCCGGCGCCGGGCGCGGTGCTGGAGGCGGAGAGCAGGCAGAGGCGGCGCCGGAGCCCGGCGCGGTACTGGAGGCGAAGGCGGCGCCGGAGCCCGGCGCGGTACTGGAGGCGGAGGCGGCGCCGGCACCTAGCACGGTGCTGGAGGCGGAGAGCGGGCGGAGGCGGCGCCGGCGCGGAGGAGGCACCGAGGCGGAGGGCGAAGGCGGCGAGCGCGGTGGAGGCACCGAGGCAGGAGGCGCAGGAGGCGGAGGGGCGCTCGACGCGTTGACTGTGAGGAGGCAGGAGGGAGTGCGGCGCCTGAGAGAGTAGTAGTAGGGATTCTAGGGTTTTTTTCTAGGCTTATTGGGCCTCTAGGCCTATTGGGCCAGTTCGGTTATTTCGGGTATTTCGGTTAACCGAGCCCAATAACCGAAATGCCCGAAATAAATTCGGTCTTTTGCTAACTGGGACCGAATAGCTACCCGAAATTTTCGGTCTCGGTTTTTTTGGTCTCGGTTTTTTCGGTTCGGTTCTTCGGTTCGGTCTAATTTTGCCCACCTCTAAAACAGAGGATTGCAAAACATAGGAAAAACAGAGGAATGGCCGTTTGATTGGACCACAGGAAAAACGCAGGAATTAGAGGAGAGATAAAGACTCAAAGGAAAGTTTCCAAGAGGTTTTACCTCATGTTAGAATTCCTTCAAAACTTGTATGGCATTAGGCAATCCATAGGATTTTCATAGGATTCCATAAGATCCATTCCTTTGATTCAAAGGGCTATATAGGAAAAATTCCTATAGGAATGAAATTCTCTAAAATTCTTATGAATTTCCTTTGAATCAAAGGGGCCCTTAACTTATTTTGAGGGAGTGAATATGAGATAGTACTACCTTATATAGTTTATTGGTAAAACTTTTTTTTCAAATGCAAATAGTTTTATCATTTTTAACCACTCTCTTCGGTTACAAAATATAAAAATTTATGTCTATATATTCGGACTGTCATATTTTAGAATGGAGAAGGTGGTATATTTCAAGTATAAATTGTTTTTAAAAACTTCTATGCACTTTAGGGCTTATTCGGTTTGAAAGAATTTCAAACCATAGGAAGAGAAAAAAAATAGAGAAATAGAAATACATACACACTTCAATCACTTCAATCCGTAGGAACTTTTCGAGATGTTTAAGTGGATTAAAAATTATTTATGTTTTTTCTCTATAACATGATAGGAAAATTTCCTTTGATTTTTCTATACTTACATTCTTACAAACCAAATGGTACTTATAGTTATTAATCCTTAAAATCCAAATATTTTTTTCCTTCAAACCGAATAAACCCTAAATATTCCCTGACGTTAGAAGTATGCTTGTCTGTGTTGTGGTTCATAATCCAAAGTGCTTTGTTAAAAATTTATTTTAGATATTAACAAATGGAAGTGATAAACAAAACCCCTAAAGTTTAACTTTGAATTCTTCAGAGTATAATCCGTACAATTGAGCAACGTTGTTTCATATTCTTCAGTGTTATGTTGTATAAACGAAGTTATTTGAGCTATATTTCCTTATTTTTTTGCAGGTATGTCTGAAACGACTTCTACTAATATCAAGAATAAAAAGAAGTATCAAATATTACTAACCGTCTATGACTCTTGAGTCTTGGCAATGGACCAGATAAATACCGTGAAACGGAGCGAGTAAATTGTTGTTTGACACACAGTTAATTCCGCGACGTGCTGTCTCGGTCACAAGACCACGGAACAAACAAAACAAGAAAGCTGTGTAATAAACCAATAACTCTAGTTAGTAGTAGTTGCTGGATCCTGGGTCGCTCTCTTGACTGGGACACTAGGCAAGCCGGTTTATCTGTCAGTGTCAAGCGAGTCACATTCCTCGGCCGTGACACACAATTTGATTCTGACGGCGTGTCACCAACATCCAGTCGTTTTGGCAGCTTAGCGTGACCAGGAGTTCAATTAGGCCACTGTCACGTTCTTATCAAGTGCCCAAATCCAGGACAAGACGTCACCATAATTAGGGCCGTGTCTCACTTTGCCAGATTAGCTACAGATCGAAAATCGCAGAGCCCCAGGATTAATGGTCCATTCTGGATTACGTCGACATAGAGCAAGTTAATTTGTGATGTTGCTCTTTAACTGATACTACTCCGACATTAGCTCGGTTAATTTCAAGCTTGACACGTTATTAATTTTATGCCTGAGGCGATAGCCGTGCAGGTCCAAAACTGCATTTCGCTTCATCCTCTTCAGGCATAATCAGATCAGCATTACAGGAAAGTAACTACTACGCCAACCATTGCCATACATCGTCCTTCTGAAAAGCGTCACAGCCTCACAGGGAGTATCAAGCATTCGTCATCATCTCTATAGGCATTACCATTTTCTCTTCTTATCTTTTTTACCTTATTCATGTACAGACTAGTACAGAGCAAGCCATGGCTCCCTTCCAAGATTTTGTACAGGAGACAGGCCGCAGAACAGGAGGTTGAGAGGGGAAAAATTCTATTTCTGAGGTTGCGCCTTGGTAGAGGGGGTTGCCATGGCCCGTAGCCTCTTGCCAACCTCCGTGAAGCTCGGTCTTTCTGACGGTTCCGACGACCAGCATTGCTCCATCAGTGACCTCCACCGAGGGTCGCATGACTCGGGCACCGGAGGGCGCAGGGTGTTGTTTACAATCCCGCCTGGTTGTAGAACGCGAAAAGTTCAGGAACAAGAATGGCATTGGATTTCACCAAGGAAATTTTAGTGCGATGTGGATTATGTAAAGAAGTAGCATGCGTACCTATGATCGCGCCATAATGCAATTCGGCATAAGGCTCTTCACCAGTGAGCAGCTCCCACATTACAATTCCGAAGGAGAAAACATCGACCTGCAACAAAAGCATATGAAGTTTCAGTCAAAAAAAGCAAAGCATATGAAAGGTGACTTTGGAAAAGAGAGCGCATGTCAAGTGGCGGCGCAAGGAATGTGGGTGTGGTCACTGGCAAACCTTTTCAGAAACAAGGCTGCTGCTGCCATTCAACAGCTCCGGGGCCATCCAAGGAAGTGTTCCTCGCACCCCACCAGATATTAGCGTCTGGCATTTAACTTTCGACAAGCCCAAATCACCAACCTACAAAAAGAGAAGCAGTTACTACAAAATGGCAGCAATTCATGCCTTGCGCGCAAGGCAGATGTTTAATGTCTTCACTATAAGTACAACCAACTGTCCTCTAAATATCTACTCATTTACACCCTAAATGCGGCAATAGAAGACATCTCTGATGTGCCTAAGAGTACAACTTTGTTTCAGACATCCAAATCACTTGGGGATTCTTTGTCTTTAGCAACACATTGCTTCTGTAACATAAAACCACATTTTCTTTTTTTGATAAAGGAAACACCTTATTCTCTTTGTCAAGAACATATGATAACAGTATAACTTGAATAACGATTGATTTGATTAATTTTCAGCACTTACAAAACAAGCAGAGAAAAGTGATGCGAATAGCGAAGAGATTTCACCTTGCATATAGGGTGCTGAGGATCTCTTAGATTGACAAGCAGATTATCACTCTTCAGGTCAAAGTGTACAATGTTCTTCTCATGCAAATACTCCATACCAAACGCAACATCCATTGCAATCAGGAGACGCCTACGCCGATCAAATATCCTGAAGGCAGAAGAAAATAGAATTATATGCATCACAACATGGTAAGTGATAAGTATGGCACTGAACAGCTACTATACTTTTCATGTCTTTGCAATGCTTGTCGAAGAGAACCATTAGCCATGTATTCAGTTACTGTTGCAACAGATCCACCTGGTCCATCCAGTACAACACCATAGAAAGCTACAACATTCGGATGGTGCAATGATGCAAGCTTGTCAGCTTCATTCCAGAAATCAGTTCTCTACAAGCACAGGCAAATTTACAACATGACAAACTTAACAATAGATGAAAAAGATTCAGTATGTTAGGTGCAGACCATCCGCTCTTGCTCAGATGCCTTCCCAGCAAAGCATCGATCATTGATCCTTTTTATAGCAACATCGGAACCTCTCCATTTTCCATGGTAAACAGTACCAAAGGTTCCAGAACCCAGTTCCCGCAATTCTTCTAGATCACTATTCTTTATTATCTGGAATTAACAGTAGTGAAAAAATAAGGGTGAATTATTTGCCTGCAAACAAAAGTTTACACGAAACAATTTTACGATTGCAGCTGTCACCAACCTGAAGATTATCAATATCATCTAAAACTTTAACTCCTTGGCTTGTTTTGTCTGATTGATTGTTCACCGCATCCTGAACAAAGCAAAGAAAGGAATTTGTAACCACTCAAACCACAAAGAGTTATAACAGGAAGGAAAGAAATAAACACCGCCCACCTCCAATTTTGGATCAATTACAGCTCCTTGTTTATCTGTGTGATCACCAGAGAATACGGTTGGTTTTTCAGGGAAAGGTGACTGAAGGACAGATGCTGCCACACCCTCAGCAACAGCTTGTAACTGTCGCTTAATAGTTTCTTCTCCGTATCCTTTTTGAAGACAAAAGTAAAAAGGGGGCAAACAATCATGCTTAGTCAGTTTCAGTTTTAAGATGATCAGATGGTTAATACAGTATAAGATGACCAAATCATAAAGATGAGAGAGAGAATAAAACCTTTGCTCATTTGAGAGGGTTCAGGATAGATGTCATTAAAAGTGCGGTCCTGGATGAGTGGAAGATTGCCTTCTTCTAAGAGTGTAGCAGCATTTGAACTGTTGATGACAAGCCCATGGCCTTCCACATATGGATCTCCAGAAACAGCAGGCTCCTTAGCCAACTTATTCAGTCTTGGAGGTGCTACAGAAGCATTTCCCACTGCATTCCAAGGATCCTGATTTGAGAATAGAGAATCTGTGTAAGCTGGATCACGTGTGGCTTCCACACTATCAATACCAGCGGTCGCCTGCAGTGGAATTTGACTGTTGCCATTAGGGGGAGCGGAAACCACATGATTCAGCATTTCTGCAGATCGCAGTGGAGAATGCTCAACAGGAACCTGAACACCAGCACTAGCAGGTCTTGCAAGAAATCTTTCGTTAGAAATATGTGGTTTGGCAGGTACACCAAGGTTGTTTGAGACAGGCACATTCTGTAACACATTTAGCTGGTGGCCTATCTCAGAATGAAGATGTTGTGAATCAAAAGCTGAAGATGACTGTTCAGTGTGTCTCACAAGATTGTCCTCAGCTGGTGCAGAAAAGGCATTAGTAATACCCAAGTGATAACCTCCAGCTTGAGACTTGTAGATGGAACCACCACCAATATTCACATGCGATGGCTTCTCAAGTTTTCCATCACCAATAGCACCATGTGGACTGGCAGGCTTTCCTTGCACACTAGATTCTGGAGGGGCAATAGGACCCAAATGAACTCCTTGCATCTGTGCATTGATAGCTCTGACATAATCATGGGGAAGATCATGGCCATATTCTCTAAATGGGTCTGGTACTTGATTATTTGAATTCTTAAATGCACTAGCATCTATCCCTTGTGGATTGCTAATAACTCCATTTACTGGTATCTGTGATGGTTGCATGCTATAAGAATTCTGCTGTTGATGCTGGTACGTGACAGGATCTTCAGTACGGGGCTGTGGTGGATTCCCCGCAAATGCTAGTCTGGAAGTAACCCTGGTGTTTGGAACCAATCCACTAGCATCTGGAAATGATGTTGGCTGGAGTACATGATTGTTTGCAGCAAAGTTTGGTTCAGTTTGCATCATCCCTGCTGTGACCTCAGATCTTGGCTCTACTATGTAATTAGCAGGAGTTCCTGCGGTTGCACCTGGAATATGTTGTTTGGTAACATTCTCTTGATGGAGGCTGTAAAACACTGGAGCAGCATCAGGATTGTTCACTCCATGTGGAGTGCCCTGCTCTTGGATCATGTTGTCCGAATGAGCATGAGGCAGTGCTTTCTGGCACATTGTGCAATCATCATACCTCAATGCAGGCATGGTAGCCGAGCTAATCACCATTGGAATTGTACCTGAGGTGGTCACCAACGGCGTGCTCGCTGAACTTGTCATTACTGTCTGGACGCCATATCTGTGTGCATCACTAGTCTGCAAATGCACAGGAGGCAAAGGAGGAAGCTGTGACAGTGGCTGTAGCACCCTGTAACTCTGATCACCTGTAGCTTGCATTGCCCTTGTGTTATGAACGTTCTCTAAAACAGATTCTGAAGCTGGAGAACCTGGCTTCATCGTGCCGACTTGAGCGGCAGAGTTTGGCATGGAGTTCGTCACCGGAATGCTGGGCATATACGGGCTCATTTGCACAGGAACAAAATTGACAGATTGGGGCACACCATGCACACCCAATTGCTGCGCATTGATGTATTGGACTTGCTGTGGCTCCCTGAACGACTGCGCCATCTGTGGAATGTATGAAGCAACTTGAGGCTGCTGCTGCTGCTGCTGCTGCTGTGGTGCATAAGAGGCAACTTGTGGTGGTTGATGCGGCGCATAAGAAGCAACTTGTGGCGGCTGATGCGATGGCGCGTAAGAGGCAACTTGATGCGGCTGCGGCGGCAATGGCTCTGTTCTAACCATGATATGATTTTGCGCCGGGATACCCATCGCCTGAGCTGAAGCTGTGACGGCACTGAATCCCAAGGAGTCCGGGAAGGCGCCATGGTATTTGTTCCCACCTGAGTACAGATATTCCGGCGGAAGCGAAGGCGGCGGCACGGCAGCCTGCGGCGACATACCTTCGACGGCGCCGCCGTGCTCGGAGGCCTCGGAGTTGTGCGCCGATGACCCAGCGCTGGCGACGCTCTCCTTCCGCCGCATGGCCGCGACGGACTCCGCGGAGACGCAGTTGATGGCGTCGATGTAGCGCTGCCCCGACTCGTCGACGGCGGCGGCGAGGTGCGACCCGGAGCCGGACGCCCCCGCGGCGGCGGACTCGCTCCCGGAGGCCGGGAAGAGGAACACCCGGAGCTTGGCGGAGCCGTCGGGCGCGGCGGCGGCCAGCTTCTCGTACTCCTCCATCATGTTCTCGTAGTCCTCCGTGCAGGACACGGAGATGAGCGAGTCGAGGTCCTCACCGGGGAGCTGGTACTTGACGAGCACCCCGCCGCCTCCGCCGCCGCCCCCCGCATCGTCCACCGCCTCCACCTTCCTCATGAGCTCCCCGAACGAGGCGGCGCGCGGCACGGAGATGAGCCGCATCTGCCCGCCGACGTAGCGCAGCGCCCCGTCCCCTTGCCTCGGCGCGATCCGCCCCCCGAAGCTGCACAGCAGCTTCACCTTCCCCGCCCCCACCTCCTCCTCCGCCGCCGCCCTCGCGCTCGGGCTACTCGGATCCCCCACTCCCATCCCCATCCCCACCATCCCCCTACTCCCCGCCATCGCCCTAGGGCTCAGCCTCACCACGCAAGCCACCACCACCAACACAACCAAACTCACCACACCGCACCACTGCGCCACCACCTCCAGGACTCGCCAAAACAACAGCAGCAACAGCAAATTCCTCCTCCTTCGGCGGCGGCGGTGGCGGCGGCGCGGGGAATTTGGGAATCGGCGGTGGGCGGCGGTGGTGGTGGTGGGATAAGTTCGGAATTCCTCCTCCTCCTCCTCCTCCTCCTCCTGCTCGGTGCGGATTCGCGTCCAATCCGCGGGGTTTCGCTCGCTGTGCGCCGTTGGAGAGAGCACGGGGCGCGTGCGTGCGTGGCGCCGCTGCCTTTATATTCGAGCCGAGACGAGGCGAGACGAGTCAAGCGCCGCGATTAGACCGGAGCGCGAGTGACGAAGAGAGCGGGGGCCTAATTATGCTTAATTAGGCTCGGTGACGTGGGCGTCCATCCGACCGTCGGATCTCGTTATCCCGGGGGATTTTTAGATCTGGAAATATCTAGTAGTAGTACTACTACTATTGCTCACCAGGGGTGGGGTCAGTAGGGGCTTTAGTACTTTGGGTGGTGTTGTCCACGTGGCCCGGGGTATGGTATGGTTGTGTTGACTTTTCTTTGTTCCCAGTCTCTCGTGGGCCGACATGCTATGGCCATGTTGGAGTAAAGAATGGAGAGATGGTGGATGAGAAAAAAGGATCGCGTTATTCGTGTGTTCTACTCCATGGAGAGGAAGATTATGCTATTTTCTGACTACATAGAATTATAGATTATAGAACAAACAAAAGCACCGGCAATGAATGCATTATTGTGTAGTACTTCTGGTCTGGCACTCGAAATTTTTTACTCCACACATGTATACATACAGTACATGGGCACGAATAGCCGTGATTTCCATCATGAAGATTTTGAAGCATTGCTCAAACATGATGAAATCCGTGCTTCTGAAATTGTCAAGTGGTTAGGCTGGTCTATCTTCTCCAGTTTGCCCACTCTCTCCTGTCTCCAAGTGAGAAGCAAATAGCACGCACAACAACCGAAATGCATCCACAGGTGACACCCTGCCACTTAAACAGGCAAGTAGTACTAATCATCACATAAAGGAGACAATCACCACATGATTACAAGCAGAAGTACTCCTAGGGACACTTAAAAAAGGCCATTATCCTAGAGAGCGCCTTGCTTTGCCCGTTTCACGGTCAAACATGTGGCCCGGCCAGGGGCCTCTGCACTGGCGCTGCACACCACCTGGGAGTTGGGACCCCGCGCGACGCCCGACGCCGACGCGTGGCCGCACGACGAGAGCGCGCCATGGCGCGCCGTGAGAGCAAGGTCAATAATATAGCTTTCTATTGGCTCCAAAAATTTCCATATCATCTACAGCCATAGTTAGAGACATATGATACAATAATAAGTTACAGTGAACATATTTCTGAATATTACTTTTCATTTTATTTATTGCATTGCATGTTCTTCATTTGTATATAGCAAGGCCAACTGCTGCTCACCTATTTGCTAGCCAATCATTGAAGCTTTGCACTGGTTTGGAGCTTGTGAGGAGTTGGCAATAATTTAGAGCAAGTTCATAATATAGCACACTACTAGCCCCAATTTATTTATAGCGATCTAATAGCCAATTCATATAATAGTTGCTTACTATACTATTAATATATGGTCCCACCTGTCATACACATATTACGTCTTAGAGTCCGTGCTGCAGCTGGCTATAAATCTGTAGCCCGTTGCTCTTCTCTCTCATCGTTTATCTCATTAAAATATATTTATAGCTAGCTAATAGCCTGCTATTGTACCTTCTCTTAGTCGCCGGCTAAATCTCTCTCTTCAACTTTTGCTTTTAACTCAGTTTTTTAAGCCACCATGGACAACTATCACCGGCTTTAAGCATCTATTGTACCTGCTCTAACAAGGCGTTCGGTGCGCACGGCCGCGACGCGAGCTTTGGTTGGGGGGACGTGCTGGATGGTGGAAAAAGTGCTTCGGCGCGAAGGCAGGGCGGAGGCGAGGGCGCGTGTCCGCGCGGGGGAAGCGGACGTGTAGCGGCGTGGGACGAGATGGGCGGATGACATGTCGATGGGGGGGCGTGGATACGTGGAACGCCGGAAAAACGGACGGGGTAGTCCGCGCCGGACAAGTTGGAGTACTGCGTAGGTTAGGCTGTTTTATGTGCAGTAGTCTACTCCGTTGGTCTAAAAGAACAAATTTAGAACTGATTTATGAGATGAAGAAATTACTTCACTAAACGTTGTAAAAGGGTTAATAGAAAAATTGATTTAAACCGTTACTTCGTTTTGGTTGTAATAGGGAAAGTGCTACCAAGACCCTATTTGGTTCCATGGGCTAATATTTAGCCCTCATCTTTTACTCTCAAATTAGTCCTAAGGATCTAAACATGTGGGCTAATTTTGAGCTAATATGAATTAGCCCTCCTCAAAACATTAGCCCCTCCAAAAGATGCTAATGAGGCTAATTTTGTATGGGGACCATCAAAAAGCAGCTCTCTCTCTCTTTCTCTCCTCTCTCTTTCTACTCTCTCTTCACCTTTTAGCCTTGAATTAGCCTATGAATCTAAACATATCACTCTAAACTAATATTTAGCCTACTAATTTATAATTAAATATTAGCTCTCAAAATTAACCTCGAACTAATCTTAACCCAACTCTACCTGGCGAACACAGCCCGCGATGGGCTACGGCTTCCGGATGTAGCTGTTGGGTCCAGTGTTTTTGCTTCCCGAGGTGTGCTCTTGATTACTACTGCGTGTTTGGTGGCTCAGCCAGCCCCGGCCGTTGTTGGAAACTTGGAGACGTGGTGCAAACGGGTAAGAGCAAAGCCTAATAATATAGCCGATTTGTTAGCTATAAGTTTATAAGGTTTTATTTATAGCATTTTTTCAGCTCACTTATATAATAATAGTTATCTTTCTATAATTAATATAGAACCCATTTGTCTCTCTTACAAAGTTTTTTATTTCTTTTGTTCAAGTCGGCTGTAAGTTTACAGCCCGCTTCTCCTCTCTCTCCTCTCTTCTCTCCTCTAACTCAGCATTTAGTCGGCTTACCTGCTATTATACTACTCTCGGCTATAGACCAGTTATAAACACATTTCAAAGAGATAAAAGAGGAGAGAGAAGGGCAGTGAGCTACAGATTTATAGCCAGCTGCAACATACACTCTAAGGTGCATGTGTGTATGATAGGTGGGATCATATACTATTAATTATGTAGTAGTACTCCCTCCATTCCAAAATATAGGGCACAACTACTTTTTAAAGGTGTTTCATAATATAATACGTGCATGCATGCATGGCAATTAATTAGCATCTCTTCTCTCCTAAATTATTATTATTTAAATCATACTCACAAGATGTTTAATTCTATTGGGTGTATGTATTGTATTAGTTAGATTGATTCAAATAAAGATGTGATAATAATTATTTCTTGGTCTTTGGGTCAAGAGTGGTTATGCCTTATATTTTAAAATAGAGAGAGTATATATTTATAGATAACTATTATATAAATTAATTATTAAATTAACTATAAATGATTTGGAGCCATGAATTAACTATACTATTAAAGATCGATTGACTATACTATTAAAGATCGATTTGCGAGGTTTCCTTGTTTGGTTGATAATGATGTTTTCCGCCGTAAAGTGATGCTTAGATTTTACCACCTTCCTTCGCTCCGGTCGCTGTTTTTTTGTTTTTTTTTTTATTCTGATCTCTTTTTTCGTTTTCTCACTTCAAAGAAGCCCGTGTTCAGTTCTAAAGTTTTTTTTTCAAACTTCTAATTTTTTTATCACCTCAAAAGTTTTTTACACACACAGAAACATTCATTGTGGTTGCTTCCAAGTTCCCAGTAGACGTCTCAGTGGACAGCTAGCTTCTGTGCTAGAACTAGCACGGTGGAGACTGACGTCACTAGTGACAACACCGGAAATTTAATGATAGAGGTGATTGCCATCCTTAATTTTAACTATGGCACTGTAATTTAATTAAGAGGCAACAGGTACGATATATTATCTTTAGCTCATGAACTTCAAAATCTTCTTAATTTGACTAACTCTCAAACTATTTCACTTTCTCTTTCTACTTTGTTTTAAAGATTATGTAGAGATTACCTCTTACATAAGAAGTGGCTCACTCTCTCTACTTACTTTTCTCCTTCATCTTATCACCTAATTCTATGTGGTACTTTCAAAAGCAACACATGAGTCCTTATGGTGTTCCGCACGGAAAACGGAGCAGTCTATTAGCACGTGATTAATTAAGTGTTAGCTAATTAAATTTTGAAAATGGATCATCAGTACGATTTTTTTAAAGAAACGTTCCTATATTTAAAAAAAAATGGTTTAGCAGTTTGAAAAGCATGCACGCAGCTCATTAGGGAGTTAGGAACGCTAACACACGAACACAGCCTAATGGCCTGTTTAAGGAGTTTCTGACTGCTGCAGCTTCTCCTAAAATAAAAAAAATGCTTCAAACAGTCCAATTTTTTTTTCTTCTAGATTTTTAAAAGTTGTAGTTGTAGAATCCACAAAATGAACTAGAAGTCAGAAGCTAGGAAACTCAGTTTTTCAGATTCTCACAAGTTGATTACCAACGAGTTACTTCTCAGAATTTTATGCTCCCCAAACAAGTCGTAAGTACTGGTATCAGTATAATAGTACCTGCAATAAGGTCTGGTTTAGTTCCCCAAAAATTTTTCCAAAAACATCACATTGAATCTTTGATATATGCATGGAGGATTAAATATAGATTAAAAAAACTAATTGCACAGTTATAGGAGAAATCGCGAGACGAATCTTTTGAGTCTAAGGGCAGTCCCAACCCATAGTGTCCATAAGTAGTGTCTATGGTGCCATGTCAATAAAACATCACAATAGAAACTACACTCCACAACACATGGTTTCTTAAAGTGGGCCATTAATAAATACATCATCTCTCTTCTCTACCAATCATATTTATTATTCATCTATTATGAAGACATTATTCTTTCCCAATGCAAAACTTGATAGTGTCTAGTGCATAGGTTCTCGTGTTGAAGTTGTGTCTTGCATGAGACCCAGTTTTTTCCTCTCTTCACTCTCTCTCTCTCTTAATTAATATAGTGCCACATAAGTTAAAAGTCTTACATGGCAATATAGTTAATGCCATAGACACCATCCTAGGTGGAGGGTTGGGACTGCCCTAATTAGCCCATGATTAGCCATAAAGTGTTACAGTAACCCACATGTGCTAATGACGGATTAATTAGGCTCAAAAGATTCGTCTCGCGGTTTTCAGGCAAGTTATGAAATTAATTTTGTCATTCGTATCCGAAAATCCCTTTTAACATCCAATCAAATATCTGATATGACATCTAAAATTTTTTTTTCACGAACTAAACAGGCCCTAAAACGACCAAGTCGGCGAGTCCCAAAAACGGGAGACGGTGGCCCGGTGGTGCACAATCTGGAAAAAGGCTGAAGCGGATGACGCCTGTTTCCAGATTGTGCCTAGGCTGAATCATGTTTATCCTGGTCCCAGCCTCCCGGAGCCAAGGGACACGGCACAACAGAACATGCCAAAAACCGGCCGACCTCACACCACTCACCGCCAAGTCACTCCCCAGGCCGATCGAGATTACGTGCTACTCGATCGTAGAATAGCATTCCATTTTCTCGCACTTTTTCCCCATTTCCAAACCACTTAAACTTAACCAACCCTCCATTAGACTAGACAAAAACGATCTCGTCGCTTTTTTTTAACTGGAAGCTCCGCTTTTGGACTTGGGCGCCGACCAGGACCAGCGCGTGGAGCCGGCCGTAGGCGGCGTTGCCTCGCTTTTCATACGCGCGCGGCGCGGAGACGGTTGAAACGGATGAGGCTTCACCGCTTTCGGGCGTGCACAATCCGTGGTCGGCCACACCCACCGGAGAAGCAGCGCGCGCGGACGCTCTCGATGCCGCAAGAGGCGAAGAAAGTGGCGCCGACCGCGCGGCTGCGGTGTGATCTCGTGCGCTCGCGAGGGGTTTTCCGGGTGAATTCACGTGGTTTTGGCCCGAACGGGAGGGGAGGGGAGGGGAGTTGTGGCTTTGTGGGTGTAGTGGCCTGGCCCATGCAAAGCTGTCTTTACTGGGCCTTGTGGACCGTATGGACCTTACCAACATCTCGAACTCTAGTTCTAGACTTTTTTTTTTTTTCCAAACATGCGGTATTGCGGTTTCATTACTTACAATGACAAAAACACACACCAACACATCAAAACACACACACAAAACACACCCACAAACGCCCCCTCCTAGGGCGTCTTGGCCAATAGCTCTTGGAGCTTAGAAGCGCATGTCATACACCATAGCGTGCCCTCGTTAGTAATGGATAAAACCACGTCCGCCATGATCTGTTTGGAATGGACAAAAAGTCCAAGTTGCTTTTCCTCTTTTTATTCTTCCTCCCCTTTATCGGCGTTGCTGTCTTTTTTTACTTTTGTTTAGCTATGTATGTCTGTGAGTTTTATTCCCCTTAATATAAAGATGCTTAATCTTTTGCATATTCCCCAAAAAAGTCTAATTTGCATTCCTCAACTATAGCCTGAGATTGATTTCACTCCCTCAATCGTAAAACTAGGTACAACATCTCCCTTACTGTATGACCTGCATGTCATTCTCGTCTGAGCGTTCGCGGTTGAGGGACGCGACTTTAAACTTGGCCCATAGATGAGGGATGCAAAATAAACTTTTTTCCATTTGGAATCTCTCCTCCATCTATGGGCAGAGAGCTTGGTTTAATGAGTTCCCTTAGATGGGCTGCAATTTCGGTCTATCAAAATAGGCCCGAAATGAATTCACCAGACAAACTGGAACTGTTTGTTTGCTGCTACCACAGCTCCCAGAAATTTTCTGACTACAGCAGTGTTTGTAAAGTGCCTCTGAAGTAGTATCACTTGCATAGTTTTCCTTTGATTCAGATACAACAACACAACGCACAAATTTCTACATCAAAAGTTTGGTACAGAATAAAGGAGACAGAGATAGCTCACACTCTCACACTGTTATTGATTTCTCGGAAGCAGCTACTAGAAATCTTTCGTGTTGGCACGATCATTCTTAGCCAAATATGTCGAAGTTGACAACCATCTGACCCGAGGATAACTCTGGAGACAATCTTGCCTGAATGCACATGCCGTCGTACTATGGGTTGTTGGGACAAATGACATCGTCGAAAGCAACATGACACTTTTCTTCAGATCAACTTGTGAAACGGCAGATCTGGATTCTGAACAGGGAACAGAAATGAATTGCCGCGAATTTGGTTACTGCTGTAGTCCAGGGTTAATTATTCTGCAACATGAGTTTCTCGTAAGAAACTTTCAGAAATCATCTCTACCAAAGTACAGTGTGTCCTCAGGCCGTCATGCGACTCAAATGCGCCAGCAACCATCAGCGTCGAAGAGACGAAGACGGTTGTCCTTGTGC
This sequence comes from Oryza meridionalis, assembly GCA_000338895.3. Taxonomy (NCBI): domain Eukaryota; kingdom Viridiplantae; phylum Streptophyta; class Magnoliopsida; order Poales; family Poaceae; genus Oryza; species Oryza meridionalis. Next base: position 3,858,893 of record CM002529.2, on the reverse strand, counting down.
AACTATTGGCAGTTTCTGAAGAAGTTCAGCACTTCAGGTCCATGCCTCCATCTTCAGTTCAGCCCTGGCACATACTCAGGGGCGGATCCAAGAAAGACTAAAAGAAGGGGCTAAGCAAACTATACGAAACTATAATCCCCTCTTTTAATGGATGTATTATAGAAAATTTTAGTGGGGGCTTAATGGAGACTTTCATGGTTACAACACCGGTAGTGTGGACACGAGACCTCGTAGCTTCCATGGTGGATTCGCCACTGCATATACTCCCTCTGTCTCAAAAAATTCTACATTCCCTACATTCGCCACTACATTCCCTTATAATACAACGAATCTGGATAAGGGTTTATACAAATTCTTTCCATGTCCAGATTCTTTTTCTACGTTGAGTTTTCTTTTTTTTAAGGAAAGGAGTAATTCACAACTTCAGCTACCTACCAGCATTGCATGTGTCTGACATGCCTCGGATACTAATAGCTCACACATGTATAGAACTTGAAACGATTTCTAATAGAATCACAGGCTCAGAGATCTACTTCCAGTTCACATGCAGCATATCCGTAGGATTTTGTGAGACATTAAAATACATGATCATTAACAATGCCATTATTGGCAAATCATATCCTTTTAATCTCTTCTGAATTATATATATTAAAAAAAAACAGGAGATCACGATCTCCAGCTCAGGTGGCGAAAGCAACACGCGCGAATCGGAGTAAAACGTAAACGATTGCAGTTTGCAGGAGAAGAACCGAAGTGTTGGCCGCTTGGCGATGCGTGTAGCCCTCTGCTCGGCGCAGCGAATCACACGCGTTGCGTGTGTGCTATAGGAGTCGGAGTAGAACTCTACTCACTGGATTCCAAAAATATAATCATTTCTTAAATTTAAAAGTTGCACCATGATTCTAAAATGGTCTCTCTGTATTGAAGTCAAATTTTACCGTATAGTAGTTTTTTTTTTTTTTGGCATAACTTCAATGGTATCACATGACCTTTGGTTTGGGCAAATTTTGTCTTTGGTTTGCTACCAACATTTTGCTCACACCAGTATAAATTCTATAGTACCAAAACTTTATCTTGGCTTTGGCACTATTAAAATATTGGTATGGTAAAAAATGGTTTTAAACCAAACAAACTCTATATTTTTAAGTCAATCTGAGGCTTGGGAAAAAAAATTTGATCATTAAGGTGACGGAAAGAATTTTCTTTTCTTGCTTCGTCGTACTAGTACAATTGATTTATTTATTTATTTTTTGCCAAAAATGGTACATTGACAGCCCACGCCATGGATCGTAGTACAAATGTTAAAAAAAGAAAAATCAAAATATATTTTCTCTTTGTCTCAAAATATTACAATCTAGTAATAAAATAAGATTTTAGCATAAGGTTTCAACTTAAGTTCAAAAGTTGACAGATGAATGTTCTAATTGCACTTTGCAAATACATTTAGCTGTGTTTTGTAGTAAAAGATACCTATCGGTTATCTCACAACCAGTATCATGTTGCTATATTTTAGGACCAATATAGTTTTTTTTTTTCGAATAACTTATTTTTTATTAAAAAAAAGAGCACAAAACGATGCGGGGTTTGGTTTGGAGTTTGGACAGCAGCGGCGGCAGCAACAGTGAGATGCATGGGCCGGATCAGCAGAGGTGGGGCACAGCGGCTCAGCTCTCCTGAATGATGATGGCTGATGATGAGATGGAGGCGATGAGAGGCATGAATTAATGGCAGCGTGGCATGTCCGGCCGCTGCTACCCGGAAGCTTCCTCGAAGGTCGCCAGTGTAGCCGAGAAACGACCGACGTGGCGTTACTGCACCATGTGTCCTACACGCAGACGAGTTCGTTGCCGGTTTGCAGCTGCTGCTACACGCCCTCTGCACCATCGCACACTATAGCATTCGCTGTGGGCACACTGTGCCCCGTACCATTCCATCACAAATACCAAATTCTCGAGTTCTCCTCGCTCGATCTGCCCCAAAAAGATCTTTATTTTTACCTAGAGGTTTTTTGATCGGAGGTTTTCTTTTTTTCCTCGAGGTAGTATTTTCCTTAAATCTCTCGTAAAATTTTATCTAAAATTATATACTAACGGTTTGACGAATTCAGCCACGCTATAAAGTCACAGAATAAGACATGAGCAATGATGAAATAAAAGGAGGGGCACGAGTCAATATGGCTTTCTCCTTGTGTGGAAGGATAGCCACCACAGCGTGCTCACTGCTGCCTTCTCTGGGTGGTCCCTTCCCTCAACCTACACATATCGAGACAAAGTGGACCGTCATGTTGAGGAGGAAAGCCGTCAATAGTATTGCTTTGGCAAGGATCCACATGTTTCATGTCGCGATTGTGAAAATAGAAGGCGGGGCTAAAAGTTATGGCTGAGGATCTTAGGAACGACAACGTGGGTTGGCACGCATGCAGCGACGACGATGGCAAGCGGTTCTCTAAGTTCTTTTCTTTTCTCGATGGTTTAACATCAATCGTCGACGATGATGTGCGCGAGATTTGATCGGCACAACGATCGGTCGATATGCAACTTATAGCCCACTGCATAAAAACAACTACTATCATTTATAATTAATATTTTTAATTTATTAAGTTGTGATTTAAAACTAAGAGTGGTTTGACATTCAAGCTTTATAACCAAGTGGCTATTTTCTTGAAGCAAAGTCCAGTATAATTTTCATTACTTAAGAAAATGATACTCCACAGTGACAAGGTTATAGACTTAGGTCCCCTTTGATTTAAAGGAAGTTCACAGTAATTTTAGAGGATTTCATTAATATAAGAATTTTTTCTATATAGCCCTTTTAATCAAAGGAATGAATCCTATGAAATCCTATAAAATTCCTATGGCACGTCTAATGCTATACAAGTTTTGGAGAAAAAAACATAAAGTTCCCTCTGAGTCTTTATCTCTCTTCTAAGGCTTTCATCGGATGGCCTAACCAGCCAAAGAAAAAGCCAAATTTCAAAATTTCAAACTTAATTTTGAGATATTTTTAATGTAGTATCCTTTTCAGTATTGGTTTTTAAGTCACCAAGAACACATATATAAAAATTTTACTTACAAATTCATTTTTTTCTCTAATAAGCCGTTTTGGCTTATTAGGGAAAAAGCCAAACGATGAAGCCTTAATTCTTGCATTTTTTCTACGGTCCAATCGAACGATCATTTCTGTGATTTATAATTATCTATTTTATACTTACATTCATATTAAAATCCTACATTTTTTCTATTTCTATATTTTAAAATCCTACATTTTTTATATTCCTATATTTTCTTACCTGATTCAAATGGGCATGGTATACTATGATCTACTACTACTACAGGACAAGTTGTAGAAGTAGGAGTAGATCAGTGGTCCCGTCAGACAGGGTAGACTTATCAGCCCCAATAATTCCATTCTGCCCAGTGGATTTCATTCCCATCCCCCCGTGGGCCCCACCAGTATCCCCCCGATATAATAATAAACAATTCGATCCCCCTCCCAATCTCACGAGGTGGTTGAGCTCGCGCCTCGCCTCACCCCTCCACTCCACTCCACGACAGTTAAAAAGCATCCGCGAGAAGCCGCAAATAAATCCACCACGCGAGAAGAAGAAGAAGAACAAAAAGAAGAAGAAGAAGAGAGGCAATCCAACCAAAGAAGATGGAGGAGCGCTACTCGTACCACCCGCTGCTTCACCTCCTCCATCTTCTCCCACAAATGGCCGCCCACCATGCTGCTTTCCCCGCCCTCGCTAGATTTCTTGCCCGCAAGCGCACTCGCAGTTAGACAAAACCACCTTCTTCTTCTTGTTGTTTTGGTTGTTGCTGTTGCTGTGGTTGGTGCGTCGAGGTTTGTGGTGGGGGGTGAGCTCTGAGCTGCGATGGTGATCATGGCGGCGATGCTGCCCGGGGTGGAGTGCGCGCGGCGGCGGCGGCTCCGGCAGGGAGGGGGAGCTGGGGCGGATGCGACGGCGTCGGCGGCGGCGGCTGGTGGAGGTACGAGGCGGTCGTCGTTCTGCGTGCACGCGGCCGGACATGGTGGTGGTCAGACCTGTGGCGGCGCCGCCGCGAATCATTCCGCCAAGGTACGCACGACGGATTGATCGAATGATTGATTTGTTGGATTTGATTGGTCGATCGATGAGATGAATTGGTTTGGTTTGGATTCTTGGGGATTTGCAGCAGAGGAGCAGTGTGATGGAGCTCATCCATGGGTGGTCGCTGGACAGCAATGCCCGGGAGGCGAAGGAGCGGCTGGACCAGAAGCTGAGGAGCCAGAGGGAATCCGTCATCAAGAGGTTAACTGATGATGATGATGCAAAGATCGAATCAATTTTTCTGAAAAGAAGAAAGATATATTTCAAAATTTCGCTGAACTGTGTTCGTCGTTTCGTTTCGTTTGTGCAGGCATCACAGCACGGGAAGCATCAAGCTGAACAGAGGCGCCACCGGCGGCGGCGGCGGCGGAGGGGGCGGGAGATCGACGGCGACGGCGGCGATGGGGGTGCAGAGGGAGGTGTACTCGAGGAAAGGGGTGATGCGGCGGCTGATGCGGTGGAGCCGGCTGCGGTGGGACGCGGCGGAGCAGGCGGAGTGCGCCGTGTGCCTGGACGAGTTCGCCGCCGGCGACGTCCTGGCGCACCTCCCCTGCGGCCACCGCTTCCACTGGGCCTGCGCGCTCCCCTGGCTCGAGGCCGGCGCCGCCCCTCGCTCCTGCCCATTCTGCCGCGCCGCCGTCGACACGCCGCCGCCGCCGCCGCCGGCGTGCTCGTCCTAGCCATGCCATTGCCGTGCTCTGTACAGTGGAAACTTGGCATGAAAAAAATGTGCAGCAAAGGTGCTTTATTTTAATTTTTTTGTACTTTTTTTGTGCATGTTATGTTCTATTACCATTTCAGTTTAGCGTTTCTGCGAGCAATCAATTAATCAGCGAGCCTTGTTAATAACTTTGGTGGCGATCTATGTGTATCTCGCATGATCATCTGATCAAAGAGAAAAAAATGGTAATCCAGATTAAGCACCTGGATTATGGTTTGCAGAGAAGATATAAATAGGGAGATGTTGAAGTAGTATTGATTTTTCGTATCAATTTCATGCCTCAGAGAGTGACATTATTTCTGTTGATAGATGTCAGATATGTGTGACCAGTTCTACTGAGAGTACTGACATGAAGAAGTCATCAACTGGTCAAGTGACCACAAATTGACTCCGTTCTTTGGACAATATCCCGTCCACCTATGGTGTGTGTTTATTTCCTGAAAAAAGTTAAAAGTTTATATGTGTAGGAAAGTTTTTAATGTAATATGTTATGATAAGTTGGGAATGCGGGGGAAACTAAACACGGCCTATATTAAACTGGCCTGCTCACATAATCATCATCTCGGACTTTACAAGGCGTTATAGAAAAGACATATTAAATAATTAAAAAGGATTAGGTTTCGAAATCAGATCATCTAGCCACCTTGTAAGCCTAGCGGAAAGACCTGGACGTTTCTATTGCGGGGCGTCATCAAGCTGTTAAAAATTCCACTTGAATTAAGGATTCCATCAAGATTGCCACTGATCATGCCGGACCAACTCTTGTCATCTTCTTGGTTCATCAACATGCATAAAATTCCACTTGAGCTAATTATGTCTGTTCTTTTCAGCTCTCTTTTATTTTTTCTTTTGCCACTGATCATCTACTCCAGGCTTATAAAAATATGATTACTATAAAGATTTTCTTCTGTTGTATTGTTTAAACAACTTATTTTGAGTGGATCATCTAAACAACTTGTTCTAAGCTATTTACAAAGTTTATGTTTTATAATATTGATTTGCCATGTTCAGATATGGCCCAAGGATTCCATCAAGCTTACGACTGATCATGCCGGACCAACACTTTATCATCTTCTTGGTATATATACGAACAAGGCATAATTCTTCCATAACCAAAAAAAATATCATTGTCCCAATCCTCCTAGATCTGATACCGAAAGCTTCAACATAACAATGTGTGTTATGACCACATAGATACTGTACATGAAGAAGTGGACGGTGTCACACGGTGGCTCCCCAATGGCCCAATGTTTACTTGCAACTTTATCTCGCTCCTTCTTCTCATGACACATTCTGATATAGCGACACCTCCAGATTTTATGGCGCATCAATTCAGCGAGCACGTCGCTGCCAAGCTACCATTCCTTTCTCACCGCCACAATGAAGGCCTAGCCTCGTTTGAAAATTGAAACAAACTATACTACTTGATTAGAAGAATAAAATATTTTTATAAATGAACTTCATAAATAACTTATTCCATCCGTCCCAAAATATAACAATTTTTGGATGGATGAGATATATACTATGTCCAGATTTATAGTAACAGGATATATTCCATCTAACCAAAAGTTATTAGGATATTTTGAGACGGAGGTAAATAGTAACTTAAAACAAGTCGTGTGAGCAATGCAGTATAAGATTTTTTTTTAATAAAACATAATTTTAAAAAAGCAGAGCTCCGTAATAATTAAATAATTAAATGAAGTAGATGAAAAACACGTTAAACAAGGTTTTCCTCTTCTACACCATTACTTGCTGAAAGCTACACACAAACCACAACGCGTAAAGGCTAGTAGAAATGCATGTATAGATCAGGAGATGACTTTACTAATGTGGTGCACAAATGTGGGAGAATCTCTGGACTTATCGTCTCCAAAGCCACATAAATATGCTCTTATCATCTCTGAACTGATGGAAACCTTTTGCCACCAAATTAAAAGGGCTAGCTGATCACCAAAAAGAAGTCAATAATGCAATAAGATTTTCTTTCCTTTTTTTTTTTGTGAAACATAGGATATATAGGACAAGTGTTAATGGGCTAATGGTCCTACTTGGCAAACGAATCTGGGCCCATCAGACACTGGGCTCTCTTCTTTCTGAATCTGAAGCGAACTAATCAGCCGTTGGTTTTGAGACGCAAAACAGCTTTTGATTAGTACCACATCGAAAGTTTGAGCGGATTAGGGTGGGTCGCTGGGTATATAAGCAGGGTGAGGGCTACCTTACAAATCACTTACCTGGACGGGGTCGATGGGTGATCAAGAAGATCCATGGCCTGGATCAATGGCCTACATTGCACTTGGTAGGCGCGTTGATTTACCATCTCCCCAAGTGGGAGAGTGGACGTCGTAATTTGTGGTAGAGGGGGTACGCGTTCGCGCGGCCCCTGCCAAACTTTTCAACTCAAATATTTGTTCACGTAATTATTTGCTAAGCTTTTCAAATTCAAATATTTGTTGAAGTGATTATTTCTCTCTTTGCAATTCAGATATTTGTTGAAGTGGTTTTGCACTTTGCAATTCGAATAGCTACGAATCGTTGTTGAAGAATTAGTTTAACTCAATTCAAATAATTAGCAATCAAAGAATTAGTTTCACACTTTGTAATTCAGATAGTGGAGCTAGTAGAAGTGATCTTGAAGGGGATCTTATTAAGTCAATTCTTAATAAGCTATCTAGAAGTGATCTTATTTGGAGCTTATCAAAGGCGATATGATATCTGGAAAAAAAAACAGATTAAAAAGTGCTCTCATTATCTTGTAAAGATATCAATTTGAAACTGAGTACGCACTAGATCAAAACTTATACTGTAGATTAATTATTCTAATTCCTATCTATATTTAGCATAACAAATCTGTTAATTGTAACCCTGATTGGAGGGAAGAACAGCATTACGCATGAAACTCACCACCAAGTCAACGGCTTCAGTCCAAAGATACCTTAAGCAAAATTTCCAAGAAGATTCACGGACAACTGCACGTCTCGATACCCAACAAAAGAGGAAAACTTGCACAGTGTACAATGTATAGTCTACTGCTGTGTACAGCTATTTTGAGTGCATATACTACTATCTTGGAGCCGTTGACTCGGGTGCTTATATATGCATAGTAACCTTAGCTTGACAAGGAGTTAAACGAAATACTTACATCTCATCGAACAGCAAAAGGAGCTGAAGCTCTCGTGTGTTCCTGTCTGCAATGGCGTCTTCGCTCCTCGCGGCGTTCCTCCTCCTGAGCTCTTACGCGGTCGTCTCTGTCGGTTCCTCACGTACCAATGGTAAACATCCTCGCTTTAATTTCCATCAACTTGACCATTTCACCAATACTTCTTCCGTCCTAGAATATAAGGGACTTTGAGTGGATGTGTCACCTAAAATCCCTTATAATTTGAGATGAGAGAGTATGATTTGAGCTGTAAACGTTATTTTGCATGCAGCGGGTGAGGTGGATCAGACGAACTGGAGCGCTGCCGAAGTAGCAACGGCGACGATGAAAGCGGACGGTGGCCGGGGTGCCGTGGCGAGATATTTGGTGGCCGAGAGGTCGATAGGAGGGATGGTGCCTGGTCGTGAGCCGGTGACCATGGTGAGGAGGTCGCCGTGGTCGCCGCCCTCGCCGATAGGGCATGTGCCCGTGTCATGGGAGAAGGGGATGCCCCCTTGTGGCGTCGGCTGCTATTAGATTCAGGGATAGTTTAGTTAGGGCAACCGTACCTTTGTTTTGCACTACTGTTGCTGGGTGTAGATCTTGCAGCACATGCGAATTGCAATGCCAATGATCATCTTGGTTGCTTCGGAATAACAGGCTGCTGCTTCCATCACATTCCTACGTGTTACTGCCTTTTGTGATCCATGTGAGCAAGGACAATGTTAATGGGCTATTTGGTCCTAATTGGCAGACGGATTTGGCCCATTTGAGACTGGGCTACCTGCTTGACGCAGGCCCATTCAAGAATAATTGTATTGGGATATAATAAAATAAGGATATTCAAATATTTTTGAATTTTTATCGGTATTTGTTACTTATTTTCTTGTCTTTTTTTTTGCTTGTTCATGGCCTGGTTCTACCTAGCTTAGCTAGCCATTGATTTCCTTTCCTCCCCATGTAAACACACGATAACCACTACGATAGGTTATAATACATTGACGTGCAACTGTGCAAGGCCCTTGGTAGATATGTGTGTGTATGTTTTTTTTTTGACACAAACAACTTTATTAAGCAAGAACATATATTAGGGGATAAACCCCAGTACGCGACGAAGGATAGTAGCTGAAAGCAAAAGAGCCATCCCTAGAAAAAGAGGGTTAACTGAACTACGGAAGCAGCCTTCCTGATGTAGCCGAACAACAGAAAAAGGAGCAAGTCGACAGGGAGCTGCGGCGAAGCCGCAACGACTGCTACCTTGGGCCTCATTTGAAGTGCACTCCACTTGACAAACCGTTAATCCCCATCGGCTGCCTCCACGGGAACGGCACAAGACTGAGGTTGGTTGTTGAGCCATAGATTTTGGTGTGTGTATCATCGGACTCAGCAAAGAATCCCCATGGGATTCGTCATTGAATCTGAGGAACTCTAACATCAACCCTGTCAACCGAAATTGCGTAGGGGGTCCGAGCTCAACCCGAATGACAAACCATGTGCGGTTTCTGCTGCTAGGAAAAAAAAGAGAGCCAAATCATAGAAGACCAGCCAACCTTTAACATTGGGGCATTTGTGAGGCTACCAATTGACTTCTGTCTTACTGTGAGTATGAAGATGGCTAAGAAAAAGGTGACCTACAACTTGGAACTACAGGATTTTGGCCAGAGCAAACACCCAATCACAAAAATCCCAAAGACTTCGGCCTGGAGGAGATTGTCGTCGTCGAGCCAGCCAGGACGGCTACCAACAAGACCCCAACCAACATAGGCAGAGGCTGCACCAGGAGCAGCGCAAGCCGGGCGCAGCAAACGACGGGAGCACGACGAAGGGCGATGACAACCGCAGCAACGCCAAGCACAGCGCACACGTCACCGCCAGCGCGAGCCCGCTCGCACGCAGGGCACCACCGGTGACTGCCGCCGGAACCGCCTCCACCATCGCCACCAAGGCAACTCATATCTAGAATCTTCACCACCCTTCGGGACCATTGCGAGAGGATGTTTCCACCACTGGAGCTGCGATTCGCCATCCTAGAAGCACAAAGCCACCAGCTTCAACCACCGCCGCCATCAAGGACCCCTACACCGGCCACCGCCATGGGAGGCAACACCGGTAAACCCTAGGACACGAGACTAGCTAAAAACAGGATAAACCTGACTAAATACTACTAGGGGAAGGTGGCTGGACCCCTCCTCCAACCCTCGCCAGCGGCAAACCGCCGGAATCGAAGGGGAAGAGGGGCCGAAGGGGAGGGATTTTGGGAAGGTTACTGTAGAGAGAGGAGGGGAACGAGAGAAGGGGGAGTAGATGCGGTTGTTGCAGGCTTGAAGATGGTGAGGACACACGGTGTACGCGTCCTTGGTAGATATGTTGATCTACCATCTTTCTAACGGGGAGAGTGTATATTGTCGTGATTTGTGGTGGAGGGCATACACGTTCACGTGGCCCCTGTCAAACATCTCAATACAAATATTCATGGCCCCTGCCAAGCATCTCTGTTCAAATATTTGTCAATAATTAGTTTCACACTTTTGCAGTTCAAGTATTCTCGCAATAATAGTTTCACATTGAAATTGAGTGTGTTTTTGCAATATTATTCGTCCTCTCAGAAAACAGTTCACCGTTCTCTTGATTTAAATGGACCAATACCCAATTAAATCTAATACATATTTAGCATAACAAATCCGCTGGTCTTATAATTGCAACCCTGGTTGGAGGGAAGAACAGCATTACGCATGAAACTCACCAAAAAGTCGACGGCTTTAGCCCAAAGATACCGTAAGCTAAGAGCAAGTATAATAGTAGGCTATTAACCGACTAAATGCTGAGGTGAAGGAGAGAAGAGAGGAGAGAGAAGAGAGGAGAGAGAAGAGAAGCGGGCTGTAAACTTACAGCCGGCTTGGATACAAGAACCAAGAAACTATGTGAGAGAGACAAGTGGACCATATATTAATTATAAAGAACTAACTATTGTATGGATAGACTAAGAAAAGACTATAAAGAACCTTATAGCCAACAGGTCGGCTGTATTATTAGTCTGGCTCTAAATCGCCAAGAAGATTAACAGCGCATGTCTCGATACGCGACGATACCCAACGTTTAAAAGAGAAAAACTTACACGTTGTACAATGTAACTCTACTGCTGTGTACAGCTATTTTGAGTGCATATACCATCTTCCATATATCCGTTGACTTGGGTGCATATATACATGTATAGTAGCGTTACTAACCTTAGGTTGACAATTGAGTTAGCGAAATAAGCTCTTGTGTAGTTGTGTCGAATCAGTCCATCGTCCCATCGTCTCATCAAACGGCAAAACGAGCTGAAGCTCTCGTGTGTTCCGGTGCAATGGCATCTTAGCTTCTCGTGGCGTTCCTACTCCTGAGCTCATATGCTGTCCTCTCTGTTTGTTCCTCGCGCCCCATCGGTATGTATTGTCGTCTTAATTAATCTCCCTTCACTTGGGTGCATATGCATCCTAGCTATTGATTTAGGCTGTGAACATTTTATACGCAGCGGGTGGCATGGAGGCGATGTGGAGCGCTGGAGCAGCAACGACAGCGATGGAAGCAGACGGTGGCCAGAGCCATCGTCGCCGAGGAGGTGGCACCGGCGTCGTGGCGAGATATTTGGTGGCCAGGAGGACGGTGATGGGGATGGAGGTGCCTAGTCGTGAGTCGACCATGATGAGGAGGTTGCCGGACCGCGAGCCAGTGAGGAGGCCACGTATGCCGCCTTCGCCCATGCCTAATAAGCCCGTGTCGTCGGGGATGCCACCTTGTTTGGGTGACGGCTGTGGTCGGATTCGGGGATAATTTAATTTTACTTAATACTTGTTTTCGTTCAAAAATATAGTAACTTAGCTATATAGTCAGGTGTTTGTTGGAGTATATTTCAGAACCAGGATAGTACTACTTTTGTCCGCACTGCTGCTGCTGTGCAGGTTGTGTATTTGCAGCGCCATTTGCATGCCAAGCATTGGTTGCTTCCGAAATCCTATAATACTATACAATTGAGAGATGTGATCCCCACTTAGTGTAGTTATTAGGGATTTTTCTGAGCTGTGGTTAAGCCATGTCACTTTTTTATTTTTAGCCGTTCGATCAAACGCTCGTGAATGGTTTGATCGCACTCCATCACCCAGCGCACATCCTTTTGCCTCCCTCCGCTGCCGCTGGGTGCGCTCGCTTCCTCTCCCAAATCACGCGCGCTGCTTCCCCCCACCACCCCGCGCGCGCGCCAGGACGCGGGCCCTCCCTCCGGCCGCGCTCGTTTCTCCTCCCATCCCCAGCGCGAGCCAGCCACGGGCCCGTCATCCTCGTCGCGCCGCGCTCGGTTCCCCATCCATGAGAGGCTCCTTTTCTAGTACTATCGTTTTTTGACAGGTGCTGTATATACCTTTATATAATTTTCTCCTTATCTGTCAATATACGAGGCAAAAACTTTTATCCTCCCTTAAAAAAATAGTAAAAGATAAAAATAAACTACTTTAGGACAGGCAACTTGGTCTGGGCGCACTACTACTCAACATAATCCACACTTTGCGAGTATATTTCACTACTGCCCGCCGGTTTAATTAGTAACCCTGGTTGGAAGCAAAGCAAGAAAAGCGCAGTACGAACGTACACTTGCAAGCTCACCACAACAAGTCGACGGCTTTCGCCCTGAGACTGAGAGAGAGAGAGGGAGATACCGTACGCCAAATTGCCAAGCGGATTCACGGTAAACCGTCTCGATATCCAACAAAACAAGAACTAGACTGCACGTGTACAGCTTTTCTCGATCGATTTTGTCTATATCTTCGAGCCGTTGACTCAACGGGCTCTACAAAATGCATGTAGGTAGAGAGAGCCCAGTTGACAATACATATAGCCGGATCGAGTTAGCGAGAAAGCTAGCAGCAGCAGCACATCAGTTCAGTGAGTGTTCATCGAATTACACGGAAGAAGAGTTGAAGCTCTCGTGTGCGTTTTTGATCGGATCTCACTGAAGCTTTCATGGCGTCTCCGATTCTTGTGGCGTTTCTCCTCCTGGGCTTGTACGCAGTCGTCTCAGTCGATTCCTCACGTCCCATCGGTACGCGCATACTCTATCCATTTTAAAATAAACAAATTTAATACGGAATATGACATATCATAATATTACGAATTTAGATAAGTCAGATTAGTTTATTTTGGTATAGAATGAGTATATACTTACTGTATTTGATTGTGTTCTTCATGATTTCGCAAACGAGCAAGCTATTAATGATTTGAGCTGTGTTCTGCACGCAGAGGGTGGCGTGGAGACGATCTGGACCGCGGCGGCAGCAGATCAGGGAGACGGCGGCGTGGCGCCGCCGCCGCGCCATCACTGCAAGGGAGGCCGCGGCGGCGGCGCCGCCGCCGTGGCGAGGTCGTCTTTGCCGGAGAGGTCAATGATAGCGGTGCTGCCCCGTAGACAGCCGGTGAGAGCGCCGCCTTCTCCGAAGCCGAGCATGGCGATGACGTCGTTCATGCCGCCTTGCTCCGCCGGAGGCCCCGGCTGCCGTACTCCAAGGATGGGTTAAATTAGCTGTGGTTAATTTCGATCCGCTGCAACGTTTTTGGCGGCCTTGTGATGCTAGCTGTGTGTTGGTTATTACTACCTTCGTTTTTTAATAGATAACGCCGTTAACTTTTTCTCATATGTTTGACCATTCGTCTTATTTAAAAAATTTACGTAATTATAATTTATTTTGTTATGAGTTGTTTTATCAATCATAGTACTTTATGTGTGATTTATATCTTATACATTTGTATAAAATTTTTGAATAAGACAAATGGTCAAACATGTAAGAAAAAGTCAACGGCGTCATCTATTAAAAAATGAAAAAATAAAGAGAGTACTTCGGAATAATATAGATTGTTGCCTATATAACTCATCATTTAGTCAGTGGTATATATACTGGCATGGATTATTACTGGTAGAATTAACCTGAAGTTCTGAATCTTGTAAACCTTTGTTTTAGCTCCTTTGTTGACAACTTTAAACGTTAAATATAAAGATCTCATATTGGTTATGTGAAATTATTGCGTTTCGAAAAAGAAGAAGACAGACACATGAACTCAGTGGATATTACTATTTGGAGGTTTGCTAGGATTCAAGTTACTGAAAGTGCCACTAGCTGGTAGGAATTTCAGCCATCTTCAACCTAGCACTAGATTTAGGGATGCATGCACGAGGACTATCAATTGCACAAATCTTAATGTGATTTGAGTCATCCAAAAATAACTATAATTTGTGGATATTTAGAATGTTCACGGTGCGGGGACGTGGCAAGGGCTCTCAACTTGCCACGTTAGATCCGTAGCTCCAGCTCGGCCTCTGGCGCCGTACCCCCACAGAGGCACTCGTGCCTATTGGGAATAGTTTTACATTGGTTATTTAAGGTGAGTTGTGAACCAATTTAAAAGTGATAGGGATCCCTCACCTCTTGAGCTAACTTTTAGGGTGTGTAGCAAAGCTTTCTTCCAGTTGGACCAACGTATATAGGTTTTGGGTCAACAATTAATGCCGTGCAGATGGCACGACCACCTCGGCAAACAGTATGAGAGGACGAGCGCGCGGAGGCGCGGCTTGCAAGCCGCGTTGTGGGCCGAGGCCGTGCCCCACGACGCGGTTTTTCCCCTTCCCATCTCTACCATTATCGAACGACTACCGGCCATATCTGAGAGAAAGCAACGGTGCGTGCGGTGGACGAGATTGGAGAAAGCAATGAGTGCGTTGGAGGGGTTGGGGGAGAAGAGGTCCTACCATCACAGACGACGTCGAGGCATCATGCTCTCCTTGTAGTTTGTCGGCCTGATCTACGCAGCCTGAACACCGTGTTCAATGTCCTCCATTGCTCATACTCTTACTACTCGGACCTTGTGTGTCCAGACAACCATATGAGGTGGAGTCCATGCTCTCTATGGTTGCACACTTGACTAAGATATATCCTTAATGGAGATATCCCCCGTTTCTTACATATCAGTTACAATATTTATAAAAAAAATAATAAGATACATTAATATGAAATATGTCACTCCACAAACATGCAAGCTCAAATTGGACTTTCATGAGTTGTAAAAAAAACAAAAACAATTGTGAATTTACATTTACTAATTTTATATTTAATTTGTTTATTTTTTTACAACATGTAGAATTCGAATTTAACCTTGCTTGTTCATGGACTTATATCTCTCATATTAATCTATTTTGTCAATTTTTTTTAAAAAAAATGTGACTATTTAGATGACATGTAAGAAATAAGGGGATCTCTCCTGAGAGATACAAATTTAAATCCATCCCCCTAGGACATGCGACAAATGAATTGTTAACATGTCGGTAGTTATCTTTCTATGCCTATAAAAAAACGGCCCTAGTTAATTACAAACTCATGAATAATATGAAAAAAATAATAATTACAAGATGTTACTCTCTCCGTTCCAAAATTGTTAACTTTCCGTTGTTATGTTTCTGTGTATCTACATGTTGTAATATATATTTTGGTACGAAGTATAATCCAACCGTACTAATTAAAAAAAAATGTCGGCCAAACTTGTCCTGATCATCTATCTCGGGAATTATACTATCGATGTGTAGTACATATACATCACATCCTGTGGTCCTGTTTAATTCTCCAATTTTTTTTTCCAAAAATATCAGATCGAATCTTTGGACATATGCATGAAGCATTAAATATAGATAAATAAAAAAAATAATTACACAGTTAGGGGAGAAATCACGAGACGAGATCTTTTGAGCCTAATTAGTCCATAATTAGCCATAAGTGCTACAGTAATCCACATGTGCTAATGACGGATTAATTATGCTCAAAATATTCGTCTTGCGGTTTCCAGATGAGTTATGAAATTATTTTTTTCATTCGTGTCAAAAAAACCCTTCTAATATGTAACACCCAAAAAATTTTTTTCGCGAACTAAACAGGCCATAGCCGCTGCTTGCCTGCGGTTGCACGAGCTATACTATACGGTAGGAGAAGGCAGCTGCAGCACAGCTATCTCGAGTTCAGAGTATATATAATTCAGAATTCAGAGCCTGTCCATCGAAGCAAATTTATGTTAGATCACGAACGGCCTTACTAATGCATGCCTCGTATGATTATCTTATCATCGGATGGAGCTAGCAGCAAAGTCCACCTAACTTAATTAGTTAGCTAGCTTAAACTAACAAGGCGATATCGATGCTGCGAGTACAGAAACCAGCAGGCATGAATTAAGTCAACTGATGAAACCAGCATCATGAAACGGAGCTAGTCTCGATTGAAAAAAAATGTGATCGATCGATCAGTACGAGGCGTCCCATCCATCATGGGTGAGACGGCTAGGATTGCCTAACATCGAGTTCGTTGTGTAGTTCCTCTCTCCACGACTCCGTGTGTATATGTGTGTTAATTTGCTAAGTCGATATTATTGATGTTCGTGGGCGCGCGTGCATGTGTTAGTACTGAATTCTGAAGTCTGAACTCCATGTAAAAAGTTATTGTCTTGTTTAGTCTAAACTTTTTCTTCAAACTTCCAACTTTTTCATCACATCAAAACTTTCCTACGCACGTAAACTTTCAACTTTTCCGTCACATCATTTCAATTTCAACCAAACTTCTAATTTTGACGTGAACTAAACACATATATACGAGGAAAATGTATCCATGGTTTTCATTGACTTGTCTTGATGTCGAAGTTTTGACTTTGATCAAAATAAAAAATAGTTTATAATCTAAAACGGACGGAGTACTGTACTATACGTATATTAGTGCGAGTACAGTAAACCAGATATGTATACACAGACGCTGCCTGCCGGCCTGCGGTTGCACGAGCTACTATACGGTAGGAGCAGGCAGCAGCAGCAGCACAGCTGTCTCGAATTCAGTTCAGAGTATATAATTCAGAGTTCAGAGCCTGTCTATCGAAGCAGCAACAAATTTATGTTAGATCACGAACACGAACACGAACACGAACTGCCTTAATAATGCACATATATGCCCCATATGATTATCTTATCATGCATCGGATCGAGCTAGCTAGCAGCAAAGTCCACCTAGCTTATTACACTAAGGCCCTGTTAGTTCTCGCACAAAAACTTTTCACCCTATTACATCAAATATTTAAACACATGTATAGAGTATTAAATATAGAAAAAAACTAATTAGACAGATTACGTGTAAATTATGAGATGAATCTTGTAAGCCTAATTGAATCATGATTCGATAATATGGTGCTACAGTAAACATTTGATAATGACAAATTAATTAGGCTTAATAAATTCGTCTCGCAGTTTACATACGGAATCTGTAATTTATTTTGTTATTAGATTACGTTTAATACTTCAAATATTACGTTCGTATATCCGATATAACACGTATCACCCCTTAACTAAACAGGGCCTTACTACTAAGCCGATGCTGCATGTACAGAAGCCAGCAGGCATGCATTGGCATGCGAGTAATATATTCTTTAAATAAAATTTATTTATTCATGAAGGCTAGCAGCTTGCACAATCATGCATGCACTTGTCTATATGCATGTACTTAAGTTGCTACCATCCGTTGGATCTATTGATCGATCGATCGATGCTGGTCGTCTCGGAAGCAAATTAATTAATTTAGCCGGTAGATGTACAGTGGTAGTACATGCTTCGAGGTCGAGGTGAGAGATAGGATCGATTAAGAAATCTCGAAGTCAACTGATGAATCCAGCATCATGGAGCTGAACTCTCTCTAGATCTTGTCTCGATCGAAAAATTGTGTACTCCACACTGTGCATTGATTGCAGTTATAGGCTTACAGCTAGCTCGATCAGTCGGTGTTAATCCGCTCATCAATTATTCCTAACCGGCTAATCGCCATCGCCGAAGCATTAGTAGTATATATCGACCGGAGGTTGACGACGATTGACAAGAGCAACTGCTTCTTCGTCGTCTTCCTGAAGTTTAGCCGCCGCTAGCTGCAGCCATGAAACTCAGGATGCAGTTAGCTTGGCTGCTCGTCGCCACTCTGCTCTTGGCCTCTTCGACCTGCTCGTGGTCGCGTCCGCTAGGTATATGTGCACAATGTATATCATATTATCATCTCTCGATCGATCAATTGATCTGAGCTTCCTGATCGGTGTGATCGATCGATGCTAACGTGCGTATTGCGATCAGTTGCAGCTGCTGGTGCGGCAGACGGCGTCGGCGGCGAGAAGATGGCTAGTGCGGCGAGGAGGTCGCTGGGGTCGAGGACGCCGCCGGCGCCGCCGGCGCCGTTACCGAACAAGACGAAGTCGTACGTGATGCCGGTGCCCGGCTCGCCGCCGGCGGTGTAGTATCGTTGCCTTTGGTTAATCGCCATATATTAATCGATCGATCCCAACTCCTTAATTTGTCTGCACTGCCATTGCTGAACCTTGTCTGTTGTTCATCGTCTATGTACATATGTTGTGTACTTGTGTGTCGATTCGACTTATGTTCGTGTGTGTGTGTTGAACTCTGAAGTCCTCGTAAAAATGTCACCGAGGAAAGAATTCTGTTCCATCGCCCTTGTTTGGACAGCTCAAGATCGATTCTGTCGCCTTATATAAATCTGAAAAGGGCCAATTTTCGACATTCCATAGGTATAGGTATAGATTATCGAAACATGAGAATTTTATTAGGGAGCTAGAGATTATAAAAGAAACTACAACTGTTAAAAGCTCCCTAATTAAATAGGGCCCATAGATGATTGGTCATTTTTTTTAATAATGGAAATAACAACCAGCCTCATACATTGTTCACTCAATGTTGAGCTAGTAGTAGTAGAGAGTAACTATGAAGATACAATAAGGACATTTACAATGTAGCCATAAGGAGGGGTCTTAAAACTTTAGAGTGGACTTTATATAATGCGAGAGTAGTCTTTATAAGAGCTCTTCAGGCTATGTTCTTGGCTTTCCAGAGTCGGCGAACCTAAGGGACAGGGAGGAGGCGGCTCGGGCGAATCTTTGGTCGCTTGTTGCGTGGTGAACAAATGGAGGAAAGAAAAGGATAAGACTGTGGGTTAGTATAGTAGCTACATGAATATATCTTTGTATCCGTGGCTATGCAGTCGCCTAAGATCAAGTACAATAGCAGACTATAAACTATTTATAAACACATTTCGAGTAGATAAAAGAGGAGAGAGAAGAGCAACGGGCTATAGATTTGTAGCCAGCTGCAGCACGGGCTACAAGATGCATGTGTGTATGATAAGTGGGGCCAGATATTAATTATGTACTATATGTTATAAGTAACTATATATTATATGAATTGGCTGTTAAATTGACTATAGATGATTTAGAGTTTGTAGTTGACTATACTATTAAACTTGCTCTAATTTACTAATAAGCAGTTTGATTCATGGTCTAAGGTAATCCCTACTTTCTTTGTCTAGAGGTGAGACGATCAAAAACCACATTTTAACCAGCAAAATAAAGCTATACCATACATTTTATGGTCATTAATACGTGAGACCTACATTGTGAAAAATGTATCTTGTCATATTTGATACAACCAACCAAACACACGTTAAACATGGTCGAATTTATCTAACTACAGATGTGACAAAGTGCGACGACTTATAGCAAACAAACAATTAAACAATGAGTTACTCGTGAAGCTTGGACAATCATGCATGCGTGTACTTGTCTATATGCTTGTGCGTACGTTGCTACCAGCCGTGGGATCGATCGATGCCGCTAGCTAGTCTCCAGTGGTGAAGCCATTTTTATATATGCTTCTAATTCAAGGCCGTCGAGGCGGCGAGGGATGGGATTAAGAAATCTCAAAGTCAACTGATGAATCCAGCATCATGAAACTGATCGAGCTAATCTCGACTGAAAAATTGTGCAAGAACTGCTATTAATATATACGGCATTAACTGCAGTTACAGCTGTTGATGCTAATCTGCTCATCGATTATTCTGAACCGTCTAATAATCGTGCCATTGTCGCCGAAGCGTAGTGTATATATATGAGATTTGCTCCCATCCAACAGGTACCATCGGTACTGTCCAGTACCAAATCTGAGCCATCCAATCAGCTCAATCGGATGGTGGAAAATCTGTGGTATCTCTAGGTACAAATTTGTCCATGAGGTGGTACCGGAATATTTAGAGTGGTGGAGGGGTAATTTTGTCTTTTCGCATAGAAGTGTCCAGGGGAGGGAAATAGGGTTTTCTACCAAATCTTTGCCATTCCCTTCCCATCCGATCCGATCCGTGGGAGGAGTAGGCGGCGTCGGCGACTTGCTTCGTTGGCCTGGACTTCATCCGCGGGAGGCGGCGGGATCCGTGGGAGGCGGCGGCGACTTGCTTCGTGGGAGGAGGCGGCGTCGGCTGATCCGTAGGCGGCGGCGGCGGCTGATCCGTTCGAGGCGGTGGCGAGGTGCTCCGTGGGAGGCGAGGCGACGGCGGCGGCTGATCTGTAGGAGGCGGCCGGCGGCGAAGTGCTCTGTGGGAGGCGGAGGCGGCGGTGGCGTCTGATCCGTGGCGGCGAGGTTGTGGCGGGCGCAGTGGTGGCGGGCGCGGCGAAGGCCTGGTGCTGCGGTGTTGCTGGTGGCGGGCGTGGCGGTGGCCTGGTGGCGGCCGCGTTCACGAGGTGGCGGCGGCGGCTGGTGCGTGGGCAGCCTTGGCTGCGAGGTGGTGGCGTGCGCTATGGTGCCGGCCGCGGTGACGAGGTGGTCGTCGGAGCCGGCGTTGTGGCGGCAGCGGGTTTGGGCTTTGGGCGGCTGCAGTGGCGAGGTGGTCGTGTAGTCTTCTTAGCCGGCGATGTGGCAGTGTATGCATCGATTTTTTTTCATCCAATCTAAATCATTAGCTTCTGTTGGTTACAGCGGTAGATACTTTCATTTTCTGGGCTGCATATGCTCTTCTTCTTCATTGCTTATAGGATTTGTATTGTACGATTTATTGGATGTTTTAATGAGCTCAGTCGTTGCTTGTTCTCTGTGAATTTTCAAATGTTCAATACCCTCCCCTATCATTTACTGATTACATTGCAATTCGAGTGACTTCAAAATAAATCATGGATAGTTACAATGAGTGACTGCAAAATGATAATAGGATAGAAGAAAGAAATTGTTGATAGCATAACGAGAGGTACACTGATGAGTTGCTTGTTTTAATCATGGATAGTTACAATGATGTCTATCTGAATCTTAGCCTAGAGCTAGTTGCCTTCATTTGCCTCGGTCACTAGGCGTTTAATATCTTGCTGCACTTCAATCACTTCGTTCATAGTAGAATTAATGAGTTTGGCTGCAACCTTATGTTTGAAAGTGGTGGTTGTATCCTGAAAAGCAAGTTATGAAAAAATATCAAGTAATGTCATTTTGTTTGAAAGTGGTGGTTGTATCCTGAAAAGCAAGTTATGAAAAAATATCAAGTAATGTCATTTTATTTACAAAGAGTACTGAATGCAATTTAAAATTACCATTTCATTGAACTCAGGGGAGAGTTCTTTTCCGTTCCAATGCTTTACAATCTAGCTCAGCCTCCCTATACCTCATACGTGATAAGCAATGCTCATAATGCTCTACCAAAAGGACAAGGCTCATTTTACGATCCAAATACCTATGAAGTTTAGAATTCAGACTTTCACTGCGTTGGTTGCTTTTCATCCCAAGAAAAAACAAACCTTTAGTGCACGCAGTAGCCCATTTCTTTCTCAAATTGTACATCCTCACAGGCCATTGGTTGTCTTCACAACCTTTATGCTTTACCTTAAAATCGACCCACTTTCTCTCAAACTCTTCATGATCATATGGTGCGTGGACAAGTGCTCGAAAATCTGAAAGCATATCAGGACGAAGATGTCTTCCCATGTTCTGCTCAATGTGCCAAGTGCACAACCGATGCTCAGAATCCGTCATCACAGCTGCTATTGCTCTACGCATGGCATTGTCCCCATCTGTGATCAGGCCTCTAGGATGCTTCTGATACATGCAATCTAGAAACTGCTTAAGAATCCATTCATAAGTTGCAACCTTCTCATCAGCTACGATAGCACATCCAAAAATAACAGTGGAACCACAGTGGTTCACACCAACAAATGGGATAAAAGGTAAGTTAATACCTATTCACCCGGTATGTGCTATCAAAAACTACAACATCCCCAAATACATCATAATCGATATGGGATTGAGGGTCTGACCAAAATAACCATTTCAAACGACCAGCTTCATCCGTCTCATACTCAAAAAAAGAACTCCATGTCATGTTTTTGCCTCCATTGAAAATACTTTATAACACGCTCTGCATCACCACCTAAAATATGTTTCTTCCTTAGCCTAGTACAATTACCTAAAATATGTTTCTTCCTTAGCCTAGTAAAATAATTGTACAGGTCCCTACTAACAAAACCTGTAGCATCAAAACCACCATGATGCCTCTCCATGACATCCATAACTTGATGCTGACGCAAACCCACTTCTTTCAATTCCAAAATATTAGCCTTTTGAGCATTGCTAATTGTGCGATGTGACCGTAAGAAAGCTACTTCATCGGATTTAGCCAACGGATGATTATGCTTTGTTACATACTTCACAACAAACCAATCACCTTTCTTCTTGTCAAGTTTAATCTCAAAACGTGCATTGCAACCACATCTAGTAAGAGCTTTTGGTTCTCTACTTCTGTTAGCCGCTTCCATATACACTTCTTTCCTATGTCCTTCTCTAGAGCATTGGTACTGCCTATGGGTTACCACAGCAGTAATAGGATCACGTCTAATGCAATTCTTCCTAACACTAAACCATTTTTCTTTGGCATACCTATTATAGAAGAGGAAACCTTCTTTCTCTGTCTTAAATCTCATGGCAGTCATTGTTCTGTACTTCTCTTGTTCTTGTAAGCTTATAAAATTGTCTCCCATTTCATCACCTATACAAGTTCTGTAAAAAAAACACATAATACTCAGAAATCATCTAAAATCAACAAACAAACTGCTACTTATCTCTTGGTTCTAACAAAAAAAAATTAAATCACATACCTGAGAGGAAACCCTAAATCGGTAGGGGGCATATGCTGCTTGAGCTGTCCAGGGGGATAGGGGCAAAAAATACCCACGGCACCGTCGCTCCTTGCGCAGATGGATGGGCACTGGATGAGATAAGAAATCGGCAGCGGCGGGGGCGTGAATGAAACCACTAGTGAAGGAGCGCTGGTTCCCCCGCCGCGGACGGTAGATGCGGGGCGAGCAAGTGAGTGCACAGGCGGGAGCGTGGATGCGGGGCGGGCAGATTTGGGGCGAGCGTGCACGCGGCTCAGGCGGGCTTCGCATGGGCGGGGCTGCGCTCGCCGAGGGGGAGGAAAAAAAGAGATTAGATGAGAAAGCGGCGCCGCACGGAGGGAGGAAACGAGAAAGAGCGAAAAGGAGAAGAGGAGGCGCGACTACTTTCTCTGTTTTCCAATCGTACCCTTTTAACATGGACGAATGGATTTATCTCTTTACCTCCCGGTACCAGTACCTGCCGGTACAAGTTGCTAGATGGGAGCAACGCTCTGTATATATATCGACCAGAGGTTGACGACAATTGACAAGAGCCACTGCGTCCTCGTCGTCTTCCTCCTTCAGACTTCGGAAGCAAGACACCGCCGCCATGCATCTCAGGGCGTTGCTAGCTTGGCTGCTCGTCGCCGCGCTGCTCATGGCTGGCTCCTTGACCTGCTCGTCGTTGCGTTCGCTAGGTAGGTGATACATTTTGCGCCATCTCTGTCGTCTGCTAGCTAATCGATCGGTCGTACGTGTGGGATTGCGCAGGTGGTGCAGATGGAGGCGACTCCAAGGCCTGGGCCGGCGCCGGCGGCGGTGTCGTGAGGGAGTACCACGGCGGCGGCGAGAAGGCTGCGGCGACGGCGAGACGGTCGCTGGGGCTGAGGGCGATGAAGCCGACGCCGATTCCGAACAGGATGAAGGCGAACGCGATGCCGGTGTCCCCGCCGGCTCGGATCGGTTGAGCTGTAGAAACAAATGAAGGTTTTTCTTTACAGATACTCCCTCCATCCCTAAATGTTTGACGCTGTTGACTTTTTTAAACATGTTTGACCGTTCGTCTTATTAAAAAAATTTAAGTAATTATTAATTCTTTTCCTATCATTTGATTTATTGTTAAATATACTTTTATGTATACATATAGTTTTACATATTTCATAAAAGCTTTTGAATAAGACGAATGATCAAACATGTTTAGAAAAGTCAACAGCGTCAAACATTTAGGGAACGAGGGAGTATAATTTATACTTATGTGTTACTACGTACGTACTCCCTATTACTCT
The DNA here is from genome assembly GCA_000338895.3 of Oryza meridionalis. Taxonomy (NCBI): domain Eukaryota; kingdom Viridiplantae; phylum Streptophyta; class Magnoliopsida; order Poales; family Poaceae; genus Oryza; species Oryza meridionalis. The sequence continues at coordinate 3,834,654 of CM002529.2, read as the reverse complement.
TGACGTATGTATATTGTGTGCCGATTCGATCGACTCGTGTTCGTGTGTGTCTGAACTCTGAACACTCCATGTAAAAATGCCATTCGAGGAAGAAGAATCCTCATTTCTGTTTCATGGTCTTTGTTTGGCGGTTTGTGACTTGTTTTTTAGATTTCCAACAGCTTAGGAGTAGAAATTTTGACGTGGGACTAAAATAATCTGAAAATAGACTCCATAAACTTTTCAAGAGGTACTCATAAGCTCCGAGAGTTCTTCTGGATCAACGACTAGGTCCATAAGAAGTTGATGCTGTTAAGAGATCCGAATCCAAATTTAAAATATGTAGAACTTTATTTCTGTATCTTCTGTGCAGCAGCGGGGGACTCGGTAGGTCGCGCCGACCGCGAGTACCCCTACCCATTGGCACGGGCGCCCGAGAGAAAGCAAGCAACGTTTGCTGCTGGGCCGCAAGTTCCCACCATAGGTCCATTGACAGGGCTTCGTGGAGACGTGGACTCTACCAGGGAAATGCTGAGTAGGATCGTGGGGCACACGGCGGCGGACCAACGCCACACAGAGGTAGAACAACGCCAAACACCCAGCGGAAGATGCTCTGAATGCACACACGCATACTCTACCCTTATGAGCGCTTTCGAAAAAGCACCTCTAGGATATTCAAATAACTAGTTGAGCTACGCTCACTTTGCTAAATATTCAAATTTTGACAAGTTATCTCTGGAAGTCCACAAATATATAGCAAAACCGTTATTTGTACCAAAACACGTGTATGCAAAATACCACCTTATGTACCAAAATTTTTTGTTGCGAGATGTAGAAGTTAAATTTGAACTTGTATGTTTATAGAGGGATATATCACATATTAATACATATTCTTGAAATTTTTATAACCATTTAAGTGAAATACGAACAACAAGTGGATATCCTTTTGGGGGATAAAAAAAGTTTCCCCTTATGTATGCAAAACCGTCCTTTTGAGTGATGCCGGCGCATCAGCGGCACTCAAAAGGACGGAGATCTGCATCTTCTTCGCCCTCTTCAATGGTGGGCTTGAGAGATCAGCCAGCCAGGCTTCGCTTCCGCAAGGTGCACATGTTGAGTGTTTCCAGAACGAACAAGATACGGGTAGAGAAGGAGAAGTTAGCAAAGTTAGACAAGATTGGAATGGGCATAGGAACATGTATTATATTGATGTACCAGATCGGCTAATACTCCCAGGTTGACACAAAAGTTGGTGAGTGCTAGGCTGTTAGCTTGCCCGGAGACTACCAATCTCTTCAGGTCAACCGATGGATCCAAGTCACTGAGTTAATATCAACCATATATCGGTAGCTAGTAGCGCAATTAATTCACCTCAACAGCGTGTGTATATATAGTTAACAGCAATTCCAATTACTGACGTACGCTAGTACTGCCGTGCTCATTCGTTCAGACCGTCGACGATCGACAACGTAGGAGATAGGTAAGTAGGCAGCTGGGCTGGGCGTCGTCGGTCGCCATGCATCTCCGGCCGTTGTTGTCGTTAGCTTGTCTGCTCGTAGCCGCGCTCTTCCTCCTGCAGAGCTCTCCGACCAGCTCGTCGTCACCTCCACCTCCATCGCCACCCGGTAAGTTATATCTGACTAACCCGTAAATCGATTTATAGATCAAAACAGACTAGAAACCCGGTCAAAACAATTTTTAGCTATAGTTCATTTACTTTTAGGTATGTGCTTCTATGCTCCTCACTAAAAAAACCTCCACGGATATTAAAGCTCATGAATGGTTTAGATTAAAAGTTGCTTAACAGAGTAAAAGTCATTAGGGAGGGGCAGTTTTGTCCTGGATGAAGTTATCACATACTTGATCAGCCGATGAGGAGTTACAAATCGATGACTCGTATCGCCCACGTTCTGATTGTTGAGGCACCTCCTTCTTCCTCCTCTCGCCACACCGCCTGTCCCGTTAGTCTACCACGGTATGCTCCCTGCCTTCGTCCATTTCTGATTTTTCTTGTCATGCTTCTTATCTCTACCATCTCATTTTTTGATTTGGCAAGAAGCACAGCCTGAACATGGATGCCAATCAAATGGTGGATTGAGGTGATGCACATGTGTAGCTGCAATAGAGGAGGATTCGCTGTTTTGGAATCATGGAATGCCTTCTTTTATTTTCTTGTACTTGCGATCGAGTGCGGCGACAAGCGAGGCGGCGTTGCGTCTGGATTGAATGTCCGGGATACGGGTAACTACCTCAAGGACGAAATTGCCCTTCCTAATAACGTTTAGCCTGTCAATCACCTTTTAATCTAGACCATTCACCATCTTTAACATTCGTGCGTTCTTTTTTTCGAGGAGCATAGAAGCACATCTCTTATTTTTATTATATATGCGGCACCCTTTTAATCCAAATTCCGGTACTCATATCAGTCCAAACTTGATCTAAAATAGAGTAAAGTAAGCGAGTGATATCTCTCTTGATTTCATTTTAGCTCCGCCCCAACCATGAGTTAGCCACTTACACCGCTAGTAATTAATGTTGCTTCACCACTGTTGCTCGAAACACCACTGTGTGACTAAGGGCCTGTTTAGTTCACGAAAAGAAAATTTTTGGATGTTACATCGGATGTTTGACCGGATGTCGGAAGGGGTTTCTGGACACGAATAAAAAAACTAATTTCATAACTCGCTTGAAAACCGTGAGACGAATCTTTTGAGCCTAATTAAACCATCATTACCACATGTAGGTTACCGTAACACTTATAACTAATCATAGACTAATTAGACTCAAAAGATTCGTCTCATAATTTCCATCTAAACTATACAATTAGTTTTTATTTTAATCTATAGTTATTCGATAAGATATTTTTTGGAAAAACTTTTTGGAAACTAAACCAGGCCTAAAAGTGTTTCAGGTGCGGCAGCTAGTGAAGACGACGGCGGTGGTTCGACGGTCTGGGCTGGCGTAGCGGTGGCTGACACAGACGGCGGCGGCGGCGGAGGCGAGAAAACGGCCCAAAGACGGTCGTTGCGGGGCCGGCGGCGGCGGCCGCCGCCGCCGCCTACGTCCCACGCCGCTGAGATACAATCTATTTCGCCGCCTCCGCCGCCGAAGCCGGATCACCAGTTTTTCGGCTTTACGGGCTATCCGAGAAGGCCGCCGCCGGCGATCTAGGATCGGAGTTAGTTGGCTCGGTTAATTAACCGAGATCAAGCTAGCCTTCTTCCTGGGTGATGAGTGATGAGGCAATGACTCGTTCTGTTGCTGTTCGTCTCCGTAGTATGCGTGCGTGTCAATTCAATTCGACGTTATTTTATTCCATCTTAATTTGGATATCATGTAATAATTAATGTCCTTCAAGGAGAAATAATCAGTGTTTACAGTTTCCATGGATGCATGGTCACGACTAGGGAAGTTTGGGATGAAGATGTTTGATTATTGATTGAAGCTGGAACAATTAGTTGGTGTTTTATGTATGTTTTTATCTAACAAAAGTTATCGTGTGCAGTATGCTTGACTGCTTGTGATCTCTTAACCAATTTGTCAGAGTGGAGTTGCAATTCAATCAGTCAACAAGAGCCATGGCAGCAGAGAGACCACCGATTCTCTCACAGGAACAACACCAAGCCTGATGGGTGTCTTTTGACTTGTGGGTTTATAGGGTGGATCTCACGAATCAGGACTTATGTCCCTCTAGAAGAACAAATGCATGTGCGTTGTAACGGGTGAAATTTATTAATCTTATTATTATTATATAGTTTAGTTAAGATGAAATTCACTGTGGGAGTTCGCTTGGATATAATATTTTTAGAAAATCATGAGCTGCAGTTAGGAGTCCGATCGTTTCAAGTTAGCATGCGAGTTTTTCTAAACAGATTTCTTATATGATTCCTTCTATATTAGCAAAAGTGAACGATTTTAAAACCCGACTCAAATACGGATATGTATTTCCAAAAACAGACGAACTTAAAATCCGACTTATATACGGATAACGTACCAAAATACCAGTAAAAACATCTTTAATTTTTATAATAGTAGAAAAGAGTTGTTTCCCATCTAACCATATGACGAAAATAGAGACTCAAACGCGCAAAATAAACTGTGTCTATTTTTTTTTCAAGGCTCTCTACGTTAAAAAGCTCACTTTAACCAAGTAAAACTTCGAGCCTACTCATCTTGTTTGCGCATTTTTATTTCAGAAAATTAAAAATAAAATCATAGCAAATGATTCATATTTTTAAGGTGCTTTTACACAATTATTCATATTCCTAAAATTATTTTACACAATATTTTTTGAAGGACTTTTTGTTACACAATATTGATTTTATCGCTTGAGGAAGAATGCGGTGGGACAGGCTTGAGAAGGAAAATGGCAGGGATGGGTACAAATTAAAATCCACGAGTAATCCTTTGCTACTTAGGTGGTGTTCTTTTCTCCTAAAGATGAAGATTAAGTTTTTACGTAAAACGATGTGTTATTAACGTATGATTGATTGAGTTTTAATTATTACAAACTTGAAAAATAGATTAATTTGATATTTTAGAGCAACTTTTATATAGAAAGCTTTCACACGAAACGTACCGTTTAGTAATTTAAAAAACGTACCAAGAATATTTAAAAGTTTATCAATTTTTATTGGAGGAAAGAACAAGGCCTTAGGGCACCTCTAGTCCTGGTTCCGCTGTTGCAATGTTTAACATCCATTTGTGAAGGGATGCAGGTCCTCAGCAGTAAATGTAGAGAGCACTGTTTAAATAGTGATTTGTGTCTTGTGCTACAGTGATTTCATTAGTACGGTAGCGCGTCGATGTAGCAACAGTGTTCTATCAGTAATTTGTTTTTCCTGTTGAATGATTTTTACTGAAGTATGGTACTGTAGCAACTAGTATGTGACGTTCGACGGAGATCCAATGGCTCAAAATATGAGCCATGTAAAATACTGTAGGTCCTTTGCATTTTACTCTTCAATGCAGAGAGGATCTACAGTGTTTTGCATTGGCTCAATCATCAATGTCCATCCTTTCTCGCACGAACCATGATTATTTTTTAATCGTTGAATTTAACTCTTTTTTTAGGTTAATTTTTTCCCTTGACACATAAGTGTGGATTGCTCCAATGTGTTGTGTTCGGTTGTCCGGTTTAATTTTACCTATACAGGAGCTAGGATGAAACTGGTTCGGATAGTTTCCGTTCGTCCGGACCATTTTTGGATTCGGATAGTTTCGGTCGGAACTATCCGAAAATTCTCGGATTCAGAAACGAATTCGGATTTTTTTTCTCGGAAACGAAAACGAATACAGTAAGGGTACTATCCGTCGGAATCGGAAAACGGTCGGAAACTATCTGGAATTTTTTTCGGATGTCCGCAGACATTGAGCAAATTTTAGAAAAAAACAGGTATATATACATAACTTTTTCATACGGAATCAAATGAAGACAAACTTTATATCAAAATTGTAGAGCTCGATGAGATCTGTAACTTTCTTATTGACTATTTTATTATTTGAGGTCATTTAAGGGTCTAAATATTCATTATAATATACCATACTAATTTTTACAAAATCTCAGATCTACAATTCAAACGATATCTGATGGAGATCTTTGTAGTTTAAAACATTTGAATTTGAAAGCATTTAAAGCGTAAAACAAATATTACAAGTTTCGAAGATGTGAAGTAAAATAAATAACATCTCCAATTTATACAATGTCAAGTAAGTTATACATGTAGCAAAAAGTCTTGAGAATAGAAAATGATAATCATATTTGCATATGGATCTCTTAGAGGAACAACCATGAGAATCGATTTTCACATGCGGTTGTGAGACCGTCTACAAAATTGACGATATAAATGTTGGAGATGTTAAATTAAAATAATAAGTGATATCTCTTTCTTAATCAAGAAACTCAATTTGAGGGGCTTTTTATATACCGGTAAATATTCGCTACCGTATTCGTTCCGTCTCGTATTCACTCCGTATATGTATTCGATAATATTCGATTTCATTTCCGTATCCGAGTTTTCGAATCCGATTCCGAAAAAAAAATATGAAAACGAATATGATAAAGCTAGTTTTCGATCCGTTTTCATCCCTAACTGGAGCTGCTCTTACTTCTAAATAAATTAAAGTTTACTTTTGAAATCTAAGGTTATCCATGAGTTTGGCTTGCACCTATACCGATGATTATCCAGGCTTAGGCTGAGTTCGTTTCTCCCCTTCCCATCTTATAATCCCTCTTTTTTACACACATATTTTCTGAACTATTATGTGTTTTTTAAAAAAATATATATATAGAAAAACGACTTGAAAAAGAATCATATTAATTCAGCCACCCTTTTTTCCATGCGAGAGTGAGAATTATCCAACTGATACAATCGAATATAGCCTTATGGAATAGGGAGGCCACAACTGAGGTCATGGTAAAAGCGATGAGCTCATGAGAGAGAGGGGATCTTCCAACTAAGCTAAACAAATACCAGCAATTTAGTTTGATAATAAGTGAACAGTTGAGAGTTGACTAACCTCCTGTTTAAAGTTATTTTTTCTTTTTAGATAAAAATACAGATATATAGTTTCATATATTTTATAAGAAATTAATAGTCAAAGTACTGAACTACACAAAACTATACTCACTAGTGGTGAGGTGGTAAAGTTATGGTACATGACTCTACTCATCAAGATTCGAATCCTAGTGCCCATAAATATTACGTACTTGCAGGTGGGATTTTAATACTTCGTAGGATTATATTGCGATTAGGGATGTGGATTTTAGGCCTTGTTTTGTTCACAAAACAAAAATTTTCACGCTGTTACATCGAATGTTTGAACACATACATGGAGTATTAAATGTAGGAAAAAAACCAATTACTTCGTACATAGATTGCGTGTAAATTACGAGACGAATCTTTTAAGCCTAATTGCGCCATGATTTGACAATGTGGTGTTACAGTAAACATTTGCTACTAGCGGATTAATTAGACTTAATAAATTCGTCTCCCAGTTTCCGGCGGAATCTATAATTTATTTTGTTATTAACTACGTTTAATACTCCAAATGTGTGTCCATATATCCGACGTGACAACCAAACCCAAAAATTTTCTCAAACTAAACCAGGCTCACTATTTTTTTTGGCAAAATTTGCTACAGGACATCCAAAAAACATGTAATTAGTTGGGAGACACCGCAAAAACGCTTATTTGCTATAGGGCACCACAAAAAACTGGTAATTAGCTGCTGGATACCTGCGGGATTATTTTATTATATCCTGAGAAATTGGAGAGAGAAACAACTGTGTAAGTACGATTTTACCCTTCAATTTTTTTTCTTTTTCTTTTTTCACTATCCTTCTCTACTCCTCCTTCCTTATTCTTCTCTCTCTCGTTCTTTCTCTCTCTCTTTCCGAACCCGCCGATGACCGCGCTCCAGCTGACCACATTGGACGCGACCGTGCCGCCGATCTGCTCCATCTGGGCGAGCACGTCCAATGCCTCGTCGCACAGCCCAGCTGTAGCGTAGCTGGTGATCAGGGTATTCCATGTCACGATGTTCTTCTCCGTCGCGTCCCTGAAAGCTTTCTTGGCGTTGTCCATCTCCCCGAGCTTGCCGTACATGCACACCAGCGAGTTGGTGATGAACACGTAGCCATGGATAACGCCCTTCACGACGCCGCAGCCGTGTGTCGCCTCCCCTTTGGCCAATGCAAGGTCGCCGGCATAAGGGCACGCCGAGAGCGCCACGGCCATGGACTCGGCGTTCCCCTCACAGCCGCTCCTATGCATTTCACCGAACAGTTGAAGAACATCAGCGCGAGAGCGAGGTCCCCGCGGGAACGGCAGAGGTGGGCGCGGAGGAGGCGATTCCATGGGATGGCGCTGGTGATCGGAGGGTAGTGGTGGATCGGTTGGTCGCCGGCCACCGCCCCGCCGTGTCCGCACCACATGGCCGACCTCGCCTGGGCACCCATCCACACCGCCGCTGCGCTGCTCAGCCCGGGGACTTCGCCCTCGTCCACCGCGTCGGCGCCGGGGCGCCTCGAAGGAGAACGCGGCGTCGCCACCGCATTCCCAGCCGCCGATTCAGGAAGACTTCCAGTCGAGTACCTGCACATAATAGGCCGTAGACATTGTGCGCCGCCCACTCGAGTTCCTCTCGGCCGTCGCCGCCTCGCCGCTGGCCTGCTGAACCTGTTGCCATCGCCGGCGAGAGAGGGGCGTACATTTGAGCTTACATAGAGGGTCCACGTTGGATTCATTTGAGGAAAAGGTAAACTTGTCTTTAATGATTATTTCTCTCTCCAATTTCTCTGGATATAATAAAATAATTTCGTGGATGTCTAGCAGCTAATTATCAGTTTTTTATAGTTGCATATACTAAATAAATATTTTTGCAGTGTCTTTCAGCTAATTACAACTTTTAAATTTTGCCCTATTTTTTTAGGAAAAAAAAAGAAAGGGAAACTATACTAGTAGTAGGAAGTTCTTCAAAGGTTCACTCGGCGGCACACGCGCTGCACGCACGCGCACATCGCCTCCACCACCGCCGCGGCGCCACCGCCATGGCCGCGCCGTGCAGGTGCAGCCGCGGCGCCCTCCCACTCCTCCTCATCTCCCTCTCCGCCGCCTACCTCACCTACACCGCCCTCCTCTCCTCCCGCTCCCTCCTCCCCCTCCCCACCGCCTCCTTCCCCGGCGCCACCGCCGCCTCCTCCTCCCGCCGCCTCGCCTCGGGCCGCCCGACGGCGGCGGCGGCGTTCCACACCGCGGTCACCGCGTCGGGCTCCCTCTACAACACGTGGCAGTGCCGGGTCATGTACTACTGGTTCAAGCGGGCGCGTGAGGCCGGCGGCGGCGGAGGCGGAGGCGCCGAGATGGGCGGGTTCACCAGGATCCTCCACTCCGGGAAGCCCGACGCGTTCGTCGACGAGATCCCCACCTTCGTCGCTGACCCGCTCCCCGCTGGCACGGATCAGGTACCGCGTTCGTCTCTGCTGGTTGGTGGTGAAACTTGCAGATTGTTGCTACCAATTTGATCGTTGCGTTCTTGGTCTTTCGTTACTTGTTCGTTGCAATTCTGGATAAAATGTGGGTTCCTCATAGAAATTAATAATAGTAAGTGAAATCGAGAAATTCCAAACATGTGGACTTCCGTGTGAATTTGTGGATCATGTGGAATCAAATCAATCAATGTGGCATTGTGTGAATTTTGTTGACATTTCATTCCGTGCACGCAAGCTAATCCCCATATATGAGAGTACTTGAATAGCGCTATTAGACATTTCAGCCTTTTTCTTGTGAGGGTACAGTATACCAAACATGTGGAAATGTGAGTGCTAAGGACGGCCCAGTTGATGGAAAAAGAGTGAGACTTGCAGTTGCAGCTAGGATCTCACGTGGTGAAAAGGTTTAAGCATAATTTGGTTCCATCTTGTGCCTGCCTTTTTCATCATGATAACGTATGAAGCAGGATAATATGCTAATAATCCTGTGTGCTGTAGCTGTCTGATTGTACCGTGCTATGCAGAAATTTAACCGTAACTTTTTTCGCCAGGAAGGTTGAAGGAGGCCATCCGAATGATTAAGAAGGAGAAAAAATTTAACCGTAACTGTTCTGGCTATATAGCTTATATCCTGTACATCATTTTTCAAAAACAAAAAAACAAAAAAACCTAGCATGCTGATGAATCAATAATTTAGAAGAAACTTAGTACCAAAACGGATGTTATTGTTCCAATTGCTTTTGTCTTTTATGAGGTGAAGTGTTCCGTAGATGCTGGTTTGAATTTTTGTCCTTAACAGAGTTCATGCTTATATCTCAGGGATACGTTGTTCTCAATAGGCCTTGGGCATTTGTTCAGTGGCTTCAAAAGGCAGACATACAAGAAGAGTAAGTTTGGTAGGTTTATATGAGAAGCATGGCTTAGTCTAAAGTTTCAATACTTTAGTTAACTTTCATAATGTTTTACAGATATATCTTGATGGCAGAACCAGATCATCTTATTGTCAAACCTATACCGAACTTATCAAGGGATGGTCGTTCAGCAGCTTTCCCTTTCTTCTACATTGAGCCCAAAAAATATGAAAGTGTGCTGCGTAAGTTCTTCCCTGAACATGAAGGACCAATAACCAAAATTGATCCTATTGGTAATTCCCCTGTCATCGCAAGAAAGGTAATTTGTTTCCCCATGCGATATATTGTGATCACCTACACATAACAATGCAATTTATTGATTTATGTTTTTCCTGATTTCCTAGGAATCTCTTGCAAGAATTGCTCCAACTTGGATGAATATTTCAATAGCAATGAAGAAAGATCCTCAAACAGATAAAGCTTTTGGCTGGGTTCTTGAAATGTAATTCCTGCCATTCAGTTTCTTAGTTCCCAATTCCTTCCAGGCTTTCAGCCTGGCTTTGTTATGCATTCCAAATCTAATATTTCTGTGGTCTCATTTGTGGAAAATAGGTATGCTTATGCCGTAGCATCCGCTCTCCATGGAGTGGGTAACATCTTACATAAGGAATTTATGATTCAGGTCTGATGCTCAGTTAATTAGCATGACATCATGCATATTGGATAGTATGTGCAATCCTCTCCTGAGCTGATAATATTGTCCTGTTGTTTTAGCCACCATGGGACTTGGAAATTGGTGATGCATTTATCATACATTATACTTATGGGTGTGACTATGATATGAAGGTAATCGTTCTCCTTTTGATGTGGAGTTTCAGTAACTGTATCTGGTAGTTTCCTGTTTTAACCATATCTTTTGTGCACTAGGGTAAACTCACTTATGGCAAAATTGGAGAATGGAGATTTGACAAAAGATCCTATGATAGTAAACCTCCTCCTAGAAATTTGCCATTGCCTCCAAATGGTGTACCTCAAAGCGTGGTATGGTACAGCTCTCTATGCAGATATCTAATCTTAAGTTTGCATCTTGAGTACCTTCTTTCTTCGTCTTTTAAATGGACATTAATTTTATTATCTTTTGTACTGCTTGATTATTTTTTGTGTGAGCCATATCTTCTTTAGTATATTCAACCTTGCAAGAAAAAGTTTGATTATGAAAGATAATGCACCACACAACTACATGGAAGACAAAATACAAAAAAAGGGCTAAATTGATATAAGTACCAGTGTTGCAATGCGAATCATTGATGCATTGAGACAGTAATGGGTATTGACAAGTAATTCAATATGATGCATTGGCATTTGTGAATGTCCTGTCAGAATAAAATGAAAGGTATTTTATTTGTCTGAAACGGCTACAGGTTTCTTGAGATCGCTTCATTAGAATAACCTTGCTTGATAAGTCTTCTCCATCAAGCTAATGCATAATGCAAACAGTACAGCCCTTGTTTGCTTTGTGTATATCCTTTTTTTTTCCCTTGGAATGGTCACTAATCCATATCATGGAATTTGTGTTGGCCACAGGTGACACTTGTGAAAATGGTCAATGAAGCAACAGCCAACATACCCAACTGGGATTCTTATGCAGCTGCATAGCTGATTCACCTTGTTACAATCTGATGGTTAGTTCGTCAATTGTGTGGGCCTAATTTTCCAAGCAAAGTTAATGCATGATAACTAGCCAAGCCTAGAAGTGGGTGGATGACAAAGCGGGATGCATATAGCTGTACAAGTTAATCCAGGGCCACTGACACCATTCAATTATGCTTGAATTTTCCAGCAGACAGAAACCAAGTTAGTGCAAAGCAACCCCTTCTTTAACTGAAAGTCTGAAACACACAAACTACGATCAATAAACTCGCAGTGTTTATTGCAATGTAAGTGAGTGATGAGTAGTGGTGAGTTCTTCTGGTTCTGAGCCTGAATCCTGACTTCATTCTGATTTTCTCCTTCAGTGAAGTCAAGCATAGATTGATCTTTATACAAGACAAGTAGACAATCAAACACTGTAGTTGCTTTTTCCCCCCAATTGGAGTCCACCTGTTCCAACTGCCAATGCATAATTAGGTTTGATGAATATTGTAACTGTTTTATTCTCTAAATAAAAAGGAATATAGCTTCTTTATACTGTCGTCTGGAGTTCTGAACTACCGCTCACCTCTCGTTATCCTAAATCAACGAAATCATTTTAATTCTACAATGAACAAGGGAAATTACTGCGACTCAAATAAAGTTAACTATGGCTTAAAACAAGAAACTTAAAACAAGAAAAAAATATTTTCCAGATGGATTATTAGAAGAAAGGAAAAACTATTTTTCCTTCATGATTTTTTTACCCCGCATATTATGGTCCAAGTTGCACAAAATAATACTCCCTCCGTTTCAGGTTTTAAGATGTTTTGACTTTGGTCAAAGTCAAACTGCTTCAAGTTTGACTAAGTTTATAGACAAATATAGTAACATTTACATTACCAAATTAGTTTTATTAAATTAATAATTAAATAAATTTTATAATAAATTTATTTTGGTTCAAAAATATTACCTTTTTTCTATAAACTTGATTAGACTTGAAGCAAAAGTCAAAACATCTTATAATCTAAAATGGAGGGAGTAGGTATGTTGACACGTAGCATACAACGCCGGGTATTATGGCCCTAAAGTTTCACAAAACCACAACGTTAACCATTTTAACATACTCCTATATCAAATTAGAAAAAAAAACGGATGTAACATTTATATTATGGATAAAATGCTCATAAATTTGATATATGACGGTAGAACTTAAAAGTGTAGTAATGCGGTTTTGTGAAATGTTACGATCATAATAATTGGGGTTATGTGCCATATGACAAAGTTCATGTGGTTTTGTGCAACTTAGGCCTTGTTTAGTTTGGGAAATTTTTTGGGTTTGGTTGTCACATTGGATATACGGACACACATTTGAAGTATTAAACGTAGTCTAATAACAAAATAAATTACAGATTCCGTCAGGGAACTGCGAGATGAATTTATTAAGCCTAATTAATCCGTCATTAGCAAATGTTTACTGTAGCACCAGTGCACCACATTGTCAAATCATGGCGAATTAGGCTTAAAAGATCAGAAAACCTAGATGAACGGGATACCCTTGTATGATATAGTACCTAGTACCTGATACCTGTTATGCTACCAGCTGTATGGTACCCGATACCTGTGATAACTGTTACCCGGTACTTGTGGTACCTAGGACCTGATACTTGTAATACTCGTGCAAGAGAATAGTTAATATACCTATCCCGTTGCAACGGGATCCTGTCTTGTAGCAGCCCTCTTAAAAGATTCGTCTCGCAATTTACACGCAATCTGTGTCATTGTTTTTTTCCAACATTTAATACTCCATGCATGTGTCCAAATATTCGATATGACAGTGTGAATTTTTTTTTTTTTGGAACTAAACATGCCTTAGATATATGTTGGGGTTTTATGGAATTTACACTTTTTTTTAAATACAAATCCGGTCAAACAGAAAGTCAATTCCCGTGTTCCACTTCACCCTTTTCCGGTCGTCTTCCTCGTCTCGCTCCCCTGCCAGATCTCCCCTCCCCTTCGCCTCCCATGCCTCCGCCCCCATCTCCTCCTCCTCTCTAAGCTCTCGCGTCGCCTCCAAAATGGAAGCCGCGGCGGCGGCGGCGCGCGGCCGCCTCCGGTCGCGCCAGTACGCGGTGCTGGGGCTCACCTTCGCGGCGTACGCCTCGTTCCACGCGTCGCGCAAGCCGCCCAGCATCGTCAAGGCGGTGCTCTCCGCCGACTGGGCGCCCTTCTCGGGGCCCCGCGGCCCGCACCGCCTCGGCGAGCTCGACGTCGCCTTCCTCTCCGCCTACGCCGCCGCCATGTTCGCCGCGGGCCACCTCGCCGACCGCGCCGACCTCCGCCGCCTCCTCGCCGCCGCCATGCTCGCCTCCGGGGCCACGTCGGCGGCGCTCGGCGCGGCCTACTTCCTCGGCGTGCACAGCCTCGCCTTCTTCCTCGCCGCGCAGGTCGCCAGCGGCGTCGTCCAGTCCGCCGGGTGGCCCTGCGTCGTCGCCGTCGTCGGGAACTGGTTCGGCCACGCGTCCAGCCGCGGGACCATCATGGGGGTGTGGAACTCGCACACCTCCGTCGGCAACATCGCCGGCTCGGTCCTCGCCGCCGCCGTGCTCGAGTTCGGGTGGGGGTGGTCGTTCTTGGTGCCCGCGTTTGTCATTGCGGCGCTCGGCGTCGTGGTGCTAGTGTTCTTGATCGCGCATCCAATGGATGCTGGGTTGGACATTGAAGCAATTGAGGTTGAGATGAATGGGGGGAGTGGAGAGGAGGTGGAGCTTCTTGGGGAGGACAAGAAGGAAGATGAAGATGTGTTGGAGGTGGAGGCCGTAGCAGAATTGCCGAGAGCCATTGGGTTCTTGGAGGCATGGAGATTGCCCGGTGTCGCGCCATTTGCATTCTGCCTCTTCTTCTCTAAGCTTGTTGCTTATACCTTCCTTTACTGGTTGCCGTTCTATATCCGGCACAATGGTATGTCCTATATGCTTCAAGTACATTCTATTTCTTAATTTTTCAGTTGAGAATCAGTAGAGTATGATCTTATTGCTTGATGCTAATTTTTTATAATCACCGTTAACCGAATGAAGACTGATAGTGTCTGCTGTCTAGCACTCTAGCAATGGGTTTAACTCAACTATCTGTGCTGCAAGTTTGTTAACCTTGCATCCTGAGCCCTAACTGTGCTGTCGAACTCTAGAGGGTTGGAATTATGTTGATGCCAGAAGTTTCAAGATGCTGGGTTTTAGGCCTGATTCAAATTTGTTGGATGATTAGATAGTTATATAGTAGCATCATCAACACATCAACAGAATTCAAAAAACAAAAGTTCTATTTACGAGACTGTGATTTATATTGCAGCTCCTCTGTTTGATTTAGATTAGTGAGTGGATTATTATTATGCATTATCTACTTGATTATAGGGATAGATTAAATATTTTGAGAAATAAACTATCAAATAGCTTAAAACAAGTGCTCTAAGCAATCCAGTAGAATAAGTTTTTGTGAGAACTTACTTTTCGAAGCGTGAAGCAAATAATCTGTTTCAATAATCTAGTGATAAGCTGAAAAGAACAAGGTAAGAAGAGGATACTGAATCTTTGCATGTGGAAGCACCATTTAGTTGTTGATTGAAATGATTACCATCAAACTTATACTATGCATCATAACCAACATAGCTTTCCAGCTAGAGGCATGAAAGAACTAATAGAATTTGATGCAAGTGTCTAATCTAGCTTATGAAGCATAACTATGCCCTTCTATGATGAGATGAAAGATTGTCTTCTATCTGTAGGATTTTGTGAATTTCTGGTAGCATTATTTCTGTTCTCGTTGTCTGGAGTAAGATATCTCTGGTATCATTTTAGAGCAGACATAAGAGCATGTTCTATTTACTCAACATCCGATGTTCGATTTTGCAGCTGTAGCAGGTCAGTTCTTATCACACAAGGCTTCAGGAATTTTGTCTGTTGTTTTCGATATTGGAGGAGTTTTGGGAGGCATTTCGGCTGGTTTGCTCTCAGACAAAATAGGTGCCCGTGCTGTAACATCAGCTCTGTTCCTTTTTCTTTCAATCCCCGCGCTTATCCTTTACCGGACATATGGAAGCATATCCATGCACCACAACATTGGGCTCATGTTCCTCGCCGGCTACTTTGTGAATGGCCCATACTCACTCATCACCACAGCTGTTGCTACTGATCTTGGTACTCAGGATGCAATCAAGGGAAACTCGAGAGCTTTGGCTACAGTGTCTGCGATAATCGATGGCACGGGTTCTGTTGGGGCGGCTTTGGGACCCTTGTTAACTGGGTATATTTCAACAAGAGGATGGAACAGCGTATTTTTCATGCTGATTGTTTCCATATCACTTGCCCTGGTGTTTTTGATACGGCTGGCAAAAGATGAGATTGTTAGCAAGATCAGGGCGAGGCATTAGTCTTTGTATTTTTCTGATTTTTGAGGACTGTAGATGGTTAGGAAGAGTTGTAGATGATAGAAATACGCCATTTCTTTGAGGACTGTCAATCTTTCATCCTGGAGACCTGGATTATACATCGTCGGTTATATGCTTGGCAAGCAAACATTTGATGGAATCATTTTTGTACAAAAGTTCCCCAATATTTTTTGGCCGGGCCAACAGTTTCCAATATCACGGCACACAATCAAAATGTCCATAGGTTCTTGATGAATTTCTGCCGGAGGAAGGAGAAGTGGTGCTGACAAGTGGGCCCTGTATTTTTTTAATTTTTACCCTTGTCACTTGCACGTGGAACCCACTTCTATTTTAAATTCAAGATGGACCTATGTCTGATGGTATACTCCCTTCATATAAGTGTAGGAATAGATTGAAGATACACTACAATATATAGCGGGTAATAAGGTAGGACCCATCTAAGAAAAAACAAACATGAGTCATGCCACAATAAAAAAAATAGGTAGGACCCACCACAAAGTGCTTATAAACTGGTAGTAAGTTTATAGCTTGGTAGTAACTATTTACTATTTTCACGATGTATCTTATCTAGCAGTAAAAATATTTTAATGCTTAATACTCACTTTTCCACTATATTGTGGATGTCCTAATGACTAAGATGCCGTAAGATGTCCTAATGACTAAGATGCCGTAAGATGCCGTGTCAGGACATTTCGACGTGTCAGTACATTTCGACCAAGTCAATTTGGGACGTCAAACAAAAACCGTTTTCCAAACCACTGGAGGAGTCAATTTGCATTAGTCCCTTTGAAGTGGGAGGAGAGGTAGGGTGCCATGTCGGTAGATTTAGACAAGTCAATTTGGCACGTCAACAATAAAACGTTTCCCAAACCATTGAAAGAGTCAATTTGCATTAGTCCTTTTGAAGTGGGGGCAGAGGTTTGGTTAATAACCAGTTTTGCCATTGAGGGATGAGATTCTAGCAGACTTAGGGGCTGTTTGGATGTGACTAAAAATTTTTAGGCCCTGTCATATCGGATGTTTGGACACTAATTAGAAATATTAAACGTAGACTATTGACAAAACCTGTTCTATAATCCTGGACTAATTCGCGAGACGAATCTATTGAGCCTAATTAATACATGATATCCTATACTCTCTTCATACTTATAAAGGAAGTCGTTTATGACAATGTTTAAGTCAAACCTTGGGAATATAAATTATGAATAACTCTCAAGTTGTTGAGTTTGAAAATATAAAAATTATATGAATAGATTTGTCTTGAAAAATACTTTCATAAAAGTATACATATATCACTTTTCAATAAATATTTTTATAGAAAAAAGAAGTCAAAGTTGTGTTTTGGAGACCGTATCGCTGTCCTAAACGACTTCCTTTATAAGTACGAAGGGAGTATGATACTACAGTAAACATGTGCCAATTAAGGATTAATTAGGCTTAGAAAAAGTCATGCGAAATAGATCTTATTTATGTAATTAGTTTTGTAAGTAGTTTATATTTAATATTCTAAGTTAGTGTCTAAACAGCTGATGTGACAGAGACCAGTTAAGTATATTCCATGATCCAAACACCCCCTTATTCCAATATTAGGCCTCTACACGATGGGCCTTCACAACGCCACCCCTCCGCCGACGCCGATGCTGCCCTGGTTGCCGGCGGCGGCGGTGGCGTCCCCGTCGGCGCCAACTTCTTCAATTCCTTCCTCGATGGCATCGAAGGCCAACTCCTGGCTGCCGGCGGCGGGGGCCCCGCGGTGCCCCTGGCCGGCCTCAACCCTCCCCGTTGGCGCTGATTTCTTCAATTCCTTCCACGATGGCGTCGACGCAGTAAGCTCTGTATTCCCCATTAATCCGTTCACAGCAACTTCGACCTACTGATGATGCAAGGTCCTGCAGGTTGCCCCCAAGAAAGGGCTGGTTGAGTGGATGACCAGACTGATTGCTATTCCCCAATGCGAGGTTTTGGGTCCAAAAGTGAGCCGTCTGCAGATGACCAAGACCGATCCATCTCCGAGGAAACTACTTTGTTTTTTTAATAATAATAATATTATTATTTTCTCGTGGATTTAGTCATTGCTACCATGGAGCAAGCATGCCGGCAGTCCACTTATCCAAGACTCCAAGTCCAAGCCCCACTCACTTGCTGGAATAAAGAAATCTCAGGCTTCTCTTCTACTAATACTAAGAGATAATGTACGGGGCTGGCTAGCTTCACGGTTGACGCCGAGTCACGAGGCCGATGCTGACACCGATTTCTTTTCATTTCAGGTAGACAGTCATTACCGTCGCAATCAGCGACCTGCTTGATGCCACCATGGGGAGTGTGGAGTCTGGTGGTAGTGGTAATTGAGTGTGATGCACCGAGACCATCAGTATAAAATCGGTGCCTGTGGGTTAAATTTCTTGAGAGCTGCGCATTTGAGGATTGGGAATTGTGGTGGCCATGAGGAACCCCTGCATTTGGTGTTGCTTGGTTCTGCTGACCTTGGTGGTCTGCGACAGTTGTTTCCACGAAGAGAGGAGACATCTTATGGACATTTGCGATGCGTTCCTTTGGCCGGCTGGCCCGCCTGACTGGAGTAGCAGAGATTGCTGCCGGTGGGAGAGGGTGACCTGCAGCTCTATCACAGGGCGTGTCACGGCCCTTGATCTTGATGCAGCTTATCCGTCGTGGTATGGCCTACTCAACTGCAGTATGTTCCTTCCATTCCGTGAGCTGCAGAATTTGTCCTTGAGAAATGCCGGCATCGCGGGATGCATGCCTGGTGCAGGTCAGCAGGTCTCCCTTCCTTCTCCTCCCTCAAGCTGTTTCACATATCGAAGAAGGCATTTAGGAACATTGATATTATATATTTACCAAGAGAAATTTTACAATCCTTGAGAGGTACCACAATTTTTAGTGCAAATTTGGTACCTCCGGTACTGAGAGGTACAAAATTTTACAGTAGAAAATACGGTATCTTTCGGTACCTTCTCAACGACTTTAAAATCACTCATTTACGGATTTACCAATCGTTGGGCCGCAAGTTGTAGCAACTAAGAAGTCTCTGTTCAGAATAACTTGGATTTCACCACACCAAGGTTGTCTTGCTAGATGTAAACACCTTGTCCCTGTGACCCACCGAGGAAGGGATCAGGGAGCTCCCTAGGGTGTGTGATGCTTAGGTAAAATGGTCACCTTGGTGTCCTTTTGTTGGACCTTCTCTAGGTAGGTGCATACGTATGCACGCAGTCGGATAATTCCTGTTGCATTAGTCTTTATTTTTACTAGTTTTCATATTTATAGTGTTCTTCATCATTCGCTGCAGGTTTTGAAGTATGGTCTAATTTACGCCTACTGGAAATCCTCGATCTATCTGAAAATGAGTTGAACGATAGTAGTATCATGCCTTTGGTTGGACTTGCATCTCTGCGTTCCCTATTCCTCGGTGGGAATGCCATAAAGAATGACTTTATTGTCCAAAGTAAGCATCACACATGCTTGTATTTTCAATATTAGTTTTTTTCCTGACAAAAGATTTTTTATTTCGGAATTTATCTCTTATTTTGGTTTATTTATTGATGTTATAGGATTAAGCAAAATGAAGCTGGATATTCTTGATCTAAGTTGGAATGGAATTTTCGGGAACATATCAAGAGGTATGGCATCTCATTTAAAGTTTTTGTGAAAGCATAAAGGTGCAATAGTAAATGAGTAAATGACCATGTCATGGTTCCAATATTTTACAACTGTTTCTACATTGTTCAAAATAATCTCAGCCACGCTTACAAATTAATGGCATGCAGTTTGAAGTTCAATCTTTGAACACCGATGTGAGTGTGGTGGAAAAGTGAATAAACTTTACACTTTACATTGGGGCACCAAATTTAAGTACATGATTATTATGGTAGTAATATATCTTGTTCTCCTTCAATCGATAAAATAATTCAAATTTAGTGTGATCACAAAGTAGATACACCAACTCCAAACCACAGTGTACTTAACTTCAGTAGTTTAGAACCAGAAGCTCCCAAGTCCCAAGGGCAAAAACTTTTAATTGCTGCCTTGTGGGAGTATTCTTTCAAATAGTCATGTCAAAGAAATCTTACTTAACTCTGCTCTTTATGCTATTTTGAAACATTAGTATGACTTCCCAGTTCCCAATGATTAGTATGTACTTCCTCCGTCTCATAATATAGCAACCTAGTACTACGTATGTGGACAAGCCCCCTGTCCAGATACGTAGTACTAGGTGATATCCCATCTAGTACTAGGTTGCTATATTGTGGGACGGAGTGAGTACTCGCAAACATAGCCTAGAATTAGGAGCAGCTATGTTTAGGAATCATGTACTGACATCACATAGTTCATTTCATTTACAGCTGTTTGCAATATGACCAGTCTTCAAGAATTGCATCTAAACGGAAATTTTTTCTTTGGGGTGCTCCCATCATGTATCAGAAATCTAACTTTTCTCAGAGTACTTGATCTGTCAAATAATCTCTTAATGGCAATGTTCCCCACTATTTCGTTCGCAAACATGACGTCACTTGAGCAACTTTCCCTTTCCCATAACCAGCTTGAAGGTCTGCTACTCCTAAACTCTTTTTCAAATCATCTCCAACTGAAATACCTGAGACTATCAAGCAACAGTGCGAGCTTCCAAGTGCAAACTGAGAATCCAGAAGCAAATATATCTAGTCAGCTTCAGGTTCTTGAACTATCAAACTGCAACCTGAATGCTAATTCTGGTGTTGTACCAAGTTTCTTATCACACCAGCACGGATTATACCTAATTGATGTTTCGAACAATAATCTAAGTGGTCATTTCCCGACATGGTTACTGGAGAATAATATATATCTATCATACTTGAGTGTGAAACATAACTCATTTGTTGGACCACTCATTCTTCCTTCCAAAGTAAATAAGAACTTATCATGGTTAGATGCATCTTATAACAGGCTAAGCGGGGACCTTCCTGTGGACATCAACATCACATTCCCTAATTTGAGCTACCTAAACTTATCGAAGAATTTTTTTCAAGGCATATTTCCTTCAGCCATTAGTCACTTGGAGAATCTTGCAACTTTAGATTTATCTTACAACAACATATCGGGTGATATAACTGCGAGTTTTCCTACAACTATGTCGATGAATCATCTAGTGCTAAACGATAATAATATCTCAGGGGAGATTCCTACTAGCATTTGCACCAACATGAATCTTGGTGTGGTTGATTTTAGCAATAACAAGTTTACTGGGTCCATTCCAAATTGCATAGCTTCAAATTATCTACTTTTTATCCTCAATCTAAGAGGGAACCATTTAACTGGATCAATTCCAACAAGTCTATCCAGCTTTCTGAGTCTTCAATTTCTTGATCTGTCCAAAAACCATCTGTCTGGCCCTGTGCCTTCTTTGCCCAATTTGACATATCTCCACTTAAGCGAGAATGAACTGAATGGAACATTTCCCCTTGTCTGGTCATTCGGTGCTAATTTGAAGACAATGGATCTGCGATATAACCAATTCACTGGTGCAATCCCAAGATGTATAGATGAAACTTTTCCAAAGTTACGAATACTATTGCTTAAGGGAAACATGTTCGAAGGGATGGTTCCAAACCAAGTGTGTCACTTGAGGTATTTGCGCCTCCTAGATTTATCTAACAATATGCTATCTGGACTAATACCTTCATGTTTGAGCAATATGGGATTATATGGAGAGTTCTTTTCCTTCCAATATGGTGATATAGTGGTCAATGTCACTGCCCATTTATCCAACACCTTGCACGAGATTTTCCAAATTGGATTTTATAGAGAGTTCAATAGTACCATGTTAGAATTGGACCGAGAAGAATTCACCACAAAAGGTAGGCAAGACTATTACAAGGGTAACCTCCTTAGCTACATGTCTGGGCTGGACTTCTCTTCAAACCAGTTGGAAGGACCTATTCCTGAAAGTATTGGTGACATGGCATGGTTGCGGGCATTGAATTTCTCCAATAATTCATTCAGCGGACCAGTACCAATTTCATTATCAAATTTGAGTAATCTCGAGAGCTTGGATCTATCGCACAACAGATTGAGTGGCCAACTATCACCGCAACTAGCAGGATTAAAATCACTCGAGGTCTTCTCTGTCGCATACAACAATCTTTCAGGTCCTACATTGGGTACAAAAGGGCAGTTCATCACATTTGGTCAGAGTAGCTATGAAGGCAATCCATATCTCTGTGGTCCACCATTGCTGAAGAGTTGCTCTACCGTGCCCACACCATCGATTCCTCAGCATGAACAAGATGAAGACGACGATGATAAAGTTGGTGATGTGGTACTGTTTTGCGGCACAGCATTGTTCTACGTGGTTGGGTTCTGGACTTCCTTGGCTATGCTTTTCTTCAAGAGAAGCTGGCGATGTGCACTGTTTTTAGCTGTGGACAGGTTCAGTGATCCTCTGATGTTTCGACTTGCTATGTTAAGCAGGAGGATCCACAGCACAAATTAACTTTTCCTTCTGGATGTTCAAATAATTACTGGTGTATTCTCACTGATTACTGCTACTCATTGCTCAACTGTTAAAGCGATTAAATAAGTAATGTACTTTTTTTTTTCTGACAAAGTTGTGTGTTATGGGTTTATGGATGCTGGCCTGTCAGTTTGTGATATTTTGTGTTTACTTTTTTATCTGCCTTTTGTGAATCAGTGTTAGCAGTGATAAGGAAAACACATTTGCCACAGCTTGTGATAGGCATATTATGGCCATGTCACTGTAAATATGTGATGTAATGTTTTTATGATCATGTTAGGCCATCAGCTTGTGATAATGCTGTGCTTGTTTTCTTCTCTGCATTTTAGTGTCAGCATATTTACAGTGATAAGAGAACCCCATTTGCTCAGAATATTTTGATCTGGTGTTTGTTCAGAGTTTCTGCATTTCTAAATCCAATCTGTGCTTAAACATTACAAACTGGTGCTAATATGTAGTACAAATCAGTCTATATAATTAATAGACTGGGAGCCCGTACATTAATTAGGGATAGTCTTGGAGCCCGTACATTAACAGGCCAACAGGCAAGACCCATACTCCTTCTGTTAAAAAAAAAACAAAAAAAACCTCAATCTATGACGGTATGACGGGATGTAGGAGGAGATGGATGTGAGTTTTTTTTTTTTTTTTTTTTTTTTTTTTACGGAGGGAGTATAAGTAGTTAGGGAGGGACAATGATTACTTTTTCACATATGGACTGCATACGTTGAGATGAGGAGATGGAAGTAGAACGATTCCGTTTTTAAGATAGTACAGATATAAAATCTATCATAGCAAAAATATTAATTAGCTTCACAAATTTCACATCCAGAGTGCTCCCGCAAGATATGGACCACGCGGACGCCGGACACCACCGTCGCCGACGACGACGAATGTTCGGCTCCACAGGTTGAGCCGGCAAATCTGCCGCCGCCTGTCGCCGCGGTGGCTAGCGCTGCACAACGCCGCCTCCAACTCCGACGCCACCCACCTCGCGTCCATCCACCGCCGCCGCCGCCCCCACGGCATGTCCGAGTCGAGTACCTTGAACACCGTCACCGTCACCACGACGCGGTCGCCGTCGCCGCCGCCGGCCCGCACGGCGCAGAACCTGCCTCTCCCTATGTAGACCATCCTGGTGGTGGCGGCGCCGCCCGTCGCCGCCGCCGGCGTCGCCCGTCGCCGCCGCCGGCGTGACGACCGGTATGGGGTCGTGTACCCGGTACGTGTCGCACCGCAGGGACGGGGGGTCGTCGGCCGTGAAGCCGTCGTCGACGACGGCGATGTCGTGCGCCCGGAGGCGCCCGCCCGCGTCCGCCGCCTCCGGCGGCGACGCCGTGAGATACGGGTAGCCGTCGGCGCGCACGGCGCGGTCCACGAACGGCAGCGGCTCGCCGCGGAGCTTCACCCACGCCGCGAGGCCGGTGTCGAACAGGTAGCTCTCGTGGTCCTCCGTCGAGAGGAGGAGGCCCGGGCGGTACGAGCAACGGTACACGGCGAGCGACACGACGCGGCTTCGGAAAGGAGGGCGCGGCAGCGGCGACCACGCCTCGCCGCCGGCGCCGGCGCCGGCGCCGCCGACCACCCTCCTCGCCGGGTCGAGCACCTCCAACCTCGGGTCCTCGCAGAACATGTCGACGTGGTAAATCTTGCCGTCGAGCTCGACGATGCCGTACTTGACGGAGGACGGAGGCGGCCCGACGGCGGACACTTCCCACGACGCGGCGTCGATGATGACGCTCCCGGCGTAGCGGGCGCCCGCCGTCTTTGCCGGTGACGCCGACGACCTTTGAACCAACCTTGATGAAGTCCATGCCCGGAGCAGCCCGGAAGCGGGCGATGGAAGGTCCGGTGAGCTCCTCGCCGGTGATGGAGATGCCAACCGCGGGAGCTCGCCACGTCGACGCGGTGCACGGCGTAGCCGGAGTGGTCGCCGTGGCCGTACGGGAAGATCAGGTAGAGCGACTTCTTGTTCTTCCGGTCATGGCGGCGGCGCCGCCGGTGCGTGTACACCGGAGACGGCGATCTCTTCAGCCGGGTAGACATCGGCGATGGCGATCGCTTCCGATACCGCGGCGACAGTGAAGGCGTCCGTCTCAGTGAACGCCGGCGATAGCAACGGTCGTGTGACACGGGCGACGGCGAACGGCGGAGATAGGATCGGCGGCCGCTGTCGTCGGACTCTGAAGCCGACGACGACGACGACGATGACCAAGGCGGGGTCTGAATCAGAGGCCAGCAATCGTCGTCGGACTCGGACTCGTAATCGGACTCCGACGACGACAACGACGACGACCAAGGCGGCGTTCGCTCACGTTCCGGAGACCACCGGCGATCCGGCGGCGAACGAGCATGCTGGGGAAACCCTCGGCCACGGACAAATGGCGGCGGCGGCGACAGTGACGGCCGGCGCCGGCGGCTACCGCTGCCTCTAGAGTGGTCGGGACTCGACGACGACGGCGAACGTGACCTCCGCCGCTTCCTCGCCATCGCCTCTCGATGAAACGATGGCGCGTGTTTGCACGCGGGAGATTGAGAAGGTGTTCGATCTTATATGGGCAGATGGGCCGCTGCATATGGGCCGCGGGTGTCCAGCTCGGGTCCGACTCGGTTTTAGGTTTGCAATGGTGTCCGTGTCCGTGAGAGGTTTACGTTTGCAATGGTGTGTGCGTTAAGTTTTTTTTTTTTTTTGAGAATTTTAAGTTTATTACTCCCTCCGTTTCATAATGTAAAACTTTCTAGCATTCTCCACATTCATAAAGATGTAAATGAATCTAAATATTCATATGTGTCTAGATTCATTAATATCCATATGAATATGGGTAATACTAGAAAGTCTTACATTGTGAAACGGATGAAGTATTATTAAGGACCCCTTTGATAAAGGTTTGGTTAACAGCTCCATCTTTTCGCTTATGTTTATGCTTATCAGCTAAAATTTGAATTCTCAACCTTAAATTTAAAGTTGATTTTAGAGGTTTTTTTCATCGAAGTTTATTTTTCAGTTATTGCTTTTAGATCGCTAAGAAAATGTATATAAAGTTTTATTCACAAATTATTTTTCGTTTGCAAATATGCCGTTTGGCTTATTCACTTAATAAGCCAAACGAGCGGACGTAAATTTATGTCGACAGATATTTGCCCTGATTATAGTTGATTTTTGAGCCACTTGATTCTCTGCGAGATCCGTGCAGGAGCAACGCATATATGAACCGATTCTGCTGGAACACTAGCAATTAAATTGGAACAACATGTGTGGTGATCTTGGGCATGTGGTACAGATTAATTGAGCTATTCTTGCAATGAATGTTAGTACTTGTTTCTCACTGCCTAATGCAGTGAATTCAGTTGATCAGATTTTCTTAACATGAAGTGAATAGCAACAAACAAATTACAGTGTATATTTAATGGTTACATTCTAATCCTAAAGTTATCCCCCACTAACTCCTTAAGCTTAACATGTAAAGATGTCACATCATTATCCACTAACAAGATGCCACATCATCATCCACTAATTAACAAGATGCCACATCATCATCCACTAATAATCATCACATTTAAACATCATGCAAACATACTATATCTTTATAGTTTTTATAATTTAAGAGCTTTTCAAATACAAACATGTTAAATTATCATCCAACATAATTCACATAATGTTTCAATGTATATCTTTATTATATTTTATGATATCCTATATACTTATATAGTTCATCCTCATTTAGTTAGTGCTTAAATGATTAATCTATGGTCCAAATTATCTTTCTCCTTTTTTCCTCTAATTAAGTCGTATCACATCAATTGTTTTTAGCCTTTAAATGATTAATCTACGGTCCAAACTATCTCCCTACTTTTCTTCTTCCATAAAGTCATACCACCTTATTTTTTACGTTTGAATCACCATTCTACAATTTAAGTTTAAATTATCATAAACCATATTAATTTACTTAATTTGATGTTATCTAGCTATCTTACATGTTATTTTTTTTATCATACTAAATTCCCGCAGCAATACGCGGGGTTTCACCTAGTTATATTATAGTTACATCTTAATTATAGATGTAACTACAATGTAAGTGCTAAACTAGGAAAAGAGTGGGTAAACGACAACTTTTAAATGATATGCAAGTTAATTGTTCACCAGTTGATTATGAATTACTACCATTCATATATCAAATGAAATATTGACTAATTTTTCCTTACAAATATGCCGACATATATACAGGTACTCTCTTGGTTTATTGAAAAAACATAGAAATTTTAGAGGATTCAATCCTACAAGAAAATTTCCTATAAAGACGGTTGAAAGAGAGGATTGAATTACCCTATCATTTGAAATTCCTATGGAATGGACAATTGTATAGAGATTTTGTAGAAAACTTAGTAAGAGCTCTAACCGCTTGAAAAATTTTCTTTAAGTCTATCTCTCTTATCAAAATCCTATATTTTTCGTAAGGCCCAATCAAATGATCTTTCTTATGTGCTTCTAGTGTTTTGCAATTCTCTATTTTATACTTCTATTCCTATCAAAATCATATGTTTTTCTATTTCTTCTTTTTTTTCATTTGTGTGATTCAAAATGGCGCATTAGCCACCGACCAAAATAAACACCCTCTCGCTTGGAAAAAAAATGAATATATATGTTTTTTTCCCTTGGTTTTACATAAATATACACGCTTAGAAGAAATTTGCAGAAGTATACCATTGTCGCACGACGGTGCCGCATCACTGTCTCGTAGGGTGAGGGGGCGAGACCGCGACTTTGTATCCGTATTAGCGTGATTAATAGATTAACTAGGTGAAACCCCGCGCATTACTGCGGGAATTTAGTATGAAGATATACATTGAAACATTATGTGAATTATGTTGGATGATAATTTAACATGTTTGTGTTTGAAAAGCTCTTAAATTATAAAAACTATAAAGATATAGCATGTTTGCATGATGTTTAAATGTGATGATTGTTAGTGGATGATGATGTGGCATCTTGTTAATTAGTGGATGATGATGTGGCATCTTTGCATGAAGATATACATTGATATATTATGTAAATTATGTTGGATGATAATTTAACATGTTTGTATTTGAAAAGCTCTTAAATTATAAAAACTATAAAGATATAACATATTTGCATGATGTTTAAATGTGATGATTGTTAGTGGATGATGATGTGACATCTTGTTAATTAGTGGATGATGATGTGTCATCTTGTTAGTGGATGATGATGTGGCATCTTTGCATGTTAAGCTTAAGGAGTTAGTGGGGGATAACTTTATAGTAAGATAGGATTAGCATCATTAGCAATTAATTAATTATTTTAATTAGCATTATTAGTGATCAATCAGGATAATCAACTCACTAATTAATCATTTCCCAAAATGCTGTTGCTTTTTGGGCATGCCCAAATGGCTGTTGCTCGGTCTCGCACCGTCCACGCGCGGTCTCGCGTCCACCGTCGTTATTTTCGTACAATAGTTTTTTTTTTGAATGCTTTCGCACAATAGTTCAACAATATTGTGTCGATTTTACATTTCCATACGGTGACGACATTATATTTGTGAAAAAAAATTACATCCGTATATTTCTAAGAAAAAATGACAAATATATTTTTCAAATTTAATTCCTCTCGCTCTCCTACGGCAGCATTGTGGCATTGTCGTCGGATTCGAGGTCCACAATGGAAGGCCCAAAGCCCAACCACGTCAGATGTGACGTTTCTACGCCCACGTGCTTCTCTTCCTCTCACCATCATCATAAAAAATAAATAAATGTTTAGATGACATCTGAGAGAAAAATGCCTCATAAATTCAAATTCTACAGCCTCGTCTCGTCTTTTCACTTATGCTTATAAGTCAAAATTTAAATTTTCAACCTTAAATTTAAAGTTGATTTTAGGGTTTTTTTTATTATAGTTTATTTTTCAGCATTTGCTTTTAGATCGCTAAGAACACGTATATAAAAGTTCTATTTACTATTCCCTGTATTTCAGGTTATAAGACGTTTTGACTTTCGTCAAAGTCAAACTAGTTCAAGTTTGACTAAATTTATAGATAAAAAAGAATATCAAATTAGTTTTATTAAATCAATAATTGAATATATTTTCATGATAAATTTGTTTTGGATTAAAAATATTATTATTTTTTTCTATAAACTTGAATCAGTAAAGTCAAAACGTCTTATAACCTAAAACGGAGGTAGTAATTATTTCCCATTTACAAAATATGCCGTTTCTAGAGTCCCTAGACCGTTGGATTAGCTTTAAGATTTGTGCAGTTCTAACCCTAACCCCCCATTCCAGGCCGCCGCCGCAATCCACCTCCATCAATCCAACTAACCACCACCACCGCAAAGCTTTTCCCTCTCTCGGCCCCCACACCGCACACCCACCTCCATTTTCCTCCCATTTCTTTCCTTCTCCGCAGATATTCCCCCAAGAATCTCCTCCTCCTCCTCCTCGGATTCCCCTCTCTCTCTCCTCCTACGGAGTAGCAGCAGCAGCTTGTGCTTGCTTTGCTCCGATTCTCTCTCTTCCCTGTCTCTCCTAGCTGCAATACCACCAGCAGCGGGGCGCCCAGTTGCGCGATCGATCGATCGAGCTCCGTGGTGCCAAGAACG